>CM071929.1:26267472-27477619 GCA_016081115.2 Rehmannia glutinosa | reverse complement strand
ATTGTAAAGTGATGTATGTTATGGTTACTTTTAGTGTATGATTTACTTTTGTTAAAATATGCTTGGTGGGTGAGTGTGCCTTTTAAGTGTGATCTTGATTCTTGTATACCAACCTCCTTCAAAGAGCAAAAGGAAAAAAAAAAATCTAAGAATCTTTTTAGTTTATATGCAGGATCTAACTTATTAAGCAAAAGGAACAATAATAATCAATAAAATGTTGAGAATGTGATAACATTCTAGCAACTCGCAACATGTTAATTGCCTTGTGCAATATATATATGACAAGAAGTTGATGAATTGTTGGAATCTTCGCCACAATAAATTCAATTTTTTTTGGTCAAAGAAGAGTTTTATGACGTATACACAAAATTCTTCCCAACTTTAATTAGTAATATATGAAAAATTGTCTTTAATACTTCAATTTAATTGAAGATATTATCTTATTACAAAATTCAATCCCAGCATACCTAAAAATATGGCAATGTTCTACTTGAAATACTTTTAGAGTAAACGTATATAAACTCAAACAATATAAGTAAATGAAAGGTACGGAAAAAAATCCACTGAAATTTGATCAAACAGAGAATTGAATTTTGACAAGTAAAACCAGTGACAATTTTATTCTTCTCAATACAATTTATTTTTGTTTTTACCCATATTTTTTTTCACTTTTTACCATACACTCCTCTAGTTAAAGAAAAATGGTCCTAAATTCTTTCCTTTTTGGTACTTTGTCTTTCCACGCTTCTCAGGCTATCACCAATTTTACTGTACATAATCGTCTGCAAATATGAAATTGCTTTCACCTTCGGCTTTTTTGACAAAATATTACAAAAAAAAAAAAAAATTTACACAATTGAACCAAAAAAAAATTGGTTTAATTTTTTAATCAAAAACGGATACGCAATAGCCGTTTTTGTTAAAAGTCGGCTTTGAAGAAGCCGTTTCCTGCAAAAGATTTTTTTTTGTTTTTTATAATTTAAAAACGCCAATTACATCACCGTTTTAAATTTTGATTTTTTTTAAAAATTAATGATTTGATTAACTACTTTATTAAGACATCTAATTACAATTTTTTTTTATTTTAAACTTAAACTGTCAACCACCTAGACGTTTTTAATTTGGAAAATAAAATTTAAAATTTAAAAAACTAACAATTTGATTAAGACATCTAATTAAAATTTAAGGAGTGAGGACCTACATGCTTGTAGGTTTAGTTCTAAGCACACACGCACCTATCGACTGGTCGTCTCAGGTCGTGGGCTTGAACTCCAAGGCCCTTATTCTTTTTTGGACCAAAATCGTTTAAAATTAATTAATTAATTTTAACTAATTAATTAATGGGTTTCCAACTAAAAAGTATTCGCATCTGAGCACGGGCACCTAATGCGCCTGTTCGCTGTAAAAATATTTGTCTTTCCATACGAACACCTGATGTCTATATATATCTAACCCCTGAAGATAAAATAAGATATGGAAATTACAAGATAATAATCGAGTCATTTGCATATCACCGTTTTAAAAAATTAACGAGTTGATATGCAAATGTCTCGATTATTATCTTGTGTTTTCCGTGTCTTATTTCATCTGCAAGGGTCAGATATATATATAGACATTAGGTGCCCATATGGAAAGACATTTTTACAGCGAACAGGCGCATCAGGTGCCCGTGCTCAGATGCGAATACTTTTTAGTTGGAAACTCTTTAATTAATTAGTTAAAGTTAATTAATTAATTAATTTTAAAGGATTTTGGTCCAAAAAATAAGGGCCTTGGGGCCCAAGCCCACGATCCGGACGGGCCAGTCGGCAGGCGTCGTGTATGCTTTGAACCAAACCTACAAGTATGTAGGTCCTCACCCATTCAAAAAAAATTAAATTTTAATTAGATGTCTTAATCAAATTATTAATTTTTTTAATTTTTAATTTTATTTTTCAAATTAAAAACGGCTAGGTGGTTGACGGTTTTAGTTTAAAATAAAAAAAAATTGTAATTAAATGTCTTAATAAAGTAGTTAATCAAATCATTAATTTTTTTTTAAAAAAAAATCAAAGTTAAAAAACAAAAATAAAAATCTTTTGCAGGAAGGCTTCTTCAAAGCCGACTTTTAACAAAAACGGCTATTGCGTATCCGTTTTTGATTAAAAAATTAAACTAATTTTTTTTTGGTTCAACTGTGTAATTTTTTATTTTTTTTTTAATATTTTGTCAAAAAAGCCTTTCACCTTCTCTTAACTTGGTCCCATTTTTTATCCACCCGACATCATCATAACAATTATACTTACCCCACATATGTCGATCATCAATCTCAAGGTTCGAATCAATAACAATCCCTTTAACTTTGGTTTCTGTATATATTTCACTTACTTTGCCCAAATACACTGAAACTTAGAGCTTTGAACTCATGGCGGAAAACACGGAATCTGCCGCCACTACAGAAACGAAAAAGACTATAAACCCTAGAGTGGAAATCGATACTTCGCCGCCGTTTGAGTCGGTGAAGGAGGCGGTGGACCGCTTTGGGGGCAGCGGTCCCTGGATTCCCCATCACTTGCTTCGTTTAGCTGCTGCTCGTGTTAGTTGTTTCTGTTTCTTTTCTTCTGTTTAAACTCTTGTGCTGTAGATAATTCTGATGTCTGCCAATGTCATTAGAAATGGTCAGAGGGAATAAAATCCCCAAAATTAGGGAGCAATTCCAATTGATTTAGCAAATGGTGACATAAACTGTATTCAATGCGCAACAAATTAGAAGTTAATGTCATATTTTGGCACATCACTAAATTAGTGGACATAAGTACAACTCGATATCAGTTAATTGGTGGACCAAATATGCAATTTAGTGTCGGTGTAGCGTGAAAATTGGAGTTTTGTGTGTCTAAAAAGGGGATTCCATGTTATAATTCATGGATAATTTGAATTAATCATTTACGGCAAAGTTAACAAAAGCATTAAAGTTCACAAAAAACATCATATTGGTTGCATTTCTTTGTTTCTTGGCCCTGTGGTTAAGTCCATTGTCACTTGCCTAGCTCTGTCTTGTCTCATATAGTATCCGGGGCTTGTGTTTATTGATTTATTTAGACATCAGTGTTGGCTTTTCTGCATGGATTCATGTTCTTGCTTTTCATTAGAGGTGTCAAACGGACCCGACCGATGTTGGCCCGCTGGACCAGAAGGAATAACTGGATCGGGTCGGGCCAAACAATGAACGATTCACTGTTTTTGGAGTCCAGTTCGACCCAACCCACGAAAGTACATTGAAAAACGGGTCAATAGGGCTGGACCGATTTTTTGGGCCTGGCGGGCCGGGCAAAAAATAAACCCGGTTCGCTTTGGGCATCTAAATGAAAGGCCCGGCCCGATCCGAATTGACAACTCTACTTTTCATTATGTTCATGTGTTACGTGCTGCTAGGCGTTGATGGGGTCGATGTAAAATTAGCGTTGGGTGGGTAAATTGGCGTTGAGCATGTACTTATATGTATAAACATTCTGTCAAAAACTAAATATGTGTCTCGACCTTGCTATGAACACATGAAGATGGTGTACAAGTGCATTTAGGCTTCATTTGGATGGACGAATTTGAAGGCCAAGGATTTTAAATTCATAATAATAAATCCATAGATGTTGTTTGGGTGAGCTCATTTTACAATGAATTTCAAATCTTTAAGTTCCTATCTGAAGATAATTTTCGAGTGATTGTGGATCCATCTTAAATGGAGTCATTTCCATCCAAATGCAACCTTAAAGTATTTATTTGGACTATCATAAGTACTATGAATCTTAAGTTGCAATCAGTTATCATGATTTCACTTCTTGTTATTTAGTTGATGTGTTTTACAGCGATGATTGTTGTTATAATCTGATAAGTGAAACAACATTCTTGATATGGGAGTTTGATTGCTTCATTTTGTTGTTGTGTTCCGTCTAACGTCCTTATAGCTCATGAGGTTTTCATTGCTTACAGCATGATAATGAGGTCTTTGATGTGGAGAAAATAGAGGAACATGCTTTGCAATTAGAAAAGGATCTGATGATGAAAGAGCAGCAAACTCGTAACGTCTTAAACGAACTTGAAGCCGCAAAACGGTTAGTTGAAGGTTTAAAAGTCAATTTGATGCCAAGCCCTGATCTAAAATTGGAGTTGAATCAAGCAAAACTGAACCTCAATAAAACATCGGTAGATCTTGCTGTAATCCAAGCATCTCTCGAGTCTCTGAACAAGAAACTCAGAAAAGATAAAGTTTTGCTCAAAAGGAGAAATAAGATATCTGAAGGAGCCTTGTCGTTAGACGAAAATCATAGCATGTATAGGGCAAAGCAAGATGAGGACAAGAATTTTGAGGCTGAGCAGTTCAAGACGATGACGGAAGCTTCTAGATACGAGGTAATGAAGGCGATGACGGATATAGAACGGACAAAGGACAGTGTTAAGATGGCGGAAATGAGGTTAAATGCAGCCAAGAAAATGGAAGAGGCTGCTAAAGCAGTCGAAGCTATTGCCCTGGCCGAAAGAAAGGCTCTTTTGAATAAACCTAATGGGATAACGCTTTCGTCAAGAGTACAAAGCTCTTACTCAGAAAGCAGAACAAGCTGAAAAGCTCTGCAAGACCAAATTTATCGATACAAATGACCTTCATCGTCTCACGAAACCGACGGCTGATGGGAATATCGAAAAGCAATATGTTTTCCAGAGGAAGAAGTTTGGGTTAATTCAAGTGCCTTTTTTTCCCACCAAGAAAAAAACTCAGCCTCTGAATATGAGGTGACTAGGAGTGATTTTATATAGTATTTCTAGTCCGCGGTTCTTTTCGTTGTTCGGGATTTAGTTTTGCCTATGTTGGGTGTTTCTTATGATTTTATCCAAGTGTTGTGTGGTAATTGTGTGTATGATTTGTTATAGCCTTGATGGCTTTACTGTAGTTGATGCTGCTAAACAGGATACAACAACAACAACAACAACAACAACTAAGCCTTAATCCCACTACGTGGGGTCGGCTATACGGATCATATCGCGCCATCGTTTACGGTCATAAGCCATATTTTCGTTTATTTCTAGGTATAACATGTCATGTTTAATAGCTTCTTTCCAAGTCTTTTTAGGCCTACCTCTTCCTCTTTTGATTTGTGTAAGTGATTCTCTACCTTCTAAACGTCGCACAGGTGCATCTAAAGGTCTCCTATAAACATGTCCAAACCATCTTAATCGTGTTTCTCTAATTTTCTCGTCTATTGGTGCTACTCCCACTTTGTTTCTAATGTGTTCATTTCTTATTCTATCTAATCTAGTGTGTCCCAAGACATCCATCTTAAATTCTCATCTCTGCTGCTAGACCAACCTTAATTTCCTTGCACATTGTCTACTCTGTGAAACAACTTCATCTGCAGGGCCAAGGGTTATAACCAATTTTAAGGCTAGTACATTTTTTTGGAGTTGTCTCTTCTTTTGAGCATTCATGATACTCTGACAAAAATTATAGGGTTAAATTAAAAAATACCTTTAAAAGTTCAGTTTAATTTTTTGGGATAATTACAAAAAAAAAAAAAAAAAACTTAAGATTCGGGCTAATTATAAAAAACTCCCCAAAGATTGTCAGAAATTACAGAAAGCCCCTTTAGGTTTGATTTGTCTTACATTCCCCCTTCATATGCAAAAAATATTTTAAAAGTTCCCCTTACGTTTATCAAAATATTACATTAGCCCCTTAAATTTAAGATAAACCAATACCTCAAGGTTTTTTTTTTTTTGTAATTTCCAAAAATATCTTGTTTTTGTAACTACCCCAAACCTTGGGGTGCTTTCTGTAATTATCCTAATTTTTTTTTTTCTAAAAGAAGTAAAGAACTCAATTGTCTTTCAAAATTAGAGCTACCCCGTTGATATTTATTTCTAATTTACAAATGACACCCTCGAGAGGGCTTTGTTTGTTAAGTAAATACAAATTTCAAGGAGGTATTTGCAATACTTAGGAATATTTGCAATTTTGAAAGATAATTGAATTTTTTTGGAGATAGTTTTTGTAATTTACCAAAAAGAATAGTTCAACTATCATTCCATTCATGCATATTTATTCTGTTGATATTTCAACTTTTACTCCTACTTTTTCACAAGTTAATTTGTGTATCTTTAGGGCACTGATTTGCTAGCCACCTTCCTCTTTAATTTCTTGCTTTCATGATATATAGTGAAGCTTCGCTGTTGGGCAGGTTGAATATCACTTTCCAGACTCTACAAGAAAAGGCTCAAGTAAATCATTCCCATGAGTAACACATGTCATTTCTGGTTAATTCTCAGCTCTCTTCTCAAGTGCCAATCAATGGTTTATCACTATAATGACTTCCAACCGTTGTCATAATGGTGTTGGTTTCTTGTAATGTGGATAAATACAATTGCAATTTATGATTCTTTTGGCTGGTTTGTTATCTTTTTCATTTGTGTTTCTCATTTGTTATTTTAGTATATCATTGTTTGAATAGTGGTAAATTCTCTGCTATAGTGCTATCTTTGTTCCAAACAAAACCTAAGTTTTCCTATTTACATGCTGAAAAATAGTCATTGATCAATATATTCCTGCATAGATCTCAAATTCATCTCTCATTGTTTTTCTTCTCTTACTATATCCCTTTAGAAAGATTAAAGAACCAAATAATATACCTACTTACCATAAAGAAACTAAGAAATCAAATACTATACTCTGATATTTCTTTTGCTAAAAAATCAAACATGAAAAAAATTAAAGTAAAGCAATACGAGGCAATTTTAAAATTATTCAGAAAAAAAATATATGTATACATTTCTAGCAAAAAAATCCAATTTCTATCAGTATAGGGTAACATAGACAATCATGCAAAAATAGCACATTCTTAAATACAACATTAAGAATAAAAATATTATATTAAATAATTTATATTTAAAAAATAATATTATTCATGGTGGGAGGGTTTAGAGTGGGTTCAATTGAACATGTAAGAAACATAAATTTTAGTCCTCGATGGATGCTTTTATTTGACTCTATAGTGGTTTTTTTTCTCTTCAGTAAATAAGTTTGCCCTGTTTGTGTGATTTTATTTAGAAGATTCAGGTGAGTCATTATACGACGATATGTGACAGAAGCGATATCAAAATTTTTGGTACGTGTTTTGTCCAACACTTTTGTTGCGAAGTTCTGATTCTACGGATCGGCAAGATTTGTTTCGGTTTAAAATTTCGTTTTAAGTTATACAGGTCTATGATCCGTAAGGCTTACAATTGTTATTCACTCGATATTGTAATCATTTGTGAGTTTGAATTTATCATTTTGATTCTTAAAAAAAAAGAAACATAAATTTTAATTGTTCTCTAAACAAGTGAGCAAGTCAAAATGAAAATAATATATATTTAAAAAACATTATTCATAGGGGGGATGGAGGGGCTCGGAGTAGAGATGGCAGTGGGGCGGGGATTCCCGTTCCCTCGAGGGATCCGCCCCGAACGCAAAAAAGCGGGGGATTCCCGAAAATTTTTCCCCGTGGGGACGGGGACGGGGAAAATTTTCTCCCCATTGGCGGGGACGGGGATCATGCTCCCCGCCCCGTTCCCCGCGGGGAACCGCTTATTAAATATATAATATAATATTTATAATATTTATAATATAGTATAAATATATCCACATTAAATATGAAAAATAACAAAATATTTAATTTATTTTATTAATGAGTGATTTATTAGTTTTTTATATAATTTATTAATATAAAAAATAATTATTTTTATAAAAAAAATTGAATTTTAGCAAAAAAAAAAAATTAAAGCGGGGAGCGGGCACGGGGATTCCCGCGGGGACGGGGATGGGGGGAAAATTTTCCCCGATTGTCTCGCGGGGACGGGGACGGGGATGGGGATCGCTCCCCCCCCCGCCCCGCCCGCCCGTGACATCCCTAGCTCGGAGGTGGATTCACCAACCCCCTCAAAATCACCATATTTGCACAAGTTTGTTTCATTTTTGTCGTATTTTGGCAAATTACCCACTGAACCTGCTACACACTCTAAGGTTGTGATTGATTGTGCTTTCATTCCACCTACTTTCATTTTTTGAGAGAATAGTGGTGAAATTTTTTTTAAAAGTGAAAGTTGGATGTGTATAGAAAAAAGAATGATTGTATTGATGTGACGGAGAATCTTTTAGAGATGTTGATTGTTTGTGAAAATTTTTATGGGATAAAAAGTGTAAACTATAATGTAATAAAAATGAAAAATTGATTCAAAAATAGGTAATACGAATCTCATTTTATACCTTTTGTTATCAATATTAAGAGAAAAATAATAAAAATAGTGATAAATTAAAGAAATTTTGTATACGAATAAGGGGGTGAGAGAGAAATAAACAGTATAAGTGGGTTTTGAGAAGTGTGATAGAGAAAGAGAAAAATGAGTTAATTTTTTTAGAGAAATGAGATTTCTTTTTTTTTTCCCACACTTCCAACAAAATTTTCTCTCAAAAATGGAATTTTGGAAAAAAATCCACAACCAAGCACAACCTAAAATTTTGAAATTATAGACTTAATACCCAATAAGCCACTATGTTTTAGACCACTATAATGGAACCGAAACCGGGTTCCAAATCGGAGCGAATCAGCGGTCAATCAGCAATTCCTAAACCGTCTTTGGTCAATGGTTCCAAAACCGAACCGAACCGTGTAGATCGGTTCCGGTTAGAGCCTTCCTAGGTCTCAAAAACGTGGAACCGCTTAGCTAGAACCGTATATGGAACCGTGATGAAACCGTTTTTTAAGGTTAAAACCAACAATCTTGTTTTGGTAAATACATTCTAGAAGAAATGTAAAATGTTTATTATGATATTTTTAATATTGCACAACGATTACTTAGGGAAAAAAGAAACGCGTCAAGAGTTCCTCTAGCTCAAATGTAGAGCTTGGAATTATTTAACTACTTCTTTCAAGTTTAGTGAAATAGATATTGAAGACTTTGATATTTTGAAATGGTGGTCACAAAGAACTCAACCTTATACAATCATCTCAATCATCGCAAAGAGGTTTTGGCATGCCCCGTTTCAATCAATGTTGAAGTAGAGCAAACATTTAGCTCGATGGAAATATTTTAGATGAATCACGCCGCGTTTTTTTTTTTCCTTTTTTTCATTTTATTTTAAACTAAATTGCTAAATATTTTATCTAAATAAAATTAAAAACAAAAGATTCCTTTTAACCTTAACTTAAATGAATCGAACCGAATCAGATAGGAACCGTGTTCCGGTTTGGAATCAAATCAAATAAGATAGTGAGCATAAGGTTAAGTTGCTTCCTCAATTTGGAGGAACTGAATCCGGCGAACCGAACCGATGGTTCCAACCGTGGCCAGGTCTACTATGTTTTGTTGGATTTGTACCCGCCCCAAACAAAATAAGTTTATTAGGAATCTAAATTTAAATTCACCTTAATTATGGATCAACTGTGTTGCGTGCATTGTAGAACCAAATCCATTTTGTCCAATGGTTCTTTATATTCTCTCAAAGATTTGCAATTATTCGAATATTTTGATTTTGATGGGTCAAATCCTTGGATTTAGCTAAATTAAGCAAACGATTGTGTCATTATAATTCCTATTCTTAGGCCATTTCATATTACATCATCCTTCATTTCACCTCACATCACTTTGGATAAAATCCCCAAATCACCCCTCCATCCGCATTGCATTCCTTCTCCAAGTGAAGGTTAGTCTAGGCATTTGGTAACTTGGGAAGCGTTTGACGGCCATCTGATGTGTAGTTAACGTGTTTCATAAGATCGAGACACGCGTCTATCTAAATCATTCACACGACTTTAACGTGTCCCGCATATACAGGTCTAATGCGCTTTTCCGACTTTTGAGTCATCGCGGGAAATATTTGGCCATTGCTTGAAAAAGTTCAGTTTAATAATTGCACCCCCGCCAGCTAAAATTAAGCCTCCCAGCTAAAATGCGCCCGCTAAGTGCCCCGTTTGCCCCCCCAACTTATTTACGAAATGGCCTGAGAAAAGAAATTAACAATTTCACCAACTATAATTGACAAAACAAACATACCCTAGCACCTAGAGCATTTAACATGGCTACCCTACGCAAAGGCGCACGTTAAAATTGCTCCAGTATAAACCCCATTGAGTCACATCCATAAATTGACAGTCACAAATTCATTCACATTGAGACTCAATATAGGGCGGAGCAATCTTTAAAGTCGTAGCTTTCAACTCCAATGGCGTATCAGACTATCAGTCAAGGGCCAGAAAAAGGGTCCACGCAATCCGCCGTGGTCCTGACGGCAGCGCCTTCCAAAAATGGTATGGGCCTTTAATTCCTTCTTGTTTCATTTCATTATTTAATCTCCTTAGTTGGTTTTCAGTTAGAAGCTTAGAAATGTGATGCGTTTTTGCAGTGAAAGTTGTGGGGTTTCTGTACCCATTGCCTTGTACGATATGCATGAGTGTGAAATCAAAGAAAATGTGAGGAAGAAATTGAAAAGCGAATTTGAGAATGGAAGCGTTAAGGAGCAGAGGATTCAGGACCTGCCCAGATCGGCTTTTCGTTTTTTCATGTATGTTTTTTCGCTTGATTCTTGTAACTGCACTTATATCAAGTTGATTTACTTGTTTGTTTTTAATAATGAAACTTGATGGGTTTTGGAGTCTGGTTAATTATCAGGGGTATTGATGTTTACTTGTTTTCTGATCAATTCGAACTTGATGCACTGTACTTAATGTGATTGATTAATTAATAGTGTTGTTTTGATTTTTTCTATAGTGATACTATTCGAAGAACTCGTTATTCATGTTGTCCTGTGAATTTGTGCAAGTGTCTGTATCATAAACCATTTTTTAAATCCTTTATATATAAAATAATGTGAAACCTAAATTTTTTGTTCTTGTTCCTTACACATTTTCTATTAGTACATTTTAGCTTCATTAACTGAAAAAAATAAGGCAAAATCAGGCTGTTGGCTTGATCTGGTAGTGATGGGCATCACTAAGCCATGTTTGGTGCTTTTTTGTAGGGAAGAATTTACGAAGACGTGCAATGATGGAAATGAAGTTGAGATAGATAAGAAAGGGATTGAGACATGGAAGACCATGACAACAGAGGTAATGAGTTTGTCATGTCTAAGATTTCATCGCATTATATGGATTTGATTTTGAAATTTCTTCTATAAGAGAATATCTTATATAGTGTATTGACTTGTCGGCTTTGTAGGAGAGGCGACCTTTTGTTCTTCAGGCTAATAAAGTAAACTCCGCTTACGACAAGCTGTTGCACAAGGAGGAACGAGAGATGCAATGGGTAATTACATGAACTATGGTTTCTCGTTTTGTGTTGTTGTAAGTTGAATTCATAGAAAAAAAATTGTTGGAATTTTATATTTGCGGATGATATAGGATTATTTCGACAATGATGCTACTAGAAACCTTAAAGCTAACACTACAGTCAATAATATAATGTCACATTTCTGTTACACCTTTCAAGATTTTGGGAGTGCTTGCAATCATTAAACAAAAGTGTTTCACAGTTTTTGGCTGGAAAGAAAATCACTTTTTTAGTGTTTATAAATGTCGACTTCTGTTTTTAATTATGATTCATTTAATTAGAATCTTAAAGCCGAGAGATAGGTGTTTTAGATTTCCGATTCTGCTTTTGGTAAGACTTTTTTTTTTGGAGTCTTTTGGTTAGATTTTTACAAACAAATAAATACTTTTATCACATTTCACCAAACACGCTCAATTTCTGCGTATTCTATTTGCAAACAATATCAACTTTTGATTCTCTGCTATTTTTACTTCTCCTACAATAACTCACTTCTTAAAACATGAGTTTTTGCAAACACCCCCTTTATTAAATCAACATGCTCATTTAAACATGTTATTGTGATGCAATGTTAATTTATGGATGTCTGTTTGGATCTCCTTGTTGCTGCAACTTTATCGGTCGACTTGCAAATGTTTCAGCTTATCCCTGAAAATTTCGCACCTTGTCAACATTCAGCAATTATTTGGTTCTTTTGTTAGTTCTTCTCGATTGTGTGAGATATTTCAACCTCCTTCGATGTGTAAATATCTAGGTTCCATTTGCTACTACAAATTTTTGATTTACGATATGCATATACTACTTACTTCAAATGCAAGATTTTAGAGATGGTGGTGACATTATTGTCATTTGTAGGTCGACGACGAAGCAGATTCAGCTGAGGTTGGCATATATGACAAGGTCTGATAGCCTATTAATAACTTGAGTTATATGACATGATTTATTATAGGGATAATTACAAAAACACCCTTGAGGTATGTGCTAATTACAAAAAAACCCAGAGTTCTTTGAAAATTACAAGAAAAACCTTGAGGATTTTCAAAAACATTTCAAAAGACCCCCTCACATTTACAAAACATTACAGTTACCCCCATAAATTTAAGACAAAATAAAATCTGAAGGGGTTTTTGTAATATTGAAACATCACTGGGTTTCTTTGTAATTAACCCAAACCTCAGGGGTGTTTTTGTAATTATCCCTTTATTATATTAAGCTCATGAGTTTGAATTTGATCACAGAACTATGACTATGAGGACTATGAATCATATTATGATTCTGAAGGCTCTGATGAATTTGGATTGTCCCTGTCTGATACGGTGTAAGATCCAGAAGCTGTGTATGCACTTGCCTTTCTTCCTCTTTTATTTATGTTTTCCACTAGCAAGTCATGGGATTTCAATAACACTTCTTTCATATGGTAGCTGAAATGGATTTAAGGCTAACAATGTTTCATTAATTTAAAAAAGGGGTATTTACAAAAACATCCCTGATGTTTGGACAAAATACAAAAAAAACTACATATGTTCTAAAATTGCAAAAGAACCCCTCCCGTTTCATTCTGACTTAATTTTAAAGGGGTAACTGTAATATTTTTATAAATGTCATGGGATTTTTGACATGTTTTTTGCTTAAGAAGGAGAAAATATAAGAAGAAATCAAACCTCAAGGGGGTTTCTGGAAATTTTAAAAACTTCTGGATTTTTTTGTAATTAGCCCGAACATTAGGGGGTTTCTTGTAATTATCCCTTTAGAAAATGACCAATCTAATTACAAAAATACCCAACTATCTTTCATAATTACAATTACTCCCTTAATATTTGTTTCTATGTTACAAATTGCTCCGTCAAGAGGGGATATTTATTAAACAATTACTAATCTCAACGGGGTGTTTTTAACACCTTAACTTAAGGGGGTATTTGTAGTTTTGAAAGATAATTGGATTTTTTTTGTTGGTAATTAGACTAAACATCAGCGGTAGTTTTGTAATTATCCTGAAAGCTAAAATACCTGTTTCTTGTGATATAGGTACCGATGGCTAACTAAGAAACGTTCTTGAGGATTGGACAATAGTATTTTCCCCGGTTTCACATGTTGTTCACATGTGGACTAATGGGATTTTTGTCTTGCAATGGCCAAGGCCAGAATTATGGCTTAAAAAACTTTGCCATTGCATACATAAACGGAGGCAAGTCAGTTTGGCTATTGTAAGTAATTTTTGAAATTTAGTTCTGGTTTATTTCCTATGGTGGCAATATATGAAAGGGTTCTTTTGCTGATGTACATATCAAGAAAAGGGCGATTGAAGAGGGTGCGTGTAATGTATGGATATTCTTGTTTTGGGGATGATAATAGTGTTTTGATCTGTTATCATTATGTCTGAGCATATTTTAACTACAATGGCTAGTATATTTTAGCTCCTTCGAATCGTGGATGGGTGAAAGATTATGTCAAATTTGCACCAAAAATTGTCTATTGTAATTTTGTGGCAGTGCTTGTTGATATGTCCTAACATTAAACGTTGTTAGTTCTTTATATGGGAGAATGCCGTGTTTTATAATCTCACCTTGTTGGAAAATTCGGATCTTATAAACTGAACTAAAACTAAATGCATTTTAGAATGAGGAATGATAATGAGTTATTTATAATATCATTTTTATATTATATGGGAGTTGCAATTAGAATCCATTGCTTATATGTAATCAGCGTAGAATTTGGTATTGGTACCATCATTATTAAACTTATTTATTTGTATAGTAGTTTCTGATTTCGACCTGCATTTAGGATCTTGATTTTCCTTTTATTTTTTTATCAAGTTAGACACAATTAAAATGTTTATATTGTAGTATAATGTAGATATATGTTCATACAGATTTGAGCACTCATATTTGGGTTGGATCCATTAAAATCTCACTCAAACCTTTTTTTTTTTTCGACACAATTCAAACCTTATTAGCAACCATGAACAACTGAATAAGTTAGAAAAAAGCAAACATACTTATATCAGTATTCTTGATAAATTATTCACGCTCATGGTCACTCATCCTTACTTTGTGAAAATGGCCATTCCAACAAATTAATACAGAAACTCATTGTAATTACTTATAAATCATTTTAATTTTTGTCCCATGACTAATGTGAGATATCATATATTTGATTTAACAATCAACAATGTAATATGATCCTCATAGAATTTAATGGATAAATTTGAGAACAATGGAAAGAGAACTTAGACATGACATTATATAAATAAGAATTTTCAAAATTGAGATGACGCCATCTTTTTGTCATGCAACTTAACATTATTACTAATATTTCTTTTATAAAGTAATTAAATTAATTACATGCACAACAAGTTGTCAAATTGACTACCAATTAGACTTAGTGGGCCTTATAAATTAAATAAACCCAAATCCAAGCCCACGTAAAGAGAGCTCCTATATTTTGACGAGATTGCGAGAGCTCGTGACCCTCGAAAATGGAGAATGCTCTGAGCTTCAGAAACTCCTCCCTGCTTCACCTCACTCCGACGTCTTTTCCCTCTCACCTACCGACCAAACTCAAATTTTCGGTACCAACTATTCGTCTTTGTGTTTAATTTTCGGTTTTTCTTTTATTCGCCGTGTTAACGCGTCATTAATCTGAACGAGCAGAGGTTACAACGCTCGAACTCAGCGGGCCGACATCGAAATAAAGCTCTACTGATAAGGAAAGCTTTCGGGTCAGATGAAGACGGGCATCTTAATGGGTTCCCGAATATTCCCAACAAGATTTTTATGGAAGAGGTGCTTTCTGCTGTCTTTCCATTTTCACTAAATTATTTGAGGTTTTTCTTATTTAGTGAATTTAAATAGAAACAGAATAGTGAATTACCTTTTTATTTTTCCTCCGTATAGAGTTTCAGATTTGGTTCCTCGGGTTTCATTCAAATTTGCCTTTTATTTGCCCCTTCAATTTTGGCATTGTTTTTCACATGCATTCACAGGAATGTACATATACGCGCATATTTTTGGCGTATATCTCCAGAAAGTTTGTCATTTTTATGTAGCCACCAGTAATTCACTGTAGACTTATTTTCTTTGGTTTGTTCCAGGTAATTGGAGCTGAATATGGGGAAGGGTTTGAGACATTTAGACCTGAAGGTCCCCTTAAAGTTGATGTGGTAAGTATAGAATTCTTAATATGCTGCATTGCATATCCTCATGGCTCAATTTTCTTAAAGATTGGTTGTATTCTTATGTTATGTCTTGTAATATAGTTGATTTTATGTTGGTGTCATGCTAGGACTTTTTAAATGATAGAATGCAAGAAGGATTTCTCCAAAGGATTCGATACGCCATGAAGCCTGATGAAGCCTACGGCCTCATATTTTCTTGGGATAATGTCGTGGTAAAGTTTTGAATTAAAATCATGTGCTTCTGTTTGCTATGCTGCAGCAGTTTTTATTCATTCCCAAAAGCCATATATTCTAAGTAATCTATCGTGGAAATGTGGGTGTTGTATGATGGTCGCTATTTGTAGGACCAAAAAACAGATTGTTCCATGTTTTTGCATATGGTCAATTCCTGTCTCTTTTACATTTTGTATCATTTGGGAGGTTTAAAAGCCATGATAACGATAGCAGATCACGTCGATGTAAAATCTTATTTATTTAAAGGTCCCTTTAAAGCGCATAAATGTTGGATTCTCATTTATTGTTTACACTAAACGTAGAAGGTTCACTATCTTTTTATGAATATCTAATGGTAATTGAAATATTCTGGAAATTACTTTAATAATTTTGTTGATGAATCAGCTAATGATAGCCCTGAACCCTAAAAGGTAAGCCTGAAAGAACATGAAGTTATCAAAGGAAAAGGGAAAACTTACAATGTACCCATTTGATATAGATGAAGGCGCTCTCTCAATGGAAGGAAAAGGATCTGGGGGGGAAACAGCTCTAAGTTTAAATTATTTTGTGCTGAATACTAGTGTTAATGCATTCGAGGTTGGACCCTGATGTGGTGAATTTGATCTGCTATGCGAGTCTGTACTCTGTAGGGAACACAGTTTCTAATTTAGAGATTGTCTACAATACCAGTTTAGGTACTTCAAGTGTGTTTTGTGGTATCACATATTTTTAATTATCCCAACTATAAGGAAAGGTAGTGCTGGTCTATTATCATCAAAGTCTGAAAAAGATTCAATGTCTTTGCTACAATCTTCATAGAGTGCTGAACAATTATCAAATCTCAGGGTTTTGATTTGGCAATGAACTAACAAGGCTGGCTTCCTTTTATGGGGAAACAACTATACGGTTTGGCGGCAGTTGGTTAGAACCGTCGATGAATGCACACTTTCGCATGAGAAATATGTTTGCAATTGATTTGGGAATTGAAATAGCTGGTTATAGTCTTACAATTGTTGTTTAACGTCGTACTTTCTGAGGACTTGTGCACGTTTTTCAAACTTGCTTGCCTCATGCTCTCATAGGCCTCAAGCTCTCATCTGTGGCATTTATCTTCATAATTTAAAATTTTTGACTTCCGAATTAGGTATACCTTATCAAACAATCTGATTACCTTTGCATCACATGGGTTGGGTCCCCTTGGGGCCTTATATAAGAAATATATAAGAGATTTTACTTGTTAAAGAAGATAGCTTAAAATAGAGAATTAAGGATTGTTTTGTCAAACATGTATTTTTCTAATATAATGCCATTTGCCTTATTTATGTTCAAATACTAATTCTACAGGCTCTTCTGCTGACTTTGCTATTCCTAAATTGTGCTACAGGCAGATACTCGAGGTTTAAAGTTGCGTGCATGGGAACAACTTGCATCTGAAGAAGGTCTGCTGCATTTCCACTTTGGGCGTCTCATCGCTAGTCAATTACTTTATAGAACAATTACACTGCTTAAGGTGTTGTGACCACACCATAGTATGGGTCATTAGTTGAGTTTAAAACCTCTGGATGCAACCTGGGGTGGCAGCTTCTGAAGTGCAAATCTTGAGCTGACTATCAGAAATAAATCCACAGGCCAGCAAATGATAAGTGCATGAACAATGTTAATTAAAGTTTTATTTCTAAAACTTAAGAAATGAAATGAAAATATGAAATGTAAGTGTACCTTTTCCCATCATTGAAACAGAAAGTACAAATGTCATCATAGGGCGCAGTTATGACCTTGCTAACTTGGAACGGGAATTTTTCCGTAAGCCTTCTCTCTATAATGGAACAGTTAGCTGCATGCTTTTGATGCTACAGCATGGGTCCAAATGCACTATGGTTTTGGTGGGGTATAAACTGATCATATTTTAAGCTTCGAATATCGGATTATTTCTCTTGGATGAGGCTGCTCAATGGGTGTGTACTACCGTAAATTGAGTTTGTAGGTTTAGCTTAAAGTCTATCTGTATTTTAAAGCAGCAAATTTGGTGAAGGTTTTCACCAAATTTAGATATCTCAAGTTTTTAATATTTGCATAGACAACAAAACAATCTTCCGTGCTTCTAAAGAATGTAATGATTTGGTAGTATTAAGATAAAGGAGATTATCATTTCTTTGTTTCAATTTTTTGATCATATCCAGCTAATGAGCTTCAGTACTTTGATAGGGTGATAATTAGCCAAATACCTCTAGTTCTTGGAAATTCCTATTGAAACGACTAAATAATATTTACTGTACAGGAAAGGAGATTCCTGGAGATGTGCAAAGATTTTTGCTTTATGCAGGTGCTGATCATGTTCTGCATAAGGTCTGCAATTCAAACCGATTTACATTTCTATATTGTCCTCCTGTACCTGTAGCTTATTAAGATCCTGATTATTTGCTTAAATCTCATGGCAGCCTCCTATTTTATTTTAGAGAAGAATTTATTTGCCTTTTCCAAATATATTATTAGACGCTGAGTTAATAAAAGAAAGATTCAAAAGCGCAGAAATATGGATTCAACTGGTCATTTCATACTAGTTTTATATTTTTGTGTTGGTTGGTTTTTCTTCTTGGTAGGATGATTACATTTGCATATGCATTCCTGAGTTCAGCTTCATCTCATGCCATCATTTGGAAAACAAGCATTTTTTTACTTTCCCTTTTATCAAATGGTCTGCCATTTTGTTAATATATTGTTCTGAAATCTGTTTTCAACTCTGATAATGGTGGCAGCTGGCATATTACACTATGAAATTCCCTTACCATGGTTATTCCATTGTTTATTGACCAGCATGATCAGGATGTTTAATATTAGCTTGTCTATAAGCAAGATGAACAATATTTTATTAATGTTTTTGACAAAATTTCAGGTACTGCTCTGGGGGAAGGCTGAAGACGATATAGATAGACTGAAGTCCAGGCTCTCTGAGTTATATTATGAAAATCTTCTCAAAGTAAAGATTGTTCAATAAATTTATATGTGGATATTTTGTTTGTCTTTGACGGATGCAGTACTGAATAGTTTATATGATTTCTTTAGCTATCAGAACCCATTGAAGGGCTAAAAGAATGGTTAGATGCTGTAGCTACATCTCGAATCCCTTGTGCAGTTGTTTCCAGTCTTGACCGCAAAAACATGGTTGACTCTTTAGAACGAATGGGACTGAGAAAGTTTTTTCAGGTTGCTCTGTCTCTCTCACTTAACACACACACATAGGCACATACTCACACTTACAAGTAATAGATGAAGATTTATTTACTGACGGTGTTCTTCTTAATGACTCTTATGTTGTTTGCATTAATGCTATTCATATATGATTTGATCAACATTATAATATCTTATTACAAAGTCCAAGTCACTGTCAACTCATACTGCATGTAATCTCAAAATAAATCTATGTTATAGCTTGTTCCTTTTTAGATAATACTTTTACAAAATTCTCATTGGACAAATAAATGCCTTGTCGTGTCGACTCGTATATAGATGATAAATAGAAAAAAAATATGTATTAGTTAATTTTAGGATGCCTTCAAGACTGTCGGTGGGATCATAAACATGACAAATGAAAATACCTGTTCTAAATTTCTGATCTTTCTTGAATTCAAATGCTTAAGAAATATGCAAGATCGAAATCATTATGCAGATAGCTAACTTTTCTCGTTTTGGAGTTGCAGGCCGTTGTGTCTGAGGAAGATGGCATGGAATCCATAGCTCATAGATTCCTTTCAGCGGCTGTGAAGGTATGTTCAGGAGTGATTTGGGGCAATCGATCGAAGGGGAATCATGTAGTTGGCTTCTCTGGTCAACGATCATTAATAAGGTTGCATTTGGATGGAAATATTTCAAGCTAAGAATTTCAAATCCATAATAATCAATTCATTGAGTTTGTTCGGGTATCTCATAATTCAATGGATTTCAATTCGTTGGCTCAAGATCCAATTTTGAGCTGCTTCTTTTTTGAGTAATTGTGGTGGGTCCATCTTGCATGGAGTAATTTGAAATCATTTCCACAAATCTTCCGGTCAAATCTATACCCTTCGATCCAAATGCAACCTTGAGCTATTTCTTGGTAGCATTCTTTTCCCTTTATCACAGTAAACACCCTTGACAGTTGACAATTGAATAAGCTCATGTTTTATATCTTCATTTGAGATGCTTGAATTTTTTTCGTTTACAGTTGGACAGGAAACCATCCAAATGTGTTGTATTTGAGGATGATCCAAGGGGAATAACCGCAGCTCACAATTGTACGATGATGGCGGTGGCTTTGATTGGTGCTCATCCAGCGTAAGTGACACTGAAATTATTCTCAGTTTGCCATTTACTATTAATGGGTTAATTACAATACCCCTGAGATTTAGCCTAATTATAAAAAAACCCAGCTATCTTTACAAATTACAAACACCCCCTTGACATGTTTGTATCTTACAAGTTGCACTATATTGCACCCTCAAGAAGGGGGTCTGTTAGATAAATACAAACCTCCTGTAACACTTTAAGGAGGTATTTGTGATTCAAAAAAGATAACTGTTTTTTTTTTTTTTTTAATTAGGCTAAACCTCAGGTAGTTTTTTTTATCCCTTATTTAAATATGTCTACGAATTAGTTTATGTGAATAATTTTGTGCCAACTTCACTTCGAATTTGCCAAAGGTAAAGAAAAAGAACTAATAAGATCTCTTTTCATAATATGGGTGCTAAACTAAAATTTCATGTTGGATCTTCCTCGATTCAAAACTATTTATCTTATCGGTGCTACTTCAAAGATAGGAAATAGTAAAGAAGATTGATGATTGTTGCTCTTAATATACTGTCACTTGGTGTATTTAAACTGCTGACACCATGTTTAAAATGTAGGTATGATCTTGGACAGGCTGATTTAGCAGTTGGTAGCTTTAACGAGCTTTCTGTGATCAATCTGAGGAGATTGTTTGCGCATAAAGGTTCAGCTTTTATGGACTTGCAAAAGCAAGTTATTGAGAAATCTCCTTCAAGAAGGAAGTTGACTGTTGACACCATCTTCTGATTTGGGACCTCACTCTTCTTTGTGGTCTTGTGTCAACTCTTGTAAATTTTATGTAATTAAGGCCTTTTTTTTTTTTTTTTTTTACTTTCCCCCCCTCATCTCTCATCTTTTTATCTTTCCTTGAATCTCATGTTTCTTGTATTTTTTTGGATTCATGAACAATAAATTACAGAAACATTTACAAATAGCACTTCAAAGTGTATTGTTATATCAGGCCTATTTTACTTTGATATTTGATTGTTGCCTTGTTGGATATGAGATGACTGATGAAAATTGTGATGAGGTGTTGGATATGAATGGCTAAATGAATGATAATCTAGAATGGTTTTTTAGTAAGGCATTGTAGTTTGTGGGATAATATGTATGATAATATATGGAAGTAGCTACTGCCATGATTATTTAGAAAAATTAAAAACACGAATTTTTCTCAATTTTCTCCCACCTTCAAAACCTCGCTCCCATCTACAAATGTAAACATTCGAGCTAAAAAATCTTCTTATGTTTGAAATCTACTAATGTTATATAGGGATAATTAAGTTTAGTCTAATCGCGAAAAACTCCAATTATTTTTCAAAAGCACAAATTTTCTCTTGAGATTTGTATTTACTTAACAAAATTCTCCTCTTGATGGTGCAATTTTAAGATAAAAACATTCTTGATGGTGCAATTTTAAGATTAAAAAAAATGTTAGGGAGGCATTTGTAATATTAAAAGAACTTGATTTTTTTCTTTAGTAATTGGGGTAAACCTCAATAGTAATTTTTGTAATTAACCTAATTTATATATGTATATTTTCAGTGATTTTTAACATTTTCCTGGTAATTCTGACCTGTATTAGGAAGTAATAATTGTAATATTCTAACATACCAACTGCTTTATTTGTTTATCATATTTTTTTTTTTCAAAAGCAAATGAAATTAGAAATTTAGGTTGTGCTTGGTTGTGAAAATTTCTCCAAAATTTTTATTTTGGAGTGAAAATTTTTTAGTATGTGATTGTTTGAGAAAAAAAACGAAAAATTTTCAAAGAAAATCTCATTTCTCTCCAAAATTAACTCATTTTTCTCTTTCTCTTTCACATTTCACAATACCCAATTATACTATTTATTTTTCTCTCCTTTCCCTAGCTATTTATATGAAGAATTCTGATAATTTCTTTAATTTATCACTATTTTTATTATTTTTGTCTTAATCTTGTTAACAAAAGGTATAAAATGAGATTCATATTGCCAATTTCTGGATCAATTTTTTTTTTTGTTCAATTTTCTTACATTATATTTTACACTATTTTTCCCACAATTTTTTTCACAAACAATCAATATCTCTAAAAGATTCTCTATCACATCAAAATAATCATCATTTTTTTTCTACACATCTAAGTTTCACTTTAAAAATAATTTCACCACTATTTTCTCATAAAATGAAAATTGATGGAATAAAAGTACAATCAATCACAACCTTAGTTGTGTTAAGAATCGTTCAACAACGATCTACAAAGAGTGTTGGGGATACTATCCCAAAAGTAGGAATCAATAGACATGTTTTTAGCAAATCAAGCGAAAAAAATAAGAGAGTTTTATTTTGACGTCTAATCCAAGAAATACTAGTAAGTAGTAAGAGAGAGTTAATTAAAGAATATAGAAACACAAACCAACTTATTTTATGTGTATTATGTTGTAATCATGCAAAAGATAAACTACATATTTCCATGCAATTACAGATGGTAAACGACATTTACAAATTTACTGGCCTTTTTTCCCCCTCAGAAAGAAATTTACTGGCCTTTTTAGGGACAAATATGACATTTCATATTAAGGTGAATATGATTGGTTTTCGGTTTTAGCTGATAAGTCGATCACACATTCACACCCTCCGTGGTGGATAATAAACGGGTGGATTAAGCCCAAAAATATAAGTCAGTCTCGGCCTTAGTTATTAACTGGGCTGACTGTAAACAAAAATTTTGGACTAACAATCTAATATATGAGCCCACTTTCCTCAAAGATAACAATTCGATTCATTTTTCGGTTTGGTAATATTTTCGTAATCCGACCGAATGCAAAAATTCGGTGAATTTTTCGGAAATGCGATTTCAGTATTGTTTTGGTTTAAGCTTTTAAGGGACCCGATTCCACTTTTTCTTTTTTTTTTTTTCCCTTTTTGTTGTATATTGATTAGCTATTCCAAGAAACCACGTTTTTCTACTAAAGCCTAAAAACGCTGGACAGTGGAGAGGAAGAAGAGGGCCGCCTTGAACACGGGGAAGAAAATTGTTGAAAATTGTTGCCGTCGTCTGCATATTCCTCTCTTGTTTGCACATTCTCCCACATATCCTCTCTCACTCTTCGGCCTTCATCATCTCACTATCTGCCATCTGCAGCCATTCAACCACCGTGCCGTCCTGTCGAGCTCGAGCACCACCAAGTGGTCTGCGATCGCGATCCCGTTTCCTGTCTGTCAGTTGCCTACTGCTACTTTTTCAAGTTCAATTGTTGATTTACGTATAAGGTAGTTCAAATCCCTAAATTTGGAAAACTTAGTCACCATGACCTAAATTATATATGCATTGATTTCTTTTATTTTTGAACTCGAGAACTGGACGTTTGATGAATGCTTTAGAAACAGATGCGAAATTGATAATGTTGAAGTCTGGTTTGATTTTTTGTTTTTCAATTCATTTTTTTACTGTTAACTCTTATCAATACCCTACTAGTCAAAATATTTCCTTTCACAGTATGATGCACTCTTTAAGGGAGGCCCTTACTCTTGCACGGCGATTATATTTCTGTTTCTGATTTTGTCGACATTGTTCAATAATTAGTCCCGATGGTGGAGAATTTTGAAGTAGTGCTGAAAAAGGAATGGTATATGAAAGATTTGAAAGCCTTAACATCTCAAATTAGGGAGCATGAGTCTCTCCTTAGGCTCAAACGCAGGTAAACCATCTTCCCACTTTCCGTAGTTTCTGAATTTAATATCTTCTTTTGTTTCATGTGTACAATCTTATGAAAGAATTCCTAAAACTATTGGCAGGTGGTTGATGGATTTACCCTTGTCCATAAGGGAACAAAAAATGGTAGAGGAAATACTTCCTCCCAATGATAAGTATGTACTAGTTTTTATTTTGTATCTGTTTTTGTTTTTGTTTTGTTTTTTTATATTTCAGCTTTATTAGGGATGATTTGAACCTGTTGTGGGCAATTGTGTAGACGAGTTAATTGTTGATAAATAATAACTCGCTCAAACACGTTTAAATTACTTGAATTGTTCTATCCTTGGATTTATCGTATTATGGGTTGTTTTTAAGTCATAATTTATCATAGGTAATTCTTTCAAAAAAATAAATAAATTATCATAGGTAGTAACTTTGGAATTAATGGAAATAGAATTAAAGCAAAGGAATAAGGTGATTTTTGTTCTTGAGATTATTAAGGATAAAACACAACTGTGATCCTACATTCAACTTTATAGTGTGCCAGATTTCTTAAAGTTACTTTTATCTGGAAAATCCATCTAATCGCTGAAGACATGAAATCATGACTTGTCTGTTCTTTTTAGTTCAAATTGAGGTGTATAGAGAGATTGAGACTTTGGATGCTGTCCTATTATTAATTTATTTTAGGTTTCGAGTGTTATATGATTTTAAGGGCTGAAGTTACTCAATCTAATTTTGCTGGAAGTAAAAAGCATTCTAAATACTTATATATATATATATATATATATATATATATATTTGACAATTTAGATATTTTGACGGCAAAATCATTTACTTCGATGTTATATCTGTGTGACAATAGGTGTTCTCTTCAAAATTTTGTCCCTTTTGCCTTGGCATGTATTTAGAAATATAAACCACATGCATAGACATTTTGAATGTTTGAATTATGTTTACTTTATATATTTGATTTGCAATGCATTTGGTGGAAATCAGGATTAAGATGGTCATTCTGTATTAGCTCAGCCGTGTGCATAGGAAGCCAAGTTCTTTTCCTTTTGAAGTGCAGCACTAGGTGTATCCTTTATCAAAGTGAAGCATATATACTGTCTTAGAGAAACATGTCTTAATATATTCAAACAAATAGATAATTGCATTTGCAACAATTTTATTGAATCTTAGCAACCAACAGCTGTTCTCAGAGTAAGATTTGTGTTTTTCGACGTGTTAATCCGATGTTAGTGGCCAAAATATTACCTTCATGTTGTGAACTAATACAGAATTAGTTATTCAGCTTGAAAAGGACTTGATTAACCCAAAACTCATAGCTCGCATTACCGTGCTATGCTCTGTTGTATATGCTTTATTCTAGCTCTAGCACTTCAAAGCAATAAAGATTTTTCGTGTCTGTTTGCTGTACATCAGACTTACGCATGCCAAAGGAACTTTACATTGGGTATTTTTGATAAAAAAAAAAATTTGTTTCCTCTTACATCTCTTGTTTTATGTAGTTTCTCGGTAACTTGGAAATTTATCTCAATGATGTTTGACTGAAAATAAATGCAATGTGTCTTGACTTCTCCTTTTGTGTTTGCAGGATATTGCCCGAGTCATTACTTAGGGAAGATGATGTGAGTATTCTGAATATGCTGTATTGTATCACACTCAATCAAATGGTTTCGGCTAATTAATGGCATGATTCACAATAGTGTCTTAAATTGTCTAATGTCTTATGAGAATCCTTATGAATAGTGCTGGATCAATTTAAATTTTTTCAAAATAATAGATGTAAACATTTGTTCTTGGTGCTCCGATGCTCAATAACATTGGAAGGTTCTAAGAGGATAATACTTGATGATAATGGGTTAATAATAATAGGAATGGCTCAAGAGAATAGAGTTTAAATATCTTTTAGCAGCAGGCAGAATGCCAAGTTGAACAATGCTTCATGAGCAGTAGTTTGGTAATAAAATTGATTGACTTCTCTGAAGAATAGGAAACAGGTTGAATTTGTTCGATTAGATTACCTAGGGTTAATCTAGGCCAACTTAAAGGTTGGGCACAAAGGGATATTGCAAAAGGAATGGAAAAATATCAAAAACGGCCAAGAAAGTTATGGATTCTCAGGCATCAACAGCCAATCAGGGATTAAAGCACAGAAGGAAGCTTCTGTAATATGGGATAAAAATTTATTGGTCAATTTCTATTTAATCTTGCATATTTCATCCTATTTGGTTGCATACATGAATACATCTTTGAATTATTATTATTATTAGAGTTGTAGGGAAAAACATCTGCATTGGTGCATAATTGAGGTTTTTTGTCTTATATCCTGAAGTATACACCTTATTTGATCACAGGTAAGCTATGAGGACATCAGAACTTGTATTGAAATGGGATTTGGAGCCCATAACTGCGTGAAGGAATCCCATTGTGCTCCAGAGGACGAACTAGTATTTAATTCACGTGACTGTTTTCAAGACATATGTTTCTTGTTGGATGATATGACCAATAAAGGCTTATGTTCTTTCGTTAAGATACTTACAGGAGGGATGATTAAGTTTGAGAAAACAAATTGGAGTATGAAGAGGGCAATTAAAGAATTGCTTCCAAAAGTTATTGCTGACAAGAATGATATTTCCAAAATGAAACTAAAACAACTTTTTCAACTGTTGAAAGACCCGAAGAATTTTTGTGGAAATCAGGTGGCGTGCTCAACTGCTTTTGAAGCCTATCGTGCAGCTGCAATCAAGGTACTCGATGGACTTGAGGACTTCCCTGTTAGAGCACTGAGTGCAATGCTAAGGAAGCTGAGAGGTGTTAGGGGGTACATCCCTTCTCTGAACCCACCAAGATCTGGACGGGCACGTGATAACTTAATCAATCTAGTGAGGAAAATGTGCATGAAGATGTTATTAGACCATGGTGAGGTGGATGAGCCTGCTGAAGGATTGGCTGGGGCATTAGGAGTTGCAGGCTTAACGTTAAAGCTAATAATGAACAGCCCGGCTGTGAGAGACTTCAGGAGATTTTCACCAGAAATTGAAGCACTGCATAATGATATAGCAAAAGCTATTCATTTATTAAATAATTCAAGAAATTGAGCTTGATAGAACTGAAAAAAGTACAGGTTTTGCTGGATCCTGATTTTAAGTTGTCTGATAGAAGTCTACGCTCGGCGGTACGGAATTTATTGACCGACTACATGTATGAGTGCAGTGATATGGACAAGGTCCCTGATTGTTTAGTAGGAATTCTTGACATTATTAATAGAAGATCTCAACTTCCATCTCGCAAGAAAAACTCCTCATCCGAAAGTCATTCATCTCCTCAAGAATTAATGAAGGAGGTAATGCAAAAAGAGGTAGAATATGTGTTAACTATCAGTGCTCAAGCAAAAGAAGTTGTGTTGGACTTGCTTCCAGAACATGAATTTGATGAAGACTTTGCTCATGCATACGTGGAGGATTTTGAAGGAAGTGATGCTCTTTGTATTTCTGATGATGATGAGCAAGTAGGGGAGCATTGTGAGTTTCATTTTTGTAATTCATATGGACAAACTGAAAGTATTGGCGAGACGATGCCGGTAGAGTTGAATTCACCTTCTCCAGCAAGCAAAAGAGATGCTTGTTCTCCTCTTTGTTTTCCAAACTCGAGGTTAGATGTACCTCCGGAGTCTATGCACATTAGCAAAATGGATTCAGATGAAAGCGGTGGTTTTGTTCATTCAGTGTCCTGTAAGAAATCAAATGTACTAGATGGCCAATGCTCGACCGGAAACATTCATCAGGATTTTCTGGCGAATTAGGACTGGCTTACTCCAATTCTCCTAAAGTAACAACTAAACTAAATTTACCTTCTTTATCTCTCTCTCATGCTAAAAACTCAAGCCACCATGTCATTAAAAACGAAGAAACTAGAAGTTGCTCTGCAACCACCCCAAAATGTGTATTTTCTGACGTTCCATTGGAAGAGACAAATATTGACAGTCAGCAGAGCAGGTCTGGCAATCAATACCTTGAGGTCCAGGAAGCTTGTGATGTCACAAGTATGGTAGCCTATCGTTTTGTGGGTCACATGCTGGACAAACTTGCCAAGATTGAAGGCTTGGTATTATACCAATGTGATAGATT
This sequence comes from Rehmannia glutinosa, assembly GCA_016081115.2. Taxonomy (NCBI): domain Eukaryota; kingdom Viridiplantae; phylum Streptophyta; class Magnoliopsida; order Lamiales; family Orobanchaceae; genus Rehmannia; species Rehmannia glutinosa. Next base: position 27,449,791 of record CM071929.1, on the reverse strand, counting down.
GTATCTCCGAAGTCATTCTTCAGTTCTTGAAGATTCCGAAGGTAATGGAAAATATATATCTATTTTGGTGCAAGGTGCAAAATCCAGAAGTTTGGATGGTTTACCTGTCTACAATAAGCTTTACCATCTGCCTATTTCCTAGTGATTATCTTCATTATGCTTGCCCTTTTATCTGAAAATTTATACTTTGTATTTGATTGCTGATTCTTCACTCAAGTTATAGCTTGGAAGTTCGGGTTTTGAAGTTCCGGGGAAGTGTTTAGGGAGCATCCTTCATGTTGCTAGATTAGTTAGTCTAATTGGTTGGAGTGTTTGTTGACTAACTTATAATTCCAAACTGGTTTCATTCTTGTACATTAAACTGAAAATCATGAAACGGTATTCTCTGACTTCAGTATTGTGTTCCCTAAAAATTTAATGTTGACCCGGTGTAATATGTTTTGTTTCATTTGCTACAAATTGCTGCATGGATAGCAATTTTTTATTTGTTTTTGGGATCTAACAGGTTATAACTTCATTTTGTAAGTTAATGTTCATATGGTTGTTTCATACATGTATGTAATATTTATCTTTGTGGGCAATTGTTATGAATGAATATGGAAAATTTGAAAATATGTTCTTTTGCATCAATTTACCTGGGCTTGTTCATAAGTAGTTTTTTGCTAACTAGTACTTGTATTTTTTGGGCAGAAATTGCTGTTTTTCATTTTTGATCAACATATGGTACTAATTGTTATATGTTCCTAAATCTCTCTGCCCCCACCCGCACGCCACATAGTTGTTTTGTTTGTTCTGATGATCTTGTAATGAAGGAAATCGAAACATGCTGACTCAAGTACCCTAACTCTACAAGACTACGACCTTGTTGATCTGAATTCAGTATTGAGTTTCTCTATTTTCTGACTGATGTGAGCAAAGGTTGTGAATGAAATAATTATGCCTCGCTATTTTTATGACTCAGACATATCAATGTTTTACTAAATATTTGATGGTTTACGTGAGTTTGTCTTTGCTTAATTCACTGTTCTATGGTTTCTCCTTCAGAATCTCCGCACACATTGTTGATATCCGAGTTCTCTGAAATGTGGAAAAATGTGCTTGAGAGCTAAAACTTCCTTCCATACCAAGGTCTACAAAACTCTGCTTCTGTCACGTGCAGTGTTGTCCATCCATGACGTTGCCCAGCATACAAAGAGCACTGTTATTATCTTCTTGCCTTGTTTGAATCAGGATCTTGTCGAAAGGTTGAGTTATTTATTCTTAAGAGCCTTGTAAATACTGGACACATATATTGTCCAGCAGGAGAGTAAAATTTGTGTTATTGTGGCAGGGTTTATGTTTCAAAATGGAAAGTAAAGGAAACATAATCTCAGAGAGTTTGTTAGACAGCAATTCTGCAAGGTTGTGGATGGAGTGTGGTCAGGCCATCAAGGTAACTGGTAAGAAATTATTTTATTTTTTGCTTATGTTCTGTTAGTCACGAAGTACCAACAATAAACTTTCTATCATGAGCAAAAAACCATATTCTATTGTTTTGGTATCAACAATCCAGGCCTGGAAATGTGAAGAAGACAGCCATTCAGTGCATGGACAACCTGAATAGATGAGTACAACTATTTTATTTTGTTTTATTTCTTTTGAACATGAAAAAGAGCCCCTTTAATCTGGCTAAAGAAATGACTGTTTTTAGCCTTTTCCTTTCCAAACAAAACAAACCTACTAACTTCTGTAAATTGATTTAATGAGATTGAGTTAATTTGAGCTTGATCAACAATTTATGAGTCGTAGATTTAGAGGTGTTTGCTTGAGCGAATAAGTTTCCCAAACATCGTAATAGATTTTTCGAGCTTATTGATATTTAACATTGATCTTAGAAGATGAATTTTTCAATTTTATATATAAAATGTGAACTTTCTTAAAACATACATATTTAGGAAACTAAATTAATTTTGAAATCTTACAATCCATGTAATTTACAAAGTTGTCTTACTAATTTAAAATTAATTATTTTCAGTATATCCAAATACAAATATAATCATGCTTAAATTAAATTTCAATATCCCACAAGGTTCAAAATTACTTCATATTAAAATATAAACTAAAATAATATTTTTTTTGGAAGGAAAATAAAATTTAAAATTTACTTGGGAAACGCTTCTCAATAACAAAGGGGGTGCTGGTGCCTGGGGACGGGCATCGCACTTCAATATGCTTACAGAAATTATTTGATGGGTCAGTACAAGTTGTAAGTTTCTAAAGTATTTAAAGCTGCTAAACCATAGTGACCACAGATTATAATAACAAGATTTGTTGGATCTGCTTATCTATGGCAGCTTTACAACCTGTCTTTACAAAGATGTATATATATTGTATTATTTACTTTCTGCGGTAAAAGATAAGCCCACTGCTATTTTTTTGTTTATCAAATTATATTGTATAACTTCTCATGTTTCACCAAGTTGGCTTGTGCATTGATCAGAGTTTCCAGTTGTGTTTCTCCAACCGCTTTGGCCCATAGAAACCACTCTAAAACCCTTCCTAACTTTTATTCTCAACCCCACTTCACTTGGCAAAGGAGAAATAATTAAAGGCTTAATTTTTATTTTATTTTATAACAATTAGGGGTGTAAACGTGTTGGATCTGGATCATATTTGTCGAAACTCATGATCTGAACCATTAGAACTTTAATATTAAATGTGTCGGGTCTGGATCCAGACTTAGTAGTAGACTCATTGGAGGTATATATATCTATATGTATGTACAAATTACTATTAATTTTTAAAATATATATATTTTTTAATAAAATATCTTAAAATATATATAATACATTTTTTATTAAAAAAATAAAATGGGTGCCGGGCCTAGTTGGATCTGGAAAATGGAGAATATAGATCCAATCCAATCATATTTATAATGTTAAAATTCGCTTCAAATAAAACAAATCTATACACACAATTTGAATCAAATCAGAACTTATTTTCATCCCTATTCCTAACCTCATAGACATGAAAAAAAAAATCTAAATTATGAGTGGTTGTTCACCTACCAATTTTATGTGCAGAAAATTGATTTGTCAGAAGGGGCACCAAATTCTGAAATTAATGAGCTGTCTATTTTGCTTTTGTGGTCCTGCATTTAGATGATATTCATTTGTATTTAATTATTCATCAACATAATCAAAATCAAATGAAGAAATTATATGCAGCAAAAGTAGAAAATGGAACTTGTTTATGGTGACCATGAGAATTTGTATGTTTGGTGTTGTTAGATTACTCAAATTAGTAATTTTAAATATAAAAAATTCAACAATTACTGTGATAATATTAATAGCATAACAAAATATTCGACTTAAACATTTTATAATTTACACTATAAATGATTAAGAATAATGAAAGATAATACTAAACGAGAAATCATCATTAGATTTTGATGTCTTAATTTGTTATGAAATAACAAAATAATTTGATTGGAAAAACAGTACGATTTTAATAATAGTGATGAAGTGAAACTCTAATCATTGCAAATCTTGATTACCAAGAATTTAGTGTACTTCACGCCCTCATAAAGCCATTGTTTAGAATAATTAAAAAACGAGAAAAAAGCTAGTAAGTACTAACAACATCTAGGAATTAGAAAAAAGTTAATTATTTATTGGTGAACCAAACTTTAGATATATTTTCCAACATTTGTTTACTTGCAACTGCACCAAAGTTTACTTCCATTTGATTGCGTTTAATCATACACATATATATTTATACATAGAAACAATATATACATAGAAACCTGTGTACAATTATTGAATGATATAATCTTTGAATGACATATATTTGCTAGTGGTACTAAATCATAATTTGGAGCAAGTGGAGGGGTAGTCAGTCTTTCAACTTATGGCATACGGCATATGCCATATGCTTTCAAATTAAAGCCGCAAACTTTGATATGGCCCAGAAAATAATTGTTATAAAAGTGTGTGGTTTATAATGCAAAAATTAAATATCGTTTATACAAACTGACGTTTTGAGGTTCTATTCGAAGTCAATAGATAAGACTACTAGACTTGTGATGTGATGTGTCGTATTGAGTCTTCGTTATTGTATATATGTTTTTTTTTGGAATATATATTGGAGGGGAGAAATTGGTGGGAATCGACTCTAATATTTCCATTTTGGGCATGAGAGTCTTAACTACTAAATTACTATAATTTCAATATATACAATTTCTATAAATAGTTGATGATTATGAATACAAGAAAACTCGGGATCAAAACTTTATTTGTTAACTTTTTAATTTTTTTATTTGTACATTCTTTAGGTTAATAAAAAAATCCCAAATTTTTGTCTACATAACAAAATTCGTTTTGAAAATTTGTAACTACTTCTGGAATATATCTATTAAATATGTATTGATAAAATAGAAAAATATGTTAACATAATGTAATCTTATCAAAATATGAATAAAATTCAAAATTAAATCGCTATATAAATAAATGGAATTGGAATTTTTTTTTTATCACACTGCTATTTATCAAGTCTAACGTCTCGTTTTGGAGTTATTTCATGAAATTATTTCCTTTCACTCTCTCTAATTTCCCAAATTGCCCTCGCGTTTGTAATTTTCCTGTGACGTGTCAAACCAATATTGGCTCATGCTGGCCCAAGGTAGAATCACAAGTAAACTCATCATGTAGAGTTACAGAACCCCGATTAAAGTCGAAGACAGCAAATTAACATCAAACGCACAACGGTACAAAAAGAAATAATCACATAAGATGCGTCCCATAGATAAATTAGTTGCGCTCTTGACACATATATGATATATACCCACACAACGTCACAAATTATATTACCTACAACTTTACTTTTTCTCCCTAAGGCTTCGGATCCAAGCCGAAGCTCGTCCCTTCACCAAGGTATCACCATTTCCCTTTTTTCTTTTTAGGTTTTTTGATAATCCCTTTTGAGATTTTGCTCCATTTCTTGCAAATAACTGTCTGAAAAGAACAAGATCTTATTTTTCTTGGATCATTGTTCGTGTTTGTTTGTGTGTAACACATAAATATGGAGATTTGGAGATTAGATTAAAAGTACGAGCAAGAATTCTTGAATGCGCATAATTGGCTTCCATTTCTCTTAGCTTTTGGCAAGCATTTCTGGTCTCTGTTTTTTTTTTCCTTTTTTTTCCTGATTATTGGGCTTTGCATATCTATAAATTATATGGCTCTTGTGGTTTATTATTTGAATCAAATGGATGTAATATGGGCTACAATCTTTATTTCTTCCTCTGGATTTTCTCTTCAAGAACAATATTTGAAATTTCGAAGGTAGATTCATCGACTTGATCTCGTTTGAGCTTGAATTTGGTTTCAATAACGTTAATTCGAGGGTTTGAAAGCTTAATCCCGAATTAAAGTCTAGAATTTGAGTCGAATCGGCGATGAACACCTTGAACACCGTGGATTTCCTTGGATTTGGACTCCTTAAGTTGAGAGAATTCTGCCTTTTGCTTAGACCTCTTCACGAGGATTTGTGTCTTTTTTTGGTGTCTACAATTATCTTTGATTTAAAAGATATATTCATTTGGTTGATCAATGTTTGCGCCTAATGAACATGTATATATGGGCTTTTAAAATGTCAATTTTTGCTTCAAGAGGCATGTTTGTTTGTTGGCTATTTCTTGTTTGCAAATTTATGCATAAAAGTTGGTACATTTGATTAATTTGAGGCTGGATCTCTAAGCTGAATGAATGGTATTTATAGATCAGGCAAAGATCTATATCTGCTGAGACAATTTTGTGTTGCAAGTTGATATTTTTTTTCCCCTCAACATGTTGCGTAAATGGCGTGATTTATGCGTTTAAATTTTGGTCATGTTCCATGGTGTACATGTTGATTTTACAATATCAATTATGTAATGGGGCATGACTAGAGCAACTATATCAACTCATCACCGTCTCATCGTATTTTCCATGCAAGTGGAAAAACCTATGATGATGATGGTTTTGGAATCTCATCTCATTTCTCCTTCGTATGAAGGTTGCGTCAGGAAGGGCATCCGGCGTAAAACTTTGCCACTTTTCTTTTTGTGTGAATTTGTAGTGTTAACTAATTTTTAGACAATTAATTGACACTATAAACTTCACACCACCGACCCCACATGGTGGGATAAGGTGCAGTTGATGATGATGATGATGATTAGCATTTAGATTAACAGAAATTATGGCCCTCGAATAAATGAAATTGGGACATGCCGATTTAAGTATCCCAAGTGTTTGTCGATTAAATCTGAGCTAACACTTCAATTTCTGTATGTTCTGATACTAAAAGCTAGATCGTTAACAGCATAAGTGATGGCTCATTTTTATGAATTCGTATATGACAAAGAGATTGTGCTTATTAACTAGTATTTTTAATTGTCTGTTCTCACTCTTATCTGTTCACATTCAGAGTCCCTCGATCTTTGTTGATATCCAAGATCCTGGGAATGCGGAAAGATGGGTTTCTTCGGTGAGGCTTCTGTCTTCAATGTCTGCACGATTGTGCCTCAATCTGGATCCGTCTTGTTCATCCTTGATAATGGCAAGTACGGATATAACAGCACAATCCAGTTTTGCAGCCCGAAGCACAATGAGGCCACAAATCGACTTGCTCCAGTGTTAAATCCCGACCTTGTGAGACGGTTGAGTTCTTTATTTATAAAGACTCCAGCTTTTTAAATATTAGCATTAGCAGGTTTCGTCTTTTCTAATGGAGACGAAGGGTAACATATTGATGGAGAAATATGAAGTTGGGAGATTATTAGGTCAAGGCACTTTTGCCAAAGTTTACTATGGTAGGAATCTGAAAACCGGACAGAGCGTGGCCATTAAAGTAATCGATAAGGAAAAAGTAGTAAAAGTTGGGCTAATTGATCAGACCAAACGGGAGATATCCGTGATGAGTTTGGTCAAACACCAAAACATAGTGCATCTCGAGGAAGTATTGGCCACCAAAACTAAGATCTATTTCGTGATGGAATATGCCAAAGGTGGCGAACTTTTTCACAAGGTTGCCAAGGGAAAGCTTAAGGAAGATACCGCGAGAAAATACTTTCAACAATTGATTTGCGCTGTTAACTTTTGCCACGGGAGGGGCGTGTATCACCGTGATTTGAAACCGGAAAATCTTCTATTGGATGAAAATGGGAGTTTAAAGGTGTCGGATTTTGGTCTGAGCGCGCTCTCGGAGTGCAAGAGGGTCGACGGGTTACTCCACACGACGTGTGGGACCCCGGCATACGTTGCTCCGGAGGTTATTAGCCGAAAAGGCTATGACGGGGCTAAAGCTGACATTTGGTCTTGTGGGGTGATACTATTTGTTTTACTCGCGGGTTATCTTCCATTTCATGACTCAAATCTTATGGAGATGTATAAGAAGATAGCTCGGGGCGATTACAAGTGCCCTAATTGGTTCCCACCCGAAGCTCGAAGACTACTTTCGAAAATTCTCGATCCGAATCCCCAGTCGAGAATTTCGATCGCCAAAATTATGGAAAACTCATGGTTCCGAAAAGGTTTGGGTTCCAAACAAGGGACTAAATTAGGAGATGTCGAAAAACTTCCGATAGTTATGGATGATGTTTTGAAACCTTCCGAGGGTAGTGATAATGTTCCCGAAAAACCTACTAATCTGAATGCGTTCGATATTATATCTCTCTCCACTGGATTCGACTTGTCGGGTTTATTCGTGAGCAATGATCAGAAGGACGAAGTTCAATTCACGTCTACAACGCCACCTTCTTCTATCCTATCGAAACTTGAGGAAATTGCTCGTAATCTAAGGTTGAAAGTGATGAAGAAGGATCAAGGGTTTGTGAGACTAGAAGAGGGGTCTAACGCGGGGCGGAATGGGAATTTGTCGATTGATGTAAGGATTTTCGAAATCACTCCGTCGTTCCATTTAGTCGAGGTGAAGAAGTTTAGTGGTGATTCGATAGATTATCGGCAATTGCTTAGACAGGATATAAGACCAGCTCTTAAGGAAATTGTTTGGGCTTGGCAAGGAGAGCAACAGCAGATTACTAGTTAAAAGTATCTGTAGGAAAAGCTGATGACTTCTAATTATGTCCAATTTGTGAGTTCTTGACATCTTTCATATGTAATTGTTGTTCATTTGGTGTTGTAGCCTTTCTGACAATTGTTTTCATTTATGTAGTCCCTTTAGGCCTCTGTGTTTTTTTCTTTTGAATCATCTCTTGGCTGAACTTGCTGGAGCATATTGGGTTATCGTGCTTATTGAGAGCTTTACTCGAATGGTTCTCACATTTTCTGTAAGATATCTATTATATTTGGGTAAATTACAAAAACTATCCCTGAGATTTTACCCAATTACAAAAAAACTCTAATTGTCTTTCAAGATCACAAATACTCCCTTTATGGTAGCACAAGTACCGCACTCAGGTTTGTATTTTCTCGACAAATACCCCACTCAAGGTATCTTCTGCAATTGACCCTTATATTTTTGAACTTGACAAAAACCACATAAGTTTAAACATACAGATCAATACATGGTCACTGTCCCTTCTTTAGAAATCATCTCTTGGTTTCAATGCAAGGAGCTTCTTTGGCATTTCATTACATGAGTGGAGCACATATTGATGTTTGGTTTACCCATTTTTGCAGAGTTATTTTATACCAATCCAAGTAGATTTTTAATTTTACTCAAAACGGACTGAACTGAGTCCTGACCATCAGTTCGTGGCTTGATCCTACTGATTCAATCCAATTTTGAAAAGGGTGAATTTCATAATAGGGTTCAAATTTAAGAAAATCTATCATTTTAAGACCTAAAATTTCAACTTTCTCAAATCAAGATCCAATTTTTATTTTTTTTCTCAAATTGAGGTCTCCCTCAAATTTTGGGTTCTCACTTCAAGACCCAAAATTTCAACCTTCAAATCAAGACTAATTTTTATTTTTTTCAAACATGGCCCTCCCCAAATTTTGGGTCCTCCTACAAGTTTTAGAATTTAACAAAAGAGAAATATTAGTGTAATCTATCACATCAACCACAAAAATTATTTTTCTTTCTCTTTTCGTTTTTTCACTCATTCTTTTTTACCCAATCCATACTTATTATCAATTTTGTTTAATGTGTAGAAACCAAGATCTATAAATATAAATGTATGTAGCTAACAAGATGAAAAAAGAGAAAGAAAATTAATTTTTGCGGCCGGTGTGATAGATTACATTAATATTTATCTTTTTGTTAAATTTTAAAACCTGAATTGAGAGCCCAAAATTTGAGGAGGGCCTGATTTGAAAAAATAAAATCGGATCTTGATTTGAGAAGGTTGAAATTTTGCTGGCGGAGTGAACCCAAAATTTGAGGAGAGCCCAATTTGAGAAAAAAATAAAAATTAGGTCTTGATTTGAGAAGGTTGAAATTGTGAATCTTGAAATGATATATTTTCTTAAATTTAGATCCTATTATGAAATTCTCCCATTTTGAAAACATTGCTCATAGACTATAGTAATAATGAGATTTTATCACTGTTCTAAAAATTCATTTTCTTTCAATCAGACCCACCCTATCTATATCTCGCTTTACCCCTAGGCCTGAATCATAACATTTTTCAGAACATTGGATTTTATAAATCATAACAAAAGCATCATAATAAGAGGGCCTTCTATTATATGAGAAAAATGTACAACAATTTGTTTTTAATGAAATAGGAACTCTGCATGAATAAGAGTATACACAATTAAATGTAGAAACATTAAAACCTATTTCCAACAAATTCCACTTACCCCCCAAAAAATTAAAGATTTAATAGGATAGACAACTACCACCTTGGTAATATCCCATGTATGTTACACTACACTTACACTTACAGTCTTACACCTGATGTATTATTATTCATCAAATATTTAGATATTGATAAGTTTTTATTTTTTTTTTCGCAATGAAAATTTGTTAATATTCGTACACTCAGTATATTATCCTTTATAGATAGCATTTCAAAGACTATACATTCACCCAAATAACCAAATAAAAAAATAAAAAAAAAATAAAAAGAAACGAAACAGAAAAATGAGATGCAAAGTGAGGAATGACTTTTCTGATAAACTGATTACAACACCAAACTTACAAAGATCAGTTGGGCATAACTTATAGAAGACGTAGGACAAATATTATTGAGAGAAATGATGTGGACAACATGTCTGATGTCTGTCATGTCCCAGTTGGAAGTTAGATATATGGTATATATGCTTCAATCTTATCAAGAAAGTCTACACACAATCAGTCATTAGTAAAACGAGATTAATAACAACTTCCGGAGAAACACGGCAAAAGATTCTTCGGTACGATGATGTAAATAAACCAATTAATTATTCGATATTTCTGATTGCGATTAATTTCAAATGCATTAACAAACACTGATACTAATATGCATGTTTAGGAGCATTTCTGTATCATTTAATTAAAATTGACTTTTTAATCGGTGACTTTTCAAAAAGTATCATACTCTCGTTTCTCTATAATATTTCATTCTAAATAAATCAACAAACAACAATTAGTTTGGAAAATGGACATTTAGATCTAAAAGTCTCTTTGTTTTACACTCAGAATTAATTTAATTGAATATTGAACTCAAGGTTCTTGAGTTCCTACACACCATATGACTTAACATTTTTTGATCAAATGATGCTCACAAATGATGTTTTCATGTTGTCCCCTTCAAGAAAAGGAAGATAAGAAAAAGGTATTTCATTTCATTGGAGTGATTCCAATTGTTGGAGTAATAAGGTTAAATAATTCAAAACAAGTAGCCATCATGTGATGAGATAATATAATTCCCTTCTATTTTTTTGACTAAATTATTGGTATTATTGCTATATGCTATCCTTGTGTGCTTGGTCTATTTGCTACACTTTCAATTGTGAATCACTTATGGTGGCCACTTGGCATAATGAAAAAGTGTAACTTGTTTGGAGGGAACCCATAATTTGAATGATTGGGATGTCATCCTCATTCCTCACAAGAAAAATTGAAAAATATACCATTTTTTGGTAAGACTCTTGTCCATGCATGCCTTTATTTCAATCCATATATAGATTCCTATTTTCCATCAATGATATCAATACTGGTTATTATTGATGCTTGCTGTTATGTATTTGTCTAGTTGAGGTGATAACTCATTAATAATTATTTTAATTGTTAAAGAGATCGGATCGAATAGTGATCGGGTAATTAAAACTCTCATGCTCATACGAGAGATTTGTGGTTCAATTCTATCACCAGTCCTCACCCAGGAGATGTACTATAAAAAAAAGTATTTATTTATCAAGGCATTAAATTTTAAATTTTGATTTCTAGAATAAATAATAGTAGTGGTGGTGACGAGTGAAAACACCGGCATTTATACAATTAATCACATCAATTAAAGCAATATATAGCACATATAAATTTTGCTCGTCTTAATCCATAATCTATTTAAGTATAACTTGGTTTGAAGTGTATGTTCGCGGATTTTAATCCATTTATGGCTTTATTGTCGTGTTTGTTAATTAAAGTAGACTTTTTTCACTAGTTACATTTTATCCTAACTTCGGTAAAGAAGAAAGTAAAAAGGTGATTATGAAGGTTACCTAAATAAAGAGGCAAGGCTCTAGCTTATCTAGTTTCTACCGGCGAGCAAATTTGAGGTTCTTCATTGAATTCGTGTTGTTTAGAAATTTATGTATGTACATCAGATATAGCATCTACATTACCGATCTTCAGTATAGAATATTGATGTGTATTGTATAATCGGGTTAATTAATTGCTCATACGATCTATATCTAAATCGCTCTTCTTAACCCCAAAATTTGTATATTGTCTTTATGTTTTCTTCTTCATTTATAAATCACATGTTGATCATCGGTATATATTTCGAGGGGTGGTCATGTTGATCTTCTCAGTCAAAAAATGTGTCTACTGAGCTCATGTAAAAATAACCATTAATTTTATGTCAAATATCCTACTAAATTAAATAAAGGGATAATTACAAACAAAAAAATGAGGTTGGGGCTATTTTTCTTTTTAAAAAAAAACGAAGGTTAATGCAAATTTCAAAAGCTCCCTAGATTTTTGATTTCGTTTTACATTTATCCACTTCATAAGCAAAAAATTTCAAAGAAACCCTCTTTGACATTTATTGAAATATTACCGTTAGGTTACCACTTAAATTTTGTTTTGTTACGTACATAGAATAATTATCCTTATGTTTGTTTTGTGCTTATCCCATAAATAAACATGGAATAATTTAAGGGTTAATTACAAAAACACCCCTGAGGTTTGGGCTAATTACAAAAAATACTTGACATGTTTCAAAATTACAAAAAACCCCATCATATTTGATTATGTGTTAAATTTGAGGGGGAAATCGTAGTATTTTTATAAATATCAGGGGGTTTGTGTTATGCGTTTTGCCTATAAAGGGGAAAAATGTAAGACGGAATCAAATCTCAAGGTTTTTTTTGTAATTTTCAAAAACCTTTGGGTTTTTTTTTGTAATTAGCCCAAATCTTAAGGGTTTTCTTGTAATTATCCCATAATTTAATTTAGGGCAGTTACTACATATTAAGAGCAAAGGGCGTGATTGAAAATTGGCATCAATCATTCACTTAATGATTTGATAGTTTTGTATGGAATTTGGGACCAGAAAAAGTACATAATAGAACAAATACAGAGAAAGGCAAAAATCGAAAGAACCGGGGTGCTATTGAAACTGATACATGAGTAGCTTAGCATGAAAGAAATATTGCATTGATGCACATATTCGAGTGCTCTTTTGTGTTTTTTGCCTCATTATATTAGCTTTATAGTTTGGGACAAATATGTTAATTCAAAAGTTAAAAGTAAAGTCACTTATTCATTTCCAAAGATTTTGAAAGTAGATAATAATTTATTAGGACGTACATGTGAATATAGCCTAAAATATTAATATTTTGAAATCCTAACCTAACAGAAAAAGATAAATGAAGGTTTACGGAAAGATAATTTCGCCACTCTTAGAGATCCATTACTTATTTTACGAACTTTAAGAATATTAGATAGACTAGCGCCGAGTCTGCAATTAAATTTATTGCGTTATGTTGTGAAAATGACGTATTATAAAGTTACATAATAATGGGACTGTTTGCCTGTCAAAAAAAAAATGGGATTGTTTGCAATCACGGAAAAAAGTGATTATGTACTCCTGATTGAATTTGTAAATGTCAACCTATTATTCTACTTCATTTAATCAGAGTCTAAAAATAATGAGATTAGGAATATCAATTTTGCCCCGACTCGCGTTACCTCCCCCTCCCCCCATTTGGGTAGTCCCGCCCCGTGACCCGCTGTGGGGCGGGTCTAGGTACTACTTATGCCCCGCGGGTACTCACCCTGCCACGCCCCGCATAGCCAATTTATTTTGTTAATATATTTAATATATATTTTTCATATATTATATATTATAATATAATTTTTATATGTTAATATCATATCTAATATTTATAAATTGATAATAACATTTTCTGTAAAGAATATATTATAAATATATATTGTTTTCCTTTTAATATCCGACCTGATCCATCCCACTGCCATCCTTAAATGACATAGATGATTTAAATTTTTTATTCTGCTTGTGGTTTGATTCTTACAAACTAATAAGCATTTTTACAACATTTTCACTAAACAATACTCTTAATTTTTTATTCTTAACTACTTTTACTTATGATCTACGTTAAATCATTTATTCTAATAGCAAGAGTTTTTGCGAACACTCTCAAAATATCGTGAAATTATCAGACGTGAGAATAGCACACATATTAATCTCCCATTATGGGATGGAATTATCTGATTGATGCACCTTTTATTTGCAACGTGTACTAAATTCTCACATCATGGAAATATATAGCATCAATTTTATTTATGTCTACTTCCTATTGGGCTGCCATCATTTGAACTGCATTTCCTTTAGACATTTCATTTTCACTTTATCTAAAGTAAGTTAGGATTCAATAAGACACTTATGATTGATCATAAGGATATTTATTTTTTTATTTATTCTTTTGCTGGAGGTGGAAGTAATAATTTCTACCAGTTTTTTTTAACAAATAGAAATATATAAAAAAGGAAAAAGTCTTGATTACAAATCGATTAGGTAGCAAAGGAAAAAATATATTAAAATTCAGAAAAAAAAACAACAAAAATAACTTTAAAATGCAATTTAAACGAAGGACGTCTATTTCTAGAAGATCTTCGAATGGCAAAGTTAGTTGTTTTTTAGCACATGCTCGAGTATCTTTTTGATGGTCTAATGTAACCTGTGGAATATTGGTCCATGATCCACGAGCCACAATTGACATAGACTTCAGAGCTTGTGAAGAATCACATGAGGGAAAGACAAGCGGATGGGTCACCTATCTTTGTCTTTAAAGCTTCTTCTTGTTCCTCGTCTTCTTGTTCCTTCTTTCCGCCATATCATATCGACTCACCGTTTTTGTCGATCACGCCATCGCTTGGAAACTCTCCGACGGAGTAGCAGTGTTAAACTCATAGTCATTAATAGGCATACTGCGTGAGACTGCGTCCATAGCTCGTTGGAAGCTCTTTTTACCTTTATCATCTAAACTTGCAGCTACCAGTTGCGAGCTCCATTTTTTTTATTTACATTTTTTTCAAAAATATGTTTTTAAGTATTTATGTAAAATGTGATATGATTTGTTGGACTTAATGTAAGATTATTAATTAACAAAAATAATAATAATAATTAATCAGGATTAGTTTGTGTTTATTGTTGAATCAAGTTTTTTAGCACCATATCTAATGATTATGCATGGTCTAAACAGTTATTTATAAAAAAAAATTGTTAGCTCAAATTATGTGTATTATAAAACACCTGTTTGATATGAGCTAATGAGGCTAGTCATTTGAATATGAAACAGAGCAAATGCAGCAGAATGATTCATTGTATTCAAATTGTATCATAGAGCACGACACTGAATTTATAGAACAAGGAAAGATCTGAAGAAAAACACTTGCTATCATCCTATTGGTAGACTAAAGAATATGCTAACTGAATATGACATTTGTGACAGACTAGCTGTCAATAATTATCCAATGATGGCTGCAACATAGGATCCTAGATGAGTGACAAGTTGTAGGCGATCCATAGTGCTTGGAGAGAAATATTCAGCTGTGATGAGATCGGTTCTATTCTAACAGCCCCCCTCAATCTGAGCTGGGTGAAGGAACGATGTTGAACCATGCTCTGAACCGGGCGAAAGATCGACCACCAAGAGGTTTTGTCAGAACATCTGTCGTTTGATCGATCGATGGAACATGACGAACTGTAAAACAATTTTGCTAAACTTTATCTCGAACAAAATACAAATCAAGTTCAATGTGCTTGGCTTTAGAGTGAAGGACTGGATTGGCAGCTAAAGCCTCTGCACCTATGTTATTTGTCTAAATAATTGGAATGTGAGGTTGATGATATGAAGCTCACTCAGCAAAGACTTTAACCATAACAACTCTGTAGAACAATGAGCTAAACTGCGGAACTCAACTTCAGTGCTAGACCGGGATATGGAATGTTGCTTTTTAGAACACCAGGCTACAAGATTGTCATCAAGATATATACAAAACCCAGTGACCAACTTTCTATCATCCACATCAGTGGCCCAGTCAGCATCCGCATAGGCAACTAAATTTAGTTGAGCGGACTTAGTAATATTCAAACCAAATTGGGATGTTCCTGCAAGATACCGTAGCAATGTCTTAATAGCCCTCCAATGAGTATCAAGAGGATGTTGCATAAACTGGCTCAACTTGTTGACACAACAACAGATGTATGGTCTTGTTATTGTGATATATTGCAATGCACCAATAATACTTCTGAATAACGTACCATCCATAGTAGGAGACCCAATATGCCTAGACAGTGATGGAGAAGTAACCATAGGAGTAACATCCCCTTTGGCATCTGTCATAGCCACTTTAGCAAGCACCTCATGAATATATTGAATCTGACAAAGATGGAGACCACCATTGAGAGTAGGTGTAACTAGGGCTGTTCATTCGGTTAATTCGGTTAACCATTAACCGAAATAGTGAAAACCGAATTAACCGATTTTCAAATTGGTAAAACCATTCACCGAACCAAAATTTTAATTACCGAATTGACCGAACCGAATAATATTTCGGTTAATCGACCGAATTAACTGAAATTTAAAAAAAAAATAAATATGTGGCATTCAACACTCCAAATTAATTTCCTCAAAAAAAAAACACTCCAAATTAATCCAAAATCAGTGCATGCTTACAATAGTCAACCTGAACAATTGTACACAAGTCCAACTAAAATATTAATAAAAACAATACAACAAAGTCGAAATACAACACACTAGTCAAACAAAATGAGTACTAGATAACAACTTAATTAAGAAGTCCAAAGATCCATCCACAATTCATGAAAATATGTCATCATCAAACATCAATTACAAGATAAGCTCCACCACTGCACTCCATGATGAATCTGCCATCAAGAAGTTTAATTAATTAATTAGAGATTTCAATTTGTAAAGATGACAATTAACAATAAAATATTGGCTTATAAACAAAAGAAATATAATTTGCATACCATTATCAACAGTCTCAACATCCATAAGCTCCTCCAACAAGTTGATTTTTACTGATGAATTCCGAATCCAATCTTGATAGCATATAAGTGCTTCAGCCATCGTAGGAGTTAATTAAAGAACTCCTAAAGCAATCAAGAACACGCCCTCCGGTGCTAAAGGTAGACTCTGATGCAACAGTGAAAATTGGAATAGCCAATACATCTCGAGCCAACATGGAAAGATAAGGACATCTAAGACTATGACTTTCCACCACAATAAAATATCAAAAGATTCACTAACAGTTTCACAAGACTCAACAAGATACTTATCCAACTCATTTGGTTGTCCCCACGCCACCAGATTGAAGCTTATGCATTGCATACTTTTCTTGCATACGCTTTTTAAGTTTATTTTGCAGATCTCCATTATCACTAGTTTGTGTGGAACATGAGCCATCTGTCATTTTTTGAGGCTTGTATGCATTATACAATTCATGAGGGGCTTTAACTTTCTTCCCCATCTCCTCACCTTTCACTTGAAACATAACTTTAAGTGCAAACTCCACATATTTCAATTTATGCCTAGGATCAAGAATAACCGCAACAAAGACGAGGATATTCAACTTCTCCATGTTACCCCAATATTTGTCAAACTTGTCTTTCATTTTTATAGCCATTAAACTAAAGTCAAGCTCTTGAAGAGCTAAAGACTCTTGTAATAGAGAATTCATTTCACATATTTCATCAAATAACAAGTTGGAAGTAACATAAGAAGTTCCTGAAACTCTCAGTGTAAGCTCATAAAAATGCTCCAAAAATTTGACTAATTCTTTAACAATTTTCCAATCAAGTTTAGTAGAAAAACCGTCACCCGATTCTAAACTACTTCGAAAGTTCTCATCTTGTACTTCAAAAATTTCAAAAGCTTTTTCAAATTTATGAGCGGTACTTAACATTAAGTATGTAGAATTCCATCTAGTACTGACGTCTAGGCACAACAAACTTTTGCTTTCTATTCCTTCAACTTCCACACACTCTTTAAATTTTTGCAATCTAGATGGAGATTGCCTCACATATCTCACTACCGCTCTAACACGTTGAACAGATGGATTCAAATCTTTCAAACCCTCAGTCACAATCAAATTCACAATATGTGCAACACATCTCATATGCATGTATTTACCATTTAAAATGACACCAGGCTGATTTCCAAACTTCTTTTGCAATGTTAAAACCGCTACATCGTTACTGCTTGCATTATCAACAGTTATAGTGAAAAACTTATCAATCCCCCAAGAAAGCAAGCATTTCTCAATTAGCTTAGCAATGGCATCACCTTTGTGACTTGAAACTTCACAAAAATTTAAGAATTTTTTGTGTAATTTCCAATCTTCATCAATGAAATGAGCTGTGAGACACATATAATTTATTCTTTACAAAGATGTCCATGTGTCGGTAGTTAAACAAACTCTTTGGCATGAATTCTTCAATAATTGCCTCAATTTACCTCGCTCATTTATATAATGACCATAAATATCCCTTGTAATTGTAGATCGAAGGAATGTGAAATCTAGGACAAGCTTTCATCGACACAAAGTGTTGTAAGCCTTCACCTTCCACAAATCTAAATGGGAGTTCATCAATCACAACCATCAAAGCTAATGCCCTTCTGATTGATTCTTGATCAAATTTCCAAGTTGAAATATTACTTATTTCCCCTTTTTGACCCTTACTTGGCAAAAGCAACTGAGTTTGTGACTTGTCCATATTTTTAGGATTTTGGGTGCAAGCAGTTAAATGATATTATAGTGATGCAGTCCCATTTTTTTTTGTGGGTCACATGCATATTCTTTCATACAATAAATGCATTGAGTTCTTGGCTCACCGAAGAACTTGATTTTTAAAGTGAGCCCAAACCTCTGACCTTGGTTTCATTGTTTTCCTTTTTCTTGAGGATTTCTCACCAGTTGGAATTTCATAATCACTTGAAGAATTATGTGAAGGCGGACGAGGAGGAAGAGGAGGGCGAGGCAATTCATCTTCCATTGACATCTACCAAGATTAATAAAATATTAATTATATATACTAACAAGAATTACAGACAAATGCTCTATCTCACTCTCACCATATTAAATTAATTTGCTTGATATTAATTAAAATTAGAGAATTAATTCATACACTCGAATGGGTTAAGGGCTAAACAGAACATTAAGAAAAAGAACAAGAACACGTCAAGTTTATTAAAGGTTAATACAAGTTTGGTTGAGATCTTACATAAAAAAAATTGGTTATATACTAATTTACTGAAGTTTCACAAGACGAGGGTATTTTACCTTCGCAAAGAGGTTGATACTCGTCGCCGCTGCTCGGAATGAAGAGGAGATGGCTCTATATGGGCAACAGACGGCTTTGAGTATAAGAAGAAACCCTCAAATCAATTATTGTATCACTGTATGGTGTTAGTGGGTTTGGGCCTTTTACCTTTAGGCTTTTACAAGGCATCACTGATCACTTAAATTGTATTTGTAACTTAATATGATATATTATATAAATATACATAATATCTAATACATTATTTTGGTAATTCGGTTAATTCGGTTAATTTTTTATTTTCGAACTGAATTAACCGATAATCGAAATATGCCAAAACCTTTAACCATTAACCGAACCGAAATAATTCGATTCTGACCGAATTAACTGAATCGATTTGGTTAACGGTTAACCGAAAAAATTCGGTTAATTGAACAGTCCTAGGTGTAACTTGAATGCCAAGAAAATGGTGCAACGGGCCAAGATCTTTCAAGGAAAAGGTAGAGCTTAAGCCAACAATAAGACCTTCTATAAGATTATTATGACTGCCCGTGACAATAATGTCATCCACATAGATAAGAACAAGAGTATAAGAGTTGGATGTGATCTTGTAAAACAAGGAATTGTCTACTTTAGAAACCTGGAATTGTTGATGGAGAAGTTCATTTTGAGCTTGGTGTACCAAGCTCGAGTCTTTGTTTAAGGCCATAAATGGCCTTACTTAACTTATAAACATAGTTCTGATCTGAGAGCTTCTCAAATCCCGGTGGTTGTTGCATGTAAATGTCTCTTTCTAGCTCCCCATGAAGAAATGCATTATTGACATCCAACTGTCGTACTTGCCAACCATAGGAGACATCTAAAGATAGAATTGTTCGAATGGTGACTGGTTTAACAACCAGACTGAAAGTTTCATCATAATCAAGCCCAAGATTTTAAGTATACCCCTTGGCAACCAAACGAGATTTGTATCTAGCCAAAGTTTCATCAACACGCTTCTTAACTTTAAAGATCCATTTACATCCCACAATAGGCTTGTGATCAATACAAGGAACCAAAGTCCATGTGTTGTTTCTCAACAAGGCTAAATATTCTGCTTCCATGGCCTTTTTCCAATCTGGATTAGAAAGAGCCTCACTAACAGAGGTGGGCTCAGAGATTACTGATGTGGTAAGTAACACTTTAGGCTTTGAAATGCCAGCCTTACGCCTTGTGATCATAGGGTGTATGTTTTCAGTGGGAGGGGAAGGAACCTGGGAAGGGAG
Source organism: Rehmannia glutinosa (assembly GCA_016081115.2). NCBI lineage: Eukaryota > Viridiplantae > Streptophyta > Magnoliopsida > Lamiales > Orobanchaceae > Rehmannia > Rehmannia glutinosa. Next base: position 27,429,589 of record CM071929.1, on the reverse strand, counting down.
TGATGACTGGTTTGATCATTATTCATTATTGATAACTGAACATAGAGAGGAATAATGGATGGAGATGAAGTAGAGGAACATAGGGTGGAAACAGTGGGAATGGAAGGGACAGGTTGCTGAGATTTGTTTGAGGGAGGAGAGGTGGAAGTAACAGACTCAATATAAGGATGAAGGGTTATAATGACTGAAGAGTCAAAAGAAGAAGAAGATGGAATAGTCTGTTTCTAAGCAATGGAAAAAGGAAATTTGGATTCCTCAAACAATACATGCCTACTAAGAAAGGTCTTGCCTGATGGAAGTAAGACCTTATAGCCCTTATAGCCATCAGTGTAACCAAGAAAGGTAGAAGGAGAAGAACGAAATTGTAACTTGTTGGAGTTGATATCTCGAAGATAAGGATAGCACAAACAACCAAATACTCTTAAGGATGAGTAATCTGGCTGCTTGTGAAAGAGCAATTCAAAAGGTGACTGATTGTGGTGAGTTTTAGTGGGCAATCGATTGATGAGGTATACAGCAGTGGTGAAGGCATCCACCCAAAAGGATTGAGGAATGTTTGCATGAGCTAACAATGCTAAGACAGTCTCTACAATGTGTCTGTTTTTCCGTTCCACAAGTCCGTTTTGTTGAGGTGTGTAAGGATATGAAATCCTGTGAAGGATGCCATGTTGCTGAAGAAAAGAAGAAAAACTACGAAATTCACCCCCAATAAGTTTGAAATGTTTGAATTTTAGCATTAAATTGAGTCTGAACCATTTGATTAAACTGCTGAAATTTAGTAAGAGCTTCAGATTTGTTCTTGAGAAAATAAATCCAAGTGTATCTAGTGTATTGATCCACAAAACTAATGTAATATTTGTTCTGTGTGGGAGAATGAACATGAGCAGGACCCCATAAATCATAATGCACCAGTTCAAAAGCATGAGAATAATTAGAATGAGAATCAGGAAATGGAAGCCTATGCATCTTAGCTTTGCAACAAGCATCGCATAAAGAAATATCATTTTTATTAAAATCATAGAGCAGATTACAACTTGTAAGCACTTGTTTCATAGCTTCAAAAGTTGGATGTCCTAGTCTTTAATGCCATATGTGAACATTTGGCTTTTTGGAAACTACAAAAAGATTAACACTAGGAACACTATTGCTGAAAGAATGAAGAGGATTGGACTGATGAGGACTTGTGGTAGGTTGCACAGACTCATTGTAAAGATGCTTGACATTGCTGAGATCAAAATGATACAAGCCATCCTTAAGGTTCCCTTGGAGTAGAATTGCCCCCGTGTTGAGATCCTTCATAAAACAACAAGTAGGATAAAATTCAAAGAAAACAACATTATCTCTGGCAAATTGAGAAACATTTAACAAATTCCTGGTTATTGTGGGAACAAGCAGTAAATTTTTAGTTGAAAAATATAAGGACTGCAAGAAGATTGGACTGAAGAGTTACCAATATGAGTAATGGGCAAACCTGTGCCATTCCCCATATGAAGTTTGTTGCCACCTTGATACTCATTAGAAATGTTGAGATTAGGCATGTCATAGGTAACATGATTGGTGGCTCCAGAGTCAGGAAACCAGGTAGAGTCAGCCACATATGAAGTATCTTGAGAAGCAACCATGGCAGTGGGGGTGTTGTTTCTACTAAAGGGGTTGTATCTGCCATTGTTTTGAGTATTGTTATTAGGTGTAAAATTCAAGCCAGCCCTGTAGTAGCATTTGTCAGTTGTATGATTAGTATAGTGACAAATTTGGCAAGCTTGTCTGCCATTCCCTGAGAATCTACCCTCTCTGCCCCTGTAGTTGTTCCTTCCAAATCTACCTCCTCTAGGAGAATTGTTACCTCTGCCTCTGGAGCTAGAATTTCCAGAGTTGTTTCCTTCTTTCCTGTTACCTTGAATAGCAACATTAGCCAGTAAAGTGTTGTTTTCATCAAAGATAGATGGATTATGACCTTCCATCCTAGCTTCAAAACTCAGCAAGAAAGCACTAGCATCACTAAGACTTAAGGGTTCACCTCTGGAGGTGATGGCACACACAATAGGATCATACTCAGTTGATAAACCAACACAAATATGTAGTACTTGATCAGCTTCTTTTATCTTGTGACCAGCAGCACACAAAGCATCACAACAAAGCTTCACTTTATTAATGAAGTCTCTCATAGACTGGTTACCTTTCTTCATGGTTGAGAGTTGCAGCTTGTATTGCATTTGTTTTGCTTGTGACCTGCTGGAGAAATTGGTTCCCAGTATGCCACATCTTAGAAAATGATTCAAGCCCCACCATTAACACTAAAATACTATCGAAAAGAAGAATAATAGCCATGATACTAAGAATCGATCCTGCTATCCGAAAAGTTGCATATTCGGATTAGGCACACTTTTTGAGGTGTCCGGCTTGTTACAAACTTTCTTGGAGGAGTGATATCACCAAAGGTGAGATACCCTTCAATGCCATATCCTCTCACAAAAAAAGAAAACTTGTTGTTTCCTGATTAGTAGTTATGTTCATGAGCTTGGTGACTATAAGTTGGCTTTGAGGTTGGATTATTTGAACCTGTGGAGATGATGTGGTGGTGGAGGTGTTCAACCTGGAGGTGAGAGGGCCATTGTGATAAGGTTGAAAGGAAACAAGGAAATGTACGCTGCCAGGATCAAGTCCTGCTCCGATACCATGTTTGATATGAGCTAATGAGGCTAGTCATTTGAATATGAAACAGAGCAAATGCAACATAATGATTCATTGTATTCGATCTTTGTATCATAGAGCACGATTACAAAATTTATAGAACAAGGAAAGATCTAGAAGAAAACACTTGTTGTTATCCTATTAGTAGACTAAAGAATATGCTAATTGAATCTGACATTTGTGACAGACTAGCTGTCAATAATTATCCAATGATGGCTGCAACATAGTATCCTAGATGAGTGACAAGTGGCAGGCGATCCATAATGCTTGGAGAGAAATATTTAGTCATTTGTGATGAGATCGGTTCTATTCTAACAACACCTATCAAGTAAAGAATATACATATTACGATTAAACCATGTGGGGCGACGCGAAGTTTTTCGAAGTTTGTATTTAAGGAATTAAACAATTATATTGTTTGATTTTGTAAAGTTGTTCAATTTCGTAAGTATGAAATAGAAAAGTCCTGTAATTCTGATATATTGGACAAGATAGTATACAAAGAGGACATCAAGGAGGAATTAAAGGAATGTACAAGTCAAATTAACATATATCCAATCAATTACGTAGCAAATTTGCCTAAGTTATTAAAAAGTTGAATTTTATTTTTATCAATTGGTTCATTAAAATAGAATACCGTCAGTTTCAACTCCTACTTCACCTACCCAAAACGAATTCAGATATGTCATACAATAAAATTTAAAAATAGTGGATTTGAAAATTGGATTTTGGTGCCAAATTAGGATATCATATAAAATCATATTAGACAAAATTTGTCAGATACTATCTAAGTTTCCACTTTTTACCAAATTCTTAGAAAGCAAGATCTAGCACGTGTTGTGCTCAGTTTCTGAGCAATATAGTACATCACTGTTCAACCTTAATTTCTAGATATCTAAATCATTGGGAAAATTAGAAAATTGGTACTCTAAGTTGGCTTGTTCAGATTTTTGGTCCTCTAAGTTTGCCTGTTTGAAAATTAGTCCTCTAAGTTATGAAATTTCAAACTTTTGGTCCTCTAAGTTGGTCTGTTTGAAAATTAGTCCTCTAAGTTACAAAATTTCAGAAATTTCGTCCGATTTTCACCGGAAATTTTTCAATCCACCGGAAATTGCTGACTAAGATCTAAAATGACGTCGTACACGCAAATACGGACTTCTTGGACGATTGATAATCTGGGAAGGAGATTTTATGGTTGTCAGGCGTGGAAGGTGATGTTTTGCATACTGTTGAAAGAGAATTGTGCTCGTACGACGTCGTTTTAGATCTTAGTCAGTAATTTCCGGTGGATTGAAAAATTTCCGGTGAAAATCGGACAAAATTTCTAAAATTTTATAACTTAGAGGACTAATTTTCAAACAGGCCAACTTAGAGGACCAAAAGTCTGAACAGACCAACTTATAGGACCAATTTTCTAATTTTCCCCCTAAATCATTTATACCCTAAAGTCAAAACCTAATATATTGGCACATCTTTAGAGGTGGATTATTAGTTCAAGAAAAATTAATTAATGCAACGCTTTATAAGCGTCTCTTAACTTTTAAGTTTTTCCCGAACTCCCCTAAAAAAGATATCTCTTAGCCAGACATGATGTAAATCGAGGTATATGTACGAGTAGCAGCCCTGCAAGAGAGATGATCAACGGGATACGAACCCAGAAACAACCCTTGCAATATTTCAGCAAAGAACTGTGACTACACAGATTCAAACCCGCGATGTCAGAGCACCACACTCTTGTCACCTTGTCACTTACCAACTCGTCTGTGTCCCTGGAGGCTTTAAGCGTTTCTTCAATTTCTCAAAGAATTGTCAAAAAAAATTTGTTTTACTAGCTTGTTGTTGTCCAAAATGGTCAAAGATTAGTAAATGTGACTATGGCAACAGTATTAAAATTGAATGGGACTATCTAATATAGACTATAGATCACCTTGATCATACAAATTCGTTGATTATGGATGGAAGTTGGAAACCAGTCAATATATATCATTCTTTTGAAAAGAAAAAAAAAAGTTATAGTTAACTTTATGCTCACCACATAATTGGATCTAGGAGAGATGGTGATCGGATCAAAATAGTTTGGTTCTCGATCGACCATTCGTTCAAGAATTTTTAATTTGAATTTTAGTTACTCAATTTTTTTTTTTTAAAAAAAAAGGATTTTAAGAAGTAAAACATTGACATTAATGTTTGTGTTATCACACTTGCCAATATGGGGTGTTACTCAACCATTTTCATTGTAGAATTTGTAAAAAGTAAAAATATTATTATGATAAAAAAAATTATTCTCATACTATTAATGACAACTTTGAAATTGCACTCAATTTTCACTAACATTGTTTATCTTTCAGTGCTTTAACAAATATTGTTGAGAAATCAGATAGTGGTTAAGATTCTCAAGCTCATGCCAGAGGTCTGAGTTCGATTGTCGTCACCCCTCTTTTCCCAAAATATGTATTAAAAAATAGAATTTGAATTATGTAACTGGTTTTAAAGAAATGTTTCATATGCCGAAAAGGTACATTTTATTTTTGTTTATTAATTCATATTAATAATTGTAAAGTGAGACTCAATTGTGTCTCTGCCAAAAGCTGAGGACTGGAAAGATGATTCCATTACCCATGCATTACATAGGTACCTTTGTGAATTTCTGATAAAAAGTAGAGAGGAATGAAAAGCTGGATGAATAAGATTAATGTTTGGATTTTTGGGGGAAAATATGCTATCAAATTGCTATTTCCAAAAGAAAAATGCCTTCACCCCCAAAAAAAGCCAAAAGGGAAGAAAATTGCATCCTTCTCGTTGTTAGGGGAAGCTTGAATTTCCTTTTCTTTTTCTTGGTTTTTTAAAGTGATGTCATCATTGATCAATATATCATCATTGATTGATAATTTTTATGAATTGACTATAAACCAACAACTGTTATAGAAGTAGATTAGACTTATTTGTCGATTCAAACAATGGTAATATATCGATCCTTACATTACCCGTAAACAATTCAAGGTGTTCTTACAATTTTTTCCGGCTATGTCATAGACTAACTGAAATAGGAAAGTCTAGAGCTTATGACTTGGTTGATCGATTAATTTGCCTTGTATTAACTTTTCTGGTATCTACAACAACCATAGAGAGAACTTTTTCAGCAATGAAAAGAATCAAAACAAGACTTCGAAGCAAAATATGGACGATGACTTTCTTTCACATAACTTAGTTATTTACATTGAGAAAGAAATCGTCGCTACTTTTAACATATATTCTATAATAAGTGAGTTTGAACCAATGAAAAAACGTCGTGTACAATTTTTTTAAATTCAAATAATGATTATAAGTAAATTCTATGATGTTTCTTTTGATTTTTAGTTATGCATTATACTTACTATCTTGTGTTTCTAAATATTTGGTATAAATATGATCGATATGCTTGTTTTTGTTTTTTCTCCTCCAGCCCTCCAATGAAATTGGTCTAGCTCCGTCTTATTCACACAGATCTTTATTCAAGAGTTAAGCTCATGTCTACCAAAGACAACTATGCCACATGAGCATTTTGATAGAGTATTGGTTGGAACCCACGACCTCCACCCCTCGAGGGAGTGGTCAGTGGGCTAAGCCCCTGGTTGGTTTATTAGTATTCTTAAATATTTATTAAGAATTTTATTTTATACCTTCTAATAAAAAATACAATAAAATAAATTTAAAACCACGAACTTATATGTACTGCTTCAGAAATGTTTTGTTTGGCACTCAAAAAATGTTTTGTTTGAGAATCAATTTATTCTAAAAAATTGTTAAAAATTACTATATAATACATAACTCCTTCACAATTTTTGAAATTTCAAAATGTATAACATTTCCAAAAATATATCTTTACATGCGATTGCAACCCCTCATAGTTACATTAAAAAACTGTTGGCCCATGAGTCTCTTGTAACTTAATAAACTACGAAGAAATATTAAATATGATCACTTTTTGGAATACGAAAATTATTTTCGTCATAATAAATTTATTATATTTTTAGTGCATAATATCCGATCCTCATGAATTGATCTAATCAATTATGATTATTATGATAGTATTACTCGTAGATAAAAAAAAAAACATTTTTTTTACAAATCCAAAGAAAAGGAACATCTTAAACTAGTCTAACATTTTAGTACTCTTTTTTTTTTTGTAAATAAATCTTTTATTTCCTTTTTTCCATTATTTTGTTTGTTCCTCCATTGAACAAAAACCAGAATCAAACTTAAGATGAGGTCACATCAGCAGTTCTCACGCTCTTTCATTGATTATCAATTAGGCCATTGACAAATGACAATACAGCTGCAGTATTCAATTGTATTTACACTAATTATGACTAATCTTGTAAACTTGTGTTGAAATTTTCTTCATTCCTTATATATATATTCAACGGATTTGTGGCCTAAAAATCAGTAACAAGTACATCATGCAACAGCTAACAAGATTCTTTCATTCATGGAATCTTACTCTCACTAGGTCAACCAAATTATGGTCAAACTTAAAATGTTTTCACATTTAGTTATTTATTAATTCCAATAATAGTTGGATTGCATAGTAACTATTTCCTCTGTCCCATAAAAATAGACAAATATAAGAATTCACACAGCTTAAAAAAATATAATAAATATAGTTGAAATTATATTTTTTCTCATATTCTTCATATTTTGTCCTTACATTAAATGGTGGTATACCATTCCAAGTGAATTAAATAGGGGTAATTTAGTATATTATTTTATAATTAATACTTTTAATAAAGAAACAAGTCTATAATTTTGGACGGACAAAAAAAGAAAAGTGACCTACCTTTTTGGGACGGAGAGAGTACAATTTCCCGATGAATCATGAATATAATGAATTTTTCTATTTTTTTAAATAACAATTATCGAAAAAAGTTCTAGTTCTATTGAGAATTATTTTAAATAATAGAGGATAGCGAGCGATCACTCAGCAATGAACACTAACTGAAATCCCCTAGTACATGAAAGAGTGAAAAAGTGCTTTCGTTGTTGAATAAGAAGCCTTTGCATCGACTAACCCTTGAGGGGGATCCACTTTTTGGGTGTACTTAATATTTTTTCTTAAAATTAATTTTTTTTAGTACAAATTCTGATATAGGAAGAACATATGGGAATCCAACCCCAAACTAATACCATTGTACTACTATCCGATTTTCTAAAATAAAATAAAACAAATTAATTGAGAATGAAAAAACTCGCATTAAAGTGTGAATCAAAAGAATTATCACTTTGCAAAAAATAATCCATCGCCTTAAAAATAGTATCACCGAACAATATAAAAAAGAACTCAATCGCCTTAAAAAAACATAAAACTTAGTCCCAAATCCCAATACCCATTACTTCCCCACCCAACTCCTGAAAACCGCCATGGACGTCGAACACGGCCCACCACCGCCGCCGCCTCCGCCGCCGCCTCCGCCGCCGTCATCCACCACACACTCCCCAATCACCCGCCTCAACTCCTACGTCGCCAAAAGCCGCGTCGGAAAACGCTTCAAGATCACCGAACGCAACACCACCTTCACCACCGAGCTCCGCGCCGGCACCGCCACGTTCCTCACAATGGCCTACATCCTCGCCGTCAACGCCTCCATTCTCTCCGATTCCGGCGGCACTTGTTCCGTCTCCGACTGCATCCCTCTCTGCTCCGACTCCTCTGTTTCCCCTGCCGACTGCCTCAATCGCGCACCCAATCTCCGCCTCGTCCCCCCCGACGTCTCCTGCAAATTCGAACCCGTAAACCCCGGCTACGCCGCCTGTCTCGAGAAAACACGAAAAGACCTGATCGTCGCCACCGTCGCCTCCTCCCTAATCGGCTGCGTGATTATGGGCGTTTTAGCTAATTTACCCTTAGCATTAGCCCCAGGTATGGGGACTAATGCCTATTTCGCTTACACAGTCGTCGGATTTCACGGCACAGGAAACGTGTCGTACCAGAGCGCATTAGCCGCCGTTTTCATCGAGGGATTAATTTTTCTATTAATCTCCGCCGTCGGATTGCGCGCCAAGCTTGCAAAATTGGTTCCCAAGCCTGTCAGGATTTCCTCCTCTGCTGGGATTGGATTGTTTTTGGCGTTTATCGGATTGCAGAATAATCAGGGGATTGGTCTAATTGGATTCAGTTCCTCCACACTGGTCACGCTCGGCGGCTGCCCGAGCTCCGCTCGGGCAGTCGTCGCGCCAGCGATGTCGTCAGGAAACGGCACCGTTTTAATCCCGGGCGGTACCGTTTCGGGCGACATACTCTGTTTGCACGGACGAATGGAAAGCCCCACGCTCTGGCTCGACGTGGTTGGATTTGTAATTATCGCTTATTGCTTGGTTAAAAACATAAAAGGGGCGATGATATACGGCGTCGTTTTCGTCACGGGGGTTTCGTGGTTCCGAAACACGAGCGTAACCGCTTTTCCGAATAATCCGGCGGGAGATTCCGCGTACGATTATTTCAAAAAAGTAGTCGATATTCACATAATCGAAAGCACCGCCGGAGCTTTGAGCTTTAAGAGCATCGGAAAACCCCATTTCTGGGAAGCTCTGGTCACTTTCTTATACGTGGACATCTTAGACACCACCGGAACTCTGTATTCCATGGCCCGATTCGCCGGATTCACGGATTCGAACGGCGATTTCGAGGGACAGTATTTCGCGTTCATGTCCGACGCGTCGTCAATTGTGGTGGGTTCGTTATTGGGGACGTCGCCGGTGACGGCGTTCATCGAGTCGTCGACGGGGATAAGGGAGGGAGGGAGGACGGGGTTAACGGCGTTGACGGTGGCGGGGTATTTTATGTTGGCGTTTTTCTTCACGCCGTTGCTGGCGTCGATACCGGCGTGGGCGGTGGGGCCGCCGCTGATACTAGTGGGGGTTTTGATGATGAAGGCGGTGGTGGAGGTGGAGTGGGGTGATATGCGGCAGGCGATTCCGGCGTTTATGACTTTGATTTTAATGCCGTTGACTTATTCAATTGCGTATGGTTTGATAGGTGGGATTTGTTTTAAAAATCGGATCCCACATTCATCCCCTGCAATGCTAAAATAACCGGAAATAAAATGGAAATAACAACAATCCACAACACAAGAATTTACGTGGAAACTCCAAAACCGGAGAAAAACCACGCCCACCGAGAAAGAAATTCCACTATGTGAAACATTTTTACAATCACACAGACATTCTCTCTCCCGACCCCAGTAACCCCACACTCTTACAAACCTTTGACTAACTCACACCTCTCTCCCAACTCTCCATACTTGAGAATACAAGAGAGGAATTTAACTAGAGTCAAACCACAAAGGTTAAAGTGTATTTACCAGTCAAGACTGATAACACCACACACGAGTTCCTTAAATAACCTTAAGCCTCTCTCATCCCTTTTGTTCCACAACCAATGTGGGACAAAACCCACTTCTTTTATTTGACACCAAAACCAACAAACTCCACCTCGCAAAATAAAAGAAGCTCCACCATCGTGTTTCACCGACAATCACGATTCTCAAACCAGAGAACCATCATTCTCAAACCAGAGAACCCTACTCCACCATATGAGTAGACCACTTAGAATGCACCATTCTAAGAATTTCCTCGACATGTCGAAAACCCCGCCGAAATTTATGGTGCAACTCCCCAGCCTTTTTAGCCTCCCGGAAGTCCTTCACCATCAACATAACACACACTCAGATCCATGCCAAACCGATACACCGCGTGTAAATTCCACCACACACCCCCGCATCCATGTCAAACCAATGCCCGTGTGAAATTCCACCACACTCGCATCCATGACAAGACAATGCCCGTCGCGCAAATTTCTGGACCCGCTAACATAACTACATCCTCTTTCATGACAACTCACATGCGCTAAAAGGACATACATTTTCTCATCGGAGAAAATCCTCACCGCCACAATGTTAGCCCTGGATTAGGAGTTATTTGCCGATTAACTCCACCTCCACTTTGACATTAATCCTTCAAAGCCTCAGATAACCCTGGATTGTACCAACACATCCTCGACTTATACTAACCATAAGCCAAACTCGACCCTTCCATTAAATTTCTCCACCGCTTGAACCACCCTACTGATGAACAACCGCCTCCAAATGAGACCCCCTGACACCGCTCAAGAAATCTTTTCGATGTGGAAGGTCGACATCGCCGCGACCCGAGCATACTCGGAATTTCAAGAGACCCAACCCGGCTCGATACCACTTGTTGGGAAAAATCGGATCCCACATTCATCCCCAGGACAAGACGAAAAATAACCGAGAAATAACATGAAAAAACAACAATCCACAACACAAGAATTTACGTGGAAACTCCAAAACCGGAGAAAAACCACGGGCCCACCGAAAGAAATTCCACTATGTGAAACATTTTTACAATCACACGTACATTCTCTCTCCCGACCCCAAAGAACCCCACACTCTTACAAACCTTTGACTAACTCACACCTCTCCCAACTCTCCATACTTGAGAATACAAGAGAGAATTTAACTAGAGTCAAACCACAACAGGTTAAAGTGTATTTGACCCAGATGATAACACCATAACACCACACATGAGTTCCTTAAATAACCTTAAGCCTCTCATCCCTTTTGTTCCACAACCAATGTGGGACAAAACCCACTTCTTTTATTTGACACCAAAAACCAACAGGATTGGAAGTTACATTGTTTTGCATTTGTGGGACTGGGTTGAGGAATTATTGAAGAAATATGGGGTGATTAGTGGAAATAATAATAATGTGGTGGTGAATAGTGAAGCTAAAGAAGGTGTATAGTATATTTTGGGGTTAGATTTATTTTTTTGGTATTTGATTTTATTTTCTGATGTTTATATTTTTCCCAGTTCAATGTAAATACAATTTTGGAACCAATAGTATATCAATTTTGAACTTTATTTGCAATATTGTTTTGCTTGATATAGGGCTGATCATTGGTTTTCAACTATCATGAGAAACATTACACAATTATATATCTATACGTGACCAAGTATCAAGTATGATTAAAGCTACTTCTTTACCAATGTCAATCATGATCAACAAACACATGATAAGTTATTTAATGAATTAATTAAAGTTTAGACTTTTGGCACCACACATAGATACCCATGATTTCATATATATATATTTTTTAAGAGCGATTTGCAGTCACTATCTTTGATTACGTACAGGGTAAATCTTCAGACTTGATGCAATAAAATGAAACTACATTTGTTAGGTAAATAATATATTAGATTAGTCTTGTGCGACAAACTTGACCTAATAGTGTAAAAGTGGTGATTTGAACTTGAGATATTTTGGCTTCAAAAAGCCATCATACTCCACTAGGCCATCACATGAGAATCGACACGCTATGATGCTTGAGATGGTAGGAAATACATCGAATTTATGGATGATTGTATTAAACTTGAACTCAAAAATCTAGACTTTACATATTTATCATGCTTTAATTTATCAACCCTAGAGTTATATATTTATCGTTATCAAACACAACTCAAATGGATTCTCTCAAATTTTCTTATCCAAAAGGAAAGTGAAATGAAAGCAATGCGTAGGGGAACCAATTGGTTGTTTGTCCTAATCTTAATTGTCCAAGACTACATAGAATAAGCTATCAATTAAAAAAAGCATCAAGAAAAGACAAGATTGATATCAATGCGTTTTAAATACAAATAGTATATATATGCCTCGATTTTGTGTTAATCGAAGGCTGATTTGTATGTGTATTAGGAATCATCGCGTGTGATGGATTAATTAGCTAGGAAATATTAATCCCACGATGGTGGTAGACAGGATATTTATGTCTGCATACCGATGATAGCAAGTTGTTTTCTCTTGTCCAAACAGGTCATGGAATCCATGTGTTGCTATAGTTGATTAGTCCATGATGTCTTCAGCTCACCTACGTATTAGACACGTATATCCAAATAAATGCATTTAATTTGCTCCCATACTGTGTTTGGATCGATGCCAGTTAGATTCGGTTATTATGCACTTATGGTTCCAATAATCATAACAATTCTTATTTGGATACCAGTAAATATCCTTATTTTCTTTCATTTGAAGTAAGAAAAATACAAAACTATTCAGCATTTTACGATGTTTTAACTTTAGTTCTTAGACAAGAACTAATCGATAAATACACAAGAATTGTTTTGGTCAATTTGAACGATGTACTACATCAATTTCTCCTGATATCTGCCAAGGAATTTTTTTTTGTCAATTTAAATGTAGCTACATCAATTTTGGCATCCTCGTCCGTCTAATAGACGACTTCTCAAAGGTGCATAAAATGAAAACCCTCTCTACTGATATTAATATAATACATACTAATTATCCACTTTATGGCTAAACTTATATAGTTTTTGCTTTAATTTGAGACCATTGTTTTTTCCCCTAGGTCTCAAACCAATGGAAATATTGTCCATACTTATAGGTCCTTAAATCCCTAAATCGAATGCGGACATTGTTCGTATACCTAAATAAAATGTTCTTCTCACCAGTTTTCTAGTTGTCCTGGTTGTTTTTGCTTACACCATTAAGGCCAATACATCAATTTTTTACTATATTTCGGGGGTTGTATTTTGGTCAAGCCAAAAGGTGGAGTTGCTCTGAATTAGGGATGATTACGATGCAATTTTATATATTTTTTTGGTAATAAATTTCAAACTGAATAAGCTAACTATCTCATTCCATGGAAGTTTCTTATTACTTAACTCAACTTGCAACCAAAAATGATGAGATGATTGAATTGTGGAATATAATATTCCCCACTACACACCCACATATACATGATATACATGATTTAGGTAGAAAAAGTGAAGGCCCAGGCCATTTAATACTGGATTGGTGGAAGGTATTTAATTTTATAGCCACCCAAGTTACGGCTCTTCGATATCCAACTCACTTCTTCAATCATAACCTTACAACCAAAACATAATTATTCTGCCTTCCCTTTTCCTTGGTGCCTCTAGAAATACATTATGAAAGAATATTGTTTCCACTTGTGTAATTATTTTTGTTTTTGATGAACAGAAAAAATCGGACATGACCAAATAAAATGGTGTACGTAGTTTATTTAATTGAGTCGACTGATCAATATTGTTGTGCCAAGTATTTCATGTTTCTATAAATTATTAATGAAATCGTAACGTGAAATATGCTCATTAAGTATATATATACATGTTTGAGTCAGCAGTATGTACAAAATTAGTTTTTTTTTTTTTTTTTTGAGGAAAACTTCATTCATAGAAGTAGAAAAACTAAGGAGGTAAATCCTCCTCAGGCACAAGATACATAAGTTCATCTGGGATAGTTCCACAATAAAAACCACGACATGAATTTGTAAATGCAAATTTTGCTAGATAATGCGCCACCCGGTTGGCGGTTCTGGGGATGTAGCGCAAGGAAAAGGAAGAGAAGTCTCTGGATAACTCGACGGATGTCTTCAATAACACTACCAAGGTATGTGAGGTTTGTTTCCTTCCTGGTGAAATGCTTGAACCATGTGCATGCAATCCGACTCAATCAAAACGGAGGTGAGTGGAGATTTTTAGCGGTCGTTAGTCCTTCCAAGCACGCCATTGCTTCGCGATTTCAATCGAGAACTCATGTGTGATCTTCTTAGCTATCGTGTGAATGACGTTACCATTATGGTCGCGTAAGATCGCTCCCAGGCCCGTGCCAACCATTTTGATAATCGATGCATCCGTGTTAATCTTTATCGCACCTTCCGGAGGCGTTTGCCATGAGGGACTCACACCACCGGATTAAGGAGAGTGGGATGTTTTTGAGCTGCTTGGTACTCGACAGGCATTTCGTAGCTAAATTCAAGCAATCTTGATGAGATAACATCTTTTCTTGAAAACCAATAAGTTGCGTGCATACCATATGACCCATAGAGACATCATCGCGAACAAGCATTGAGCGTCACTATCGTTAACCCTTGAGATCGCCGCAACCATATCAGCCATGGAAGCCGTTGACAAAGATAATGACGGTGGCAATCTTAACGAGATACGCGCCGAGAAGAAGGCGGACCATGGCGAAATACGTAAAGCGTGCTCAACGGTTTCGATGGCGTCGCCACATCGTTTACACATGGGATCCGCACACTCGCTTCCTCCGATCTGTCAGCGCTTGCAGACCGGCAATGTTCCATGGATAACCTTCCAAATAAAAATGTGCACTTTAGGGGGAATATTTAACTTCCAAAGCCATTTCCATAACGTCGTGTGGTCTTCGAGAGGATGATGGGTGTTGTCGCATGTTCTGCTTCCCATTTACAAGTTTGTATCCCGATTTAACACTCAGTATTGACCAAAGGTGGTATGATGCCATCATATTTTGTCTTCGCCGCGTGGTGTTACTGATTGGGATGCCAAGAATGTCTTTAGCCTTCATCTTGATTAAAGATGTTTGAAACCAACTCAAGATCCCACCCTAGTTGGTCTTCTCGGAAAAAGGTCCCCGACCTCATATCCAGATGGCCACTCGCCGATTGGTATTGATCCGAAAATTCCGAGATGTCGGGATCCAGTCTTTCCACACCGTATATGCGAACCATTTCCTACAAGCCATCTAATACCCTTTTGAAGAATTTCTCTTCCCGCAACAATACTACGCCAGGTGAAACGGGGTTGTGACCTATTGAGGCGGTTAAGAAATCGTCATTAGGGTAGTATCGCTTTTTAGGATACGAGCTAGAGTGATCCGTCCTCTTGAATAAGTTTCCATCCTTGTTTAGCCAACATGGCTTTGTTGAAAGCCGAAAGTCTCGAAAACCAAGTCCACCATTTTCCTCGGTTTACACATAAGCGCCAAGAGAGCCAATGGATTTTCCTTTCTTCACCCTTTTGACCCCACCACCGAAATTAGCAAGAATTTTATCCATCGATGACACGTATCCACCGGGATTTGAAAAAAATGACTCATTAAATACGTAGGTATTGCTTGCGCCACGTTTTTTATCAGGGTTTGTTTCCCGGCCACTGAGAGCGTAGAGGATTTCCAGCTTTTTAATTTTTTATAAATGCGGTCAATAAGAGATTGGAAGATAGCTTTTTTAGATCTACCAACACTTGCCGGTAATCCCAAATAGATGTGGTGCTTGGCAACAAGTCGGACCCCAAGTTCTGTCGCAAGGGATTCAGCAGTTTCATTAGATATTCCACCGCTAAAGGATATTTCGGATTTGTCGAGGTTAACACATTGTCCCGATGCGATTCCATAGGCTGAAATAATCCTTTTGATCTCCTGAATCTCGTGGCTATTGGCTCGTCCGAAAATTATGCTATCGTCTGCAAAAAACAAGTGGGAGACCGGTGGGGCTCTGCGGCACACTTTAATACCATGAATGTTCCCTATCAATTCGAACTATTGATAAGAGTTTGAAAAGCCTCCGCACAAAACAAAAACAAATATGGGGAGAGGGTCGCTTGACGAAGCCCTCAGTAGGGGTAAATGTATCACCTGGGATGCCGTTAGTGAGTACAGAATATGAGACAGTAGATACACAACGCATAATGAGAGAAACAATGTGGTTAGGGATTCCGAATTTAAGCATAATCTGTGGAAAAAAATCCCACTCGACCCTATCATAAGCCTTACTCATATCAAGTTTAAGCGCAAAGGAACCCCTACGAGTAGCTTTGTTATGTTTCATAGCGTGAAAAATTTCGAAAGCTACTAGTGCGTTATCGGTGATGAAGCGACCAGGACGAAAGTCGACGACTCGGGTGAATTATATCTTTGGCGAGTGTTTAATTCTATTAGCAATGACTTTGGTTATAATCTTGAAAATCACATTACAAAGACTAATAGCCTAAACTCGCTCGGGAGACCGGGTTTTTAATCTTGGGGATGAGGGTGATGTGGGTATGATTAATGGGAGATGGGTCAAGACCATTATTAAGGATATTCAAGATGGTAGCGAATATCGATTTGGCTTAATAGTATTCCAAAAAATCAAAAACATAAGCGAATACCATCGTGTCCGGAGCTTTTGACGGTGCATTTGGGATAGTCTTTTGCAACGCAACTATTTCTCGCTTTGGTAAAGGAGCACCGATTTCGATTTTGACTTCATCCGGGATTCGAGTTAACAACGCTAGCACCTCATGATAATGCATTGAGGCGTGGAGTGAAAAAGATGAGCATAATATTGTCTCAATACATTTGCAATTCCATCCCGATCTTCCACCACACCGACGGTTTGAGTCTTGAATACGATCAATCGAGTTCCTACGATTTCGACCGTTAGCAACCCTGTGGAAGAATGTCGTGTTTTTGTCGCCGTCGCGTAGCCAGTTTACCCGGGATCTTTGGAACCACATAGTCTCTTCTCTTTGCATGAGTGTTGTAATTTTTTTCTCCAAATCCTTAGCTCCAGTTATGTTGACAATAGTGGGCGGGAGGGCTTGGATTTTTTCGAGTTTTTTCCTTTCCTCATGCAATTGTTTGTTGATGGAGCCAAAGTGGGCTGATTCCCAACTAAGTAATGATTGGCCTAGCTGTGCAATTGTTTCACGAACTTGAACAGGTGAGTTCGTGGGGGGCTGGTTCGTCCATGCATTAAGTAAGAACGGCTTGCAAGACTCGTCTTGTAGCCACATTTTTTCAAATCGAAACAAGCGTTTCCGTTTCTTCTCCTCGGTCCTTTGGGAAAATTCCAAATAAGTAAAATAGGGCGGTGATCCGATGTAATGCGAGCGAGGTGTTCCACTCGATACCTAGGAAAGTGACTAATCCATCGGATATTGGCTAGATATCCTCATGAGTCGTTCTTGAATGTTATCGGGGCTGCTTGACCGCTTGTCCACGTGAAACTAAAGCCATCATATCCCAAATCATCCAAGTTCTGATCGGCTATAGCATCTCGAAAAGCTTGTATTTTGTCAGTTTTTTAGTGCCTCCCGTTTTTCCTTGTGCCACAATATCTCATTGAAATCTCCACAACAAAGCCATGGGGTTTCACTGTTCGCACATATTGATCTCAGAAGTTGCCAAGTATTATCTTTTTGGTGATCTTCTGGCCACCCATATACGCCGCTGAATCGCCATTGCATGTTAGAGTTCGGGAATTAATCATGCATCGATATAGTGAAGCGAATGATTTTGAATATTAACCTGAAGGCACTCTTTCCACATTAAGCATAATCCTCCCCTTCTGCCGCCATTTATGGTATCGCAATCAACTGTAAAGTGACTATCATATCCGAATTTATCAAAGATTTTTTTCATTTCTGTTGTAACCAATTTTGTTTCCATTAAGAAAACAATCGTGGGAGCTTTTTGTCTGATATATCGTGTAAGCACTGTACTGTCTGAGGGTTCCCAAGCCCTCGACAGTTCCAATTGAAGCAACTCATTGTGCTCGGCGGATCGCTTCTCTTGGCGATCTCCGTAGAGAGATTCTTCGGGCATGTTCATAGACTCCGTGACGCGGTTTGTTTGTTTAGGTTTTTTGAGGATGAGGGTTTCTTCGGACATGGTAGGGTTAGAGAGGTGGTGGGGTTTTCTTTTTTGAGTTGTAATGGTGGTCGGGGGGATGGGGTTGGTTTTGGGGCGATTTTTGTTTCGAGTCCAGGTGCCTTGGTGTGTGGTTATATTGGGGAATGATATTTCTGTCTGGCTAGAACTTGGGGGTGGTGGCGAGTCAGTAGGTGGGGAAGGGAGTAGTAGGTTATTAATGTGTTGAAGAGTGGGGGTTACATTTGGTTGTTGGATAGGATGATAAAGATTCTCACGTGAACTTTGGATTGGGGTATTGTGATAGATGATGGTGGGGGTGATGGGATTTATGAGGTGTGAGTTATAATGAGGGAATGGTGTGTTTGCATGGCGTGAGTCAGTTGTGGGTTTATTGTGAGATGGGGCTAGGAATAGAGAGTTGAAGGTTGCGGCAATGGTAAGGTCTGTGATGCTATGGTCTGACGGTCGCGGTGTTGGGATGGGGTACTGATTCGGATTGTGTGCTGGTATAGCTGGTATAACTGGGGGCGGGTTGGTTTGTGAGTGTGGGTCGGTTTCATTGAGTCGGACTGGTGTTGGTATTTTGGTGTGGTTTGGGTAGGAATGGGATTTTTTTGGCTACGTTGGGATTAGGTTTGGGTTTGGATGGGGATTCGGGTGTTGTGCGAGGGCGTTTATATGGGGAGGCTTTGAGCCAGGCTCCGTACTTGGTGTCGGAAGAGTCGGGGGCATTGTTGTGGTCGTATTCTTCGCATCCTCTGAAATGGTGGCCTATCAAACCGCAACAATAGCAGTAAATCGGGAGTGATTCATACTTGACTGGTATCCACTTTTCTTCACCTTGTATACGGATTGTGAGGCCTCGGGGCAATGGTTTCGAGATATCGATAGCCACTTTAATTCTCGCTGATTTACCGAACATGTTATCTCCGTTGGAGTCCCACGCCACAAATGCGCCTATCTGTTTAGCCATGATTGCCAGCGCCCTTTCGTTCATGCATTTGACAGGTAGGTCATAAATACGGGTCCGAATCGGGGTTTCCGTGATAGAAATGGTGGATGGCCGCTCGCGTGCCTGTGATTTCTTTCATAGCAAAAAAAGATCCTTCAAGTGCCACGGTTGGTTGGTCGGGCATTACCCACGCTCTTTCTTTAGGGTCATCGAATCGGAAGAGGAAAAGATTTTTCCCCCATTCTCTCGCCATGAATCCCTTGCGAGGTTTCCACGATTTTTTCATCACCTCCAGTAGATAAAAGGAATTGAATGATTTTTTGGTACACAAAGTACCGGCCAAGCGTAAACCTTCCGTTTGTTTGTTAGAGGCTATCGTCCGGTTCCACATCTAAATCAAGCAACAGGGATTCTTTCTCCGTTCGCTCCGTCATCTTTCCAGCTCCACGGGCGTCTGCACTCTCAGTCGGGCTGAACGAGTTAAAACCTGCACATCACAGAAAAGCAAAACTGGGATCAGGCCTCGTTTGACCAAAAGCTGGGAAAGTTACCAGTCGATGAAACGGGGGAGGAGGGTGCGGGTGCGTCGGTAATGCGGTGGGTCTTTGAAAGCGAGGAGGATGGGTATGGGGGATATGCACGCGGGGAAGGGGGTAACGTGTTAGAAGATGAGGTGGGGGATGGGGGGAGACAGGTGGATGGATGTGAGAGGCTAAAAAGGAATGAACCAGATCTGGAATGTCAGAGACAAAAGTTATAGGGAAGCACGTCAGACACTAGGGGATGGGTTACTGACAACCTAAGAGGGTGGGGTAGGGGGCAAGAGGTGGGTGGCGATGAGATTAGTGGGCTGAGGGTGGGAGGAAACTGGACGACGATGGTGTGGAGGTCTAGAGTGGCAGTGTGGAGGGCGGCTAAGGAGATGGGAAGAAACCCTAGCAGAGGGAACAAAACTCGCAGAGAGAACAAAGCTCCTAAGACCAGGAGGACTATTATGTACAAAATTAGTTAAAAGATATTGAAAAAGTGTAACTGAAAATAGTGAACACTACTGTTGATTAAAAAGAAAAAAAATTATAGATTTTATCATAGTACCTTACAAAAACACACTTTACCCGTGTCATGTTGTCAAGTGGATCATGTATTCATGTGAGATTCATAAATTCAGTGTGGGAGTGGCTCTCAACTGTCCACTTTTTGAAAGAAGAAAACTCAGAAGTGCAAATTAGAAAGCCATATGCAGCAGTCTTGTACGACTATGTTTTCATGGTTTGTTAAAAATGAATTTTGAGATTTATTAATTTTTGTGTGAAAAATAGAATTATGTCTTAATGAATGAATAGAAATGAGTTTTATATACGTTTGAAAATTAAAATATATTTGATTGAGTAGTTTTAAAATAGTATTTTATGTATATAATTATTTGAAAAATTGATAATGGTAAACCCATTTTCTATATTTTAACTTGAATATAGAATATTATATTTGTAATATTGCAAGTGGTACGTGGATCTCATTAGATAGATATAATTTAAAAATATTAATATTTCAACTTTATAGAATTGGTAGTGGTGGGTCTCTAATGTATAGGTTGTAAATTGTAATTATATGTTTGATATGTTGTTTTGTGTAAAAAAAAAAATAGAAAGCGAAATTGATGATTATCATTGAAAAATTTAAAAAAAAATATATATGATTTTATTTTATGAATAGTTGAAAAATAGAAATATGATGTGAAAACATAACTGAACATCACTTTAGGTCTCCATTGGTTTTCCTTTCAAGATATAAAATATGATTTTATTATATTGTTTATATTTGTTAGTGGTGGCTTATGTTCAAATATTTAAATGTGAGAAGGTGTTGTGTAGTGAAAACGAAGGTGTGTGACCCACATTTTGAATGGTGTGTAATGATTATATACTAATTTAGAATTTGATGTGTAATAATTATGAATTGATTTTGTAAAATTTTGAAATTGTAGATGTAATTTTTATTTTTTTAGTACAAATCTTGAGAGGAGATGGAGGTGGGAATCGAATTTAGACACGCCCAGCTTTACAAACGTCTTACTACTTAAACTAACAAATGCTTCCCAATTATAGATGTAAACCTTGTTAGTGAAAACCAGATAAAACAAACATGATTTTAAATTTAGCATAAAATTTGAAAATATGCCTTTGAAATGAAAAACAAACGAGGCCTTATATTCTTATTGATGTGAAATGTCATTTTTTTCAAAATGGAGGGTGAAAAAAGTGGATATAGACCTAATCATTTCAAGTCTTCAAAGTTTTACAAATTACAATTATAAGCCCCAACTACTGAGAAGTGATCACTTATAAGTATTGCAATATAAAAATAAATCTTTGATCCAAAGTAATTTCATTTTATGTGCGTGCGTGTGCGTGTTTTAAATTTTTTTTTTTTTATGGTTTGGGTGAGAAATTTAATGCAATCCATAAAATGACAAATAGGGATATCGGTATGGCCACCACTGTGTTATATCGATCATAATGGTGAATATGTATGACCGATATTGACCATCATGAAGCTTACCCCACTACTTAATGCTTTAAAAAAGTAGTTCGATCTGCGGCTAAAAAAAAGGAAAATAAAATAAATAAAATAAAATATAATAATAAATAATAAGAGGCTAATTTAATTATCATTGAATTTGGGGTTTGTAATTTGTTCCTGACTCTCATCCGAGTAGTTGGAAACAGATAGATGAAACTATAAGAAATTGAACTAGGAAAAGAAAGTAGTAGCCATATTTTGTGGAAGAAGAAATCACAAATATTGTATTGATTGATAAGAATTTCAATAACAAGAAGTTTAAGCGTCTAGAATACTTTTTTTCATAGTGTCATTTGTTCCCGTCGTGTTTATAGTAAATTACTTTTAGGATACAATAAATATAATAAAACAACCAATTTTTATAATCGCCCGTTTCACTGGTCGGAACTGGTGGGTAATGATTATTACCTAAGGTTGGGTAATCTATAAAAAGTATATTTTTAAGGGGTATTATATATTAAGCAAAAATTATATATAATTTTAAACAAAAAGAAATTGACTGTCAATAGACAGTTCATAAAGGGTCACGAAATCCTCACCCATAATCGGCCCTTTCGATGAACGATTAAGATTGATTCTGAATTGGAACCATGATTAACGATTAACAACTCGTTGACTATGGGCTGATTCGCCCATTCCATTCCAAAATGGTCATCACAATCCATTATCATCTTAGCAGAACCCCTCCCTACAAGATCAGGGTGTCGAACCTATCCAAATATAATGGATTTAGAGACCCTCAATAGCACTTAGACAAATTTTATGTGGTTGCGAATTTGTACAGTGCAGCCTTAATTTGTGTATTACTTTATTTAAGATGGTTAAATCAATTGTCTTCCAAAATTATAGCCAATATATAGAAGTATCCAAAACCCGATGTCCAAAGCTCAAACACGAAGTACATCATTATTTAAACATTTAATTACTACAAAATGACCATTTTTTATTTATAAATTGATAAATAATTTTCTTTTCCTCTTAAATTTCGGTATGAATATCAAATGGATTTAGTTGTTGCGCTGACTCACTACATCGTGGCATATTAATTTTTTTTTTTATAACTCAGAACCTTCCGCGCTACGCCCGACTACGCCGGCGACAACAAACCATTTCCTCATTGCCGCTAAGGTAAAACCGGAGATGTGCCGATGACCAAATGTTCGACGGGACCCCGACTCCACCCCACAAACAATTTGACGGAGCAGGGATTTGAACCCCTGACCTGGAACACTCCACAATTATTGTGGTGGCCAGGTGGGCTAAGGGCATCTCCAACCCATAACACCAAATTTGGTGTGAAAATCACACCAAATTTGATGTTTTGGTGTAATTTTGCAAAACCCATCTCCAACCCACTACACTAAATCTTACACCAAATGAGTATTTTAATATTTTCTTTTCAATTGGAATAGCAAATTTATTTGTTTATGCAATTATTTCTTTTGCTTATATTTTATTATTATTAATGTAACTAAATAAAAACTTATATTTATCTAATATTACATTAATTAATTATATTGCAAAATTAATATTACAACTAATATCACAATAAATAAAAATACTAAATTGCACACTAGACAATAAAAAACGACAAACCTAAAACAAATATTTAAAGACAAAAAAAAAGATTAATAAATCGCGTTCATCCTCAATTATTCGGAGTTGGTGCTTCCATGCGGTCTTGGATCGGTGCATCAACATCGCGCTCATCCTCAATTACGATAGTGTTTTGTGTTTTATGATAGACTTTGATGTTTTTTTAATTAAATTATAATTTTGTTTGTTAATTATTTTAGTTTATCAAAATTTTAAGTTTAGTTTATAATAATTTATTGGTAAATATTAACTATTGTTCATCCAAAATAATAATTATATATAAAATTTAAATAACTAAAACCATGTTACAAATGAATTATATATCAAATATAGGATACAATAGGAATTAAAAGTTTGAAGTAGAAGAAATTGAAGGGCAAATAAGGAATATTTGTATTACACCAAATTTGGTGTAAAGGAATAGTGTTACACCAAATTTGGTGTAACACTATTCATTACACCAAATTTGGTGTGATGTTTAGAGTTGGGTTGGAGGGTGTTTTTTAGATATTTGGTGTTTTGGTGTGGGTTTTAGAGTTGGGTTGGAGATGGTCTAAGTCACCTGGTTGCATATTAATTTCTTATTTAATCACATCTTGGCATAACATTAAAATATGCTGCCAATGATCAAGGAGAATATTCCTACTTCAGGTGACTAATGTAACACGTTCATTGGCAGTTTTGGCTACATCTATATTCTGCTTCTCACAAATCTAAAAGGAATAATATACATCAATAAAAAGAAAATATATAATTAAAAAGCAAAAAAGTACCACCTATTTTTGCAGTTAAAGGCGTTATTTAAAACATATATTCCGCTTTCATGCATATTCTGGAGTAGTGGGAATCAAGAAGAAAAAAAAAAAAAAGAAGAAGAAATACGTGTTTAAACCATACACCTGTCATTAATGTAACTTTTTTGATCTATATTTGTGGTGGATTTGATGGGTTTGTCACAGACAGGAATAGAATTGGATAAAATGGACTTATTTAATATAAAAGATAAATGAGAATCAAATTAAGGTTTTTTTTTTAATTTGATAATAAAAGAGATTAACAAGAACTTTTTCTAGTATCTATATTGACAGGTAGATGTCACATATTAGCTTAAAATTTGTAACATTGTTTTTTTTCTGTGGTCCACGTTAAGTATGTATAAAAACATGACATTGCTGCTTATTCCCAAAGAGCTTCCAAAGGTTGTGGGAATAAATTCTTGGTTGCCTATTTTAATTTAATTTAATGTGTGCATATGTTGATGGGCATCGGGTCGGGTTTTCGGGTATTCGGGTTTTCGGGTCGGGTGCCCTATTTTGTCGGGTAGCGGATTTAGGTACCCGACCCCGATCCGAAAAAATCGGGTACCCGACATTTCCGGTACCCGGAAACGCCGGGTACCCGCCCAATCGGGTTTCGGGTACCTGCAATTTTTTTTTTTTTTTTTTTGAAATCCTATTAGGCTGGGAAGAGAAAGGGACGGCTGAACCGCTGAAGGAAGGGTCGCCCGTCTGCGTTCTGTGCTGCCCGGCTACCCTTCTCCGTCTCTACTCTCTCGTTATCTGATTATCTTATCTCCCACTCCCAAGTCCCAGCGCGGCGCTCCAGCGGTCCAACCTCCAGAAGTCCAGCCCTAAACTAGTTATTTTGGTTTTTCAATTGATGGGTATTGGGTGATGGGTCAATGGTTATGGAATGTATAGAGACCGGTCAAGTACTCAAGTGGTCAATAAAGGTGGTATTTTCTTTTGCTGTTTTTTTTTTTTTTAAATTAGGCGGGTACCCGTTCGGGTTTTCGGGTTCCACTTAAAGAACCCGACCCCCGACCCGTATTTTTTAAATCGGGTATCGGGTTACCCGAAACCCGAAAATATTTTAAAATACCCGACCCGATCGGGTAATTTCCGATCGGGTCGGTCGGGTACCCGAATGCCCACCCCTAGTTGATGCATATTGTCTCACATTGTAGATATCATTATTGGACTCTTTACAAAACAGTTGCGTTCATTTCATATAGGGATAATTACAAAAACTATCCCTACTTTAGCAAAATTTTAATAAAATCCAATTATCTTTCAAATTTATTGAATCAGACAACTAACTGAGTCATTGGTTAAACCATTTACACTGTCGCAGAACCCGTACTGCATTACAAAACCTTAATGTGCAATTTGTAAAATAGAAATAAATATTAAGGGAATATTTGTAAATTTAAAAGATACCTGAGTTCTTTTTTTTTTTTTTTTTTTTTGGAGAGAACTTCAATTGATAGTTTTTGTAATTAACTCTTTCATATATGGATATATATATATATATATATATATATAGGGGGGGAGGATCAAGTGAGACCATGTCTCTAGGTGAGACACAATGGACTAATCTTAACCATCCCCCACTATTAATCAATGGGTATAATTTAATGGATAAAAAAATATATTAAAATATTAATTTAATCAATATAAGGGTAGCAGGGTAAAATAACATAACAAGTTAGTTACAAAAATGGAATCAAATCTCTTTCTCTCTCATACATCTCCCAATTTTCCCAATCTCACGTCTCTCTTTCTTTCTTTCTTTCTTTCTCTCTCTCTCTCTCTCTCTCTCTCTCTCTCTCTCATTCCTCCATTAACGCAAATAATCATTCCTCCATTAACGCAAATAAAGAAAACTGTGAAGAACTCGAAAATTACAGAGAAAAAACAAGAAAAATCGGTGCAATATTACAGAGAAATAACGAACAGTGAGTTCGAAAACTAAATATGCAACAAAACTCAACTAAATATGCATTATCCAAAACTATCTATGCAGCGTAAAAAACTAATATGTAGTACAAAGATATCCAACTATGAAAGATGTCATAAACTATGCAACAAAATCAACTAACTATGTATTATCTAGAAACTATCTATGCATTGTGGAATAACTAAATATGCAAAGACATTATGTAACATCCCATTTTTATAATTTCCAAAAGCAACATCCCATTTTCATAACTAAATATACATTATATTGAACCTATTTATGCGATGTAGTATAACTACATATGCGATGCGTTATATTCAATTATGTCTTGTTTTCGTAAAAGCAGAGCCAACAAAATAACTAAATATGCATTATTTGATGTCTAATTATGCAGAGTTAACCCTAACTATCTTTGAAAATAAAAATATTTGGAAAGAAAACAGTTCCTTAAATTCCAGTCAAAAAATCCTGATGTCAATTTCAAATTTCCATAAAATCCTTGGGACCACTAATTTGAATTACAAAATTACAATATTGCCCTTAAAATCAGCTAAAATTAGGTAATAATTAAAAAAATCTGAATTAATCACATCCCTTCATTTTTTAAGATCAATGGGTAAGATGAGTCCACACTGTCTCACCTAGAGAGGGTGGTCTCATTTGAACCAAATCCTATATATATATATATATATATATATATATATATTGAGGGAGAGAAATGGAGATAAATCACCTTTGTTTAAATATTTGGGAAAAGATACTAAAAAGATTAGATTTGGATCTTCTTCATTTTCTCTGTTTCTTTTCCTCCCTAAAATTTCAAATAGAAATCTACAAATTAAGGGAGTGATTGCTTGACCTTTCGTTCCACTCATTTTTACTTTTAGAGAGAATAGTGTGAAACTTTTTTTTTATAAAAATGAGAATGAATTTTGAAAAATAAGATAGAGTGAATAGTGTATTTGGGATATGGTTGTATAATAATGATAGTTGATGTGATATTTTTTTGTTTAAATTATAAGTGGATGTGATTGATGATTTGAAAAATGAGAAAAGTGAATAGTGTATTTTTTGAAAATTTTTACAAGCAATCACATATTCGTGCAAAATTTTGTCCAAAAGTAGAAGAGGTGAAAATATTTTCATAAGAGAGGGGGGTAACATATTATAATATTCCCTACATGCCCATTTGTACTTTTGGTTCCAATTTGAAATAAATAAAGTATGTAACGAATAACATAACTAGTTAGCCCCAATGGGAATGTGCAAACTAATAAGGCAAGAATATAACATCATCCACTTATGTTGGACCAGTATTATTGTATAGTGATTCTAGTGGTCTTGACAGATATGAATTTCATTAATAAGAGTAGCATTGAGAATATATTTTCTAAACTTGTTATGGACATCGATAGTCACACAAGCCAATACTCTAATTACACCACAAAAGTTAGCTCAAAAGTGGAAATGTGACCCCAACATTAAGTGCCATTTGGACGGTTTCACTCTGAATCTTATTAAGTACCAGATAACTCTTTCATGCTATGCACTGCACACCGACTCTCAATGAAAACACCAATAATAGACATTCAAATCAAGACCCTAACTCTACCATAAAAGCTACCTCGGAAGTTCGACCCCAGCACTAAATGCCAATGTGTAATTACTTGTTGATTCGATATGGGATCTTAATCACGCATGTATAATATAAGATAAGTATTACTTTAAGGATATAAAATTCAAATATAAACGCACGACAAAGTTTGGATCTTTTTATAGTCTATAATTTGTGAAAATAAATTATATTTGAATTATTACTATTTATGTGTAGTAATTATTTATTGGCGGAGACAACTTAGACACAGTTCTTATCGATATTATATTTTAAAATATCTTGGTGTTCAAATAAATATTTTGCCACTTACCACTAGCTTGTAACTCAAGTTATATTGTTCACCCTTTATAAAGGTATTGACCGGGGTTCAAACTCGATGTCTTTCAGTTTATTTGAGATTTATCCTCTCCCCTCCAACCAGTATTCCCAACGTATTAAAAAAAATATTTTGCCACTTAAGACATTGCAATAATTTTAAAATAGCACCGGCCAAGTAATTGACAGAAATACTTTATGTTTTTTTATTGATAAAATTAAAATATCAAACCTCAAAATCATGAAAAATACATTCAAGATTATATATTTGTATTCGTTTTTCGAAAGCTGAATTTTCATTAAGCCGCACAAGGTGCAACCAATGTGTCACAGAAAAATAACCTTTAAGGACAAATTATATTGTCACCAAAAGAATATGAAACATGATCACACATTACGTGACAAAGATGATCAGCTCACTAACGCATAGAAATAATGGGTCTACTTCATGCTACCCTAAGGATACTACCTAAAGTCATCCAAATTTTGACATGTGTCCCATGTCCCATGTTTGGTAGGAGTTCACAAAAATAAAATGAAAAGTTAAAATGGGACATGGGACACATGTCAAAATCTAGATGACTTAGGTTAGTACCCCAAGGTAGCATCAACTAAACCAAAATAATGATGACCCAATTTGTTATAAAAAAAAATATGTGGTGACAAAATCTAGCGGCGCTAGATAGATTTATATGGTGACACATGATTCATTATAAAATGATTCATTATGAGTGACAAATATTAAATATATATGTGGGAATACTAGTCGTTATCAAATATATAATCAATTCTTTTTCATTTTTTTAAAGTTTTAAATTATTGTTGGATATTAAACATAATATTTTATGAAAACGTATTACATTAGTATGATAATAATAATAATTTAATAAATCCTAAATTATTTTGTTCGGGTTAAGACGTGTCATCCTACAACCTTTCCCCAGTTCAAAGAATGTGGTTGCCCTGCTCCATACTATTCCTAAATATATCGATTTTTAATGTCAAAATTACGCAATATACATTATTATATTATACTTTGTGCATCGCATGAGCGATATACTAATATGGTATAAAGTAGGTCTCATGTGAGATGATATAGAAAAAAATTTTATTAATGTAAAATGTACTATTTTTAGGGGAAAAATTAATACACTGTTTGAATAATTAAAAAGCAAGTTCAGACAAAGTATTACTTTTATCCTAATGTGTAATTTTTAACACCTTTTTTATAATTTTTTTAAGTCACATGCCACGTCTCACGTAAATTTTTGCCTACAATCAATTGATATATTTTTTTCTTTTCTTCAAAAATTTATCAGATTAGAGTTAGTTCAAATTTGAGTAATCCAACTAGGCACAATCAATTCTTTGTCGAGTTCAAGTAACGTATAAATATAGACGCTAGTATTGGTTCAAAAATGTCTTAATTATAATTAATACCTAGTCTTGCCTCATAAGACAAAAAAGAGAAGAGGAAAAACAATACAAGCTATATATAAATTGAATTTGACCCTAAAATTATCGAGCTTCAACACAACTAAATTTGAGCAAGTCTAATGAGGCTCTCTACCTATTTCAAAGAGGAAACTACACTAAACTCATTGTACCATATGAAACTATGGCTTAATATGGTTTCCATCTCATTGAGCTTTTTCCCATTTTTTATATTTGTGATATGTAAATCAAGTTGTTTTACTCAATCTCATTGAAAATAACAAATATGAGGTTAATATAATCGTAATAGACTATTTTCTAGGAAAAACAATACTTTAGGGATAAAACTGCCCATATAGTACAAAATGCTAAAATTTTGCATAGTTTACATGACAAAATATAAGACAAGATAATTTATATATATAGTAAAGTATAAAACACAAATAAATAGTATACAAGAAGTTTAGTATAATTTCCTCTATTTCAAAACTATTGTTGCTATGGGTTTTTTTTTTTCGAAGATGTATTGTGCAATGTTTGCAAAATGAAAATATACTTTTAATTTTTTGTATTGGGTGGAGACATTTTCTACCAAATATATCTTTCCACTTAATTGGTTTTTTTAATTAATAGTGGTACAAATTTTGGTTTTATTATATACAATGATAACGGAGAAAATAGATTCTACTAACTATAATGCTAGAAACAATGTGTGTGTATATATATTATTAATATACTAATTAAAAAATATTGATATATATATATATATATATATATATATATATATATATATATAGAGAGAGAGAGAGAGAGAGAGAGAGAGAGAGAGATGATGATTTTTTCTATATAACATAAGAAGAAACAGGGACATAACAGAAATAACAAGCTGCAACCACAGAAAGAAAATCTGAGAGAACATGACAAAACAAATTTCATAAACATTTTTGAGAAATTAAGAAGAAACCAGACCAGAAACAATGGGAGGTTTTTGCTTACCACTGTTTACATCTCCACTTCAAAACACTGCTTTCTTGTTCAATCCCATCAGGGCCCCAAACAATTCCTTCAAATTTCCTAAGATTTCTTGCAGACTACCTGAAGGTGAGACTGAAGCAAACCATTCTCGACTAGGGTTTCCTATTAGCACCTCAAACACCAAAATGGAAGAGTACAACACAGCCATGAAGAAAATGATGAGGAACCCATATGAATATCATCATGATCTAGGTCAGTTTTTAATTTTTTTTTCTGTATTTTAGGATCATGGTTTGTTTTTTTTAATGACGCTTAAGAATCTTTTAAAAAATGGATTGAAGTTAAGAATCTGAAATGGGTTTGGTTCTTTGGATGTTTCTTTAGCTAATTATTGTTTGTTCTTGAATACTATTTTTAGATCTTTTATGTAATAAAATGTTCTTGAAGCTGTTTAATGATCTTGACTGTCTTTTACTAATGATTTACTTTTGTTAATTGTATTGACTAATGAAGTGGCTAGAAAATCGGATCTGAGCCAATATCTTTTACCTTTTAAATGTCTCTGTCACTTGGGCTGAATTTTATAACATCTACAGAGTCAATGAATATTCATGTGCGTTTAGGAGAGAAATATAATACTCATGCTTTGGTGGTTTACCCTGCGCAGACTGTTCTATTAAGCATAAAACACTGTCAACAAATGAAGATGATATTCACTATTAAGGGAGTGTTTGCAATCACTAAAAAAGAGTGGTTATCTGCTTTTAGCCGGAAAAAATCACTTTCTAGTGTTTACAAATACGAAATTCTGCTTCTGATTCTGCTTTATTTAATCAGAATCTAAAAGGGGAGATCGGTGATTTAGATTTCTGATTCTGCTTTTGGTTTGACTTTTACAAACAAATAAACACTTTTATAACTTTTCACTAAATACTCTCAACTTATGACTCTCAACTACTTTTACCTCTGCTACAATAAAATCGCTTGTTCTAAAAGCACAAGTTTTTGCCAACACTCCCCAACTCAAACAACAGAGCCAGAGAAACATTGAATCTATTTATTGAACTTTGGAGTTGCACAGAGTTTATTGTTTAAGGGTCCTAAAATCATCTAAGTTTATTGTGTTGCAATCTTTTGATTATATTGATGTATTAATATGAAATCTAATAGGCAATTTGTGGCTTTAGGCATGAACTATACAGTGATAACCGAAAATCTGATCGTGGGCTCCCAACCTCAGAAAGTTGAAGACATCGATCATCTGAAAGAAGAACAGAATGTGGGCTATATTCTCAATTTGCAACAAGACAGAGATGTTGAGTACTGGGGAATAGACTTGCAATCTATTATTAACAGATGCAAACAACTTGGAATCCATCACATGAGAAGGCCTGTAAGCTAATCTTGTTCATTTCAATTGTATTTCAGTCGCTAACAGTAAGCTGTGATGTTTTTTGTCGAGCCAATTACAGTAAATCGATTTTGTTCCATGATGTGAACATATGAATAATGCTTTCTTTGTGGCGTTAAAAGCTAATTTTGATATTTGAGCTTTTGCATCTGTGTTACTGTACTTGTGCAATATTGTAGAGAAAAATCGAGAAATCAATCTTGGGTTTCTATCAGTTATTCATAACTCTAATGTTCTAAGTGATTTATTGTAGCAAAAGAAAAAAGTGGCTGAGAGTTAGAAGTCGGTAATGTTTGCAAATACAAATTATTTGTGTGTAAATGTCAAACCAGAAGCAAATTTAGAAATTTTAAGCACCCCTCCCCTGATTTTAAATTGTGATTAAATTATGCAGAATCAAAAGCAGAAATTGGCATTTCACACAGCATATTAATAAATCGAAGTAATATCGATGAGGACTAAGAACTCATACTTACATATTTCAGGCCAGAGATTTTGATCCAGATTCCTTAAGAAGCGGATTACCAAAAGCCGTTTCGTCATTGGAATGGGCAATTTCAGAGGGGAATGGAAGAGTATATGTTCATTGCACTGCTGGTTTGGGGAGGGCACCAGCTGTTGCAATTGCTTACATGTTCTGGTTCTGCAATATGGATGTAAGAAAGTCATTCTAAAATTTATTTTGCTCTGATTGTTGGAACGATTTTCGGTTGATTCAAATTCTGGCAAATTCGTTCACGTCATCAACTGTAATATTTTTGCTTTCTGGTTGACTTTGTTCGTGTGCCTTTGGAGCAGCTGGATACGGCATATGATACGCTAACTTCGAAGAGACCTTGTGGTCCTAATAAAAGAGCAATTCGTGGAGCAACATATGATTTGGCTAAAAATGATCCTTGGAAGGAGCCTTTTGAAAGCTTACCTGAACATGCTTTTGAGGATATATCAGACTGGGAAAGAAAACGTATCCAGGATCGTGTTCGTGCCCTTCGTGAATCTTGACAATCTGCTGTAAGCCATTTTCTTGAAACTTAAAATGCATTTGGCATTAAAGCAGATGATAAACTACAGTTGATAGAACTCAGCTCCTATAGCAATTTTCAAACTTGATAGTCCCATTTAAAAATGGTCTCTAAATATGTAAGAATCATTCCGAATACTCAAAAGTAAGGATTCTTTTATAATTTCTATTCGACTTCCTCAACTCATCATTGGTAATATTGGAATAATGTCCCTTTACTGGAAAAGTAGATTTGTTTTCTTTGTTCCTTTGTTCCTTTTTTCTTATAATGATCAATATAGTGTCACAGATCTTATTGTCATTTAAAGTTTTAGTTTTATTCTGACATGGCTTGCTAACATATTTTCTTTTAGTTTTTAGGTTGTCAAGATTTATATACCTTAAGGGCAGTCGGGTACACGGGTGTCATCAAATTAGCAGGAGCTGACTTTGGAGGTAAAAGCAAGGCAAAAAACAATTTGATGATAAAGTGTGGGCTATATATCATTTGATCACTTGATCTATTGAGGTTCTACATCTAAAAATAAGAGCTGTATGTGGAATATATGACACCTCCAAAAGCTCTAATAAAGACCAAGTAGCAGTAGAAATTTTATCCTCTCTTCTTTCAAGTGCCCTAATGTTGGTTCAACATGCCACAAACTTGTTCAGAATCATAAATATGCAGCTTAAAAATTCAACAGTAAATAACACATTTTCCAAAATGCGACGTCTTAGGTCACCAAGATCAATACGCAGTTCCTTGATCGTTTCAAAGGTGAAAGCAAATGAAAGCATCACATCTACCTTGAGACTCGCAGATTTTTCATTTCAAACTTACGGATTTACATTTTTTCGTTTCACTCCAATACCGACTAACTGAAAATCTGTTGCCTCAGTTTTTCATAAGATGAAAAGGGAAGACAAAAAATCACATGTACCATGAGCTAGTTGTGCAGTGGCCTCGAAAGAGGGGAAAACTGAAAAATAGTAGATTAGAAATTGACCGATTAATAATTTTCCTATATTCTCAGCAATTGTTACAAAACTCAAAATCCTATATAAAGTGAGGCAAGATATTTTTCTCTTTTTCTTTTCAGCTCTGTTTTCGACATAATGAAACTCTCCTCCGTCAACTATGTATTCTACAAGACCCTTAAAAACATCATCTTGACAGAATTTCAGGTCGGTGAAGCTGCCATGAACTTGGCAAGTTGTGTTTGCCGGCGTCCTAACTTGAATGCTGTCACTATCCATAGGAAACACACCTGGCAAACAAAGTAAAATGACTTTTCTTTCTTGAGATGACCAAACTCAAAAAAATTTACAGCAGCTATATAGAAACGTTTCTAGTAAAGGCAGGGTTAGCTTGATCGAAGCAAAAATGACCGAATCAAAACAAAATACGTACAGGCAACGCATAAAGGGAGACGGTGGATGGATTGCCATTTGTAGTGCTAAAAAGTAGCTTGTACATCCCAGCTGCAGTGGCGTCTCCAAGCCTTTGAACAATCACGTCTATGCATACCTGTGACATATAATGTTCACTGTCAACAAATCGAGACATCCCATTCTGCCCGGTGCAAACCATAACATGCAACACATATGTAAAAGAAAAACTTATAAATGACAATTACATAATTTGCCAATGCTAGTGTCTCTGATTTACTATTGATGTAAAACAAAGATTAATTACAAAAAAGTACCTGAGGTTCAGTCTAACTACAACCAAAAATAAACTCTCTTTCAAAATTACGAATACCCCATGGGGTATTACAAACACCCCCTTCATATATGTATTTGCGTAACAAATACCCTTGAGAATGCAATTTTTAAATTAAAAACAAATATCGAGGGGAAATTTGAAATTTTAAAAGTTATTGGACTATTTGTAATTAAACTAAACCTCAAGGATAGATTTTGTAATTTACCTAAAAGAAACCAATACTTAACTTCAAGGGTTCTTCAAACCTTCAACTTTATGTGAAATCTTGCTAAACCCTTTCAGTACTCATTACTTTGGTCATTAGGGTATTACCTGGATCCATCTTACGCATATTTATCACACCATTATACAACACTTTAACCTTTATTAGAAACATCTAACATAGATGAAGAAGAAAATGCATGTTTTTTATTCACACCTTTGCTTTGTATTTCTCATCTTGTGAAACAACAGTGAAAAGTAGCTCCCTTCCAGGCCTAGTAACAACGTATGTGATCACCTGAAATAACAAAAGAGCGGAAAAAGATAACCTGAATCCATTCAAGTGAGCACGAAAAGATTTGAGAAGGAATATCAACTACGCAATTGAAATTAAAACCTTCCGTAGGGTTTCAGATATGGCAACTGCAATCCATGAGGGCCATACAGCTAAAGCAATTAGATTTATGAACCCAACAAATGGTGCAGAGCAAATAGCTATAGTAACCCCCGCAATAGTAAGGATGCGTCCCTGTCAGAAACATAAGGAGGTAAATTGGAAGTGACTATTGTAACCAGCAACAGAGTTGAAAACGAATACTTATATAACTAAAACAAAATATCGTTAAAAAAAATGAAAAAATGGGGTTGCAGAGTTCAGTAAAGTAGAAAAAATTTTATGTATGGGGAAAAGGTCGTCTAAGGTGATTATCTGGGGGGAGTTGGAGCTCAGATGTAAGAGTACCGGAGATCCTTGCTTAACGAAAATAACTGAAAGCAAAGAATGGAGGAGAAAACAGGAAATAAAGCAATAGTTATTTTTTATGCTTCCAAAAATCACTTGACTTTTGTACTCTCTGGACAGTCACATATAAAATCATATTCTGAACCTATCCATACCGTTAAAGTAAGTTGTCCACCAAGGATAAAAACAGCAATAAAGCTATTGATTTCAGCAAATAATCTTCTTCTACCAACAGGACTTGCAACTGTACTGGCAATAACAGTTACTTTCTGCAGTTATACAAGGAGAAGGTAGCATTAATTAGTAATCCAACCCTGAATTCCAAATCCTCCCATCCGAATGCAACCTTAAACAAGTCATAATTGTTGTTACTTCTCAAGTTTCACTGGCTTCTATATGATCATAAGTCAAAAACCATCCAAGGGATACAAGATGCAAGGACGATGCATTGAGAAACTTAGAATAAGTAAAAAAGTTCCCTAAGATCAACTGTAGACAAATTGAAGTCTCAGAAATCAATATGCTTACTCACCTGGAAGTAGAAGAAAGAAGATACCACTGCACTTAGCCATAGGAATAGCGCAACTTGTAATAAATAAGTTGACGCTAATATAAGCTGCAATCCCTCCAATATAGCCCAGATCTGAGTTTTTTCTGTGGAAGTAGAAGTTCTAGGAGAAGATGCTTTTAGAGCAGTTTCACTTTGTTCATCAGTGTCACTGATGTGATCAGTATCAGCTCTTCTACAAGCCACAACAGTTAAATTGAGGACACGCATAAGATTCAGCCCTAAAAAGTTACTTCATCAATTTCCATTAGATGGACACATGATTAGTGAGGTTCAAAGGTATATTAAGTATTTTGAAGCCTAAAAAACTGAGATGAGGGTTTGTTTTTTACTCCAGCCCTAGATTTTTTTGAAAGTTTAGACAACACTTTTATGCTAATTAAATGAGGTGACACTTTAATGTCAAGATATGTTAACATGTCTCAGCTGAATATGAAAAGCGATAAAATATAGCTTTGTCCCTCCAGGTCGAAGTTTGTCATGCAAATGTGTACCGTTCTTCATATCCAATTAAATAAGTAATTCATATCAAATTAAATAAGTTCTTCAGAAGGAAATCATTGCAAAGCAGCATAAGAAGGGTTTTCTGAATGAAGTATTTATACGCAAAAAGGACAATATAGCCTTAAATTTTGTTCCCTTCACTAATATCATCCAATATAGATGTGTTGAACCGATCCATTCTAAACCAACGCCGCTAAGAGAATCTCCATAAACCTCTCCTTTTTAGCATTGTTATTGTAACTTTGTCGTGGCTCACCTCCAGATGAGGCAAGGGACTTAATTATCAACATTAAAATCACCAAAATAAATCAAGTCCAGAGAAGACTCAAATACAATTACATGGTAGTCAAGATGAAATGAAAATTAATCATGAAGATGCATATCAAACATAAATTATCTATGAAAAGTAAAAAGAATGTGCCAGAAATAACAAACATGCTCAATTGAATGATTTGAGCTTTCTGATAATAAAAAGAATGCAAAGAAGAGGAAAATTATGACTATTGTAAGGCATGAAACAGAAGATAAAAGATATAAGACCTGATAGGAGATAATTCATCTGGAAGCTGAGAAATGTCCTTGTTAATTCCCATTGAAGACTGCGCAGCAAATTCCAACAAGAGTGCAGAAACAAGGAGCAAATCTAGATGAAACGAATGCAAAGTCACAAAACAAAAACAAGGAGAAAAGAGAGAGAGGGTAACAAAGAGGAGACATACATGGGCCTAGCCAAGCCATTCCTGTGGCAAATAGTGAACCAAAGAGCTGCCCCAGCGTAGCTCCAGCACCAATAAACCCAAACAATCTTGAACCTGACTGAATTCAAGAGAGTTACTGTGCACGTAATCAACTAGGCCCTTAGAACAAGATTAAATAAGCACAAACACTAGCCTCCTAAGTGTTCCAAACTAAGAGTTCACAAAATAGATCCTGTTGGTTTGAGATGTCTTGCTCTCAGTTAATGCTAGTTCTCAATTGAGCTTTAAACATATTAAACTAGATTTCGACAGAAAATGGTACACACTGACCTCAGTGTCCATCACGTCAATTACTCTCGCCCACGTCGAGGAGATAGTTATAAGATTAAGCAAAGCAATCTGTTTAAAAAAAAAGTAGAAAATATCTAGGAGATCATTTTAGAGAAGAGAAATTAGAGATAACAACTGGCAACAATCTCAAATTTGTAGAAGTAAAGCAAACACTATTTTACCCAAAGGAACATGCCAATCCTAACTGCAATGTAAAACCACCCATGGTTTTCCCAGCCAGCAGAATTAGCTGGAATGGATTGATTAAGAGCGACCTTCAGCTCCCCCTTTATCGTGGAGTTCACTGGAAGCATTTCCTACATATACAGATGCTCCAGCATAATTCCATAAGAGATGTTGTCAAACCAAACTTTTGAAGAGAGACATTTAAGCACTTGCCTTGTTGGCGAGAAATGATGACCTTCCAGGTGTAGAAAAAAGCCATAGAATGAAGAATATAACAAGAGACAAGCTAAAAAAACGGTGTATCAAAACCAAAGCCTGAAACAGAAGCAAATTTCCAGATGTTAGTGGCAGATCAATCCAAACTACTTAAGGGAAATCGATCACTCAGAAGTGTAGGACTTAACGAGTTAAAGATTGAGGGAATAGCTCAGAACTAACATAAGAAGCCATTATGTTGACACCTTGATGTTTAATGTTATGTGGGCTAACGACTCAGACATAAGTGAAATAGAAGACCGTCATGTCCAGAGAGAAAACTTTATCTTTGGGACAAAGGTTTCTCACTCTTGAGGGGGATTTCATGTTCTCCAACTCATCAACGCTAGGACGGAATGAAAATTTGTACATGATGGACCAACAATCAACCAATCTCATTTGGCTTTTCATTAATCAAGGAACTTTAGGAAACTCTGTTGTCAAGAATTGAATGCTAAAACCTCGAAGAATGCAAAGAGGTCACACTCTCAAGTTTCAACTCCAAGTAGAACAAATTTATAGAATTATATAACAAATTCAAACCAAAATGTATTAAAAAAGAGTAAAATTCTGATAAAAACAACCATCATTACCATATACGAACTAATCTAAAAATTCAAAATTCAGATTAAAAACATAAATCATACCTTTCCTTTGGAAAGATTTGGCAGTGAAAAAATGAGTGTGGAAACAGGGGCAGCAACCAAGGTGAGCAGCAAAGATCCAATGAAAAGTCCCGGAAGATTCCCTAACCCCAATGAAATTGCACCTTCATCCCGCAATGGAAGAACCACGAAATACGCACTCAAAATCTGCACAAGTGAAATCTCGTTATGCACCAGTCGACAACACGAATTTTTTCAACTGAAAGTGCGGCTTACAAAGAAGAAGGAAGAGGTGGAATAGATCAATGCAGAGGTTTCGTGGGGATAAACTGTAACGAATACTGATATGAGCGATTCTATTCGAGATTTATCGATTATCATTTTTAAGTGCTTGTCTAATTTTTCTACTTCGTTGGGTAGAGAAATTAGGTTATTGGGATTTTGAAGGAAAAAGGGAATTGTATTGAGGGGAAAGGGAGAGATTTGGAATATTTTGGTCGCTGGACGAACAAATGAATATGTTCAACCTTGCTCGGAAGGTGAAACTCAAGATGAGTATGGCCGTTTTGGACCCTGAACTTATGCTTATTTCTATTTCGACCCCGTAAGTCTGAGAATTGACACTTGAGCGACAAAGTTTTGGGGTGCCAAATGCCAATGCAAGTCAAGTCACAAGATTCGTGATTCTGATAATATTTGTAATAATTTTGAGAAAAGATAAAAATATTATTTATATAACATAATGGATCGTAAATATTGAGACTAAATAGGGAGTATATCAAGAAAAAAACAATTTGTTTTATGACATATAAGTGAGAAAAAATCATTAAATTTTAGTATGACGCATTTATCTCCAATGATCTTAATTCTTATTTCTTAGCCTTTTCAAAATAGGATAAAAGCAGGGTATAAACCTTTTTTTTTTAATCTTAATCTTAATAGGATAAAACGAGGGTACTATATATTGATTTCATTTTTGGGAGGGGAAGATTTTCATCAGTTAATAATTTTTCAGAATTGCATACAATATTTCAATATTTAGTTCTATCCTGGAACCTGGACTATTTGTAAAAATTAAAGATTTTTGTTTTGTGGGACTTTATGCTCGTCATTATATATCATCATGTCTGATGCAATACTCTATCCTCGTATTTACACTCACGATTCCCAATGTTTCATTGACAAGAAACAATTATGTTGAGTACGTCATTAGAAATTGATGTTATGCATGTGATTTGGTAAATGGTCATTTTTGTACCTATTTTTCTTTTTCTAGTTGTAGTTCTTAGGAAAAAGTAGCATATCTTCTATACCATCGATAACCTTCTCTTGACAATGCCAAAGGAGATAACAACAATAATTATATGATAAATATAAATATTATATTTGAAATTTGATCTAATTACAAAAAAAAAAAAATCCAACTGTCTTGTCAGTTACAAATACTTCCTTGTGGCCGGCATTACAAAAACCCCTCAAATTGTGTTTTTTATATAATTTTAAAAGATAACTCAACTTCTTTGTAATTATACTTAACTTCACTTTTGTAATTACCCATAATTATATTAAGTATTGATAATCATGTTCAAGAAGAATGAGCTTACTAGTCATTAATTAAATGAGCCTACTAATCAATATTAAACAGAAATCTGATAATTTTGTTTGCATCAAGTTATAGGCTCAATATGTAGCAATTAAACAATTATAAGACATGATTATAATATTCTTATTACTAATTTTTTTTTTTTTTTGGTATAATGTACTCCATGACTATCATGGTACACTCACAATGAATATTGGTTTTTGAGCAAGCAATATAATTGCACTTCGTGAGAAATTGTACATGAAAAATATATCAAACCCTGACTATCTGATTGTATCCTTTCAATCACTTAATACTCCACCAAAATCAATTTCAAAAAGAAGAAAAAAAGAAAGAAAATGAATGTATTACAACACTAGTATATTCAACAAAAAGAAGACACTGTGAATATATTAAGATATATTAAGTATTTGGATTATCCAGAGAAGAGTCTTGTAAAGAAATTCCCAGAAGTGGATTTTTCCAAGCAAGCAACATGAACATATCTTCCAAGCTTGTCAACTTGCCTTGCCTCTCCTTTTGTGTCTTTCTTGCACACTTTGCAGGTCTTGTCCACCCATCCCTCTTCCACATACTCACCATCCACTGATCAAAACAAACAAACTTTATCAAGTTCCACTCATAATTTACATGGGTTTTTAGATTAGTCTGTAATCTTAGAATACAAAAAGTTGGGGTGGCTAGTGTTGGTCCAAGAGATATTATCTACTTAAAGACGCCTCTCGAGGAAATGGGTATGGCCCTTACTTATAAGTCACAGTCCAATCATGTGCTCAATCGATGTGAAAACCATCTATTCTGGTGTAAAATAAAATAAAAAAATTACTATTTATATTCTGGTGTAATTTTGTGACAATTCAAAAATCTATGTGACAGTTCAAAATAGAACTATAATGTTGTTATAGTTCCCAAAAAAAATATCTGAAGCTTAAATGAACTGTAAGAACAATTTAGCTAACCATAGGCTAGTATTTTCACTTACACTTGATGTACATCACTCAGCAGTAAAAGGAAACAGTGCCAAATTGATATTAGTTTTAAAATCTAAAGTGCTTTGTAATTTAAGTTCTCAAGCTTGAGCAATGCACAATATACTATTTTCATGGCAGAAAATGGTGAAACTAAAAACTCAATAAACCAAGAGTTGTCTAAATTACCATCAACATATGACTTGAAGAAATCCTTGTATGTTCCACCAATCTTCCTCCTCAAAGCTCCATACTGCAAAGCAAGTCAAAAAAAACTCGTTACCCTCATCAATTTAAGCCCCCTGAGGTTCAGGGTATTTACAAAAAAAACCAGAAAAATTTTTAATTTCGTCTTACATTTTACTTCTTCATAAATAAAAAATATTACAACCCCCCCTAGATTTATAGAAATATTACATACTTCAAACCTGAGTTTTTTTTTTATAATTATCCATAATTTAGAACCAAATTCCAATACCTGTTCCCTGGACATCTTCTCTCCTGATCTAGTTTTTTCCCTAGCTTCCTCGAGAAGCTCTGCATCTTTTTCCGATCTAACCTGTGAGAAATCCAGAGCCTCTGTCACACTCTCAAACAGGGATTGCTTCCTCTTCTTTGGTTCTTCCTCGCCATTTTCTTTCTTGGCACAAGTTATCACCACAAGTTTTGATGAGTTTCTACTAAAACTGTAATGGGGATATCTCTGTACAGTGGCTGTGGGAGGAAGAAGACCATTTTGTGAAGGAGACAGGGGAATTGCCCTCAGTCCCATGCTAATTTTGTGTTTCTACTTCAATGTGTTTTTTGATGATGCAGTATTAATTGGCACTTGATACATATATATATATATATATATATATATATATATATATATATATATATATATATATATATATGTATATTTTGGAGGGCATAAAAGAAAAAAAAATATATATATATATATATATATATATATATGAGGCTGAAAGTGAATTATGAAAATTTTGCTTGGTTGGACCAGTGATGTGTTTGTTTGTTTTCAAGTGTGAGATTGCATAGCAGCCAGTGAGGATAGCTGATGGTTAAGAGGAGAAGACGTGGCCTTTTCCCTCACTACTAGAATTGAGAGGGAAAACTTAATTATTCGTAAAATATATATTATTTGCTATAACTAAAATTTAAATTCATTCAGTACAAGGATTGATATATAACATCATAATATAAAATACTAACAAGTAGTTCATCCGTACGATACAGGCTGTATATTTAAAAAAATAGTTTAAATAATAGCAAATTGAAATTTCAATAAATAACTAAAAGGTAAAAATAAATTAATTTGATTATAAATCATAAAATTATACAATAGAATAATAAATTATTATACCTTATGAAAAATCTCATTAAATACAAAATATATTAAATTAATGTAATTTCATAAATAATATTTTTTATTTTGTAGGTAAATATAAAATTGAGCAACAAAGTCCTTTCTGTAGGTAAGTTTTGTCAGTAAACTGTAATTTTCTTGTAGTTTTAAAACTATTTCATATAAATACATAAGACAATTACAAAATATGAAGCAAAAAACAAATTAATTTACTGATGTAGAACAAAAATATATATAGAAATGCAAACAAAAAACTTACTAGATAAAAAAATCCAACAAATTGTATTAGCCGAGAAGACACTAATATTTAAACCGATATTTAAAAAAAATATTTTCTAAGAAATACTAAGAATAAATAAACATATATATTTCCTAAGTCCAGTTTAATTTCAGCCAGTTGGAATGCATTATTATTTTAATTTTCGAACAAATGAAATGATAGGCTAAATTGAATATAAATATATATTTTAAAATAATGATCGAATATAAAGTTACAATTAAACATTTAATAAAAATAAATATTATAAATAAACTTCTTTCAATTATTATATATTTTTATATGATATAATGTGATTATCAGTAAATATTTAGAATTTTCAGATATAATTTAAAAATAATGCATAAAGGAGGTAAAACTTATATATTGTATCACAATTCACAATTAAAATCTAAATTAGAGAGGCGTTATATATATGCCATATGTTGGGAATTTTCCACATACAAATAAATTTTGTGAAACAATTATAGCACGAAAATATTCCAAAAATTTCGCAGAGTGTATATGTGATTGTAGATGTGGTCACATTCGCAATTACTTGCAACAGAATAAAATAAAAAGGAGCAAGACACAAGATGTAAAAATTTATCTACAAGCAAACTAGCTTGTAGATGTGCCAATATGGCGAAAATTTCCACTAGTAAAACCGGTTGATTCCGTATACAAAGAATACTAAATTCAACTAAGTAGAAAATCAATGAAAATCTCCTATCTAGAATAGATCTGACCTTTGTAATACAACTCATCCAACAATAGATGTGTATGGACGTCGTTTATTTTAGGAGGTTTTAATTGTGTGTTTGGATCCTGACAACTGCAAAATTAGAGTTATTTATCTCCCTTCTGTTAGAAATCGAAATCACAAAGGCATTGCTTTAATTCATAAAACCCATAAAAGCATGCAACAACCGGTCTACCATGATAATCCGAGAGAGAAAGAAATTAATCTGAATTGCGGAAGCGTACCTGAATCCATTAGGGTTTGCGAGAAATCTGGATCTGGTTTTGGTCTTCCAAACGAGCGGTTCTCTTGAGAGTTCTCTATATTACGTTCTGTAAGGGAGACAGGCGTTTTATATCTTTTTAAGACTATCGCCCGGGGACCATAACCGTTTTGGATAAGTATCTCTTTTATTTTCTATTTGGCCTCTCAACAAATAGAAAATCACCTAATAGTATCCACACATTTAATCCCATGACAATTTGATACCCTTTTAATCCAAAATTAAAACCTTATTAGATCACTTTAATTGGATTAAACCGTAAGATAGATATACACATTTAATTAACACATGTAAGCCCAAATTAAATATTTTCAACACCTCCTATCTTTAACCTTTTTTTTGTGTGTGTAAAACAAAAAACAAAGTGACATTAGAGTTATTTTTCTCCCTTTTTCTATCTCTAACTTTTTCTTTTTTTGCAAAACAAAAAACAAAATTAAAGTGAATTCATGTTGTCTTTTGAGTGAGAATAGGATTTAACATTGCAAAACAAAAATAAAAGCCATTTTAACTTTGCATTTGTCTTTTGATTTCAATTGATAGTGAAATTTCTAGGAAAAATGAATATGAAAGATTGATCGATGACTTGCATATAAAAATGCTAGAACATCAAATTTTCAGAGTTAATATATTTATTAATAGTTTTTTTTAGTTTTGGGTTTTTTCTCTATGGTAAATTATA
This sequence comes from Rehmannia glutinosa, assembly GCA_016081115.2. NCBI lineage: Eukaryota > Viridiplantae > Streptophyta > Magnoliopsida > Lamiales > Orobanchaceae > Rehmannia > Rehmannia glutinosa. The sequence goes on along the minus strand of CM071929.1, from coordinate 27,385,074 downwards.
TTGAACGATCTTTTTTATAATTTTATTTTAATGAAACCGAAATATTAAAGTTGGGGTATAATATTTTTATTATTATATCTTGTTTTATATGTTAAATCAATGAATTACATTAATATTATTTTTATTATTTTAATTTTTTTATGTAAACACAAAAACTCCAATTATGTCTTTTTGCTCCAGACTCGGCTCTGCCCTTCACTTAGTGCACCTACAATGGTGTGCTCAAAATCATTTTTTTGCTCTGTCGATCACTTAGAGCACACCTACAATGGTGTGCTCAATTTTTTTTTTAATAAGCCCAATAGTGCAACATCAACCATCAACAAATTTTCTTTTATTACCTACAATGATTTGTTCAAGCTCATGATTCATATTGTGTCCCACAAATGACAAAACCCTCGTTACCCACAAATATTTTCTACGCACTTCTTCAACATGTTCAATATATTGAACAAAATTCAAAAACATGCCTCATAATAGTAAAAATGGATTTTATGTTCAATATCTTGAACATGAATTGCACTATTAATTCTAGGTGCATAGCTAGTAGGTACAAGTGTAGGTGACTTGCATGGCAAGTTTTGGCAATTTGGCCAATGCGGCCCCGACTTTGATTGGGATTAACGATGCACCGACGCGTACTGGATTATTTTCCTTTGAAAGTTCCCGGGTGGAGGTGGCGGTTCATCCACGCTGTGACGTCAGAAACACCCTATTGGCCAGCTTTCTCCCAATTCTTCCCCACGTGCTCTTGTTATGCGCGTGAGATACACCTATCACTTTCCAATTGCAAAATTTATGCTTAACATCTCGCAATTTTTTTCCTTCAAACAAAACCAGACATTTTTATGTTAATACACATATTTATATATATATGATACCAAATCTCTCTCCTCAAATACGTCCCCAAGAAGATCTCAATCATATTAACCAAACATTTTTTTTTTCAAAAAAGCTCAGAATATAATTTATTTTCATTTTTCAGGCTAATTTGCAACGTGGAATGAAAATAGTTTCAAATAGCCGTCCTTTTAATGGTTATATTCTTAGCTCTAATGATCCTTCTGAGGGGTTCAAGGCTATGGCGTTCTTTCCCCGCCGTGACACTGCCGGTCGATATAGCGGATGAAGACGATCAAGATGATGCAGACAAATTAGAAGCTTTAAAGACCAAGTTAGGCTCTTTAACTGCTCCGATTGTCCTTCACTCAAGTGATTCGTCAGAAACTATGAACGCTCTGGCAATTATGGCTGGAGGCTCCTGGGCCGATATTCCACAGGATACATCAGACTAGCAGGAGGATACTCAAGGACGTGCAAAACAAACACATGCCAATGTCGTTCAAAAATCCTCTAGAAATAAACGTTCATCATTTCGATTGAGATTTTAAATTATTTCTTGTTTCTTTTTTATGATCTTTTTTTTTTATCAAAGGTTTTCCCAATGGGTTTTTTTGATAGGTTTTAACGAGACTCTTTTTTTAAAGTAGTTGTTTGGCACATGCATGTAAGCGTTATCTTATATTTTCTTTTTTCAATAAAATTTTGTATTTATTCAAAAAAAATTGTTTTCATTTTCAAATGGATGTATGTTATCTTTAGAAAACGTTTTGAGCTCAAGCTTTGAAATTAAATATTGCACAAAACAAAAATAATATGAATCGGAATTTACTGTAAAAATGATTTCAATAAGTACACACTCACGGTGATCGGTGAAGGTGGACCACGTATAGAAAAGGGGTAAATTTTAAAAGCTACATACTGAGGCTGTAAATTAAACATAGTACTATTCAAGTTTATTTTAATTTTAATCGAGCTTTAAAATTTGTAATTGAGTTTGGTTTGATTATTAATCAAATCGATCTTTAGTCGAGCCGAACACGAATCAAGCTCGAGTAGCTTGAGATTTTTAAACATATTATATTCTTTTTTTACTAATCGAGTCGAGTTCAAGCCGAGCTTTACATTTTATCGAACGGAAAAACGTGTTCAAGCTTGGTTCGTTATGTCAACGAACCAAACTCAAACGAGATTTTAGATCGATCTCGAATCGAGTATCGAGTAGCTTAGTTTATTTTTCAGCCCTAAAAGCTACTATTGAAATTTGCCTAATTAAAAAAAAAATAGTTTTCTTTCAAAATTAGAAATATTTCGTTGAGAGATCACTAACACCTCTTGAGGTTTCTATTTGCTTAGAAAAAATTTCTTAGTGCCAAGGGCAGAGCTAAAAAAAAATTCGGGGTAGGCCGATACACAAAAATCGCTATTGCCTAGTGGAACTTGTAAAATAGAAATAAACATTAATCAAGGGCACTTATAATTTTAAAGGATAGTTAGCATTAATTATAATTATCCTCCTTAATAAAGTAATTTAAACTTTTAGGGAAGAGAAATATACCCTACTCTCAAATTTCCATACGTTTAATAACATATGATTAATGCACTCGGGGCATAGCTCAATTGGTAAAGAACATGAATGATGTGTTGTATGCTTCCTGACGGATGTTCGAATCCTCCTGGTAACAAGGTGGAGGATGATTTCTTATGTGGTGACTCAGTCTAGGACAGCTCATGAACCTGATTTTTTGAGGATCTGCGCTTCACCTCCTCTACAAAGCTTTAGAGTAAGAACAGTGAGAACTCTCATGGATGGGGATCATTTTTTTTTTTAATAACATATGATCAACGAAGATCTTTTATTGTGAAAATATAAAGAGGCGTGTATCACACACTATATTGCTCCAAAATTAAAGTCTCTTGCTGAGCGGTGATGAGTCAGCGAGAGACCAAAACTAAAATAGATTATTGAACCTCAAAATGAGACAAACAAGGTGCAGAAATTCAACGCGTGCCTGTTAAAAAGCGCGTAGATTTTTTGCTGTTTGAAGAATGCAATAAATTTGGCCTTTTTTCCCGTCTCTCTTTCATACGCTGACCTTTTCAACATTCAACACCAAACTACCAAAGCCAACCAAAATCTTCTTCCTTTTCATATTTTCTCCTCATAAACCCACTCTACAAAGCCTATTTTCCTAGAGTTTCTTGCACACAAATCATCACATAATTTTCTTCTCATCATCATGGCCAACCCTAAAAAGCTTCTATTTTCCTTCTCTATATTTCTCTTCTTTGTCCTTGTCATTTTAGGACAAGCATCAGCCCGGCCCATGAAGGATGGTGCAACATTTTATCCTGCCGGAGTGGATAAAAACTCTGGGATCACGCCACCTTCGGATCATGGTGATCCAACGGTGGAGAAACATGATGAAACCAAGTTTCGAGTTAATCATAGGATTAACAAGGTTGGATTAGCATTCGGGCCATCACTCATGAACATGCTGCCTAAAGGAAGGATTCCGGCCTCCGGCCCGAGCAGACGGATCAATAATGCTAACAACTAATAATTCAAAGGGTTCTTCTTCTTCATTTTTATCCATCTTTAATTTTCTAAGTTAATTAAGCTAGTTTAATTTCTTGTTTAATGTTTTTCGATATTTTTTTATTCTTTTTTTTTTCCTCCTTCAATTATATAGTCCATTAGGAAAATGTAAATATATATGCTAGAGTTTTGTGACAGTACTTACTTAAATTACTTGTAATATTATCATCAAGACTCTTGATTATAGTGTGATGATTCAGTTAATTTTTTCTGGGATTTTGCTAAATGTTTGAAATCTGAAGAAAATTAATTAATTCGGTTAGATTTTCTGAATAATATTTTCTAGCCTTCAATTCAAATTAAGGCAGCAGAATTGCAACACTTTGCTGGTGTAGATGGGTGTCACCTTACACTCACCAAACCAGGGTCATGGCTGGTCTTGAAATCATTAATTGACGCTTCTTTTAGTTATACAAAAGACACATAAATTTATGATCCAAAAACCATCTGCATTTTTTTTTGAGGTGAGGACAACATAAATGGTCCGGAATCTATGGATTTTGCCCGATATATCTCACCCAATTAGCTATTTTCTTTTTCCTTTTTCTTTTTACTCTTTATTTAACTTTCATTTTGATTTATTTTTCTTGTTGGTCTATGTACTAGAGAAATGAGTTGTTCAACGTAAGACTCGCATACATGTAGTAATGATATTAAGCAATTACTAAGAGATGCCAAGCATAAGTGAGATCATGGTACTATTTTCTTGGAATTAAAAAATTGAGTAAAATGCTATGACTAATGTTATACCTGATTTGGTGATTAAGTCTTAATCCAAGTCAAATCTATTGGCGTTATTGTCAACATCTACAGTTTAATTTGTTAATTAGAATATTAATTTAGGCGCACTACAACAAAAATGATATTTGGTTTGTCACTGTATATTTTAATGTGTCACTCAAACAAGAGAGTGCATTAGAAGTGTATCACAAGGTTGTGACAATAGTAATATCACTATATAGTTTTGTGTTTTTAGTCACAACTGTCATTGTATTACTAAGATTAATCTTGTGCTTCTTCAGTGATAAAAATTTGTGCTATCAGAATAATTAACTCAATTTTCAATCTCAAATGAACACGCGTGTCCTCTTTCCTACTATCCCCATTGTATCTAGAACTATGATCATTAATATCTTCACCACAACCAATGGTTTTACTTACATAGTAATATATCTTCACTACCAACGTTTATACTCCTTGACGTTGCCATGTTAGGACTAATGCGTTCACGAACCACAATCGATCTCAGAATGACTCTATTAAATTTGGGTTGGACTACACCGAAATTCAACTCAAGGTCTAGTCCATATTAAAAAAAATGAGTTAAAATTTAAAAGACCAAAATAATTAAGAATCACTTGGCAAAATTAAGGTATATGAGTTGTGCGCCTTGCTTGTTATCTAGAGACAGATATATGTTCTAAAATTTATAATGAACATTTTTAAAGCACTTTTCAAATTAACTTTTGGATCTAAAAGTTTATTTTCCATAATAATAATAATAATAATAATAATAATAATAATAATAATAATTGGTTAGCGGTTAATTTAGAAATGACTTTTAAATTGGATGAATCACTTCTCCAAAAACTCTATTATAGATATGTCAGAATTGGAGAGTATGAAAGCCCGCAAAAAAATTATTACAAGGATATGACTTTCATATTTGTCTTTTCATTGCAATATATTTTTTATTTTCTATTTTTTCAAATTTCGGCCCAACAATCGCCTTGCCGAAAAAAAAAATTCTGACCACACTGGTCGAACATCCTAGCCACGCCCATGTTTATACTCACATAACAACATTGATTGTTACTCATCATAAGAAAATTCCACTTTACTGACAGAATTTACCGAAATAAATGATTTTATCATTAAATTTTACAATTACCTAATAAAAAATATCATTTTTCCCCAAATTATCGATAGATTTTCTGTAAGTATATATTTGCCAACAGTTTTAGATTCTGTAGGTAAATATTCTACCTATATTAATGATTTTACTTTTACAATTTTCTTAATCTTAATACTTATCTACAAAAAATTTTTTAGGTAAACTGGTTTTTTCTGACTAGGACCAATTTTTTTAGTACAGAATTTTGTGTTGACCAATACATAAGAAAAGCGTCATTATCCTTAAATAATATGTTTGTCAAAAACCCAATTGCATCTTATTCCACTTGAGTGCATGGATCATTACTTAAACTGCCTTGATCAAGAAGTCAATGTTTGTCAAGGACTGCTATTTCTTGGAGGCCCATATGACATAATATTTCTGTACTCATATATATGGAAAAAAAAAACATTTATTATCCATTTATTTTTCTCATTTGGCGTTCTATTTGTCTGAAACAAAAATGGGTTTTGGCCGGCAGCATTGACGCCTGACAAACTTTTTCTTCTTCCTCGATTTTTTTTTTCATTTTTTCCCGTTTATTTTTATTTTTATTTTTATTTTTGGGTCAAAGAATTTTAACTCCCATATTTATTTATGTTTATGGTAGGTGGAGGAACCTATTCCATTAATTAAAATTGAACTTATTAAACTATATTCAATAGAAATATCCACTAGTGATCAAACTCATACATGTGCTTGAGTTCGATTTTCATTTGACTTCTTTTCCTACCAAAATTTGTACTAAAAATGAAAAAAAAAAAAAAAGAAACAGCTAGCCCAGCCCAAAAGAATACTATATATGTTTGCATTTAATTCATGGGCATGAACTTAGGTGGTTGGAAATTAACCAAATGTTAATTATTCAAGTTTCGTTTTTCAGTAGACGCGTTACAAATTATGTGAAGTCAAATTTAGTATTCATTGAAGAAACTAAAAGTTGGTTAGGAGAATTTTGGTGAGAAAGAAAAATAAAATGTTAGGAAAATAATTTAATTGTTCGGTTGCTCGGGGATCTTGTTTTTTCTTTTTTTTTTTCTTAAAAAATAAAAGGGCTTGAGGAAAAAATATGATTAATAAGTTCATCACCTCCCTCCTTCCCATTTCTTTTCTCATAATTTTCCTTATATAACCAATTAAACTTGATTAGTACTAGGGCTGAAGACGAACCAAACTGCTCAATACTCGATTCGAGATTGATCGTTAAAAATCCGTTTGAGCTCGGTTCGTTAATATAACGAACCAAACTTGAATATATTTTTCCATTCGATAAGTTGTAAAGTTCGGCCCAAACTCGACTCGACCAGTAAAAAAAGAATAAAATAATGTGAATAAATCAAGCTACTTGAACTTGATTCGTAATAGGCTTGACTAAATTAAGCTCATTCGAGCTCGATTCAATTAATAATCAAGACAAACACATACACAATTTTTGAAGTTCGATTAAAATTTAAACAATCTTGAAACGATCTTATATTAAATCTCCCATCGACTCATTTACAACATTAATTAACACTATTCGTTTTTCGTCAAAATCTTTGAATCACACTGACTCGGTAGGAAATTGACCAACAATTTATTAGTAGGCTTGTCTGATCTAAAGTTCATATTGGGGTCGATTTAGATAAGAGAACTTAAGGAGAGTCATATTTAAAGTTAACTGTTTTTCATATAATTTCTTGACTATTTATCATTTTTATAGAGAAAAATATAACACGTGTGACATTTTCAATTGCATGGCGTAATTACAATAAAAATGAGACGACTGATTTTTGACTCAAAATAATTTGGTAGTCCAAGGACTTAAATAATCCAATTAAAAAGATATGATGGATTATATCAACTCAATTAGATTATTTTTTATTGCTATTAAGTGTTCTTAGTACAAATATAGAGTTGATTCATTTTTTTTCGTTAATCACAAATACCTTATTATTTTAGAACGTATTTCATTTTCATAACTCCTCACTAACTCATTGAAGCATTAATCAAAATGAACCCACAATTTGAGAAGTCATCAGGCCCATGACGGATAAATTGCTTATTTACTCTAACAAGATTCGAAAGCCCAATTAGGCTGTGCTTTAATGGGCCGTGCAGCCAATTTAGTCCATATATACTTTTTATTTAGCACTTCCAAATTGAAATGAATGGGCCTCGGTTTTTATCCCATAAGCCCGAAGCACAGTTTGCTAGAAAATTGGCTCGAGGCGCGAATGGGATCTTCTATTCCAAAACTGTGTTTCATCTCCTATTCCAACCGTATGGATGATTGACATGTGTATTACACTTACCATTTTAGAACCCTACAATTTTTGCTTGATTTATACTTGAAAATTAATATGGTAAGTGTAATACACGTGTCAATCATCTACACAGTTGGAATAGGAGATGAAACACGGTTTTGGAATAGAAGATCCAATCCGCTTAAAACGAACTCCATAATAAAGAATAATGGAGAATCAAACTGCAAATGCTTTGGCGCGATCTGTCCTCAGTTAATTTTTCTTTATCTTGCAATTTATTGATACTAACTTTTAAAATATCACATTCCTAATTAATGGCCGTAATTTCAAAATATATTTCTCTAATAATAAAATATTTAATGTTCGTTTTTTTTTCTGATAGGTGACTTAATGTTCCTTTTTGTTATTTAACTCGGAAGCTTAAATGCAATTAATGTTATAGAATAAAAGTTGTTCCTCCTGGCTCCTAACCCATTATTTTTATTGCATGAAATTTGATTTAAAAAATAAAAACAGTGAAGGATAAAGAAAATGTGATTCTTATCGCTGCACTAAGGATAAGTATTGGATATGAAGAAAAACATGATGACTAGATTTGATAGGAAAGTTGATGTAAACATTTTACGGGTTATTTCAGTTTACGTATGCAAGTTTTATTTATATTAGTTTATATGAATTTCAAATTATGGAAGAGTGGATAAGAATGAAAAAGGTTATGACATTATATTATGTGATCTAGCTATGATATAAATAATCTTAATGTTTGAGATGTATGAAATTTTATCTTAAGGGGAAGTTCTACTCGGACCTAAAGTTAATTTTTTATTCGTTTAATGTATCTTTTTTTAACTGATACGTAACATACATCATATGTTTCGATTAGATAACTTTATTTACTTATTTTTAAATAAAATAATAAACAACTCATCGTTTTATTCAGCAAATGGAATCACATTGTATAACTGATTGATGGCAATTCTTAGTTACAAAAAAAAATCAGTTTACCCACAAAAATATCTGCAGTTTACCTACAAAAATATCTGCAGGTAAATATTAAGATAATTGTACAGTATGGGTAATATTATTGTAGGTAAATATTTACGCCTACAGAATCTAAAACTATTGGTAAATACCTACAGTATTTCTGTGGGTAAATCTACAAATTGTCGGTGATCTGTCGGTATAATTTGGGGAAAAAATATTTTTATTATGCCGATATTTTATAGGTAAACTGTTAAATTTAGTGACAGAATCATTAGTGTCGGTAAATGTTGTTGGTAAATTAGATTTTTCTTATAGTGCTTGTTCTTTTCTTTTTTATTATTTATGTGACTCCTTTCCTTTTAGGATATATAGATGACATATTTCCTCGAGCCATATATACAATTGCACATTTTTCTTGTAATAAGAATTTAACTTTTCAATTTTTAGCCTTAGCTTGTTGTTTTGTGCTTTGACAAACTTAATATAATAAATTTTTGGTATTTATATATGATGTATTAAAATGGAGAAATTATTAAATATATTAATTACGGAGAAAAAAATATTCATTGCGAAAAAGATAAATTGGCTTTTGGATTAGGATAAGGAAAATAAGAAATAATCCTTTTGGTTTGAATCCACAATGTCATAGTCGAATTACTTTTCTTGTACGGAACAATCTTTGAATTAAACTTAGTGCCAATTTACAGAAGAAGAAAAAAACTATTTTAGTCATATTTCCGACATATTGAACAAAGTTGTGTTGCTTGGTGCCCTCTTTTTTCAATTCACTACTAAAAGCTAATCAAATTATTGTATAATATTGTAACTTATTCAAATTCTTGGCCTAACAATAAATGGTTCAATAAAGTTTACTGGGACCGTTGAAAACGAAGCGTTGTCAATGAATCTGGACAAGCTGACTAGTCATCTTCATTTACGTAAAGTATATTCCAACATATTAACCAATAGATATTTAGTCATAATTATGCCATTAAAGTAATACCGTCCTCTCATCCGAATTTTCTGTTTTTTTTTTTTTTGTGTAGGGTGGGGTAACATTTCAAAGTAAATATATTATTTTATGTTTGTCGTTTCAATTGAATTTCACTATGCGATATCAATTATCATTATTCATTAATTAGTTCTCAAAACTACAAATTGTTTCAATTTGAATTCATTATGCGCGCGATATCATTATTCATTAATTAGTTCCCAAAACCACAGTTTTTTTCGTTTACCCGAAAATAATATGCGTGCACTCAAATGGAATCAAACTTAGGTCAATAAAAAAACACCACTGAAATACAAAATTAACCTTCAACTACAATTTTTAAAATGATCTGTCATTAGTTAAGTTGGCTTGGCCATTTTTTCGGGACCTATTCTATTCAGGCGGAAAAGCAAAATAGGAAAGCGGTCGAACTGACTTATGAGTGTCTTTTTAGTCTTTAGACAAAAGGCTCTCATGTAAAGCTAACATTGGCTAACGGGATAGATTATATTCTCGTACAATGCATCACTCGGTGCACATTACACTAATATAATCTATAAAGTATATTGTCGATCCATAAATCCAGTCGACAATGTTATTGAGTGTACATATATAAAGAGATAAATATTAACTAATTAGACAAAAGAGATACGTGTGTCCTACTATCTTAGTTTGGATTTATCATAAATGCTAATTAAAAAAGATAAGGGATAAGGGGCCAAAGTTTAGGACACGTATTATAAAGATTAAAATGTGGAGACTGCCCGTACCCCCAAGGTACAAGTCTTTTTGTGGAAAATTTTACATAATATACTCCCCGTGCGTGCGACACTATTTCACCGAAAGGCGGTCCCAAACCCATTTTGCGAGCGATGTGGGGAAGAGATCGAAACTATCGAACATGCTCTTCGGGATTGTCCGTGGAGCTTATTTTTCTCGCAAGCCTCCTCTCCTAAACTTGACTCGGCATTAACTAACCCCGACCTCGTTGGCGGACATGGCTCAGTAATCGCAAAGCTTAATGACGAAGAGGTGAGCACCCTGTTTGCCATGCACCTTTGGACACTGTGGTACGCAAGAAACATGAGAACATTCCAAGGAAGGAAATTCCACATATCTTGATTGCTTTTCATTAGCTTTGAGATGTCTACAGGAATATAAAGATGGAAAGGAAGTGTCTCTAACCAAGGAACCACCAATCACAATCCATGAGTGGCAACGACCGCGAGAAGGAGTTTTCAAGATTAATACGGATCGTCGATTATCAAACGAGAAGGATCGAGTATTGGCGTAGTGGTGCGAACGCACAACTGCTTGGCGAGGTCATACAAGACGAGCTCAAAAATTCAAACAAGAATTCGCAATAGATATAATGGAAGCGGGTTGCATGCCGTGAGGGTCTCAAACTCGCGAATGAGCTCCAACTCGAATATGTAGAAGTAGAGACGATTGCAAAATACTCGTACAATCTTATCGTGCACCAAGCAAATCGACATATCTAGGAAGGGTGATTGATGACATACGCGAACTCTACGCTCCTCGTTTAGATCGTGCGTGATCCGATACATTCCTCGCTCCGCAAAACTTGATGGCACATCATCTAGCTAGATTTGCTTTTTCAAATTTGAGTTGTAATGTTTACTCTGGTTTGTATCCCCCTCTGAACTACTACACCTCATCCCCGAAGATGAGCTTGTTTCGTCTTTTTAATAAAATTTGCTTTTTCCTCAAAAAAAAAAAAATGAAAACGTTGCTTCTCAAAAAAAAAAAAAAAATTGAAAACGTTGTATTGATGTTGATATTTGATAATGAAGACGTAGGTTTTCTTACAAAGTAAAAGTTATTCTTATTTCATTCTTCTTTTTTCATTTTTTTGGGGATACAAAAATAAAAAATATCATTGATTGATCTAGAAACAAAATTTGTATAAAAATAGACATTATTCGCATACGCATAACTCAACCAGGGATGGAGCCAATATTTTTTTTATAATTAATATAAATTTTGCATATAAAAATATCAAATGTCAAAATTTTCTCCCCCTAAAAAAATAAAATATACATCTTTATATACTAATTGAAGAAATCTCGCCCCATATTCTTTATTTTCTAGTTCTATGTAGAAAGCAAAGAAAAACAACTACAACTATGATCGACTTGGTTATATATTTAATATAATGTTTAAATTTCTGATCACTTGGTTAAATATTTAACAAAATACTTTCTAACATCAAATCCTCATAATAACAAAAATCAGTAAATAAACCACAAGTACAATAAAAAAGGCATATATATATATATTTTTTTGAAACCAAAAGGGAATTAATATGAATAAAGCAGTTCGAACTGCAATTCGTTACAGATAAAGAGTGGCGGGACAGAACTCCACTCAACGACACCAGACAAAGAATATGTTGCTCTAGCTAACATATAAACACCATTCGATCTCCTAATAAATACACATTTCACATTTTGCATTTGAACTAAAATATCTCTCGCATTCTTTCATCACATCAAGAAAGAAAGATATATCGGATGGTGGACATCTTAAAGCCTTGATGACGATTAAAGAATCGGACTCGAGAATAATATGAGAATTATCCCATCCTGTTTTTCGGCCCAGTGAGAATTTCTCTAATCAAGCTAGCCTCAAGAATCTCGGAGATAAAATACCATGCAACCCACATTGAACGGCAGCTAAGAAGTCCCTTCAGCATCTCTTAAAATACCTCCATAACCTATCTTCCCCACATCAGCAAAGAGAGCACCATCTACATTACATTTAAACCATCCAACCTCTGGTTTTTGCCATTTGATAGCCCCATCAACCGCAGACAAATGCCAATCTCCAACCTCTATAGCCTGGGCCACTTCCCATTGGAAAAGAAAAGAACTACCAAAATTAATAACATGAGTTGGAGACTTGTAATTCTGATTCCAAACAATTTCATTCATATTCTTCCAAATGGACCACAACACTATTGCAATCTGCGATTGCCTATCAGTCGAAGCACCATCCCACACAACCTTCAAACATGATAAGAAACTAGTAGCATCTGAGAACTGAGGGAAAATTGACAGCAACTCCCAACAATTTTTTGCAAAAGGGCAATGGAAAAAAACATGACCAATATTCTCAACTCCCAAGTTACAAACAGGACAGAGGTTGGACACCTGAACATGCCTAGCAATAAGTCTCTCTTTCGTTGGTAATGTATTATGAATTGCTCTCCAAACGAGATTCTTCACTTTAGCAGGAACTCTTAATTTCCAAAATCTCTTCCAATCAAACAGGCCAGAAAACTGAAAAGGAGCTGCATCATTTTCACACAAGAGCATGTAACATGACTTCACCGTATATACTCCCTTTCTGCTACCATTCCATTGCCATGTATCCCCGAATGACCCGGACTAAAGAGGTATCTTTGAGAATAAGGTGTTGATCTCTAGGATTAGAAATATCTTTAATTAAATCCTCATCCCAACTCAAAGAGTCCATATTCATAAGATTATGAACAAAACATTTCCCCACGAGAGGAGGAGTAGAGACAAAAGCATTTTTATCCTAGGAAGCCAAGGATCACCCCAAACAAAAAATTTGTTTCCCATCCCCAACCTTCATAATACAATTGTTCGCAATCAATTCCTAGCCGCAAGAATACTTCTCCAAATATAGCTAGGATTTGAACTGTTGGGGCATGAAATAAATCACTCGAGGAAAATATTTAGCTTTATAGAGCCTAGCAACCAGTGAGTTCTTATCAATAAGCATTCTCCAAATTTGCTTTCCCAACAAGGCTAGATTAAATTCCTGAATTCTTTTGAAGCTAAGTCCCCTTTGGCTTTTATGAACACAAAGTTTGTCCCAAGCTAACCAGTTAATACCCCTTGAAAAGTTGTTATCGTTTCCCCACCAAAACGAATTCATCATTCTCTCCAACTCGGAACATATATCAATAGGTAATAAAAAAAATACTCATGGCATAGATAGGCACAGCTTGTGCAATTGTCTTCAAAGAATTTCTTTACCAGCACGTGAGAGTATTTTTTCTTTTCCATCCTTGCAACCTATTCCACACTTTGTTTTTGATGAACCCAAATATCTCTTTTTTATTACGTCCAATCAAAGAGGGAAGCCCTAGATATGAACCATGATTCTCAGTCAACGAGACATTCAACATATTGCAAATACCATCAATCTCCTCCTGACTAGTGTTTTTACTAAACGAGATAGCCGACTTCTGAAAATTGACAATTTGTCCTGAGGCTTGAGCATATAAATCAAGACACAATTGAATTCTTTCACATTCTTCACGGGTTCGCTCTAAAAAATAGGAAGCTGTCATCCGCAAAAAACAAATGAGAAACACTAGGCGCACTTCTAGATATACGACATCCATGAATCCATCCTCTTTGTTCAAATTTTTAGATGAGAGCCGAAAATCCCTCGGCATAGAGAATAAAAAGATATGGTGATAAGGGATCACCTTGGCGTAAGCCCCTCTCCGGAATAATCACATCAGACTCAAAATCCCCATGAATTATTTTATAACGCACGGTGGAGACACAAAGCATCATAAGATCAACCCACCTTGAATTAAATCCCAATTTGAGCATCATCTTACGCAAAAAATCCCACTCAATCCTATCATATGCCTTACTCATATCAATCTTGAGAGTCGTTACTCCATGTTTACCTTGTCGCTTACGTTTTAAAAAATGGTTAATCTCGAACGCAACCATAATATTATCTGAAATCAATCTCTTGGGAACAAACGCACTTTGATATTCAGAAAACACGTCTGGGAGTACTTTTTTCAGCCTGTTCGCCAAAACTTTGGATATTATTTTGTACACCACATTACATAAAGAAATTGGCCTTAATTCCGAAACCACTACAGGATTGTTCTTTTTAGGAATAAGAACAATATTGGTATCGTTTAAACCCATCGGAAAAGAACATGAGTTAATAAAAGAGAGAGACATGAATGAATAACCTCAGATCCTGTGATATCCCAAAATTTCTGGTAAAAAGCCGAATTCATACCATCAGGCCCAGGTGATTTATCCGGATGCATAGAAAATAAGGCCTCTTTTATCTCTAACTCGTAAAGGTTCAAGGAGGTCTGCATTCTGCAGTGAATCAAACTCTAGGAACAACACATTCTAAAATCGGATCACATACGCACCACAAGCGGAAAAAATATTCACGAAATGATCAATAATAAGTTGTCCCAATCCGTCCTCCCAAGTCCGCCAAATACCCTCACCATCTTTGAGCTGAGATATCGAATTGTGTCGCTTTCTAGAAGACGCCACCGTATGAAAATATTTAGAGTTCGAATCTCCACTTTTTAACCAATACAACTTAGCGCGTTGCTTCCAGAAGTCCTCTTGTTGGGCTAATAATATATTATATTGTTTTTGAGCCCTGTTATACTCCACCAATGACTTCGAATCTCGACCTCCCCTGTGAAGACTCATCATTCATTTAGCTTCCTTAATTCTGTTCTGAAAAGAATTATGCAGCAGATTTCCCCATGCAAATAGATCAGCTCCACAGGCTTCAATCCTCCCTAATAAATTCCCATCGATTCCTTTGTTCCAACCTGAATATACAATTTCCTTACATTCTTTCTCTCGAAGCCATACGTTCTCAAACCGAAATCTCCTCACCTTTTTCATACGATATTGTTTTCCCAATTCTAAATAAATAGGAGAATGGTCTGACATTGTTGCTTCCAGATTTCACACCTTACCATTCGGAAAATTAGCAAACCAACTTTGATTAGCAAAACCTCTATCCAAACGTTCCTCGACCCATAAAGGGGTTCCTCTTCCTCTTTCCCATGTAAAAGGATACCCTATCAGCCCCAAATCCAATAAGTTACAATCATCAATTGCTTCCCGAAATCCCGAAATAAGACAAGAAGGATGTTCAACAGTACCCCTTTTCTCTGTATTTGCCGTAAAAAATCCCACGATTGTCTTCGCCTTGCTCGTTCAGGGAAACCATAATAGCCCGTGAGGCGATAAATAGGATGATTCTCCAAATGTACAATAATATCGATATGATTAGAAGAAAAAGAAATTAATTCTGCCATACTCTGCTTTCTCCAGAAAAGAGCTATTCATCCACTATGACCCGTACTACTCACAGCAAAAAGACCTTCGAATCCTAATTTAATTCTGACATTCTCGAGACGATCTTTGTGAATCATTGTTTCCATAAGAAAAATAAAAGACGGCCTTTTCAATTGGACTAGGTCCAATAACACTTGAATCTGTTCGTGGTTGGTTGCCAAGCCCACGGCCACGATTTCGGCAAAGGTACTCATATTTCTCGGTGGGCCTGGAGACCGAGCCCACCGATTTCAAGTTTTTTTGGTTCGACCCAATACCTCAATAGCCAAAGCGGACCACTAGAAACAAGCCCATCATCCAATTCCTCTCAGATTACGGTTTGTAGTGTCTTCAACTCTTTTCCTTTTATTATCCCATTTGTCAACCTCCTTTCCTTTTCCCGCTTCGAGAGAATGTGAAACTGGTTTGAGAATATTCAAATTGATCAAAGGCTTAGCAGTTGCAACTGATTTTTCAGAAAATTCTTGTCTCTCCACTAAAATCGTCTCATAATCGTTTTGTCTTCCTTCCACGTGTAATTCGGGTTCCGTGAAAATAGGCCCATGATTTGCTGAAGAATTGTCCGAAGAACAACCGTCATCAACTCCTTGACGTCCGCCGGAATTCTTCACCTGAATCGAAGAACGTAGCCACTGCGATCCTATCGTATTATGATTTTTCCTAGAGGGTGCCCTCAACCATGAACCATAAGCTCTCTCTTCGTTGCCAGTAGGATCATTGAACAATTTCTCACAGAACTTTTCCGAATGGCCCAAAAACCCGCAAAAAAAGCAAAACGTCGGGAGACGTTCATACTTAAAATTGATCCAGTAGGGCGCACGGGTGGTGCGTCGGAGCACGGCCTACCCAACTCTCTGTAGGGCGCACGGGTGGTGCGTCGGAGCACGGCCTACCCGTGCGCCACTCCGGTGAGATATCCTGACTCTCTGTAGGGCGCACGGGTGGTGCGCCCATGCATGGGCTACCCGTGCGCCATGCTGCAGCTTCAATCAACCTTATACATGGGTGCACGGGTGGTGTCTTGAGGCACGCCTAACCCGTGTGCCCCATGTTTCTTCCGTGAACGCTCAACTTTCGCTCTTTTAGGCTTCATGTTTTGTATATCCACTCAATTCTCAGCGTTTCTACTTTGCTTTCCTCATATTCTTATTTAATTAGCTTCAAATATCATGAAATTCCTACAAAATAAGCAAAGTGTAATATCTTTTCCACAAGGAGTGAATATGTAACATTTAACGCGAGTATATGCATGTTTACTTATCATTATAGCTCGAAATACACATCGAAACACATGTAAAATTCACACTTATCAAAATCCCCAAAACTTAAACCGTTGACCGAGTCCCGATCAACAATTTTTTTGAAAACACGATAAAGCACAACAGGAGAAGAATAAAAGCGCACACAACGGATCCAAAAAGAAATTCATATTATTCATCATGAATGTCAAGCAACATACCAATCAAGCCTCAAATATCTCGATCAAAGAACACGCCTCAAGTAAAACAAAGTGAAATGCTCAATTCCAACTCTCAAAGTTAAGTGTATACTCTCATCTCTCGAGGATATAGGACGTGTTTACGCTCAAATCGCCGATGTCGCAAAATTACCATAGGCTTGCAATTCGTCTCATATCTCCGCCACTAGAGTGTATGCAATTTTGTGAATCAAAAGGACTTTCTCATTTGGTTGTAATGAAAGCTCTTTGGTTTGGGTAGGAAATTTTGGATAAAGTGACTCAAACTCGAGTATATAGACCGATGAGCATATCAATCATTTTCATTACAATCCCATATGCTACTCCAATTATCCTCATTTTTATCGACTTCATTTATCTCCATTTCTTTTCTTTCTTTTGAGAAACGCCTCCATTCACAATCCTTCTCCTCCAAGGTTTATCAACTTTTCAATCAAAATTTTTTTTTTTTTTTTTTTTTTTTTTAATTTGTGCATTTTCAACACTTTTTATTCAACTCATTTCCTTCCTCTTTTTATGTCCCATTTAACCAAGTATGCCCACTTATCCTACTTTTCAATTCCCACCCATTCATCCTCATTCATTCCTTTACTCAACGCTATACATTCGAGTTTAAGGTGATGGATATATTAAGATCAAGGGTTAAATTTTGTGGTTATCAAAGAAATAGGCTATAGGCTCAACTTGGCTAACTAGAATTTCAACATCTTTAGGTAGGTAAAAGGCTTGAAAGGCTAGCAAAGATGGCCTTTAATCACATTCACAATTCGCATACAACATGTGGCCTTGACAGAGATACCCAAGCAAGTTCTAGAATTCTAACAACATGACTGATACACTCAAATCACAACAAGATCACAAGCGCAAGATACAAGCGAAGAAAGGCTCAAAAGCTCACAGGCTTGCAATTATGTAATTCAAAGCATCAAACCAAGTTTTCCATATCAACATGCTCAATGTCATCTATTCAAGGCTCAATCAACTCATTACCAACATCCAATCCCAACAATATGAATTTTCAATCAACACACACAAAGCAAGTTGCAACATGCCCGGTCAACTCACTCTCTAACTACTACGAAAACAATAAACATGATAAAGCTATAAACGTGCTCTAATGCAAATGCAACCTAAGATGCTCTAATGCAACTATATGAAAACACAAAATGCATGAACCTTTTTTTTTTTTTTTTTTTTTGTATCCACACTTTTCATATATTAAAATACTATCTCTCCCCCAAACTTGAATGAAATTATAGTGTCCTAAGGGGAAAAATAGAATTTCAATAACAAAAAGTGGGGATATACTCGAATCATCACGGCGGCGGTGGGAAGTGGCCTTGGGAGATATGCCACATTTGTAATCTGTTGGAGCACTTGCCAAGTCTCCTCGGACCTCCGATCATAGTCCTCCTTAATGTGATAAAATCACTCGATCTTTGCCTCAAATCCTCTCCTCGCCCTCGGCTCATCTTCACTTGCCGACGCAAGTTCTCCCCAAACGCATAGAACATGTCTTGAAAATCGGTGTCGCGCTTGGGGTCCTCCACTATGAGAGGGGGGCGGGACGATCCCCGCTTTGAGATTGTCGGGGTAATCGCCTCTGTGTGAGGACTCGGTCTGTCATACCCAATTTGGGGGTGATGAGGTTCCATCCCCATTTCGCGTCCATGTATCTCGTCCTCCTCCGCCACCATATCTTCTTCATCCAAGAAACCTTCAACTCTGCGCCTCTTTCTTGACTCTATAGCCTCGGTAATTCGGTTATGTGCGTCAGAGTTCATTAAGAAGTTGGTGGTGTCCATCAATGTATCGACGGTGGTGTATGGCGGGTTAAGCAAACGGAAATGCGACACATTTCTTTTGTAGAAGCACCAATGTGTTGTCTTCGTGTGCTATGAACTTCATGTGATGCAACGATGCCAAATTGACCCGAGTGCTGCCCGGGATAGGCTCCAAGCCTCGGAAATCGACATTGAAATGCCGGGCAATAGGGGTAATGAGGCCCCCTATAGAAATCGTACCTCCTTCCCGCCTAGCTAACTGTTCAATTTGCTCGGCAAAATTAACGGCGGTGTTGTAGGGGGTGTTTGTGACCATACACCAGAGGAGATAAAGTTCCTTAGTCGTCATACCTCCAATGTTTTCTCGGGCGAACACGGAGGATGCAGTCACGCGTTGAATATATCGGAAAACGGGATTCCGGATCCACGAGGCTTTGGCGGTCCGCGCGGCATACAACATCGGCCCCGTTTGTGGTGTTTCCACAAGCATTCTCCAGTCGTCGTTGATCATAATGAGGCATCGGGCGAGTACGAGCGTTTGTTGGGACCTCGAAAATGGTGTTCAATTGGGTCATAGACAGTTGTCTACGGACATTCCCCAATTGAAACTTTATCATATACGGTTCAAAGGTCCCGCCTTGTTTGAGTACTTCCACGGTACTCAAGAACTCCAATGTATGCTTTTTGAATGTCGGCCACCTTCGGCTCATGAAGTTCGTCCATCCTACTTTGGCGAAAAGACGCAACACGCCCTCATGGATCCCCAAAGTTTGGGTACAATCATCGTCGGCGTAGCGGATGGAGCTATTTGGCGACCGATCAAGCGATTCCATCGCTCAAGATCATCGGCATTTGTTAAGTTGACCCCATATCTTTCTTCTTTGTTTTTTTGATCGACCTCGGCGGTGCCACGTCGCGTTGTCCGCCCGCGTGCGTCTCCTTCCACTCGTGGGTTTCTTCGCCGCCATAAGGAATTTGTACCGGAATACATTCTATTAGCATCCCAATATCATCAATGGCAACAACAAAGTAGGGAATTAAAGCTAACATCGTAGGTGATGCAAATTCACTTGCCTCCTTTACTTTGATCGATCAACTACCCCAAGCAAGCAAATATTATGGCCATTCTAGACAAGTATTAGCTTAAACAATCATTGGCCATGCCTTATTCATCAACAATTCACCCTAAATCTCCTCAATTACACAAGCCCACAAGGTGTTTGATAATTTGCCTCAAAGAATAATTCACACAATTCATAGCAAAATATCAAAATAAGCACCTATCATGATCCCTAATACATAATTGACAACGAATTTACAAGGAGAAACGGTGTTCTTACCGGAATTCTCTAAGTTAAACTCGAAGTGGAGGATTTAAACCCTAGGTGCTTTTGCTCACAATTCTTCAAGCAAATGTGAATTCGATGCAAAGTGAAGTTCAATTGTGGTGGGGAGGGATTATGTGACAAATTAGAGTGAAAACTTGGAGAAATTTCGAAAACAATGGAGGTTAGGAAGTGCACGCGAGTTAGAGAGTTTTGAAAATGAAGAACAGGTTTAAAATCTGTCTAATTTATCCCTCTTCTGCAGGGCGCACGGGTGGTGCGTCGAAGCACGGCCTACCCGTGCGCCACCCGGTGAATTTGCCCAACTCTCTGCAGGGCGCACGGGTGGTGTGTAGACGCACGGGTTACCCGTGCGCACCTGTACAGTAATTCAAGTATATATATATATATTTTTTTTTATCAAAACGCACGAAAATGAAACAAAAACACACAAATCACACTCATTAAAAGAAATACACAAATCAAATCATTCAAATCACACAACTTTGAAACTAAATACACACGAAAAACCGTTGGGTTGCCTCCCAACAAGCGCTATATTTAACGTCGTTAGCTTGACGCTTTTTTGATTCGATTATGATCTTTGCGAAATGAGGCTTGTCACCTCATTGTGCGATTTTCCATGCCAATCCCGCTCACTTGGATTTACACCTCCTTGATCATTACTAAAGGAGGTTTTCATGCTCGTCAACTATCCATATGTTCTCCTCTTCATCGTGCGAATGGTAATGCGTGCGCTCTTGGTTCAACTTCAGGCTTTTTGTGCCTTTCCTTCTCCTTCATTGATAATCCCCGCATATTATCTTTAAAATGCACACAATTATTCAAGCTATTGGCTTGAGTCGAGTACGAAATTAGCAATTGTTTTGTTTTACAACCATTAAGATCATCATGTCCTTTCATATTCCGGAAAACGGAAAATGAAATACGCTCATCATCAACTTGTAATGTAAGCTCCCTTTCTTAACATCTATTAGTGCTTCATGATTGCCAAAAATGGACGCCCAAGTATAAGAGGGGTGTCACAATCCTCATTCATATCTAAAGACTAGAAAATCCACTTTAATATGAATTTATCGACTTTTATGAGCACATCTTCTAGTATCCCGTTGGATATACGAGTGATTTATCCGCGAGTTGTAGGGTGACCGTGGATGGTCTCACTTCTCCGAGTCCAAGCTTCCGAGAACGGACGGTGGCATCAAATTAATACTAGATCCTAGATCACAAAGTACATTATCAAAGAAAATATCGCCTATTGTACAAGGGATAGTGAAACTCCCCGGATCTTTCAGACTTTTTGCGGTATTTTCCTTTGTATGAGTGCGCTACATTCTTCCGTCAAGTTTACAATCCCATTCTCCGCCCATTTGTTCTTGTTGGACATCGCTTCCCTAAAAACTTCGCATAATTTGGCATCCGTTTCATTCTTACGCAAAAACGTTAATGTGCAATTTTTAAACATGCCCACAAATTTAGCAAATTGATTATTGATTAGTCTTGTGAAACAATCGGGAAAGGGAAGAGGAATATTATATTTCAACAAATTAGAGTTAGGATACGATTCACGTTTCTTGCTCTTTTTGTTTATCTATTTGTTGCTCGGTTCCTCCTTTAACTTTCATATTGCCTTGGGCTTCGTTTCATCATTTCCCTGAATTTGAATGGTAGGTTCGGCATCACACATGACCTGGTCGTGCGTTGATATACGGTCGTGCGTGACTCCGACGCACACCAATATCAGCATTTTCGGACTCTTCATTCTCTTTTCCACCCCACACATGGATGGCATTGCAATGTTCCCTCGGGTTGACCTCTGTGTTGCTTGAAATTGACCCTTTGATGTTGACTCCCCACAATTGCGGCCAATTGACCTATTTGAGTTTCAGTTCTTTATTGAGCTTGCCACTTGTTGTTCTAACTTATCCATCCTAAGGTCTTGCTTTATCGGCGGCCTCTCGTCTCATTCATGAAAGACTAGATTGATTTATGAAAGAGGTGAGTATATCTTCCAACGACGATTTGCCTCATCCATTACCGCCTCCACTCGAAGCATTGAATCCCGTGGAGGTTGTAACACATTCTTTGTATTTGCATAGGAACACTTTTCATGATTTCTCAACCCTGGATGGTAGTGCGTTGGGTTTGAATTATTCCTAAATTGCTTTGAAATTCCGGTTATTCACATAACTTATCTCTTCCATCGGATATAGAAGAGCTTCACTACCCGTGCTCGTATCATTTACTCGCCCTTCGTAAATATATTCAATTGAGTTGTCAAAGCCGCTTACTTGTGTCGACAATGTTTTGATAGGGTCGATTCGAGATTTCGGCTATTCGTTGTACATTGGATCTTTCGGATGGCCATTGTAATCTGTTCATGGCCATTTCCTCAAGAAGATTTAAGGCATCTTGTGGAAACCTTGCCAACAAAGCTCCTCCCCGCATGCGGCATCAACAAAGGCCCTCGTTTGCCCCATTAGACCATTGTAAAAGAAACATAATCATGATCCTCCAGGAAAAGCCGTGTTGTGGACATCTTCTTAACAAATCCTAAATCTTTCCCAAGCCTCGTACAAAGGCTCGAGTCAAATTGTCGGAATTGAGTGATCTCACTTTTGAGCCGCAAAGTTTTGCTTGGTGGAAAGAATTTAAACAAAAACTTTTGGCTCAAATCATCCCAAGTGCTCACACTTCCTTTGCGTCAAAGTACCCAACCAATTTCTCGCTTTATCCCATAAAGAGAATGGGAATAAAGCGCAATCTTATGGCGTCATCTCGAGACTCCGTTCATCTTGATCGTATTGCATATTTGGATAAAATGGGCAAGGTGAGAGTTAGGATCTTCATTGCAAACCCCCAAACCGATTTTGTTGCACCATATTGATTAGTGTCGGTTTGAGCTCGAAGTTGTTGGCATTGATGGGAATATGGGCAATACCACCGTAATTACGATTCGTTTGTGGTCGAAAGTAATCACGAATGGCTTCTTTGTTGAACCGGTCGGTAACTCGTTTCCACCATTGTTTGGCGGTATTGGTAACTCATTCAAATCCCCCATTATCGGATTGTGTTGTCTTTCGGCTCGTCTAGTGGTAGCATCCGATTCTCCTCGCGAAAGCCTCAACTTCCTGTATGAGCGGTATTAAGTCCCCCGCTTGGAGCGCGTGTTCATACACTACCGGACCAAACTAGAAGAAACAAGTCAAATAATGTGGAATTCAAGTCACACAAAAAAAAAAAAAATAAATAATAAAGAAAAATGTCTAAATTAAGAATAATTCTATCTATCGCAATATTAGCACCAAAAATTGTATTAGTCCCCGAAACGGCGCCAAAAACTTGTTCGCCTATATTTTTAGCTTCACCGCAAGTGTACGGTGTTCGTTATCGAATAGGGTAGCAAGGTCGTATCCACGAGACTAATAAATCAATAAAGGCTAAGTATTGAACCAAGATAGTTTTACTTTTATTTAGACGTCAATATTGATGGTTGTTGTTTTGAGATTAAGACAATTTAAATCACTAAAACACGAAAATAAGATAACACAAATGAAAGAAGTATCAAGATGATGAAATGGATTTCGAGTTAAGGTTTCGATTAATAATCCTCTTGTTGTCCGATTAAATCAAAGCCAAGGTTATTATCAATATTCCTATAAGGCGATCACAAAGCTATTTTATCCCCCTCTCGAGATGTATATAAAACGTAGATTGAAATATCCATGCTAGCATCTCTACTCAACAATAGATACACAACTCCCAAAAGCATCAAAGATCAAATGTCCTCACAATATTCGCAAACCTCTCGATTCATGCAAATATTCATGTCAAGTACTCAAGATCTAATATTGAAACTCATCTCTCGAATTATGAATCAATATATCAAACAAGTTAAATCATTGGCCAAGTGATAAAACAAGAATAAGAACAAAGTACTCAAATAGAAGCTTCAAGACAATAACTTCAACTAAGATTAAAACATTCAACAAGAGTTCATTAATCTACTTCCAAAACCCGGAAATCACAAGAGTTTAGCTACACATGATTAAACAACTTACACACAAAGTGTTCAAAGTCATTACAAATGAAACTAAAAGAGTGAAACTAAAAGAAGCAAGAAAACTTAGGAACGTCGACAATCTCTCGATATATCTCCGTTCTTCAAGCTCCGATGCAACCCGATTATCTCCTTGATGTCTCCTTCCAAGAGTTGACTCTTGTCTTGTGTTGTAGATCCCAAAATATGCCGAGAATTCCCCCTGTGTGCGCCCCAAAAAAGTCTTTTTATACTCCCCATCATGTTTAGGGCTTAATGTCATGATTATAGGATTCAGTAATAAGAGACGCACAGTGGTGCGCCCACGCACGGGTTACCCGTGCGCCACCCTCTTTGGAATAACCCAACTCTCGTAGGGCGCACGGGTGGTGCGTCGAGCACGCCTACCCGTGCGCCACTCCGGTGAGATATCCCGACTCTCTGTAGGGCGCACGGGTGGTGCGCCCATGCATGGCTACCCGTGCGCCATGTTTGCAGCTTCAATCAACCTTATACAGGTGCACGGGTGGTGTCTTGAGGCACGCCTAACCCGTGTGCCCCTGTTTCTTCCGTGAACGCTCAACTTTCGCTCTTTTAGGCTTCATGTTTCGTATATCCACTCAATTCTCAGCGTTTCTACTTTGCTTTCCTCATATTCTTATTTAATTAGCTTCAAATATCATGAAATTCCTACAAAATAAGCAAAGTGTAATATCTTTTCCACAAGGAGTGAATATGTAACATTTAACGCGAGTATATGCATGTTTACTTATCATTATAGCTCGAAATACACATCGAAACACATGTAAAATTCACACTTATCACCCAATACCTCAATAGCCAAAGCAGACCCACTAGAAACAAGCCCATCATCCAATTCCTCTGTATTACGGTTTGTAGTGTCTTCAACTCTTTTCCTTTTATTATCCCATTTGTCAACCTCCTTTCCTTTTCCCGCTTCGAGAGAATGTGAAACTGGTTTGAGAATATTCAAATTGATCAAAGGCTTAGCAGTTGCAACTGATTTTTCAGAAAATTCTTGTCTCTCCACTAAAATCGTCTCATAACTGTTTTGTCTTCCTTCCACGTGTAATTCGGGTTCCGTGAAAATAGGCCCATGATTTGCTGAAGAATTGTCCGAAGAACAACCGTCATCAACTCCTTGACGTCCGCCGGAATTCTTCACCGGAATCGAAGAACGTAGCCACTGCGATCCTATCGTATTATGATTTTTCCTAGAGGGTGCCCTCAACCATGAACCATAAGCTCTCTCTTCGTTGCCAGTAGGATCATTGAACAATTTCTCACAGAACTTTTCCGAATGGCCCAAAAACCCGCAAAAAAAGTAAAACGTCGGGAGACGTTCATACTTAAAATTGATCCAGACCCACTCGCCATTCGGCTTTGTGAGTTTCATACGTCGTTTGATCGGAGAACGAACATCAATAACAACACGGATTCTCATATAGTTTTGCCACACCCCTTTAAAACTATGTTCATCCGAATCCAAATAAGTTCCAATAAAATTGCCAATACTTTTCCCAACTCTCTCCGTCATAAATCCAAATGGCAAATCATAGACTTGAACCCATAAGTCTGTGAAAAACAGCGGAATCTTTGATGGTTGCTCACCAATGGATAGTCTTTTTGTGAGTAAAAGAGCATTATCAAATGTCCACGGACCATTTGATTGAACTCGAGAAATGTCCACCTCATGAAAGAATTGAAATAAGAAGAGATTTGGACCCAACTCCTTAATGAAAACTCCTTTCACAGGACGCCAAATTGAGGCTATCGTGTTCTTCATAGCCATGAAGTTTATTTAACGACCCGTTAAAAAGCGACCCACCAAACACCACTTAAATTCTTCAGACTGGACATCATTCTCTGGTTCCTCAATACACAATCCACCTTCTTCCTCCTTCTTTAGTTGCATTCGGCCACATAAATCATCAATGGGAATTTGAATGTCGGACATGGTTATTGATAAAGAGATTTAGAAAAGGTTTGATAAAAGCAATAAGACAACAAAAATACACTTTTCCTTGTTACGGTAACAAGACATAACCGAACTTGTCAAGGACAAGAAAACTTATTTTTTAGGAAGTTTTTGAATATCCATTACTTAAATTAATTAATCTCAAATATAATTAAAGGGATGATTAGGAAACTTCCCTGGGGTTTGGACTGATTACAAAAAAATATTTTCAAAATTACAAAAAGCCTACTTAGGTTTAATTAAGGGTTTTTTTTTAAAAAAAAAAAGCATATATATGTTAAAGCGCATAATAGATGATTTAGCTACACACATTAAATTGGAGTATAAATTTTCTTTCAAATAATGATAATCTTAATATACCTATTGTGACATCATAAGCATGTTATTATTGATAGAATATATTCTAATATGAATTGAGATTTATGAGAAAATTCGAAATTTAAAAGTAGTGGTAAGTGTTACACAGTCTTTAATTTTGGGGGCAAATATATTATATTTTGCCCTTAATTCATCCCCGATAATCCATGTCGATCGTAGTGCAATAATTTGGTCTGTTATATCTAGGGTTAATTGGTCAAGAAAAATCGAAACCACTAAACTGATCGAACCAAACTGCAATTACTTATTTATTAGAAAACCATTATTGATATTTTTTAATTAAACTGCACCGCGTAAGATGGTGCAATTACAATTTGAGGTCTCAAACTGCATGGACCGCACCATAAAGGGGTGTAAAAGAAGTGAATCTTTTTTATTCGATTCGGTATTCGAATTCGTATATTGACATTCGAATTCGAAAAATTAGAATATAAATCCAAATAAGAATATTTATTCTAATTCGTATATTATGCGAATACGA
Organism: Rehmannia glutinosa; assembly: GCA_016081115.2. Taxonomy (NCBI): domain Eukaryota; kingdom Viridiplantae; phylum Streptophyta; class Magnoliopsida; order Lamiales; family Orobanchaceae; genus Rehmannia; species Rehmannia glutinosa. Next base: position 27,357,873 of record CM071929.1, on the reverse strand, counting down.
ATATGAATATCATTATATTCGATTCGAAAAAGTATTCGAATAATATGATATATATACATATAACTTTTATATATATGTATATATTTATTTATGTAAAAATTATTAATGTATAACAAATTATATATTTACTAATAAAAACTAGTAAGCCCATTATACAATTAGCAAACCCAAATATAATTTAAGCCCATATGCATTTACAAGTAAAATAAAGAAATAGAAAAATAGGTGAATCATCTTAAGAGATCATAAGTCAAAAAGTCTCCAGCCTTCCATTATATCGGTCTCTCAAGCCTCACTTTTAAATTCTCTTTATCTTTTTCATCTCTATTTTTTCACTTTTTATTTTTCCATGTCATGATTTGTGTTGATTCTTAAGAGATTCAATAGTGTTCCAATATATATTCATCCTCCAAGAACAATATTATATGAGTGTGCAGTTCATTAATCAATCAGAGTTAGGTTGACGAAGTTTTCTGATATTGTACATTATTTGGGAATACCAGTGAAAATGTTAATTATTGATTGTCCTACCCGATTGAATTCTACATGCAAAATATTAGTTGAAGCCATTAAAGTTAAGAATGCATTTGCAATAATTGGTGATTAATATGTTATTGATGTATTTGGTAATTAATATATTGATGTATTTAACAATTTAATGATCCAAAGTTAATATTTAGATTTAAATTATTGTTGCAATCTTATTAGATATTATCGGAAAAGAAAAAAATATGGGTTAGGATTTTGAATACGAATATTTGAATTGATTCGTATATATTCGTATATATAATCAAATAAGAATAAGAATCAATTTTTGTATTTGAGTATTAAAAGAATACGAATAAAAATATATTCTAAATTAGCCGAATATGAATAGAATATCTTGATATTCGACTCGATTCGATTCGTTTACACCCCTACGCACCACAAGTAGAATAATATATATATATAGGTTATATATTATTATATTTCATTCAAATTGTAGTATAATTGTACAATTACTTTTTATCATAATTAATTGTTTTCACTTATTTACTATGAGTGCATTAATCAATTTATTTAATTGTTTAATACGTCAAAGGTAAAGGAAATATATTTAAAGTTATATCTATTAGATTACACTATTATATATTATTTGAGTTGTTATAATATTTAATTGAAAAAATAATATATTTTTTTCTTTTTAGTGGAAAAATAATTTTCATTGTTGATATTTCAAAGTTACATTACCGATACGAACTACATCAAACATATCAGGAAATTCTTCAATCCAAAATAGAACCTAACCAACTTCTATTACATAATGTGCTATTTTGTGAGCTGATACATTTGCTAACCTTGAAATGTTGTGGAATTCTTTGCAGTAAGCCACATATATCAAAGCATGAATATCTTCAACAATTATATCTCCATCTGATAATTAGTTTGTTTTTGTTCATTTGATTATTCCATATATTATTCTTGTAATGTAGATTAAAACTGCAATACCGCTCAAAATCAATCCAAACAGTTGAAAACCGCATATTTGGTTTATTCAAAAACACCGCAGATTCAAATCAAATTTATAGTCGACCACACCTACCAATTCAGTTTGAAATATTTAAAAAAACCGCTTAAACAGTACCGTCACCATCACTAATTATATCGAATATATAAAAGGTAGTGTAAGTTCTACAATTAAAAAGGAAAAAGAAAAAGAATAAAACCACCAAAAAATATTAATTCGGAACCTGTTTTATCTCGACCGTCTCGGTTAATGGACCCAGGCCTTGTGATCGACATTGATGTGGCAGGCTGGCAGCAGACAAACGATCTCGGAGTTGATTGACAAAAAAAGAATAAAGATGATGGAGAAGATCATAGGACTTTAGGAGGGACGAAATTAAAAAACCTATTCAAGTGGATAAGATCAGATTACATCCCAAAGAGGGAAGTTAATTGGCCATTTATATATGGTTATCCGATCCTACAGTATGAGATATCATTAAACAATCAATAATTAATATTAAATTATAATAACATTTTATATGTATTAATAAACTTTTAATATACGGCTTGCAAACACAAATTAATTTATGACGTGGTTCATTCTGTGTAGGACGTAATGGTGCAACTTTACACATAAGATGAATTATTTTGTTAGACTTCTTATAGATAAAAGATAGAATGGTCATAAAGAGGTGCGTGGATCTCTAAATTATCTTTAAGAAAGTAAAATTTAATTTCTGTTTCTATTGTTAAAAATTATTGATATTTTTCTATTAATATGTATCTTGGAGCCTTATGAGTTATGATCTGAATTCACCCGATATTATGGTGTTTCGACCTAGATGTAACATACCATTTTGAAAATCTCGGTACCTATTGATTAACTATGTAATTGTGGAGATGAATTATTTTAAGAGGCTCATGGGACAAATTGGTATGCACCAATATATATTCCAATATTCCATATGATATACCATCGTTGGAGAGTCAAGTTGATATATAACTTCTTCAGGTCGATTGAGTTTAAATTTTTGAACTTCAATATACATGATAACGATCTAACCCCAACTCAATCACATGATATTATTGTTGAGAGTGCACGGAGAGGTAGACAACAGTGGCATCGGCGTGGCTGTGGTACTTGTGGACATTTCACAAAAAAAATATAAATTATTCAAAACTTTTTTTATTGTGTAAGTTGTATTTCTTTTTATTTTATTTTTTTCCAAAATACATTGAATGCGTGTTTGTTATTAAAACAGAAATGTGTTCAATATCCGAGTAAAACACACAAAGGTATATACAAATATAGATTAACAACTAGAACAATACCCATATGTTACAGGGATTTGTCAAAAAAATAAAATTTGTGTCGCAAACTCTGATAGTTATAAGAGATCCAATATAATAATTAAAAAAACTAAAAACTAAATTCAAAATTTAGAAGAGTCCACACAATCGTTCACTTCAAATTCTAAATTTTTTTTTTTTGTAAACTTCATTATTTGTTATATTTAAAAATGTAACATTCTCGTCACAACAATAAATTTTCAAGTCGTATTAGTTTTAAATGGTTGAAAGAGTACAATTTCAATCTTTGAATGTTTTCTGGAAAGGGAAACAATTTCTATAAAATTATTTATTTGTGCTAATTTCAAATACTTGGCCGTAGTTTGATTTTGCACAAAAACTAATAAATTAGTTATGTTAAAAATAATGAATCCTTGACATGCTAAAAAAAATTATAATATTATTGTTATACCCCATAAATGATTTAAATCACAATTAAAAGTATAATAAGTATTAGAAAAAATAATTAATATTATATCCTTGGTTTTTGTATCATAATAATTAATATTTAAATCGAATTAATTTCCAAACTCAAAAATAACTTCCTAATATTATATCCTTGATTTTTGGGATTATATAATTTGCCGATTAAATGTTTGATTGGATTTTAGTAGTTATATATGGAAATAGGAAATATAATTATTAAGTTGATGATAAATTAATATAGTAAATAAATTTATAATTGGAAGAATAAGGTGGTGGCATGGTGTGCCACGTGGCTAAGTATGAAGGTGACACATGGATTTGAAAGAATAAGGTGTTGACACGTGTACCGAATTATTCAGGTGAAGACATGTGGCAATTTGTTTTTTTCTTTTAGGGCTCGTTTGGTTGAATGATGGTAATGTGCATGATTAATTCTCATTTCATTTTCCCTATATTCCATATGATATACCATCGTTGGAGAGTCAAGTTGATATATAACTTCATCAGGTCGATTGAGTTTCAATTTTTGAACTTCAGTATACATGATAACGATCTGACCCCAACTCAATCACATGATATTATTGTTGAGAGTGCACGGAGAGGTAGACAATAGTGGCATCGGCGTGGCTGTGGTACTTGTGGACATTTCACAAAAAAAAAAATATAGATTATTCAAAACTTTTTTTATTGTGTAAGTTGTATTTCTTTTTATTTTTATTTTTTTCCAAAGAGAAAAATTCATTTTTGGTCCCATTAGACTTACCCCCTGATGATTTTAGTCCCATTAGATTCACTTTTAGTCCCAAATCGACATTTTTCAGCAAAAATAGTCCCATTAGACTGGAAAACTGAAATTTTGGGGTTGCTCCGTTAAATAATTAACGAAAACCATTATGATGACAAAAATGGTCTCATAAGACACCAAAGTTAAATTTTTAACGACAAAAATGGTCCCATAGGACACCAAAGTTATATTTTTAATCAAAAATAGTCTCATTATTCTTTTTTTGGTTAAATTTAATATTATTGATGATAAAAATTATTTTAAATTTTATATTTTGCGTTATTTATTTAAATTAATATTGTGAATGTCCCACTTGAAAACTAAAAAATATCTCTGTCCTTCAAATATTTTTCTAAAAATATCTTTTTCCATTGTTTTTTATTTATTTCCTAAAACAAATTCTTTTACTTGAAATATTTAGAAAAACAAACAATTTTCCTATATTTTTTTAGTTTAAATCACTTCTTGATTTTGAAAAATATATATAGTTCAACTATCAATAAAATAAAAAAGTTTATGATATTTAATAATTTCATAATTTTTAAATATAGGAATTATTTTTAAAAAAAATAGAAAAATACTATTAAAATATTTTAGTATAGTTAAATTACAAATATTATTAAAAATATTTTAGTAATGTTAACCTAGCTCACATTTTTTTATTTTTAAATATTATATTTTTATTTTTTATGTTTTTAAATCAAACTTTATATTTTCTCAAAAAAATAAAAAATCAAACTTTACATATATACACATACATGCATTGAGTTATATGAGATCAATATCCTATGGCAAGAACATAGGGACCCAAAAAATAAACTTTACATATCTACACATACATGCACTAGGTTGTACATGATTTTTTTTTCGTATTACACATTCAAAAAAAATAATATTCAACATCTATTTTTAAAAGTTATTTTTCAGAAAATTTAAATTTTATAACTTTAGTTATAAATTTTATCATTTAAATTACTTTGTTAATTTTCTAATTAAAATAAATGATACATGTATTGGATCTTTTTTTTTACTATACATTCACAAAAAAAATATTAATTAACATCTATGTTTAAAAATTATTTTCCAGAAAATTTATTTTATATTAGTTGAATTATAAATTTTATCATTTAATTACTTGTCAATTTTTTTAATTAAGTAAATAAAAAATAGTGTTAGATAAATGTTTTTATCATGATTTTGATGATTTTATTTTTACACCAAAATAATGGTTTTAAATGTTGTCCAAATACTCCTAAATGATTTAAAATATTTTTACTAATTTTTGGAGTATTTCTTAGAGTTAATTATTCGATAAAAATGGACAACACTTTTGATGGTTTAGTTTAAATAAGTTTACAATGTTTATAAATGTTGTCCAAATACTCTCAATTGATTTAGAATGTTTTTACTAATTTTTTGGAGTATTTCTTGAAGTTTATTTTTGATAAAAATCGGACAACATTTCAATTTGGAGGTCGACCGGTCGAACAAAAGGTCGAACATTACCTGAAGAACGCACAAAATGAAACAGAAAGCTTTTCTGTGTAAAAACTGAGGAGGGCGACCGGTCAAGGGTACCTCCGACCGGTCGCACCCCCTTGACTGGTCGGACCCCCCTGCAACCTGTCCTAGATCGCACTAATTTCTTTCAAACGTTCGAAATCTTATACAGGGCAACCGGTCGCCCTATGTAATTTTGTGACCGCAAAATTGTGCCGTTTGAAACTCTTATCAGCAAGATTTGCTTTTGATTTTTGTACAATATTTCTACATCTTGTGATCCTCTTTTTGTAGACAAAAGTGAAGAAGGAGGAGCCTATGTCTATGAAGACTCTTCTGTAAATAGAGGATGATTTGAAGACACAAGACACAATAACACAAGCAAATACACAACAAGAAATCTGCAAATTTCCAAGCTTTCATATTCAACACTCTTGTTGTATTTATAGCCTAAGTATTTCACTTTCACATCTTGAGGTCTATGCTTTATTTCTTGATTATACTTGCACTCAAATTGTAATATTCATTATTGAGTTGTAATCTTGATTTTTGTCATCATTCAACACAAGACATCATTGTGAGTATTCTTGTGGAAAGAATACACTTGGGTGATCTAGGTGATAGGTGTTTCAAGAGTGTGGTACTCTTGAGGTGTTGAAGAATTTTGTATTCTTCAAGATTGAAGATTGTGGTGATCTTCAAAGGTGCCGTTGAAGGAAGATTGTGGTAATCTTTAAAGGGAGATTGTGGTAATCTCCAAATGTGGTGTTGAAGAAGAATGTGGTGCTCTTCAAGGTGTTGTAAGTTGAATTTGTATTAATTTTGGTAATTAATAAAATTCTTTTTCTTTTTGAAATCCATCCCGGATATACTGGGGTGGTAGAGGATTAAGCCCTAGGTGGGTTGAACCTCTATAAATCGACGTGTGTTGTTTACTTCCCGCACCTTTATTATTGTCTTGGCTTGTTTTGTTCGAAAAAGAGGACGAAATCCAAAAGATGGAGATAATCTATTCACCCCCCTCTAGATTATCGTAGCCGCTTGGACTTACAAATAGTAACTTTACTGATAATAGATTTTTTAAAATAGATATTAGTTATATTTAGTTTTTAGAGAAAAATCCACTTTTGGTCCTATTAGACTGAGCACATGATGATTTTAGTCCCATTGTTCTCACTTTTAGTTCAAATCGCATGTTTGACTTTTAATTTGACAGGTTTGACCGTTAATTTTTTAACGGTGGGATCATTAGTGAGACAAGAAAAATCTTATGGGACTATTTTCAAGATATGAGACTAAAATCATCAGGAGATAAGTCTAATGGGACCAAAAGTGAATTTTTCTCTTTTTCCAAAATACATTGAATGCGTGTTTGTTATTAAAACAGAAATGTGTTCAATATCCGAGTAAAACACACAAAGGTATATACGAATATAGATTAACAATATTTCTAAAACATACAAGATAACACAATCTTTTTAAATTAAAGATACCCCCAAACCTACCTTTCAGCACTTATTACCTAAACTTAAAGAGGAAGGCTTTTGTGAGACGGTCTCACGGATCTAAATCCGTGAGACGGACCTCATAAGGGCTCCGTCTTGAGAACATGAATTGTGAGACGGTCTCACGGATCTAAAAATAATAATGAACCACAAAGAAACAAAAATAAACCATAAAAACATGAACCATGAAGAATAAACCCGAAAAACAAAAATAAACCCAAAAAATAAAAAATAAACCCTAAAAAAAACTAAAAATTCTAAAAACCCAAATCAATTAAAAATAAACCCAAGAAACAAAATAAACCCTAAAAAACAAATATAAACCCTAAGAAAAATAAAATCAAAAAAAAACCTTTAAAACTTTGTGTAGAAGACTCCGCCTCACGGATCTAAATCCGTGAAACCGTCTCACGCAAGTTTTTGCCAAACTTAAATCGTTTAACGGTAGGTCGATCGTATTATTAGTTTTCACTTTTTTGATATTGGAATATGATGTGTGGACTTAAATCACTTTCTTACTGTAACACTTTATACAATAATGGAAAGTTGAAAATATAGCCACAAGGATAGTGACAGAGGACACAAATCACAAACACATAAAGTTGGAAAATGATTATTTTTTTAGGGATAATTACAAAACTACCCATGGGATTTGGGTTAATTACAAAAAAATACCTACAGGTTTTTGAAAATTACAACAGACCCACTAGGTTTAATTTTGTATTATTTCCACATTTTCATAAGAAAAACATACATCCACCCTTATATTTTTAAAAAATTGCAATTATCCTCTTATATTTAAAGCAGAATCAAACACATTTAATTTTTTGTAATTACCAAACATCTTGGGATTTTCTTAACTAAGCCAAACCTCAATGATAGTTTTTATAATTATCCAATTTTCTTATTCTGATAACCAAGTTTTGTGGATCCTGACTCCTGAGTCAGCAGTAGGTCCACTATCCAAATTCACAGTATAACCATCAGTTTTTTATTTCTGTTTTTCTTTTGGGGGTGGGGTCAGGTTGGTTTACAAACCATCATTTGCTGTTAATAGACAAAACATATTAACATACCACGTTACTTATTAATTTGGTTGTACTTTTGATTTAACATTTAGGTACATGATAAAGTCGAAGCTGTTTATAAACCATTAATGGTGACCAAACATCGATGTTCTATTATGATTTATGTGTAGATGTGTAGATCCTTACGTGGGATTGCACTGTTTAGGATTAATAATAAGTGTGATTGGACCATTTTCTTCCAAAAACTATCTTATTACTTTTTGGCCCCTGTTAACCTTTTTAATTAAGTCACTAAATTGAAAAAATAAATATTGACATTCGATCTTTGGTTCTTATCTTAATGAGTTTAGATAATTTCAGAGATTTAATTAATGAGTTGATATCTTTGAGGGCCCTCTCCATGTTTTATTATATATTTTACCCTGCACTTATCATGGACTTTTAATCTGTTTTACTGTCAAAAATCAAATAAATAAACTTTTTAAAGATCGTTTTCTGGTATGCCACTATTTTAGCCAATAGTTTATCTCCATTTGTTCCAAATAAAGATGAATAATGGAACAAATACATAAAACCTATCCTTCTTCTCAAACAGTAGCCGCTTTTGGGAATAATTTTCAATTCATTTAGTTTCAATAAATTTGTCCATAATAAATTTTAATTTGTTCCATTTGTAGAATTTGATCAGAATATTCATATGAGTTATTAGTAGACGATATGTGATAGAAGCTAGATCAAATTCTTTGTTACTTGTTTTGTCCAGAACTTTCGTTGTAAAATTCTGAATCTACGACAATTAAATCTATTTATGTTTAAAAAGTTTTGTTGCAACTGTTTTTCGTTTGATGTGTAATTAGTTGTAAATTTTTGTGAATGAAATTCATTTTGATTCATAAAAAAAAATATAAAAAATATTATTCTTGGAAAATCAGATAATTCATAAGCTGCTCACCTGCAATTCGTGGAAGGAAAAGTAAAATTACAACGAGGGCAATCTTGTCATTAACTAATTGATTTTTTTTTTTTCAAGTTTAAGGTAGAGTATGATGATGCAGGATAATATGAAACAAATATATTCTTGAAAATACAAAATTTTAATATTTTTTATATATAAAGCTTATGATATTATTTAACAAGCCTTCCCTAATCCCTATATCGATGTGTTTCATTTAGTCAGGTTGACATGCTGCCAGCCGCCCTTCCCTGTATCATCGTGTTTCATTTAACAAAATTAGGTTCTTTTAATTAATTAATAATGAATAAATTACTGTGTCGGATTTGAAAAATGGGCATCAGAAATAATAATCAACGTACAGTTATTATATGAAAAGCTTATTAAAAAGCCCTATTTCGTAACCTTCAAATAATTTGGTTTAATTTGCTAAATAATCACTGTGTCACTTTGAGAAATCGGCATAATTGTGAAACTTGTGTTTGTTGAATGTGTTAACATGTGTTCTAACTGCTTTAAAAAAAAAACATGTGTTCTAACCTAGAATTGGAGATGAAATATAATTTGAAATTCATGAATATCAGCTTGAATCCCATAAATATTTAAGCCTTTTAATATTGAAAACTCTGTTTAATTTTTTATTCACAAAAGCAGAAAAGGAAAAAAAAAATACAACTTTTTGCAAAAATTCCAAGATAATAGTAAGACATTGAAAGTCACTGGGTTGTTCAAACTTTTGATTGGTAGAAAACCCAATTTATTTTCCCATTGGTATTGGTTCAAACAAAAAAAAAAAAGAACAATCTAAAAGGGATCACCAATCAAGGGACCCGATTAATCTGGGATTTGCCGCAATATTTGATGCCGGCCCAAATTATCATCAAATTGTGTTTGAACCTTTTTGGGTCGGCCAGAAACATCCAAAGTACCCACAAGGACACAAGGCCCACAAAATTACATGAATCTGATCCAAAGAAACAAGACTATTTCCAAATAAAGAATGATTAAAACAAACAGAAAATTATTTAAACGACCTCATAATGTAGAGTTGTATTCATTTAGCTAGGGGCAATAAATGTTCTCTTAAGTATTTTGAAGTCAATTTTAGTGAACCATTTTTCGGTGATAAATGAGGTTATTTATAAACAAGAGGTCTCTCTCACATAAAAGTTGTGCCAATAAGCCTATGTATAATAATCGAAAGTAGGGTAGTTCGACTAACTCCTTGGTTTTAAAGAAATTGTGTGACTAGAAGGTGGAGTGATTGGCATGACTGAATATTATGTCTTGTGTCTGGCTCAATTGGGACTAAAGCCTATATAAAGTATTTTTTTTTAAACAAAAAACAAGTCAGTTCTGAGTTTTGAGTCTGGTTTGGGTCAGGTGAATGGAAAACCCAGACACATGCCCATTTTATATTATAAAAATCATTTTTCTAAAAATCCCCCGCCTATCAAAAATTAGTCATTGCCTAAGCGCTAGACCCACTCGTCCGCCTACGTTATTCTTCCGATTAGGCCCCACCTAACTCCTCCCAGGTCCCGTGTTAAATTCGGGGGGACTTGATACGGTCCCACACATGAAGCGTACCCAATATGGGAGAGAGCCCAAGCCCACTAAGTGAGGTTCCATCCTAAAACCAATTGGTGATAGGAGGAGTGGCTCACTTGACTTATAAATTGGACTCTCTTCCCTTAGTCAATCCATGTGGGACAACTCACAAGTGACATATCTCAACACGCCCCTCATTTATGAGTCCTCCGTCAATTCATTAATCATTTAATCATCATCACAAGATCCTCATGCTCAATCACATCATGTGATACGGCCCACCTTGGGCCGAGCATGGGTCATCTCTGATACCATTTTAAATTAGGGGGACTTGATACGGTCCCACACATGAAGCGACCTAATATAGGAGAGAGCCCATGCCCACCAAGTGAGGTTTCATCCTAAAACCAATTGGTGATAGGAGGAGTGGCTCACTTGACTTATAAATTGGACTGACTTCCCTTAATCAATCCATGTGGGACAACTCACAAGTGACATATCTCAACATCCCGCCTAGGGGCTAAACCCCAATCTGCCGTCCGACTAGCGTCTAACGCTTTTTAGAACACTGATAAAAACTAGGATGAAAATTGGTCTAATAAGCCCCGCACTCGCACCAAAAACCATCCCATTTTTAGGAGAATTTTATATCATTAATGGGTCCGGCTTTTTAATTTTAGACCCAATCCAACCAAGATCTGAATCTTTTATTTTTTTAATTATTTGAAATATATTAAAATATGATATTTTTAGTTACAAAATATATTTATTAGTTATTTTTGTAAGAAATTATTCGGGTTTGAGTTTCGTCTGTGTGCTTAAGAACCTTATTGGACCGAATCTCGGATCTAGACAGACCCAATCTATTGACGTCCCTAATAAAAATCTAACACTAATGAGGTGGGTTAGAAAATCATTCTGTATATAAGATGGATTTGTCCTTATCAAAATAGAGGAATAATAAATCTTATGCCAAAATAGAGATAGCCTTTTTCTCTCTAATGTTCACGCATACAAAAACCTAATGCATAATATTTTATATGACATTACTGCCACATCAATAACACATCAAAAGTAAAACCCAACATACATTATACATATTTCTTTACAATCCATAAATCTTTAACACCACTTTTCTATGAACGCACCATCAACTCACAATTATTAATTATATTAACTTTTTTTAATCTATAAACCTTGTTATAGTGATTGATATTTTTCTAGTTTTAAATGAACCAAATTTTTGCATAAAAGTCCTCGACATAAACCAAGCATTGTAAATGCTCACGTCTCCTTTTTTCTTTTCTTTTTCTCGAGAAAATGCTCACGTCTCTTTAATTATTAGTCAATTCCATTGTTTGTAAGGTGATTTCTTGTGCTTTCAGTCTTTCAAACGTCGTACTAAACCACCGACCGTTTCTGGTATATGGTCAACATCTCCAATTAGGACTAATTACTAATTAGCCTCCTAATTTCAAGATTTCTATTCATACATTAAATAATGTCAAAAAAAAGCGTGGATGAAAAGAAATCAAATATAATGTGAAATCGGTAATGGGAAATGGGTCCACGTTTTCCACCAGCAACATACTTTTACATTGAATAATTATGATCATCGTGACATTAAATACTAATTAATAATCATTAAGTAACAATAATTACTAATGAGCACCCAAATTTTTTATTTGTTCGGTGGAATTCAAATCCAAAATATTTTAGGGTTTTAACTTTGCCACTTGAATATTAGGCATTATTGGCATATATTGTTGATCTCCTTTTGTGTTTAAATATTGCGGTACAATATATAAGAATTCTGATTGATATTGAAACTAACATTTGAAATTTATTAAATTTTAATTAATATGACAAATTAAATATTGTTGTTGCATAGTACATTTCATCAGTGGTGATATTGAAACTAACATTTGACAATTGTAACTAATATATATATATATATATATATATTTAAAAACACCTAACAAAGTATTAGGTAGGTGATAAGAACCCTTTGGATAACTCGAAGTTCGTTAATATTAAATATATAATATAATTTATTTTGTGAAGTTTGATCAGGTATATCAAGTGATATTTTTTATTGATCTTCTATGTATTAAAACTTAACCATCATTATATATAAATACAGAACTCACGTGTAATTAATGATTATAATATTCAAATAATCAACCAACATTAATAATACTATTAAATAAAAGTATAAATCAAGTACACATATATAAATTTACATATAACTACAAATATATATAGATAGATAGATTTTGAGTAGTAAAAAGGTAAAATTCAAAGATAGTTCCAAGGTTAAAAGATATTCTAAATGCATATAATGAAACAGATTCGACAATAAATATTGGAGGTCCAATTTTCGCAATTAAAGGCACCACATATATATAGTTCCAAATTTTTGTCTTTGCTTTTTTTTTTTTTTAAAGCTTATCTTCCTTTACTTGTTTTCTCCTAATTCAATTTTTTTTTTACTTACAAATCTCTTGGTGAGATAGTTCATACACTTCTAATAGTTGCTTTGTTTTAGGCTTGCTCGTGATTTCACCTGTTGTATCCTGAGAAACAGACGCTCGAAAATTATCAAGTACCTACCGTGACTGTGAGGGACATATATATTTGTTTTAAGAAAATTGCGTTCAATTAAGCATTGTTGTTTCATCCTTGATAGATAAACTCCTATACCTTTAAGTATCAATTTATTCAAATTATTTTCTGCAATTCTGAATTTCATTTCTATTACACAATTTATTCTATTATATAAGAATATTGTTTATTCAACTACACTAGAAAGTCTAGAATACTACTATACTACCAACAAAAACAACCTTTCATTATTAATTTACATTAAGTTAAAATTTTAGCATCTAGGTGTAAGATAAAACCAAAACTGTTAACCAATAACCATCAATTAATGATGACATTACCGATGTTTTTTTTTTTTTTTTTCTGTATGTTTACATGTGGATCTTTACGTAGTCCTGTTCTATTTGGTATGGTCCTAGTATATCTAATTAGGGATAAAGATAAACCAGTTGTTTTTACAAAAATAAATAAAAATTATTTTTTGAGATGAAGATAAATTAACTCGTAGGTGCTATATACATGTTTGAAGACTATATAAAAAAGGCAAAAACTTGCGTGAGACGGTCTCACAGATTTAGACCCGTGAGACGGAGCCCTTACACAAAGTTTTAAAGGTTTTTTTTTTAAATTTTATTTTTTTTAGGGTTTATATTTGTTTTTTTAGGGTTTATTTTGTTTCTTGGGTTTATTTTTAATTGATTTGGGTTTTTAGGATTTTTAGTTTTTTTGTAGGGTTTATTTTTTATTTTTTGGGTTTATTTTTATTTTTCGGTTTATTCTTCACGGTTCATGTTTTTAGTGTTTATTTTTGTTTCTTCATGATTCATTATTATTTTTAAATTTATTTTCATGGTTCATGTTTCTCAAGACGGAGTTCTTAAGAGTCTCCGTCTCACGGATTTAGATCCGTGAGACCGTCTCATAAGACACTTGCTCTATAAAAAATAGATATTAATGGAAGAAAAACTGGAAAAGATCGTTGTGTTTCATTTCAGCCTAACAGAATAAGTTTCTTTCCGTTAAGTACTTATAAACATCAATAATATGTGGAGTACCGTTACTACCGTATCAATGTACAGATCGAAAGTCTTATTGACAAGCTTATTAATAAATTTGTTTTCATACATCTTAATAACCTTCAAAATTTCTTCTAGAAAAAAAGAAAATAACCTTCAACTAAGTGTGGCCTAATTTGCTAATCAAAGTACTACTGTATCACTTTAGACAGATGTGCATAATTGTCAAATCTTTTCTGTTACATATATGAACATGTGTTTCTTATTAATGCATGTGGATTTTGATAACAATGGTCGAACTAGTCCATTTGATTAATAATCGTTTGGTATCATAGTGGTAAGACATTATACAATTCAGTCATGTATCTAAATTTTGGATACGATTCTCACCTAGCTCTGTTTCTTTCCAGGATTTATCCCCAAAAAAAGAATGTACATTTGATTTGCAATGTTTATGGGTTTAAACCGGAAATAAATTCATTTATACAAGGCGAATCCAATCAAGTTAAATTGGTTGTCGGCACTGGTGTAGCTAAGAGGCCAACCTGTGGCATGATCCCTCTTTTTTTTTTTAAATGCTAAGCAAGTTTTTTTTTATAAAAATAATAGTTAGGATTTATTTGATTTTTTTGGGGTTTTCTATCCGCCCCATGCACCCCGTTATTGTGTCCTATCTTTCGCAATTGAGTTTTTTTTAATAAGTTGGGAGTACTGGTTTGAAGGAATAAGATAAATTTCAAAGAAAATGAAAGATATGCGGTTACAGAGTGTGAGCGTACCACTTAAGATATAAGCTCGCGGTTCCGCAATTGGTTGTTTGTTCGTCCTGAATTTAATTTTTAGAATTCGATGGGTCCACGCACGTAACATGTTTCTCGTTGGACCTATCCCTTACAAAAAATATTTATCTATTTTTAAAATTAGTAAATTAATATATTATTTTATGTCACCCTTACTTTTTTTAAAAAAAAAAAAAAAAAAACTGGTCAGTTTCCAGGAGCACCTGCAATCTTATTTTTTTGGTAAAGGTGAATCGAAGTTCAAAACCCTTAAGTCTTTTGTTTTTTTTTTTTTTTTAATTTATCTCCTCTCATCCACTATTTCTCCAACTTATTAAAAAAATTTATAAACTACACTTAATTTTTCTCGTGCTTTAAATATTTTATATATGACGGACAACTTATTAAAATGGCTAACACACTGACTATTTATACGTCACAAAGTACATAAACAAGTCTCACGTGTAACATCTATCAAAAAAATAACTAAGAAAAATAACTGTTAAGTGTAAATGTGTAATATGTCCAAAGAACTGTTCTCATAGACCATAGAGGAAACTTAAATACAGGTAAGGTGGAACTGTGGAAGTACAAATATACAGATTACACCAACGGTTTGAACATGTGGAAATCTAGAAATAGAGTAGGAAAAGCTGTACAGAGAAGGAAAAAAATAAAATGACCAAATAATTCTATGTTTGGTGTGGAAAAGAAAGACTATTCCACCAACACTAAAGGTCAAGTACTCAAGTTTCCATCGCCAGTTGGCCTGGTCAAAATAAAGAGATTAGGAGAATCCCCATTCTCCAATACCTAAGGTGGTTGCCGGTTGGTACGATAATACAGGAAAATTTCAGTTTATCAACAAATTTTATCGATTGAAATGATTTTCACTAAATTTTATATTTACCTACAAAATACCTACAAAATAAATATTATTATTTTTTTAAATTGTACCGACAAATCACCAATAATTTTTAAGTTTACCATCAGTTTTAGATTTTGTTGGTAAATATTTATCTACAATGATTTTACCTACATTTTACAATTATCTTAATATTTACCTATAGATTTTTCTGTAGGTAAATTGTATTCTTCTTGTAGCGTAAATGAATGAAATTAGATTGGATTGGAATAATAAAATGACATGAGCATAACAATTCATATGCTTAGTGTATAAAAGGAATGTGAAAAAAATAAAATGAAATCGCTCTTTTTTCGCTTGGTTGCAATAACATTATGCTATTATAAATGAATGGTATAGTGAGGAAACAAAATTGTTGTGAAGACCAAGACCATCAATTAGATTTTTTTTTTGAAATAAAATTATGCTTAACATTTTGTGAATAGTGGATCTTCTATTATTTAATTGGTGTTAAACAATAGACTTTGTATCATGTGTGTATATATTTAGATAAAAATTTCCAAAAAAATATTTTATTAAATATATATAAACATCAATGAATGATTATTGGATAAAATCTTGGATTCTAAGTACTTTCGATAGAATCTGAATATGATATATTAAAATATCCACATAGTTTTTATTTAATGTGTATGTATTATATATGTATATATAATATATCCTTTACATTTATACAAAAATATAATTATGATATTCTTATAATAATATAAAATTAATAAATGGGTCGTGCTAATCTTCATATAACTAATAAATATGTTTGAGTTTTTCATTTTTATTAAAATATAAATAACTAATTTGTTTATTAATAATATTGTTTTTTGAAAATATTAATGAATTGAATTTCGAGTTTTACCAGTATTTTAGTTATTTATAGAAGGATAATTTCGTTAAAAAAACTATAGATTTTATTCTTGATCTATTGGGAATTACTAAACCCATGGTGTAGGAAAAAAATAATTTTTCCATATTTTGGGAAATAGGGATTCCGATGAGAATGAATATATTTTTATTAAATTATACCAATCAAGACGGGGTTTGGGATGTTCATTTCATTCCCACCTCATTTTCGCATATCAATCTTGCAATAAAATGAAATCCTATTTTTTTTTTATTCAAGCCTTTTATTTTTGGAACCCCACTTAATTTTTTAATGACAAAGCTAAATCATAGTTTCCCATAATTTCTTGATTCTTAAAGGATGTTGAAACTCAACCATGACTAAGTTGAAAAACAAACCAAATTACTCGATATTCAACTCGACATTGAACATTAAAAGCTCGTTTGAACTCGATCCGTTAATACAATAAACCAAGTTTGAACACATTTTTTCGTTCAATAATATATAAAAATTAGCCCGAACTTGTCTCGATTAGTAAAAGAAGAATGTGAAATTCATTTGTGTTCGGCTCGCGTAAAGCTCGTTTAAGTTCGATTGGATTGATCTTCAAACCAAATTCAAATACATTTTTTGAAGCTCAATACTAATATGTTCAGCTCTACTCGATACATTTACAACCATAACCATGACCAATCAAAATTTTATGTGCTACAAAATCATTTTTTTTTATTTTTTTATCTTAGCTTCAAACCATATTTTTCAGCTTTATTAAAGGAAACAGCCAAAAGAAAAAGAGAGATCAATAATACGAGAATCAAGAACTGTGATCATGAAAATGAAAAAGATTCCAAGCTAGCAATATTGTATGCCGGCCCAAAGTATCTCCAGATTTTTCTGCAACTTTTTGGGTGGGCACCAGAAAAATCCAAAAATACCCACAAATTTATTACATGAATTATGAACCAAATAAACAAAGACTATTCTCCAATGAAACATTTCTTGTTTTTACAAAAAAGTTGATGGTTACAACTTACAGTGCCTTTACTGCTTTTATAAATACATTACTTACCCTCCACTCAATTTCATCCCACCAAACTTTTCCTTTTACCAAATTAATCTATTAGTACACTTTACTCTGATAAAGAAAACAGAGGAGAAAAATTACTGTCCCTCACTAATGGCGAAGATTACTGCTAATCATGTCAGAGTGTCTATACTTACAGTCATTCTGTATGTATATGTCACTGTAGTGGCGGTCACTGCTAGAGTACTGCCTTCGCACCCTTACGCGAACGGCCAAGAAAAACCCATTGCTAAAATCTATGATACTTCAAAATATGGGATTTTGCAGTTGGGCAATGGTTTGGCCACAACTCCTCAGATGGGGTAACGAAATCATCCCTTTTCCCTATTTTTTGTTTTTTTACTATTTCTTTTTCTTACGTTTTGGATTTTTGTTTTAGCTTCTGTTTTTTTGTTTGTTGTGGAGAAAAAAACTAATATATTATTATCAGGTTTGGATAAGAATTTCTGTTAATAGAGTGAGTTTCTTTTTTTGGCTGTTATTTCGTTAATTTAGTTGGATAAATATATTTGAGGAAAACCCTATCATATATTTTTTTTTTTTAATTTGAAAAAAAAAAGAAAAAGAAAAATTAAAAAAAAGATGGTGTTATGATCACTTGTTTCTTGATCTTCCCAGAATTAGGTGGGTTTTGGTTGGTTCCCTGTTTGTCATATAATCACATTTTAGAGTGAATAATAAATGAAAGTTTAACTGTGTTTTGGCCTTTTGGGACAGATGGAATAGCTGGAATTTCTTTAGATGCAATATCGATGAAAACGTTATCAAGGAAACAGGTAAAGCCCTTTTTACCTTTGCTGCTATTGATCTACTTAATTGAGTAAAAACCATATCATTTTGATATTTTGTAAATTTATTTCTTGAATGATACTTCTGAAATATGAACGCAGTTTACTTTTTGATAATCCTGGTTGATGGTTATAGCAGTTTGTGTAGTTTGTTTAGAAAGCTCTTTGTGAGCTAATCAAGTAAAATTTTCCGTAAAATTTATCGTTTCTTGTTTTGATCTTTCACAGCTGATGCCCTTATTACAACTGGCTTGGCTAAGTTGGGCTACAACTACGTGAATTTAGGTAGTCCACTGGCATGATCCCTAGATATGTTTTACTTTGTTCTCTGCAATGTTGTTATATTGACTTAATATCATGAATTGCAGATGATTGCTGGTCTGAACCGGATCGAAACTCAGAGGTACATAAGCATCTCTCTTTGAAAACCAGAGATTGTGTTTAGTTTAATTTTCGGGATAATTACATAATCCCCGAGTTTTGATCTAATTACAAAAAACTCCATAGGTTCTTGAAAATTACAAAAAATCCCTTTGAGATTTGATTCCGTCAGGAAAAGAGCATTTCAAAAGATCCCCTGTTATATATAGAATATTTAAAGTTACCCCTTCAGTTTAAGATATAATCAAACTTGAGGGGAATTTTTGTAATTTAAAACATCTCTGGGGTTTTGGTAGTTATCCCTTAGTTTTTGCAGTTGGGTTGTTTGTACTAAAGCCTGGATAATGGTGCAGGGTAAAATGGTTCCTGATTCTAAAGCATTTCCATCAGGAGTTAAAGCTCTTGCTGATTATGTGCACTCGAAGGGACTGAAACTCGGTATCTACTCAGATGCAGGGTAAGGCAATTTTTCTGACATGTCAAAATTATTCGACTAAACATAGTTTAGCACTTTATTCTATTAAGTGAAGCATACAATTGTTGTTTGTATCCTTCATTCGCCATGCTTGACTCATGGGATCGGATTTTCGCAGGCTTTACACATGTCAAATTCGACCTGGCTCTCTTAAACATGAATATGATGACGCGGCACTCTTTGCATCTTGGGTTAGTTTATTTTTCGTCATGGGCTTGAGAGTCTTAACAAATCGGCTATTATATGATTTCCGTTTTCAGCAATTGTTTGGTTGTTATATCATACCAATAAAATGATAGCCTATGTTTTCTGCTCATTTTTATGTTTAGTATTCTTCCCAAAGGATAAAAATGTTTTATCAAATTTAAGCCCTTTATTTCAAAATATTTAATTGGGAGCTAACCTGATTTAGGTTCTTTGGATGAATCCTATGTATGATATCATCATGATCCCTGAACGTTGTTCTGATGTCGTTTTGCTCTTTTTCTATGCTGTGGTATGGACCCTTAAGTTTGTTGCTGTTTTTTAGGGTATCGACTACTTGAAGTATGACAATTGTTTCAATATGGGAATTGAACCAGAGGAAAGGTAAGTGTGGTGGTTTATAAATTTCATATCTTGACATCAATATATTTGGTCTTAGACTGAAGCCAAATTTCCAGGTACCCACCGATGCGTGATGCCTTGAACTCGACTGGAAGGACGATATTCTATTCACTTTGCGAATGGTAGCTTCTGTTACATTCAATACTTAAAGTTTAGAGATAAATACAAAAACTACCCCTGAGATTTGGGGTAATTATAAAAAAAAAACAGAGAATTTTCAAAATAACAAAAAACAGCCTGATGTTTAATTCTGCCTTAAATGTAAGGGGATACCTGTAATATTTCTACAAATGTAAAGGGAGTGTTTGAAATGTTATTGCTTTACCCCCGGGTGAAGTGTAATACATAATCAAATCTCAAGGGGATTTTTGTAGTTTTCAAAAACCTCTGGGTTTTTTTTTAATTACCCCAAACCTCAGGGGTAGTTTTTGTAATTATCCCTTAATTTTTTTATTGTCTATGTATTTCCTTGTTTAGGAACTGACATCTTCAGTACTTTGTGGCATATTTTCTAGGGGTGTGCATGACCCAGCCTTATGGGCAGGCAAAATTGGTAACAGTTGGCGTACTACAGATGACATTGAAGATACATGGGAGAGGTTCTCAACTCCAACCAATACTCCTAGCTTTTAAGTGTGATTGTACATTAGAAATTTTATGCATACAATGATTATATCCTTTCAAACAAAAGAGAGCATTCACATTTCGACGTTTTCAATTATAATCACCTCAGAGATTTTATTCATGCAATGATTATTTTCGTTTCAAACAATACAAATTGCAATTGAAACAATATCCAGAAATTGGAAAAGAATTTTAATGCAAAGTGAATCATGATTGTGTTTATGTCCTTATTATCTCTAACAATTTGTTATATTCTTGCTATAAAATTGAAGATGTATTGATGTAGCTTATTTTTCCCTTTTGGTTTAGCATGACCACAATTGCTGATATCAACAACAAGTGGGCAGCCTATGCAGGGCCAGGTGGATGGAATGGTAATAAAATAATCTATTAATTACAAACAGTAACCCGGAGGTTTAGCCTAATTACAAAACAAAACCCAGTTATCTTTGAAAATTACAAACACCCCCTTGATATATGTTTCTCTTTTAAGAATTGCACCCTCAAGATGGGGGAATTTGTTAGGTAAATATAAACTTCAAGGGTGTTGTAATTAGGCTAAACCCCATGGGTAGTTTTTGTAATTATCCATAACCTTTAATTTAGAGTCGGGTAGAGATGTGACAGTAACTTTTTGTTTAATATATTTTGACACTTTTGTTAGATCCGGATATGTTGGAAGTTGGAAACGGGGGCATGACTTACCAGGAGTATCGAGCTCATTTCAGCATTTGGGCTTTGATGAAGGTATTCTTTGTTACACTGTGACAATCAATTTATTTCCCAACACTTATTTTGACTTTTCTTTGATTAACTATATTTTTCTTGCCGGAATTTGCAGGCACCACTTGTGATTGGCTGCGATGTAAGAAATATGACGGCAGAGACATATGAAATTCTAACTAACGAGGAGGTTATCTCTGTAAACCAAGGTAGAATAATTGGTTTGTGGTTATTATTCTTGCTTGAACCCCTTATTTCTCCATTTATTTCTGTTGAGTGAACCAATGTTGCAATATTCTTGTTGTCAAATTTCTTTCAGATCCACTTGGAGTCCAAGGAAGGAAGGTTGACACGTATGGGCCTGACGGTTGCTATCAGGTATGGGATTTCCTGTTTTTCTTCACACTTCTTTCGGTCCGTCCTTATATTTATGCTATTAAGCACGCGGTTGTTTAGTTCCAGACTACTTAATTATTCTACGGAACAAATATATTTGTATATTTTGGCATACCACCTCAAAGATCAGATACTGAGTAATTTTGTTTTCCAGATTTGGGCCGGCCCACTTACTGAGCAGCGCACAGTCGTTGCTTTCTGGAATCGTTGTTCAAAACCTGCCACTATTACTGCTAATTGGGGCGCAATCGGACTCGATTCTTCTGCCAGTTTCTCCGTTAAAGATTTATGGAAGGTAATTAGGGCTACTTAATGTTATAAAATATCTGAATATATGGTTTGAATCATGCCCAATGGTAAATTTTGACAACATTGGGCAATTTAAGATCTCTTGTTAGGCCTGCTTCATAATTTCTTGATGTGCTTTCTTAGTTTCTTCTTTTGTTGTTTGGTTCGTATTTTCGTATGACTTGTCATATCTTTGGTGTAGTACTTGTGATATCTTATTTTTCTCTTATCCCGTAATGCAGCACGAGTACGTTTCTCTGAATACCATGACCTCATTCAGCGCTCAAGTCGACGCACACGCCTGCGAAATGTACATTTTGACACCAGTTATAGCGCGCTCTGCAACTTAACTGGACGACCAAAGTGATCGTTATGATTCTGAATTCGGAAAATGTTAGTTGAGTAGATGTGAAACGATAAGAATATAGTAGATACTTATTGTGTTGCGCCGTTCATGTTTGCTATCTCTAGTTTTTATGGGAGTTTAGCGAATGGTTTGTTGTTGATTTAAGCAATTAGTATTAATACTCTTCCTGCATGTGCAGAGAAGTTTTGAGTGCTTAGACTTTTGTGGTATTGTATGATTTGTATCTCGCTTGGACATGGTAATGTGTCTTATGATTTTTCCCAATTCAGCATTGTAATAAGTAATAAAAATTGTTATATATGTGATTTTTTTTATCAGTTTGAAAATTTTAATGTCAAATTACAATCTCTTTGGTAGTGCAACTTCTGTGGTGCAATTCTGCCTTTTTTCCCTTTGTTCTCTTGTCTATATTATATATGTGAAAAGGGAAAATTATGATCTGATGTGAAAAGGAAAGCAGGGTATGGTTCTCACATTTTTCTTTTTTAAATTTCAAATTATTTTTCAAGGAAAAAAAGATAATGGTTTTAGTGATCCAAGAAGGAATTAACTTTGAAATAACTTAAAATGCTCATCTGATGAACCAAGAAATCTATATCATATTAAAAGATGTGGTAGTGTTAGGGTTTTTTCTTTTTTTTCGTTTTTTTTTTTTTTTGAGGGGAGGTAGTGTTAGGTATTATGATTCACATTAACTGCAAATAACCCAAGTACCACCAAAAAACAAAACTAAAATTGGTCTATGTTTTTTTTAGGCAAAAAATTTTTTTTGTCCTTTATCTAACACTTATTTGAGATTTTTCTATCATTTTTCTTTTTGTTTTTGACAAATAGTCATTTTTCTCAACAAAAAATTGAGATTTAGTCCTCTTACCTGCTATAGCAGGTTACTTTGACTTGTTGAGTTGATGTGACAATATTTAAATCTTACCTGGCATCCTAAAAATTTGAAAAACTATTTTAAAATCTAAAAATTAAATATCTAAAATTTGATAATTTATTTAAAAAACTAAAAATAATAAAAACAATATCAAATTATTTTGAAATTACAGAAAAAATACGAAAGTTGTTAAAAAATATAAACTATTTGAAAAAATCTAAAATTAATTTGAAATATTGAAAAATATTTTATTTTTGAAATAGAAAAACTCAAAATTATTTTGAAAAAGTTGTTTGTAAACTAAAATATGTTTAAAAATCTGAAAATTTGTTTAACAAACTAAAAAAAATTGTTAAAAATCTAACAATTATTTGAAATATTAAAACATAAAATAAAAAAAAATTGAAAATTGTCTAAAAACAAGAAAATTAGTCTAAAAATCTGAAAATGGATTAAAACTAAAACTTTAAAAAAAATTACAAAAAAATATGAATTATTTTTTAAAACAAATCCGACAATTACGCCAAATATATAAAAATATTCTAATTTTTAAACAAATTTCAGATTTTTTTCCTTTGATTTTGAATATTTTTTTACACATTTGGCAAAAATTTTAGATTTTTGAAAAATAATTTATACTCTATATTTTATTTTATAAAAAAAACAGATATTATTTTTATAAAAATTTCAAAAAGTCTTTGTTTTTAATCCATTTTCAGATTTTTAAACAAAATTTCATTTTTTTGAAAATTTTTCGATGTTTTAAAGTATTTATAATATTCCAAATAAATTTCAGATTTTTTAAAACAGTTTATAGTTTTATTTAAAAAATTTCATATTTATTTTTTTCTAATTTTAAAACAATTTCGATTTTTTTTCTATTTTTAGTTTTTTATAAAAGCTATCAGATTTTATATATTTTATTTTTTAGATTTTAAATTTTTTTTTTTTTGAATTTTTTAAGACTTTGTTACAAAAATTCAAATAATTTTTAATTTTAGTAAAACAATTTTCAGAATTTTTAGATAATTTTTTCAGATTTTTCAAAAACATTCTTTTATTTAATTATTTTTTCCATCATTTAAGCCAACTAGGATGCCATGTAAGATTTAAATATTATTTTCTAAATAAAAATTTATAAAATTGAAAAATAAAAATGCCACATTACGCCACGTCCGGACATGAGCTAATGAGTTTCATGGACGTGTACTCGAGCTATAACTAGATACGAATGCACCCGGAGGATGAGAAAAATACGTCGTTCTTTTCCGCTACTCAACCGGTCAAAGTAATCTGCTATATCAGGTAAGAGGACCAAATCTCAATTTTTTGTTGAGAAAAAAGGACTATTTGTCAAAAGCAAAAAGAAAAAGGATGAAAAATCTCAAATAAGTGTTAGATAAATGACAAAAAACAAATTGCCTTTTTTTCATTTTCTTTGTACTTTACTTTCTATCCTGGGAAGGGGGGAATGTTAGGGGAGTGTTTGGTTAAGTTTTTTTGCAAATCTTTGCCGAAAAAATTATTTTGCTCCAAAATGCATATGTTTGGGATTTTTTTTCAAAAAAATATATCATCCACTCATTTCCAAATTTCTAATTGTATTTTTATTATATAAAAAATAACACATCAACATTATCATTAATCATATCACAAATAAAATATTCACTCTTATTTTTCAAATCACTAATCACAACATCATATCAACTATTATCACCATATTTTCATCATATATTCAATCGCATTCTCAAAATTCATTCTCATTCTTTTAAAATAATTTTTTCACACTAGTCTCTCAAAAAATAGAAATTGATGAATCGAAGGTTGTTGGTCCAATTGATGGTTTAGAAGGAGGTTGAATAGACCACTGACAAATTTAAAAAATTCTTCTTCAAAAAGTTTTTGTTTAAGTCCATTTTAAAATCTTTCAAAGTTTCTTAACATTTGAGTTTGAGGCTTAATTGGCCACACAATAGTTTGCGTCACAAACTGTTGAGTGCATAAATTCACAGTTAAACTCAACTAATAAGTGCACAACGAAATAAAAATATTTGCAATGAAAATTTGATTGTTGCGTGTGTGCGTCTGCTTCTGAAAATATCCATTGCCCCCTCACAGTGTTACTGGATCTACGATGTAAATTTTCGTTGCAATAAAAGTAGATCCAACAACATTGCAATGAAAATTTGATTGTTGCGGGCGGCGTGACTTTACTACTAAATGGCGTCGTCTAATTTAATAAAAAAGCGTAGGTGCACAAGAGGTCTAGTGCTTAGGCGGAAACTAATTGGGACTAGGTAAATTTTTTTGGGGGAATTTTTAAAGTACCCACTATGGATAATGAATATTTTTTTTTATCCATAGACATAAGAAAACATTTTTCTACCCAATTTGACAAAAATGTCCCTCCTTTAGTTTGAAGATTTTGAATTTTGAAATTGGTGCAATTAATGATTTTCTTGAAAATCGTGTACACACCTATATATAAAATCATATACCTATATCGTGCCCATATCGTGCTCATATCATGTCAACCCCATGTACATATACATATACATATTGTGCCCAAAATCGTGTACACTTCCCCCAAAATATTAGACACGATATATCGTGCCTCATTTGAAATTGGGCACGAAAATGAGGCACGATATCGTGCCTAATTTTAAACGAGGCACGAAATATCGTGCCTATATTGGGCACGAAATCGTGCCTCCAGTTAAAAATAGGCACGATATCGTGCCTAATTTTAGCTAAGGCACGATTGCTGAAAAAGATTTCAAGCCATGGACGACAAAAACTTAGACAATGAAAGAAAGAGAGAATATTTGCATAGGGAATATTTTGTATTGCTTTTTAATGGACAATTGCATCAATTACATTGTGTTTTATACAAAAAGCTGGGAACAAAACATAATGGTCTACATATTATATAATATTGCCATTTGCTACAATATAATATACTTTATGAAAATGAATCTAACATCCCTGTTGCATGCCATTATCCTTAATCAAGTTGCTTAATTCTTTATTCTTAACAACGATATAGGCACGATATCGTGCCTCAATTAAAATTAGGCATGATATCGTGACTCAATTAAAATTAGGCACGATATCGTGCTCGTGCCAAATATAGGCACGATATATCGTGCATACTGCAACTTAGATTCAGAAAATTCACAAGAAATTTCACATATCTTGTAAATATATTGGTCTTAAACAATTTAAACTTCTTGATATTTTGTGAAGAAGAAGAATAGAAAGGAAAAATAAAGAGCAAATGGGGAAGAATCGTATGTATGTATTTAACATGAGAGAGAAATACAACTTACCTATTTTAAAGACTTGTATTTAAAGGCTCAAGGGTATTGTGGTAAAAGAACCCCAAAAGTGGGTAGAAAATATAGTTTTTTTTTATCCTACATGTCAAAAAAGTCTCTATTCTATCCCAAGTGGCCAGTGGGTAAACCACACCATTTGCTCAATTTTTTTTTTTTTATATTAATTGGATAAGTTGATTCCATAGTGACTCACACCGCACTTGTGTACTTACTCTACAGTGACTCCACGTCAATATACTGCCATCAGTGTCATCAACTTTGCAATATCAAATAAAATGTTCGGGAAAATCTATTTCCTATTATATCTGTTTTATCATCATTAAAGCTAAACAATTAAATTCCTAACATATGTCAAACAATCACTCTCTAAGCCTTCATAATTTTCTTTTCCCCAATCTTCTAATTACGGATTCAAAGAGATTTGAGGACATTATGTATCATAAGACACGTATAGGGAATGGAATAATACAAAATCCATTTTAAATGTTATTTAATTTCAAAATATCTTATTGGTCAAAGTTAATTAATATCATAGATGATAATGATAGCTAATTGATTCAATAGTAAGTGGTCAGCTACATAATAATAAAAATCCATTAGTGGTAAGTATTCAGAATATTATTAAAATTTTCTGTAGGCCCTTGGGTTTATCTTTATGATTAAATTTGATTCGTTCTTATCATTTTGAGGACAAAGTTCTAAACATGATTAAGGACATAGAAAAAGGCTTAATATGGGTAAAAATAAGTTTAGCTAAACGATGGTTAGGAAGGCGGTTTGCTAGTCAAACTTTTATTTTTAACACTTAAAACATTTGAAATTGATTTTTTTTTTGTCGAAGTATTTTATTCATACAACTCAAAAACTAAAATTACAACTACAATCGTAGTCAACTGGCTATGAGCCGACATGACTAACTACAAGCCAAGCGGAGAATTGGTAAGACCAATTCGGCCCACAACACGGACTAAAAACTACACACCCCAAACTCACCAACTCCACGAGACTTTAAGACTCCTTGGAGATCAGTAACACACTAGAAAAATCAAAAACCGGGCACGAGCAAATTACTACATACTGCAGAACAGAAAAAATTGATCCGCCTACGAGTTTCGCAAATCAACCGGGAATAGAAAATACGAACAAAATAAGAAAACTACAACAATCTATAGCTAAAAACGAGAAAAAAACAGAGAAAGAAAAAAAGAAAAGAAAAAAAACAGAAAAAAATGAAAGATGCCTCTCCCTCACCCAAATCATCTGCCGCAACCATGGGCGTAGCCAGAATTTTGAGTCAGTGCGGTCAAATATTTTTTCATTTTAACGGGGCGAGTGTCGAGCCAAGATTTTAATAAATAGAAAATAAAATACATTGCAATAAAAAAAAGCATATTTAAAAGTTGTACCTTACAACAATTCTTAATTCTTTCCGGGTTTTCATACTGTGAAACCGCTTTACAATGATATCATTATCAAGTTTGTGACATATATCTTTTTCTACATCACTTTGAGTGTGGTCCAGCCCAAAACTTAACAGGGCTTATTTAAATTTTTTTGGGCTAAATAATTGATTTTAGTTTGGCCCAAAATTTCAGTGCGGTCCAATGACCGCACTGGGCCTTAATAAGCTACGTCCATGGCCGCAACCCATCGTCTACTCAGCTCCGAGACACCTCCGTGAAGCTCCGATCCGCTTTTACCCTGGACCAAAAAATTTCGGCCACCTCGGATACCAAAGGACCGTCATTGTTGGCTAGCCCTCCATTAACAAACATGGAGGGGGGAGGGGGGGAGGGGAGGGAGGGAGCGAGGGGGGCTACTGTGTGTTGGGTGAGGAGGAGAGAAGAAGAATACTAGAGTTTTTTTTTTTTTTTTTTTTCTGCAGGGGTAGAGAGAAGGGGGAGAGAAGAAGAGAGAAATATTTGAAATTGATTAAAAAGTGAAAAGAGTTGCTAGTTAATTATTTAATTAAAATTTGTAAGACAATGAAGGACCCACGTGTTTAGCCCAACCCTTTTACTTTTCTTTCATTCTTTTTCCTTAAAAATTCATAAATGCCCCCATATTATATTAAAATCATGACAAGTGCCCACCTTTAAAAAGAATAACTTAAAAACCCTCCCCACTTTGTGAAAGCTGCACATAATCCTCTATGCCAACGGCGATTATGGACTTATGGTTCACAAATCACACCTCAACCTGAATTAATTGCAAAAACAATAAGAAAAAAAGAAAGAAAAGTCTTGCAAAATGCCCTTAGAAATTACCTAAATTCCAAAATTATTATTTGAATAGGAAAACTTGAACAAATTGTTAAAAAAAAAGTCATTTTAGTATGAAATCTTGTAATAAAATAACATGAAAAATAACCAAACATTAGGAACCACAAAATATGAAATAAAAATAAATATTAAGCAATAGAATAATACTTATTAATATCCAAAAAAACAACCGCAAAAGGCGAGAAATATTCTTTAACTAATACTTTCACCTTTCTGTAAAAATTAAACACCCTATTTATTACTAAAATGTAATAAAAATATAATTTATTGAAATATAATAAGGAAATATATACAATCGTTTGTTTTAATTACATTTAATTTTCTCCTCCACTCTTTTCTTTTTTTCATTCTACCTTCTTCCCCAGGGCCCAGTCCACCACCTCTTGGCCTCAAACCAACTTTTTTTTTGTTCTTTTGTAATTATATTTAAGAATAAAAGTACCATAATATGTGTTAGCAACTTATTATTATCCTCTTTTATTTTCTCCTCCATTATCCCTGTAAGCCCACCACCTGACCAAATTTGACACCACTCTTTCGTTTACGCAAAGCAACCCACTACAATCTACAAACTCTTGATTTCGATTTGTATTTCATCTTCATAACACTTAACCTATCCTTTGAGTTATCATAATGGAATGTATGAATGTGGACATTAAGGACTTGTTTGGGAAACTTGATTGGTCAGTACAAATTATCTAGTGTAGGTTTATTAATTGTTTGATATCTTTGACTAAAACCCGTGATATTAATCCCTAATTGTTTTGTCTTGATCTTTGTTGGTAACTAGTCCAGACCATTGATGTGCAATTATATAATCCCACCAAACTCCAATCCTCATGTGAACAGTCATTGACGAATTTGCCCCTCAATTTCGTTGGTAGTATTATGTTTCTAATTTTCATTTGGGGTAATTTGGCCATTTCAGAAATTTATTCACTTTTCATCAATGCCAAACAAAATATTGATATCCTACTAAAATAAGCACGTATCAAAATCATATTTCTCAAACATATTATAAAACTCAATTATGTTATCCAATTCTAAAGTGGATTATATTGTTTTATTGCAATAATTATGGCGGTTAACTCATACTTACACGTATCTCTCTGTGACCAAAATTTCCCCACTGATTATATATATGTTCAAAAGACACATTATTGTGGTCCAATGAGAATCTGCCACCTGCATAAGTTTGGTGATGGCACCAAATCCTTATAAGCAACATATTCAGTAATCACAACCACATTTCACATGTCATGCCCCAAATAATTGACATGCAAGAATTTGAACTTATTTAACTTATGGAAGTGTATGCAACAGCTTTCGGGATTTAGCTTTTTGCTTGGGAAAAAAATCCTTCTAATATTTTTAAATGTTAATTTGTAATTGTGATTATTGTTTGGTGTAATAAGAATTTGAAAGTAGGAACTGGGGCGTTTTGGGTGTTTCTGGTAATTTTGTAAGTGCACAAGATTTTGATATGGAAATTACCTCATTGACCTCGCTTAGGTTAAAATTACCATTTTAACCTTGCACCGATTGAAATTACCGGAATGCCCCTAGGATTGCAACTGGGTTGGGTCGTCCGCGAGCTCTCCATCATCGATGAGTCGAGCTGATCACCCAAATCACAACACGTGTGCGGCAATCCGTATTTCATGGTGAATAGTACTATAAATATGACACGAAAATCTAGGTCAAAAGTAATTTGTCATTATTCTAAATTACCTCGCTCTTTAGCTTCTAAGTACTTCAATTAACTGATCTGACTTAAGCATCGAAGAGCCTCAAATAGAGCCCATCCCGACTAGCCTAGCGTGTATTCTATTTTAGGTTCCCTTCGAACAAAATATCTTATCTTGCTTTCCCATTACCTGAGGTCAGGTACATCCGATGTACTTCCTAAATCAAATATATTTTCATATTTTTACTCTTAAAATTAAGCATAATCCAAAAAGTGCTTTTAATTTGACATTTGTCAAGTGTGATTTCTTTTTTACCAACCACTCTAGTTTTAATTTTTAAAAAAAATTACTTCTTTAACTATTTTTGTTTTTCTTTTTCACTTCTTAAAAATTTTTTAAACTCCCCAAAGAAAAGTAATTTTCTGAATTTAATATCTTGTTTAAAAACAAAGTTTTTGCATCATATAGATGGACCATTTACATCTCACCAACAAATTCATGTTTATCCACCCCCAACAAATTATCCAAAAAAAATAACAAAATGCAAACCGAAAAAAAAAAAGGTAAAAATGAAAGAGAAAGAAAAGGAACCTCCGGCCCCGGGACCCAGACAAAACTATTCTGGTCAGATTGCCCCAAAAAATCTGCAAATCCATTAATTAATAATAAAACAGAAATAGCCAAAAATTTCCAAGTCACCCAACAAAATTACCGAATCTGATCCAAAGGAACAAGGCAAAGGTCCAATTGAAAATTGTGATTCTGAGTAAGAAATGGGGTCCAACAATTATGCACAGTGCCTCAAACAGGGCAAAAAAATCCTTTATTTATTGCTTGAAAAATATTACTAGCATGCATATTTCCTCACCGCTTAATCTTCTTCTTCTTCTTTCTTTAGCAACAATTTTGCAACAATTTTTTTCCTCTCTCTAATTAGTAAAAATCTGAGGGAGAAAAAGTAGACAATTTTTTCCATGGGGGTACTTGGTGCTATCCTGTTTGTACATTTAATTTCAGTGGCAGTCACTGCTAGGGTGCTGCCTTTGCACCCTTATTTGAAAGCCCAAGAAAAACCCATCACCAATATTTTTGATACTTCAAAGTATGGTATTTTTCAGCTGGGCAATGGTTTGGCCAAAACTCCTCAGATGGGGTATAACAAGATTTTTACTTTTTTTTTCCCCTTTTTTCTTTTTATTTATTTATAATTTTTCTTGGTTTGACTCTGGTTTTTTGTGTTAGCTTCGTTTCTGTTTGATTTCTTTGGTTGTGGGTATGTCCTGCATGTTGAAATTAAGCATAAGAAAAGTCTTTCACTTCTATCCGATTGCAGTAATTTATTTATTATTTTTTAGTACAGATTTGAGAGTCTTGACCACTCACTACTATCCGATTCCCTGTCTGATTTTCAGTATTTGCTTGTGGGTTTTTGTTTGTATTTGGGTTCTTGGTTCTGGCTATTATTTTTCATTTTCAATTATTTTTAAGATTTTTTTTCTTCTGGGCTGGGGAAAAGAAATCAGATTGTTGACAAGGATGGGTCTTTGTTAATTGGGTTGGTTAGACTGATCTGATGCATATGCGTTCCAGTTGGGGTTTAGGTTTACTTGACATGCATCTGATTTTTGGGCATTCTTTATCAGCTGGAGTTCATTTTCGTTTGTGCTTCATTTGAAACCCAGATGGTACATATTTTTCTTATGGATGACTAATTCTGTTTGTCTTGTGGGGCAGATGGAACAGCTGGAACTTTTTTGCCTGTGATATCAATGAAGACGTTATCAAGGAAACAGGTAGTGTTTTCATTTGTTGCAATTCATCTGCTAAGTTGTAAAAAATTGTTGTACTTTGACTTGTTTCTGTATTAATGTTTATCAGAAATGTCAATTCTTGAAAACAAATATAGAATGTGTAATTTTGTTTGATGCATACAAATCACAAGGCAACTGTTGCTTTAAATAGGTTTTAATGCTTTGAGAAGCTAAAATATATCTTTCATTTTTTGTTGTGACTTTGGATTTGATTTCAATATGGCATACTTCTCAAAAATAACATGTCGTCGGAGATGCTTTTATGCTCAAAATACCTGATGGAAGAGTTAATCATTAATTGAAGGTCAATTTATTTATCCTTTCCTGTTTTTCCTATTTGTAAAAATTAAAAACAATGCTTTTAGAGAAATTTTACTCGAGATTACTTCTTTTTTGACAATTTGGGTAGGTAATATCAGTTAGTTTTGCTATTTGATGACTGTCATGTCATGTATGGGGTATACCATGAATGCCCTTTATAGGTCCTTGTCGCAGAGATTAATCCAATTGGAACATTTTATTTCTAAGTCTATCTATGATTACAAATTATGAATAGTATACGGATCTTGGTGAAGCTAAAAGTTTAAAAAAAAACGCTTAGTAAATAATCAAGATAATGAAAAAGTGAATATGCCTTTAGAGCTGGTAAAATCACCAAAACAGTATTAAATATCGCCTAAAAGTCTTATTTTAACCACTTAATATTATATCAAATGGTAAAATTGGAGCTCTCTTATACTATAAGTTAATACCTATTGTATCATGAAAAATATTTACTTTTCTTTCATATTTTCAGACTTCTTCTCCTTGAGATGTAGCAACTTGCAAATACACAGATGCTTTTCTTGTTGTAGTTCCTTTACTGCCAAAATATCTGTTTATTTCATCGGCTGATGTAGTTTTATTTTTTAAGTTTCTGTTTGCCCTTTAAAAGTTATCATTGCTGATGTTTTGTGTGAATCTACTAACCTTTTCTTTACACTATTTTGACAGCTGATGCACTTGTTTCTACTGGCTTGGCCAAGTTAGGCTATAATTACGTGAATATTGGTAATCAAACTGACATGTTTCCATTATTTTACACCTTTGTGGCTACATGCTCTTATTTGATTATTATGCTCTTCTATCATGAATTGCAGATGATTGCTGGTCTGAACTGGTACGAGATTCAAAGGTAAATAGGCATCTCTGAAACTCTCTGTTTGTTATACAGCTTTTTATCCTTAAGCATGTTAATTACCATGAGTCTTGTCTACTGCGAGAAACTTTATCCTTAACCAGAAAGTTCCCCTTTTTTTTTCCTTTCTAAAGAACGTTTATTTCCCTCGAAAACATTTGGCTTTCCATTTGAGGAGCAGATGTTTTTTAAGTGTACTGTTTTGCATTATGCTTAATTCATACTAAGACCTGAGTAATGTGCAGGGTCAGCTAGTTCCTGATTCGAAAACTTTTCCATCCGGAATCAAATCTCTTGCTGATTACGTGCATTCGAAAGGCCTGAAGCTGGGTATCTACTCAGATGCAGGGTATGGCAAATTCCTTTACATCTGACTCCAATTAAATCACGTATTACACTTTTTTGGATTGAGCTCATCTGCTTCTATCCTTTGTTCCCTTTCTGATTCATGAATTACATTTTCCACAGGGCTTTTACGTGCCAAGTTCGACCCGGGTCACTTTTTCATGAATCCGATGATGCAAAACTCTTTGCATCTTGGGTGAGTTGGTGTTTTGTCTTTAGTAATTTTCTGTTGTCTTCGTGTTGGTTCTGCACCGTGTTTTTTATTTTCATATTGTTACGTTGTAATTTGTAGTGCTTTTCGCATTATTACCTTTAGTCCAATTTATGTTGAACTTGTAGTCTCTCCAAATTAAAAATGTTACTCAGACACTTAATTTCAAATTACAGACTTTTGTTTTGAATTTATGTGTGGAAATTGTCTGAAGTTGGCTTATTAAGTAATAAAAACATTTCGTCGTTCGTAAATCATATGCTGTCTTCTGTTTCACTTTTTTCTTTGTTGTGTAACTGGTCTTCTTTATTTCATTGCTCATGATTGCCTCTTTTTCATTGTCATCTAGGGAGTTGATTACTTGAAGTATGACAATTGTTTCAATCTGGGCATTGAACCAGAGAAAAGGTGTGTCTAAATTTAATATCATATTTTTTTTTGAATTAATATTTCCTGGTCTAATTGCGGATCCATGATTTCAGGTATCCACCAATGCGTGATGCCCTGAATGCAACCGGACGTACAATATTCTATTCACTTTGTGAATGGTAGCCACTATACTTTCAACTCCCCAATTTTCTTTTCATTTGCTTCAGAATCTTTAATTGCATACTAAATATGAACTTTGGTTGGTTTTGTCAAAAAATTTGGCAGGGGTGTTCATGACCCGGCTTTATGGGCAGGCCAAGTTGGACACAGTTGGCGGACAACAGATGACATTAATGATTCATGGGCAAGGTTTTGAACCCTTACCCGATCTCCTATGTTTATGTTGTATTTACCAATTTGTGATTTACATATTGAAAACAAGATGCTCTACTAATATAGCTTCTGTTACTCTTTTGGTTTAGCATGACTACAATTGCCGATCTCAATGATAAGTGGGCACCCTATGCCGGACCTGGTGGATGGAATGGTAGGATTACAATCTCTGTTCCATAGATTTGAGCAACGATGTGGCGGTGAACTCAGTGTTTGAGTTCGTTTTTAAATTTTCTCATGATTTTTTCTTTGATGCCTTTTGGCAGACCCCGATATGTTGGAAGTTGGAAATGGTGGCATGACTTACCAGGAGTATCGGGCACATTTTAGCATCTGGGCTCTGATGAAGGTGCTTTTCATTATACGTTTTTGATAATGAAAAAGTTTTGTTTATGGTCATTACGAACTTAATTTTCCTCGTTTTTTTCAGGCTCCACTTCTAATTGGTTGTGATGTTAGAAACATGACCTCAGAGACATATGAAATTATTACTAATGAGGAAGTTATCGCTGTAAACCAAGGTAAGATTTTTTTTTGGTGCTCTGTGTATGTGAATGTATATTGATATGTCTTTGTGGTAGTGGAGTGATTTTATTCTGCTTGCAGATCCACTGGGAGTTCAAGGAAGGAAAGTTTATTCCTACGGACCTGACGATTCTTTGCAAGTATGAGATCCTTAATCCTTTGCGACGACTATTCGCTTTAGATTTCTTCAAAGTTTTTATTTTTTACTAAATCTCTCAAAACAACCTAAAAAACTTGTGAGTTACTTTAAATTGGATTTTTTTGGTTGTCTAGGTCTGTTACATAATGTGACCATCAAATTTTGTTTCCAGGTTTGGGCTGGCCCACTTTCTGGTCAACGTTTGGCAGTCGTTCTATGGAATAGAGGTTCGAAAACTGCGACCATCACAACTAAATGGGATGTGCTTGGACTTGAGTCTTCCATGAGTGTCTCCATTAAAGATTTGTGGAAGGTGAGTAGAGAGATGCTCTGTAATACTGCAAATAAAGCATTTCATGTTTGTGTCAGGCAGTTAAAAAGTGTATGGAATTTTTAACGAAACGTGATAATAACAAAAACTACCATTGAGGTTTGGGGTGGTTACAAAAAAATACAGAGGTTCTTGAAAATTAAAAAAATCCCTTGGGCTTTTATTTCGTATTACACTGTACCCCGTTCATAAGCAAAAACGAATTTAAACGGTCCCTTTACATTTGTAACAATATTACAGTTATCCCCTTATATTTAAGGTAGAATTAGACCTAGGGGGATTTTTGTAATTTTGAAACTTATCTTTTTTTTTTTGTAATTATCCCTAATGTAAAAGGCTGCATTGTTGAGAAACTTGATTTGTTTTCGTTTCTAAAATGATGGATTTTACCAACTTTGTGACTTCAAAAATCTAAACCCCAATAGCACTGCTTGATGTCTAAACATTTCCTTGTCTTGTTTATTGCAGCACGAATATGTTTCGAAGAACAGTGTGGCCTCATTCGGTGCCCGAGTTGATGGTCACGGTTGTGAAATGTACATTTTCACTCCATCGACAGTGACTCATTCAGCATTTTAATCGAAGACCAATCTGAGCTTCATATCTTGGTACAGCTGTTCTTGCTGGTTTGATGTAATTAAGTGAAATTGATTTGCCAAGGAGAAGAATGGTTTGGCGTTTGTCGTCCTTCACGCGTCGATGCTATAATGTGTGTTTATTGCTGCTGCTATCTCAGTCTCTTATGGGATTTTGCAGATTTGTAAATTTAGCTATAGTATGGAGTCATAAATAAGCAATTATATATGATTTGATGGAAGTCCTGGACTGGGGTTTGTAGTATTCTATTTTATTGTGTGATATGCGTTGGTTGAACATTGTAAGGCCATTTACATCTCTTCTTGGTGCTGTCTTGAGCTACTGAGAGATTATGTATTTTAATTTGGAATGATTAAAAAGGGTTTTGAGCAAAAGCGTTTCTCATTAGTTACTGGAATAATTGCTTCTTGTAACACTATGTTGCTATTGCTATTGTTTCTCACCATATCGATAATTGTTATTCCTGAGCAGTATGTTGTGTTTAAATACATTAAGTGAATGTCACGTGTATAATAATAACATTATGTGTTATCACTTGGTGAACTAAAACACGAAATGAAACATAGTAGAGAAAAAAATAATCCCTATAATTATGAGGGACTCGAGTAAACTTATGCGAAATAATTTAATTGAAATCGCCATACAACGAATCCATTATATGATATTTGATTAAGATGTGTGTAAATAACCCTCATATTGCATAAATTTGTAATTACAAAAGATCCAATGATATTTTAAATTTACTAATATTTGTTTCTATTTAATAAATTACATCATCAAGAGAAGGTATTTGTTAAACCAATACAAACCTTACACTGGTGTTTGTAATATTTTAAGAGGATATTTGCAATTTCAAAAGAAAAAAGCTAAACCAATATATGAATAGTGGTTACTTCATCAGAAATTTCCCAGCGAGGAACAAAGAGAAAAGGAATGAGAGAAGTAAAATAAAACATATGAATGTTTTTCTCAAAAAAAAAAAAAAAAAAACATATGAATGTTAGGCCAAGTACAAAAGCAGAAGAATGAACAGTAATAGACACATAAGTTTATAAAATCACATAACCCAAACAAATAAAAAGCACTATAACGTTTGGGTTCCAAGTTATATAACTGATATCAGAGTAGCTATTCAAGTTTCAAAAGGACTCGTTTTAATTGAAAGATCTTTGCCATCTTCTCAGTTGAAGCTCACAACAGACCGTGCTGGCTCGTTAAATAGACATCTTAGCCCCACATCAAGAAGCACTGGCCAAGGACTCGATTAATAGCTGGTATCCTTCAGGCACTGAAGCCTGTGTGTGTACACACCCTGCCAATGCCGGAACATCAGCATTCACGCCTAAGAACCTCGCAAGCAACAGCAGCAAATGGAAATCAGAAATTCGTTTCACGAAAGGCAGGTTTTTTGCCCGGTCCAGATGATTCTTCAATGCTTTCATTGTCACTGGCGATTTCCTGTTCTCAATGGGAAATGTTGATGAGAGTGGGCCCTGCATTACCATACAAAGTTCGTGTAAGTGATAGAACATCTCACAAGTTATGCATAAGAACGCATAATAAAAGCAAAGTAGTCCAAGGATAACCCAAAAGTAGCACGTCGCATAAATAGTCTCAACAAAAAATTAACCAAGTAACAAAAAGAAGTTGTAGAACAAAACTACACAAAACTGTATACTGTAAAAATTAATGGATAATTTTTAAATAAAAAAACACCTGAGGTTCGAGCTAATTACAAAAAACTCCAGAGGCTTTTGAAAATTAAAAAAAAAAAACATTTCCGTCTTACATTTTACCCCTTCATAAGCAAAATACATTTCAACCCCCCCCCGATATTTATATCAAGGGGCTTTTTGTAATTTTGAAACAGCTCTGGATTGTTTTGTAATTAGCCCAAACCTCAAGTTATTTTTTCTTTTTTTTTTGTAATTATCCCAAAAATCAATATCAGCTAGCTGATGTTTTGTAAACTCTCATAACCCCAATTTAGCTCATTACATATAACAAGTATAAGAAATGTCAACCCTATAACGATCTATTGAGCCATATTTTCCAAGTCTCCTGACATGCCTACCACTAGCATGCTATCATTTAAGAAGTTTCTCTTTGAAACACTTGTCTCAAGCTACCTCACTCACCAACAATTTTCACTTAACTGAATATATCCTTCGAATAGATAAAGGTAAAGTTTTCCAGCATAAAATAATGATTTTTACCTGGAATTGAATCAAACTGGAGTATGAAGTAAAGAAGGTATTCAGTTATTGTAAGACTTTCTTGGCATTAATCAAACTGGAACTCGAAAAAAGTGTCTCCTTTTGAATTGCATGCATGATATTAGTTCAAAGATAGTGCATCGATCATTTTTGTAGCTCCAAAAAAATGGACTTACGGAAAAAGTAAACTGCAAAGGATAGACAATAAACAATGCTCCAGATTTCTTCCCTAATGATTTCATGAGTACAGGAGAAGACTGACAAACTCAATGAAGAAAAGAAGGCGAAAGTTTTGAATATTATGGCAGGTGTTTGCAAAGTTTATTTTTAGAGAAGTCCGGTTGAAGAAAATGAAAAGAAGAAAAGAGGTTAAGCTCTAGTCAAGTCCAAGAAATAATTTGGTGATTTACTAAGATCTGGATGATATAAGGCAGCATACAGTAATAACCACGAGTTTATAAGAGTATAGCACACTTAGAGGACATAATGACATCAAAATCGGTGGAAAATTTTGAACGTCCAGCAGGCATGATGATAGGCTCAAGAATGTCGAAAACTTTTCGATATAGCCAGATAGCCCAACCATCTCATGAAGAGAAACAAAAACTATCTTGCATTGAAAACAAGAAAGAATACCCTCTTACACAGGTGAGGGTTATCATAAGGTGTCATTGAGAGGATGGTTGCATCTGCCGACTAAATAGCATCCAATTATGGTACACATTTGAAATACAGATACTACACTCAACTAGCCTAAGATATAATCTCTATCGCCAATGAGCTATAGTCATATTATGCCAGTTTAGGAAACTTATCCAACGTACTCTCATTCTACCTCGGCATATGCAATCCAAAGAAACACAATACCCTGATATTTTTTTATCATTTGTCATCTGAACAGGTCGCTAGCCATCCAAACTAAGTAATAATCATGGGCTTATGCCACATAAGAAACTGAAAAATAACATCCCAATATAACCCAACACATATATCACATCACCAAGTCAAAACAAGTACACCAGGGCAGGCTTATTAAGTAACACAACTCCGAAATTTAGAGGAACTTTGAATAATACTAGGAATTTCGAAAAATGGAAAAAAGAAAAATTTTCACCTAGAAAGAGAAAAATAAGTGCCTATTGAATTATATACTATCTCTTTCTAAGTTAATTCACTTTTAAACATCTATCCTAATGAAGATTGGGTAGAAAAGCTACAATATACATATATATATATATATATATATTTAATATTTATATTCAGAGTAACAAATCTAAAAACCCTAATGAGGCAAAGTTTGGGGATAGCGGCATCACTTTCCTGGGGCCATATACATTCAGCAAAGATGGCTCAACTGTTGTGCATATTTTGTGCAATAAGTGAAAATGTCCAGAAGTATGTTAACGAGCTCACATTGGGAACCATGAGGTCTGCAGGTTCTGCTCTTTGCATTTCGTGATCAAAGTATCCTAGCATTTGTTGTTCTCAGTATTACAGAAAACAAGATTAATCTTAGATACAATACACTCTTTTTCTTCATACAGCAGCCTAAAAGCTCCAATGTAAAATTTTCTCAAGTAAAAATTGCTGAGCTTTTAAGATTTAAAGAAATCTCTCCTAGCTATGCTAATTTCTCCGAAAGCCCTCATGCAATATCAATTGAACTTAATGCAGGCACTCTTTTGCCTGCACATAACTTGACCCAGATGATATATGCAGTGCAGGTAAAACAGCTGTCTACTATGAGGACTATCAATGCCATGATGAAAGGCAAATGACATGAACTAAGTTGACACAGTTGTTTCTCGCCTCCAATTTTCTGATTGATATATTTGCTTATTAAATAAAACCTTCAGTTTAGTTTGAAGCTTGTTGGTTTCCCTCTACAACTACTAATCTATGTCTACACTCCCACAAAGAGTCAGGAGGTTCTTTTGCCTTTGGGAAAAACTAAAACACTTTATTCTCTTATCATGTGAACTAATTCTTACAATCATTGTGGTCTATGTTATGTTCTCTTTAAAAACTCCTTAACCTTTCCTTTTTTGTGTAAATATTTTCCTTTTACATCACAAAATGAAATAAACAGGAGATCATTTAACCTAATATATTTCAAACAAGGCCAGTTCAATTGTGAAGAGATGAACTTCATGTAATAGCTAAACCTTGAGTGATCAAAACGAAAAACATACAAAATGAGAAGTAATAATATATGCAGAAAATTGAACAAGAAAGTAGATGTCTTCCTAACCTGGTGATCAAAAATCTTGACAACCACCAAAAAGAAATCATTGTCCACATCCCTAGTATCCTTCCCTCCAACCACCACATCTTTCTTCATCCTTGACAACTTGGGATCAATCTCCTCTTGGACATCCCTCTCAAACCAACCTTCTTTAAACAACCTAACACACATATCACTCATCTGAAAAGCCTCAAAATGCACATCCGCTCCTCCATCCTCATTCACCTCTAGCTTCACCACAGCAGTCACCCACTCTTTCAAATCCCCCTCCGCGTGCAACTCTACCGCCTGCAAAATCTCAGCATTCGACATCGTGTAATCCTTCTTGTCCTGACTAATAGTCTGAGTAAATATATACCCTACCCTCCTCATTCCCAACCCCAAAGCTATGGCCTCAATCATTTTCTCCTCATCTGGATCCCTTAATAGTATCAGATTCTCCTCCGTTCCCTGTTGGGGCGGCTCATAGATAAAATCCACCTCAACTTTCCCCTCCTCCGACACCG
The DNA here is from genome assembly GCA_016081115.2 of Rehmannia glutinosa. NCBI lineage: Eukaryota > Viridiplantae > Streptophyta > Magnoliopsida > Lamiales > Orobanchaceae > Rehmannia > Rehmannia glutinosa. Next base: position 27,316,342 of record CM071929.1, on the reverse strand, counting down.
TTCCATACATTAAACCCCCACGCTTCACCGCAAAAGCCAAACTTTCATTCACATAATGCTGGAACGCATTAGCAGCATCACGATCAAACGAAACGAGCTCACAATGCGGGTTCTCCTGCCGCGTAACTCTCATTTGCTTCGCAATTAAGTCATCCATAGTCATCTTCTTACCGAAAGAGCCCGCAGGGTGGACGGCAGGGCCCGCCACAGTCCGCTCGCCTTCATAAGCTAGGTACACAACGGAGCCATGGGCAATATTAAGAGAGGATATCCGGGTATTTGGGTCGGTCATATCGGTGAACTTGGTCAGATCGTTTGGGGTTTTTGCTATGAGCAAATTTTGGTTAGTGGAGAGGATTTGGGCTTGTACGGGGACCCGGAGCTGGGACTCGATTTCCGATTTGAGTTGGGCGACGGTGGCATGGGGATTGTCGATTGAAACCCGCTCCAGACCATCGCGGCTTCGGATTCTGATCATCATCTCTGCTGAACTAAAAAAATTCAATCCGATTGTTCTGGAATATGAACAAACAGTTGGTGGGCTTTGGCTGTCAATTAGATTGTATATCCCGGAAGACTTTTTCTGGAAGCGAATTTAGATTGCAGAAAATAGGAGAGGAAGTAAAGGTTTTGGAGTGGGGAAGATGGCGACGAAGAGTCCGAATCTACTAGAGTACAACATACCTCTCTCTATCTAGCTTTTCTTTTCTTTTTTTTTCCCTTTTAAATAAATAAAATATAATTATTAGGATTGACTAAAATAGATTGGTAAATTACCTCACACAATTTTTTTCATAGAAAAATAAAATAAAATAGATTGGTAAATTAGGGATAATTTCATAATAGGGTCCAAATTTAAGAAAATCTATCACTTCAAGACCCAAAATTTTAATCTTCTGAAATCAAGATCCAATTTTTATTTTTCTCTCAAATTAGGTCCTCTCTCAAATTTTGGATTCTCACTTCAAGACTCAAAATTTCAATCTTCTCAAATCAAGACCCGATTTTTATTTTTTTTCTCAAATCGGGCCCTCCCCCAAAATTTCCGATTCTCACTTCAGGTTTTAAAATTTAATAAAAAGAGAAATGATAATATAATCTATCACGCCAGCCACAAAAAATGTTTTCCTTTCTCTTTCATTTTTTCGTTCATCCCTTTTTTCATAATTGATACTTGTTTTAAACTCTAAAATTCAATCATATTTGCCTATCTTATTTTTTTTAATAACGGAAAAATATTTTACTACTTTTTCATTCATAATTTGGATATCTTATTTTTTTTAGTAACCGACAAATATTATAGTAATTATTCTTTTTCATCTTGTTACATACATTTAGATGTACAAATCTCGGTATCTGCACGTTAAACAAAATTGACAAATAAGTGTGAAGTAGAAAAAAAGAATGAGCGAAAAAAGCGAAAAGAGAAAGAAAATATTTTTTATAAGTGACGTGATAGATTACACTAATATTTATTTTTTTGTTAAACCTAGAGTGAGAACGAGTTATCTAGGGGAGGGCCCGATTTGACAAAAAAATAAAAATTGGGTCTTGATTTGAGAATGTTGAAATTTTGGATCTTAAAGTGAGAACCCAAAATTTTAGGGAAGGCCTAATTTGAGAAAAAAATAAAAATTGGGCCTTAATTTGAGAATGTTGAAATTTTATGTATTATAGTGATAGATTTTCTTAAATTTGGACGCTATTATGAAATTCACCCAGTAAATTATTATTAAAAGAAGACAAGCCCAAATCCCAATCCTCCAATCAGCCCAACCATGTTTTCTCTTCCCCTTAAACCCACAATTCCTTTCACCTCCCCTGCTTCCAAACCCCTAAACCCACCACCCAAATGCTGCAAATCCCAACCCCAAACCGAAAGGGGCCTCTCTTTCGACATCGGCGACACCTTCTTCCGCCATGAGAGCTCCACCGGCCGTGACCTCGGCGTACTTTCCGCCGCCATTTACAAGAAATCCCACAATGCCCTCCGAGTGCTCGACGCAATGTGTGGCTGCGGAGTCCGTTCTCTGCGGTATCTGGTGGAAGCAAATGCTGACTTCGTGCTGGCCAACGATGCAAATCAGGAGTACGGAGGGGTTATTTCGGGGAATTTGGAGAAGGCGGATATGGAAAAGAAGAGATGGGCGGTTAAGCATTTGGATGCGAGCCGGCTTTTGACGGAGTGTTATTTGGAAAGGGATTATTACGACTTGATTGATGTGGATTCTTTTGGGAGCGAGTCAAGTTACTTGAGGGCTGCTATGTGTGCTGTGAAATTGGATGGGCTTTTGTATGTCACTTCCACTGATGGGTACTCCTCCGGCGGTCACCGGCCTCAGCAGTGAGTTGAATTAGTTAGAAAATAGGTGGTTTGTTGATAACCCTTTATTTCAGTTAACGAATAAATTGGTTAGGTGATTGATAGTTTAGCATCTAAATGGACGAAAATGTATGCATGTGTTCAGTGAAGCTGGATAATAAGGTGTGCAATTGATGTTTATTGATTAGAAAAATAACAGAAACAAAGATATCTGTAAATATTATGGAACATTTAAAATATAAGGTAGGGGTAAAAAGTTATTTCATGAATTGAAAATGCATTAAAAGAAGTATAGTGATAGAAGAATAAGGATGATAGAAAGAAAAAGGAAAGAAGTTGGAAAGACCATGACTTCCCACCAGTTATCAAGAAGTATCTACTGGGAAAGAAATAAACACTTCTGGGTATTTTTTGTGGTCTTTTACTTTGAAGGCAATTGTTTTATTAACCATGAAATCATCACTTACGGAAGCAACTTTTTGTCTCGTAGTACTTTGGCTGCATACGGAGCATATGTTCGGCATATGCCGTACTCAAATGAGATTGGATTAAGAATGCTTATTGGTGGGGCTGTGCGAGAGGCTTCCGTGTTGGGTTATCATGTTGTGCCACTTTTCTCGTACTACTCGTACCATGGCCCTATTTTTCGAGCAATGCTTCAAGTTAGGTGTGGCAAGTTTCCCATTGAGAGGTCTTGAATATATTCAATCTTGTTTACGCATCAACCCTTTTGTTTGGGACATTGATTGTTTACCTTCATCGCTTGTCACAGGGATTATAGTTTCATCAGCTACTGCATTCAATGTGGAAACTCTCGAGCATTCTCATGGGATAAACTTGGTCAGATGAGGTGCTCTTGCAATGATGTATGCTTTGTAAACCTCCTCTAATAGGAATTCTGATAATCCTATGAGTGCATAATGTCTCCCATCATTTTGCTCTCTTAATATAAGAGCATTTAGTATTTCGTAAATTTAACTTTCGCGATCCAGCAAATTGGAATCTTCAAATGAAGACTACAGATTAAATCTAAGAAAGTGTACAAGTCCCAAATATTTTCACAAGTACAGTTTGATCTTAATGGAGTAATTTGGTTGTTAGATGGAAAATGTTTTCATTCCTCGTGGGGTTTTCAGGTCCCAGGTTCACTTATCGTTTCAGGGCCGCTTTGGACAGGGCCTCTTCACAGCTCATCCTTTCTTTCTGAAATGCTAAGCTTGGCCGAAGAATGGGGTTGGACAGGCAATGGAACAGGAAAGCATATTGGAGCACTGTTAAAAACAATGATTGATGAAAGTGACCCTGTATTGCCATTTGGATACATCAATATGGATGAGGTACTCATGAAATCTGTGATAAAGTGTGGACTTTTTGACCTCTACTGTGTCACTTCTCAGCCTGGCTTCAATTGACTTTTTCCTTTATAATTGTCTCAGATAGCAAGTCGAGCGAAGGTTAATTCCCCTCCAATAAACTCTCTATTGCGTGCCCTGGACAAGGTAAGTACTTCATCTTGTTTAACTTATTTCATTACTAGCATATTTAATAATGGGAGGCTTGATTACAGGAAGGGTATGCTACCAGCAGATCACATATCGCGTCTAATGCAATCAAGACAAACTGTCCCATGGTTGATTGTGTGAGGCTCGTGAAGGAACTCCGACGGTCTTCAGTAACCGCTGATGAGAAGTTGCATAGCGTCATTGAAGCATAACAACATTACACACCTTAATGGAAATGCGTATTCTGGATTTGAAATTGCAAAGAAGTCTATTCGTGTTGCTTCGCGAAAGAGGAAGCTGAAGAATGAAACAACATACCAGTCCATGCTACAGATAATGCAGGTTACACGCCATTTTGACAGTTTTGCTGGTCACTGACAAGTTAAAACGGTTGATGATATGTTTGCTTATTCAGCCAGCCTTACAGTTTGCTTGGGGGGTAACAAGGCACAATAATTTGTGTTGGCAGAATGGGGTGGGAAAGAACAGAAATATACATGTACTACAACCCATAAATTTATTGCCATATTTTTCACTCGAGATATCTGTTAACAAGATCAATTTCCCAAGTCGGTGCAAATTTTAAAGGAATAATTACAAAAATACTCAACTATCTTTCAAAATTACAAGTATATATTTTTTTTCTATTTTACAAAGCGAGAATAACGGAGTATTTAAGCAAATACAAACTTCAATGGAGTGTTAATAATACCTAATTTTGTATTTGTAATTTTGAAAGCTATGGGGTGCCCATGGTTTTAAAAGATATTTTTGACATCTAAATAAATGAAGAACAATATTGTGACATCTAAATAATAAACACCTACTGCACTACAAAATCTATACGTGGTAGATATATATAAGCAAGCTCAAATGTTTATATGTATCAGTGTGTCCAGCAACCTGCAAACATCCCATCAAAGAAAAGGAAAGGAAAGGAAAGGATTGCCTCTACAGCCAAAGCAAATTTATTTCCTCTCAAACACTAGTACACAGCCGAACAATACAGTCACCATTACTCCAGCTTCTCAAGTTTGTTCAATCAAGGGCACTCTTTATCATAAATTTCACCAGCATATTTCCAGTTTATGACTTTCCAGATATTCTTTAGGTAGTCTGGTCTCACATTCTTGTACTGCAATTGAGGAGCAAATACATCAGGGATGTTAAAACTCGCAATTCCAGGAGCTAAGAAACCAAAGAACTAATACAGAATATCAAGTCGAAATACATTGCAACACATGCAAACAAGACTAAAGAACTTCGATATGCCTCAAAAGAGTGGTGTGTCAGAGCAAACGGAAAAACAACTCACACAGTAAAAGATCACAAAGATCATAGAAACAAAAAAGCTTTATCATTATCCCTTTTATAATTACTAGCAGAAAATAAGCATTGAATTTTGCATTGTACAAATCAACAACAGTTAATTGAATTTAAGCAACAAAAAGAACCATCAAATTAAGCACCTGCAAATAGTATGCATGCTCCCAGACATCAATGCCCAGCAGAGGAACCAAACTAGGTCCTTTGGTAACCAGTGGATCCTGCAACAAAAAATGGGCAAGACAGTAGGACAATTCAATTGTGTCAGATATACGTCAATTCCATTTTTAATTTTCACTAATTGATTCTCACCAAACAAGAGCCGTCTTACTTCTATATTCTGATTTAGTAACTTGAATATAATAGAATAAAAAAATTTCAAAAATATCTCATAACTGCAAGACATTCACAACGAAAAATATGGCAACTGAATACATTAGTATAAAAAACTTTCAACTCATTTTATTCACTATCACCGCAAATTATGCAAAAACAACAATAAATTCCAGGTCAAGAGAATTCATAAAACCCAGAAACATTTTGCCTAAAGGCAAACTGAGTAATATAAACAAGGAACTCTGTGAACTTAAAATCCTGAGCCAAGTGCACTCTGCATAGAGTACACACATTCATTAGTTTCGAGTCTGGATGGCTTCCACATACAAACTCAGAAGGAATAGAAAAACTGAAATAATGAAGCTGACTCAACCTTGTTTCTAAATTTTAAACACACTATCTTGGAGCACAGCATACCCAATGCCATTCAGTAAATATGATTTGAATCCATCTAAGAAGGATCCGGGCAACACCAAATGCAAGTTTACATAGAGTTCTTGAAGACTTGTAATCAAGTTCTTGTGTTGTATTTGTCTATTTTAGATTAGAATTTTGATTGTGTTGTTTGCGTCTTTTGAATGTTGTTTTGAGTCGAATATTATGGCCAAATCAATGTTAAGCCAAGTTTAACGAGTCACTGTAAGAGGATGTCAAAATTGCCCAAGTATATCGCACGTAAAAAACGCGATGGGAAGGTGTTCGACAAAATGCCTAAACGAAGAGCGAGCAAGTAAAACCAACCAATGAGCATCTCGCGCGCAAAAGACGTGCAGTTGCGCACCAGGATGATCAGCAGAGTACCCACGTGGTCGCGCACACGCACGGCGCCGGGCCATCGAATGACGTCAATGTATTTTTGCCGTTTTTGCGTTTTTTTAGGAGTTTTTTGTTTCCTTTTCAGTTTTTAAGTTTTTCCTAGTCTATTTAGGGTTTTGAGTCCCCTGTAAAAGGCAAAAAAAAACTTGTTATTTTCATTAGCTTTTGATTAATTAATAAGATTCAGATATTCTCTCTCAAACTTTGGATGATTTCTCAAGTGTTAACAAGATCACTCATCTTGTTGTTTATTCGCCTTATCAAGCGAACTCACACATTCGTTTGCGGCGTCATCATCATACCAAGGTTCTTTCTTTGCAACAAGTCGAGGTTTTCATCAATTTAATTGTATACTAGGTGAAGATTCTAAGGAAACAACATATTGTTGTGGGGTCGTATGCATATCAGTTGCTACAGTTCGCATCAATTGGAGCATTTGGCAACCGATTTCGTACCAAAATATTAGAACTGAAACTACACATAGTTTCTCGTTACAACACAAGTCGCACCACTTACCTGATTTGCAGTGGTCTCGACCACCAGACGCTTGAATTCCTTGTCCACAGCAAGCCACTGGGACAACCAATAAAGTAATTAAAAAATAGCAGGAGATTACAGTATTGAGGAGCATCCTTTGCAGACATCTATTGCTGGAAACATGATGGTTACATCAAAAGTATGATAAACGTACCACCCATCCAGAGCCCTGTAAAGCAGCACCTTCTGCATTCATCTTCTGTACTAGAGCTTCCAAGGAGCCAAAGTGACTGTCAATGGCCGAACTTAAAGAAGCCTTTGGAGGCTCGCCACCACCTTCCTGGAGATATTAGCTTTTAAATAATTTCCTTCCCGATTTTCGAACAAAGAATGGTTATTATGATTATAATAAAAAAATATTTAGGAGGCAAACTTACACGAACAGGAGCAAGATTCTTCCAGAAAATTGAGTGATTAACATGACCTGTTAAAAACAATGTCAGAGCCAAAAAACAAGATTAGCTAGTCCAAGTTCCATATTAACTAACTAGAGTAAACAGCCAGTAGCATTTACTTCCCCTGCAATCTACATCAAAGTCTTAGAGAAAAAACCAAAAAATATTCACTTCCATATATTATCACCACTAAGCCAACCTAAAAAATACTATCTTTATTGAAATGATCCTTTCAGCCATTTGAAATTGTATATATTGCCAAAGAACTCATTTAAGAAGCCAAACAAAGTTATAAAGCATAAATAACCACAATTGTCACCAAAGTATGAGAACTCTACTAAAGAAGTTTCTAAACTTCCAAGGCAAGAACAATATTTCACCCGTGACAAAAATCAGGCCCCTCTCTATAAGCAAAAGCCTTGGGGAAGGCTTTTATAACATTTCCTATTCCAAGATACCAGTCACCTAAATTTTCTTCAATCAATTCAACCCATTAGAGAAAAAGACTATGGCATTTGCTACATATTCACATATTATTCAAGGCTGCAATTAGCACCACAAAAGTTAACCATGATCAGCATAATACACATTTCAAATTTCCACGCCCCAATCCTTTCCCACATAAAACAGCTAAATCGCAATACCATAAATAAATAAATTACATAAAATTCACTCCCCCCCCCCCTCCACCCCCAAAAGAAACCCCAACACACATATAAAACCAACACACAGGAAAAACGTACAATCCAGGAAATCATTTACGGTAAAATACAGTACCTCCGCCATTGAACTTGATGGCGCCCTGCAACTTCACAACAGTGGAGGCATCGCCCTTAGTAATGGCGCTATCAAGCTGCTCCAAGGCTTTGTTGTAATTAGTAATGTAAGTCTGGTGGTGCTTCTGGTGGTGGAGCTGCATGATCTCGCCGCTGATGGCGGGCTCGAGGTCGCCATAATCGTAAGGCAGGTCGGGCAGCGAGAACGTCTGCAGGCCGCGAAAGCCAAGAGGGGTTGTCGTCTTCAGGGTTTTTCTGGTGATTAGGGTTCGGAGAGCCATAGCTGACTCGCTCTTGGAAGGAAGGGTTTTTCTGGAGAAATTTAGAGAGATCGACAGGTGGAAAAGAAATGAGGTAATGGAAATTGGATTATTGGAGATATTAGCTCTGTAAAAATCTCCCCGATTAATCTCCGCCTAGATACTAGCCTCCCTTATCTATCTCCAATTTTTTTTCTAATCCCGTCCAAGTCCTGTCTAGGCTCCGCCTAGACAGTAAACCCCAATCTGCCGTCTAGCGCATCGCTTTTTACGACATTAGAAAAATAGACTAGTTTTCATTTCGCAAACCTTTTCTTATTCATTGGACTATTTTTACAGTTTTACCAAATCAGGCAATTTTCTCTCCAATGCTTTTTCTTTCAAAAAAGAAAAACGTTTTCTCGAGATAATAGTAGTAAATTGATTTGATATATAATAATGATTAACTTTTCTTTTAACAAGACTCAGGCGCGACTGGATATGCTTCATTTTTAAAATTTTATTTTTCTAGATAATAGTAGTAAAAAAAATTGAAAGTAAAAAGTTAATTCCAAGAGTGTAATTGCATGTGTAATAAAAAAATAATAATAAAAGATAAATAATAATAATTAATTTTTCTTTTTAAAAAATTGTGTAGATGTACTTGGTAAGAGAAAAATTAAACGTAAGTTAAATAGTATATTTTCTGAAATTTTTCATAAACAATTGGATGTAAAATTAAAAAAAAACTCTGGCAGAATGAAAATGAAAATCCTTTCATATCCAATCACAGCTCAATTTTATGTAGAAGACCCATTTGTTTTATTTACTTTTTTGTCCTCAAGCAACCATTTCAATTAAAATAATAGTTTGAGACCAACATGAAAATGTAAGGAGAACTTTTATTTTGGACGAAAAGAATCAACATCCAACGCCACAGTGCCCAAAAGCCCCAAAAAGGCAAAAACCCACGACCATGCATGCATTAGCATCCACCAAAATTCGGAAGTGATATTTTGAGCTTACTGGGTTAGGCAAAGCCACGAGAAAAGTGACAAAAATCACAAGAGATCTACTGATTTTAACCAAAAAGCTATATCTTAGACATTGTAACGTTAAAATTCAGCTCCCATTTGCTGAGAACTAATCAAATAACTTCAATGGAGAAACACAGCTCTGAAGATGGCAGATATGGTCACTTTTGAAGCAATTCACGGGCCTTTTTCAACCAAACATCATAAATCTCATCTGCGAACAGCACAAAATGCACCTGAAAGGCAATATAATGTGATAACATTTACTGTCAGGCGATGCATGTATAAAATGGACGATACAAAAATCAATTCTCATGTTCAGACAACAGAACAGGGTCGCTAAACCACGTGAACACTATGTAACTATAAGCTTTGAACATAAAACTACCTAAAATGTGAATTTATCTTGGTGTCCCTTTGAACATTTCTAAACACAAAGAGATCCATTGCAAAACCCCTGTCCACTTACTGCTCGAATTGGATCATGTACTAATAAATCTCATCGTATGCTGGAATCTTCAATTGATTGAAACTGTTTTATATCACTCATAGAGGTCTAGTGTCATTATTCTTCTAACTGCTAAGGAATGTTTAGATTCATTCGTAATAAACAGACTGATTCTTGTGATCTAGTGACAAAGAAGAAAGGCTGGGAGTTAGAACTCGAGTAGAAAAAGCATCCATGAGTATACATATTGCCATTTTTCTATCCAAAGATTCAAAAGCCCATTTGGAGCAAAGGGGTCAGGACTAATTTCTTGACAGATAAGAGCGTTCGCACTGTTGGACCACCCGGCTCTTGTTAAACTCCGGGAACGATACTAGACTTAGCTTCTGAGGCTTCACTTAGCTCTGCATTTACCATCTTTTTATCTGATGTGATTGAAGGCATGCTAAAAGTTCTTAGTTTCTTATCATCCAATAGGCTAGTTTGTCAATCGGATATTTCTAATTATATCAAAGTTGACTTCTTTTCTAATGGAGAAAATTAGGAAATGGTCTTCAAATTCACTCCCCCTTACATATTTCACCTCTAATTCATTTCCATTTAGCCACTTCTTTTCTAACAAAGTTCCTTGGCCCGTTGAAGATGATCAACCTTCTAATGTTAAGAAGTGCTAGGAATGTTTTGACATCTAATCAACCAGTAGCACAATGGCATAAAATTGTTTACTCTGTAAAACAGTTACTAGACAATGATCACTAGTTACCCTCCTGTCCCCCAACTGTAGAATCTTGAGGGAATGTGTGTATTGGGATCAAACTGGGCAACATATGGACTGTTTTTTCTGGAAGGCATCAACTTCAGAACTACAACTTGATTGTTATACCCCACTGGGGAACAGTTGCATAACGAATTACGCAAGGGAGAAGTTAGGGATTAATAGGATTGTGTAACGCTGGGTCAAGGCATCATAAGGTTACATACTTTCAATACATGCGTTTTTGTTGTTTCTAATTCTTTTCCTTTTTATTTTCTTTTGCTTTCAGAAACTGAACAAGTGCAAATATGATATTAAGGCTTTTTTTCATTTGATCTGCTTGAACATAACTCCTTTTGCCGAAAGATTTTACATTTGCTTCATCATTATCCCAAGATAAAGTCTTGCTTCCCAAAACAAAATCGAAGTCCCCTTAATTTTAGCGGTGATAATGCAAGATTTTCACCTGCAGAAGTTACATTCAAGATACAACTGGTAAAGAAAATACCTCTTTGAAGTCCCCAGCAGATTCCTTGATTGTAGAGATGGCCACCGTGGCTGCTTCATCATAGGGATATCTGCAACCGAAGAATATGAGCTAGCAGAAGAATTCACTTTAATAGTGTACTTAAACCCAAGCAAACAATCAAACCACGTTTAAATTCTATAAATCAGCATTTGCATTACTGCTTTCTAGATACTAGATTTCTTCCTAATCATGCTTGCTATCCCAAGAGTTACATTATATAAACAATAAACAATGGACTCTGCAAAAGATTCAATTTCTCAGCTGCAGAATGACAAAGATAAGAGATCTCATAGGATAGGATTTCCACTATTTTAGTAAGAAAGGAAGTAAATTTTGGGAAAAGAATGCAACCAACTGCACATTGATCTAGTTGACTGGGTGATAAAAGGAAATAGTGCAATATTACTATATTAGGCAGACATGAAATAGATAACAATAAAGGGAGATATTTATTTATTTGAAGAGATAACAATAAGTTAATATGCAAAAAATAACACAAGAAAATTAACCTTTATCAGCTTAAGAAAATAGTCCTGTTGTCAGGGGCGTAGCTAGGGGGGTGCCACCCCGGCACCCGGCACACCCCAAATTTTTTTTGTCCCGTTTTTTATGTGGAAAAAAAATAAAAAAAAAATTATATATGTTTTTTTAAGGAGAAAAAATAATTGAGCTAGGGGGAAATGGGGGAAAAAAATTTTGGGCTAGGGGTAACCAGTCGAGCTGGCTACGCCCCTGCCTGTTGTGACAACATACCCATAGACCCCACATGATATAGCAGTAAATGCGATGTATTGAATGTTGTGTTCTTTTGCCACGCGTAAACTGTTTCTGCACCAAGTTTAATGCAATACAAGAACATGAATATATATATATATATCAATAATAAAGTTAACTTGTAAGAAAAGAACTTGCATAAAGTTCAACTAAGTACCTGTACGCATTTCTCAAAGAGGTTTCAGGGTTCTTATCTATGTCATAAATCGGTCCAACTGTATGAATAACATGTGAAGCTGGCAATCGAAAGCCTCTACACATTTCAAAATGTAAGCTTACTTCATCACGTACAAGTGAAAATAAGGACGCTATAATATATACATTGTTTCAACAAGAAACACATACGGGGTAATCCTTGCTTCTCCTGTGGGGCAGCGAACTCCAGGCTTCACCTCTGGGACCTCATAACATGCTGCCCTTAGTTCTGGACCAGCAGCTCGATGTACAGCTTAAAAACACAAGGGCCGGAAGAAATAAAATGAGAAAGATGACCAGAGATTAGATCAACTAAATAAATTAGAAATTGAAGCAATCACCTCCATCAGCACCACCACCTCCGAGCATCCGTTCATTGGCCGGATTGACCTATAAAGGAACCAGTCCAACAAAACAATAGAATTAGCATAAAACGCAAATATTTTGAGATATATGTTATGCTGAAAGTTATAAGAATACTTGACAATAAATTTGCTCGACATCTAAAATTAATTGCACCAGATTTTTTTTGGAATAATAGATATACCACTCTATTGAATGTTATGTGTAAGAAAATCCATCAGACTCATAACTAAAAACTGGCTGGGAGCAGCATCTTATTCTCTTCATTATTTAACAGATACAAAGATCACTGGGAGTTGGGACCGGAACATATAGAGATGGGGGAGGAAAAGAGTAGAGTTCAATGTCCAGATATCTTGGAGCCTTGGTAGAATTATAGGAATTTGCTGGAAGGAGAGGTTGCCCCTACCAGCTCCCCATGTCTTTGTGCCTGTGATTCTATTTTTCTCCGAAGAGTGTGGTTGAAATCTTAAGGGGTCATATTAATCACAGATAATATTGCCATTAATAGTTGATGATAAGAGAAAAAAAAGTTTAAGCTTTTCTTCTGAAATTGGAGTATTTGATCAGAATCATTCCAATACAAACTAGAAATCAAGGTAACGCACTATGCTCTGAAAGTATAGTAATCCCACCAATATTTTCCTACTTTTCTTCACTCTTTTATCGTTACTTAAAGTGTAATGCCGATTCCCGAGCATAAGGCCTCTGAATATCCCATTCCTAGACCCTATCCTGCACATAAACAATCAATTCTCAAAGAGAAAACAAAACAACAATGGCTTAATTCGTTTCCCCTCAAATACACATTCAAAATCAGCTAAAACCACTCTTTTCTTCTGTATCTATGCGACACACCCTATGTTAGCAATATAATCCAGAAATTAAACCCTACTATCTAACCACAAAACTTTTAATCTTCCTCATTTCCTTTTTCATTCCTTTTTAATAGTAAAATTTACACCTCAACACAGAAATTCAAAGAGAGAAAGACAGAGATTGTTACAATAGCATCGGAGGACCCGTCGACGGACCACCGAGTGATGTCTCCTTTCTGAATCTTGAGAACACTCGACGGAGACAGCTGAAACTCCACCTCCTGACGGTCATCGCCGCCGCCGCTAGACATCGTAGAAAATCCAAAGGGCCTGAGTAGTGGTTGAATGGCAACGACCCGGTAATATTCGTTTTTCTTCAGGAATCCCCGCGGGCGGCGTAAATTGTGGAGGGTTTTGGGGCAAAATCGAGCGGAGAAAATGCGTATGATTCTGGAGTAGAGTGGAGTGACAGGAGTCATCAGTTGATCCCCGTAAACCTGTATCGAATTTACTAGCGGGCTCCGCACGCATAAATATTAAATATATTTTAAAATATGTATATAAGATAATATTTTTATATATGTATTTATTGGACGTAGTTGTTTTTCTTTTTCTTTTTGGGGGTGTTTACTCTTATTTAATAGTAAAAAAATGGACCTTTTGTTCCATGGACCTTTATTTTTTTCCCTCAAACTCTAGGCGTTTTTTTCTCCTCTATCTTATTCGGTTATTCCTCTGTCTTCTATTATAGAGGAGGAGGGAAGTAATTTACAATGCTTTTAGTCTCAATAAATAGGTGTTTTTTCCCCGGTAAATAAATGTGTCTATATGTTGGATTTTGTTCAGAAAATTCAAATAAGTCATTACTCAACGATACATGATAGAAGCGAGATTAAAATTTTTAGTACATATTTTGTCCAGCGCCTTTGTTGCAATGTTCTATCCTACAGATGAGTTAGTTTTGTTTAGGTTTTAAAAAAAAAAAATTTGTATAGGTTATAATCATATAGGCTTGCAACTGTTTTTCACTCATCTTATAATCACTTGTAAGTATCTTATGATAAATGATATTCATTTTGATTAAAAAAATAGTAAAAGAAGAATACATGATAATGTAATAGGAAAGAAATATGAAAAACACCTTAGAGAGGGAAAAGGAATAACACAAATTTGTTCGTTTTAATTATTAAGTGGGTATTAAAAAAAGTTTTTTTTTCTTCTTGCAAACCCTAGCGGGACCTAGCCATTTTTGCTAAGGTGTTAGTAGGTTAACTAGGTTTGTTGGCAGTTGAACCGTTAAACCGTTTACCTATGACTTGACTGATTTGATCGCAAGTACGGTATTTAAAACTTAGCTGGTAAGTACATCATACTTGTCTTGAAAATATGATTTGATATATAAGTGGTAATTAATTGTAATATTGTATATATAATGTTCTTTTCAAAAAAGATTATATAATGTCAATCATTTGAGACATAATTCCAGAATATTTATTAGCGCGAATTATAATCATCACTACCAAGAACAAAATTAAAAAAAAAAAAAGGAAAAAGAAATGATTATAGGCCATAGTAAATTTAATGGCCCAAAGGGCCAAAATAAGGTGCAATGTGGTCTCAAGTCATGTTACAATTCAAGGACAGTATGCTTCTTGGAGATCCAATTTTCATGGAAAAATAGGAGAGAAACTTTGTTCAAATTCATCTCAATTCTTCATTGGAAATTTAATTTTTTTCTTATTCTTTTTTTCAAAGTTAGTTATGGGTTTCAGTATGCAATAAAATATCTTAGTTGTGGCTTTATTAAATCGGATAAACTTCCAAATCATCAATGTATAGTAATTGTTAACAGTTAGTTTGGCAATCACTTCTCAACTCCCAAAAAGCTATACAGACTTTAATGTGATAAAAGCAAAAGCCCCATTAAAATCAATGCCACATAAAACAGATATTCAATCACATTAAGCATCCCCAACTCAATACTTTTACTGAATCAGGGAATAGTTTACAAACTTATATATGATATTCTTGATGGATGCATCAAATCTTATCCACCATCTGAATATCTCTTCCAAAAAAAAAAAAATGAAAAAGTGATTCCTATAATTTGACTACATACATATATATAGGCCTAAGCGGGTGCAAACCTGCCACCTCAGCCATAGAGCCACAGCCCTTAGAGCCTCTTCCATACCTCCCACCCTTTATGCCATATACAAATTCATTATTAATCCCTTTTTTTTTTCTCTTATCATAACCTTAAGGTTAATAATTTTTTTACCAAAATTGAATTAAAATTGCCCCCCTTCAAATGTTTGGCCAAACTGCCAGCCAGCCGGTGCGACGTTGTAGCTAGTAAGAGTCCTTCCGTCACTAGTCGTGACTTGAAACGACAATGTTTGCCCGTTGAGGTACGAGTTGCTTTGCCAATTTTGGCCCCAATTTCTCGACATGGGTTGCCATCCCGTTTTCGATCCCTTAATCGAAACGGAGTGGACATCCCCTGCGCCGCCAACGTTGGTGACCAAGACTAGGTTGAAATAAGAATGGCCATTAATTGTGAACCTTACTCCTCCTTTCTTCTTGCAGGGCACCCTGTTTCAAACCAACACAATGTTATTACAATAACTAAATGGGTTGAAGATATGTTTGATTTCCTTAACTGTCCTAAATTTGAAGATTGGCACTTGTTTTGTACAACTTGGCATCTTGTCAATACTCACAAACTAAGTTAATGTGACCCACAAACAATAAGTAAAATTTTAACTCTAGGTCACTTTCTTTGGCAAATTACTCAATTCTTTCAGTTTCTATAGGAAGTTTGGAAAGATGCCAAACCAAGTTGCCAAATCAGTATACTTTCCTACACTTGAATTCAGTGTAATTACAAAAATGCCAAGTTATCTTTTAAAATTACAAATACCCATTTGATATATGTTTCTATTTTAGATATTGCACCCTCAAGCAAATACAAACCTCATGGGTATTTGTAATTTTGAAAGATAACTGATTTTTTCGTAACTAGGTTAAACTATAGGGGTAGTTTTGTAAATTACTCTATAGATTATATGTTACCTTCGGAAAGAAACGGGGACAATTCCAGCCCTGTATTGGGCAATTTGCAAGAAAGCAGGCTCGGCCAAGTCGAAGTGCTGGCGGGGAGGGTTGCACCACCCGCCGTTGTCGTTAGGCAGAGACGGGTTAGGAGGGCAGAAATTGGTGGCGGTGACCATGATGGTGCCCGGCAGACACCATTTGGGGTCGGTCGCGCACGTTAGCTCGTAGCACGCCCCGCACGTCAAGCCATTGTTGAACAGAGCAGTACTTAGTGCTGCGGTGTTTGTACCATATCCTTGGCTGTACAAATTACCATACCCACAAGCCCCTCCTGCATTAATAATACCCAACAAAATGTGTCACTAATTAAAATCTCATGCCTAAATTAAATCACATTTGCTAGCTTAGCTAGTAGAATGTGACCAATATTTTCAGAAACTAAGCTAAATATGTGGGCCCACTCATTTCTAACCACTCTTTGCTTTATTGACATTTCATATTAAAAATTACCATGATTTGGACTTAGAAAATGAAATTTATAAAATGTGATCATATACGAGTGTGTCCTCTCTCCTATTATAAAAAACTTACCCATTGTGCCCGAGGCATCGCCACCACCGTAGAAAGTGGCGTGAGCGCTATCCCATCCTCCATAATCACCATAAATACCGCGTAAGCACAAGCCGAGGAACGAAAACAATACTAGAGAAACCATGGAAAGTTGAGAAATATCCATTGAGAAAGAGAGAAGAAATGAAAAATGTAATAATGTGGTTGAGGAAGAGGGAGATATGGTGTGAGAGCTTAGTACAAATTGTGAAGTAAGAAGGGTCTATTTATATATAGAGGAAAGTAGTTTGGGACCAGAGAGAGATGTGAGAAATATAAGTATACTAGTATGGTAGAAAGTGACAAGTTAGCGGCAATCAGGTCTGAGACTGAGAGCCACAAGAAGTGAAATCAAATTTAATAATATTAAGGTCACATAAGTTATAACAAAGACCAAGATGCACATGCTTTTGTTTCGAATTGAACTACCAACCGCTAATCTCATAGACCCTACAACCACATGCATTTCTATTTTTCTCACAACTGTTTTCTTCTTTTTCTTGATTCGCTATTTTTTTTTTTTTGTGACTAGTCATTGGATAAGCAGCTCCGGGCTCTCAAAAACTGTCCTCATGTAAATCGCGAGAGATGTCTGAACGACCGGATCCCTAATATCCCATTCCACGCACATTAAATCCCTGTGATTCTTTCCATAATGGACTCTCATCTATCCAAATTGCAGTGCTCACAACGACTCTAGTCTCCTCATTATCAGTCTTGAAGCCCTCAATAATTCAATATTAATTATATCACAATTGTGCTCGGGGGACTTGAACCCTTGACCTTTACAAAGAGATGTGAGAGTTACCTCACCTTGATCAATCGGCTTGGATTCTTGATTCACAGTCTTATTATATAATTATATAAATTTATAAATTGGATATGTAATAGTATATGGCTACAATAGTAAATTATTAATAGTTCGTATTAGCTGCCTGAAATTGCGGTTGGTTAGTGTGTGGAAGCATTTTGGAATTTTTGTTTCAAATTGGTGTTATATCTCGTATTGCATTTTATAAATACATACCAAGTATATATGATTCGTTGCAAATATATATTTAAGAAAATATTTTATGCACTTCATGTGTATATGAGAAGTGTAATATAAAATGCAACACTAAGAAAAACAGAAAATAAGGTATGTGTTAGACTTATAGTACTGGCAGCATATTGACTATTAGAGCGCTTTAAAAAGAGGGGGAAAAAGCATATTGACTCTTAGACATTTGAAACTTGTAAAATATGCTCATTAACAATTTAAGATGCAAAAGTCAAGTTCCCACAAAAAATTCGTTGCATTAGGGGATGTAAAGATAATTTAATTATAGTCAAAGGAGTTTATATACATAACCTGTCTAATTTTTATTTTTTTAATAAAAAGGTTCTTAATTCAATGTTGTTTTCGAACTTTTAATTTGAAGAGTGTGACTCCTAGAAAAAAGCTAAAGTTTTAGACATAAATTTTGAACTTGCATGTATAAACTTGTATGTAACCCAAGTTAATCTTGATTAACAACTAATGATAGCATGTATAGTAAATTATGGATTTTAAAATTATCTATACTCGATTTCCTTTAAAGAACTATGTAAGATTCAGTTAGTTTGTAAAAGATTGGTTTTACGCGAACAACAAAGTAAAAATTAGTTAATTCAGTCAAATGTGGGTTGAGGTCAATTTAGGACACCTTGGAGGTAGAAAAAATTAGTTGTGGAAAACGATGAGTATCTGAGTTTGTACAGCCACAATTTGTGGTGTTTACCATGTGTCAACTTGTTCCCCCAATTAATACACTTTGAGATTGCCAATAACTTCTCGTCTAAATACTAATCAAGGTTAAGGTTGTAAGATTTAATTTACCGAGTTATAGATTTTGCAGTTAATTTCACTAAATGTTTATGATTATTAGTACAAAATGACTGTAGCTAGTTATCCCAACAACAAGGAATCGAGTACGAAAAATAAAAACATAAGGAAATGCTCTTCCACTTCTATTAATTAGTTCATCCAAGACTTATAGTTTGATAGTTGGATTGAGGACATGAAAGCTAAGGTATGTGATGATGCTAGCAATTAGACATCTCACTCCGAGCTAGTGAATTATAGTAAAGTGTATCTGATTCTGGTGCAATGCTCAAAATAAATGTGATAGGAATCGACCTCCACACACAAATAATGTTAGAAGAGCTCGGAGATTGTCTTTGGTAAGTCCTGCATGCAATGCTTTTAATCAGCAAAGTGTAGGAATCTAATCCATATTACAGAAATTAATTGGACAATTATGAATTGTATTTAACTAAAAATTATTAATACTTATTTATATGTACGGTTCCTCATGTCCCTATAGTGTTGACGGTAATAAAGGAGGCCTTATGGGTTTTTTCTAGTGATTTGGCCCAATTAATGATATTTATAGGTTAATTAATAACTAATAATGAATTAAATAAACAATGGAATATTGAATAAGAAAATTACGATTTTACCGGTTTACCCCTCATCAATATGACAGCAAAAAATCCAACTAACTTACAAATAATTAATATTAACAATTACATTGAATTAAATTATTAATATCTCCATGTCAAAATAATATACTTAAATAGTTAAATTTCTTCTAAGATTTTTTTATAAAAAAGATTTGAGGTTCGTTCAAGACCAATGTAATGGCCAAGCATAACTCATATTTAAAATTTGAGCTACCTAATGTGAACATTTGAAAATGAATATATTACATATTAGACCAAATTCGTTTTTTCTTATTGTATCTCAGCATGATTTAATTTGTTGATAGGGATTTAAAAGCGTTTGTCGGTTATCCTCATATGATAAATTAGACAAGTTTATAAACATTGACAACAATATAAAAATGTTGTTATCATAAGTTTGCAAAGTCGGCTTAATTAAGGGTGATTTATGCATATATATTCCAAATTTAGTTCACTTTGTATCGTTTTCAATAAAAATGTTGTTATCATAAGTTTGCAAATTAGTCGGCTTAATTAAGGGTGGTTTATGCATATATAATCCAAATTTAGTTCACTTTGTATCATTTTCAACTCACGAAGATATCTTAAACAATACCTTAATTATTTATAATTTAATCAACAAAAATCGTCACCATGTCTCATTACTAACACGTGGTAAGCTCATATACGCGGTACCCATAAAAAAATTTATCACTTCAAATAAAAATATTACACAAAGGCACAATTTCATTGTCATCCGTCCAATTAATTAAGTGATTTATTTGTTAAAATAATCATAATTAGTTTTTGATTAGTTATAGGTAGAAGAACAAGAAAGTTTGGTTTAAGACAAAAGGTGTGGATTTTGATTAAGGGGCCTACCATGTTAGGGGCACATGCAAGCTCCGGAAAAAATGGCCCCCTTTGTATCCTTATATCATTATCATTAATTTGTTTGACATACAATATATATTTTTAAATACATAGGAAGTCATTCCACATATAATTTGAGAAATTGATTGACTTGTCACAAAAGAAAAAATTGTTGGAAATATTATAGTTGTTTCCGGGTGAATGAGAAATTGTTGCAAAAGGTGTGATGTTCATTTGGAACTATTCGGATTGAAAAGGTTCATCTGAATAGTTGTGTTGTTTCGTATGAAACCAATGGACGTGTTTGTTCGAATAAATGGATATGTTTGTTCGAACGGTTGTGTTGTTTCACTTGTGACTTTTGGTAATCTATATATATCCCAAGAATCTGCAGATTTTGATAAGCATTTTTTGCATACATTCATCAAAGATATTTTCTGTCAAAATTTTTCGATAAAAGGAGAGTACAAAATATTCGAAGTTCAAATAGTATCTTGTTGTTTGAGTCTTTCTTCTACAACAAGATGAGACCGTTAATATCTTGGGAGACGTTTGCTATTCAACTGTGGGCACCGTGCGGGGCAATTCGTCTTAAAGACATAGAGTCGAACTCTAGCCTCGGTCTAATTTTCTCGCATTTTCTATAATTTTGTTTTTCGGGAATGCAAGTAAGTTTTCTCGATTTAATTTGAATATAATATCGCACGAGATAAATCCCCAACAATTTAAGACGAATTGACTTTCCGCTTTTTCGTGCGTATTATATGTTTCTCGGACTGTTTCATTCGCTTCTAATTAGCCTTGATGATATATGTATGTTTTGTTATTCCCGAATTCAAAATCCACTTACCGTTAGAGGGTAAGCGAACAACCCCCCTTTCTCTCTCTTCTTCCATTCTCTCTACCTTCTCTCTACATCTTCTCAACCACATACCTATTTTTCCCCCATTCCTCCAATAAGGAGGATGGGGGAACAACTAAAATGCTCTAGTTTTTTGATTTCTTGCGTTTTCTCCCGATTTGGGAGTGTATTTTTCCCCTTGTGGGACTTTAATCTCTCTTAATGGGAGTGTTTGGTTTTCCCTTTGTGGGAATTTATTTTTGTTTTTGTTTTTTATTTTTTGTTTTCGTTTGTTTTGTTTCAGATCTGATAAGGGTCTTTTTATGCATGTTTTATGTGTATATTTGAGTAGAATTCGAGTTATTTTATTGTTAGTTTTGTAAATTTTTTATTGTACATAGTTCATATTACTCCGAGGTGATTTTATTGATGTAGATTGACCATTCGGGGCTAATTTTGGTGAATTTCGGATCATGGATTCATGTCAAAACATACCGGGGAGTTTAAGGATGCAAAAACGCTCGAAATTCCAAGCCAAACGCGTCGTTTCGGGGCCTTTTTGGTCCAACACGGGCGGGGTGTCGGGCAACACGGCCGTGTTCACGGGAGCTAAAACTCGAAAGTTTTGCACAAAATGACCTCCAACACGGCGGCCGGCCGTTTCCAACACGGCTGGCTGTGTCCAGAACACGGCCTGGCCGTGTTGGGAAGCACGACCATGTCGGGTTGAGTCCCTGTGTGATAAAAACAAAGACGGCCCGGCCGTTCTCGGGCGACACGGGCGTGTCCGGGACCTCTTTTTGCAACTTTTCTTTGCGGAATTTGGGAAAACTCACCAACCAATCCATTTTGGCCACTTTTGTACACTTTTACACCTTATTTTGTTTGAAACATGTCTCCATGTCCCTCCTCATCACTTGAATACAAGAATTCACCAACCAACAAGGAAAATAGGGGTGATTGTTTAATAAAAAGAGTACTATCAATGTATTGGTTGCCTATAAAAGCGAGGGTTGAAATTGGGAGATGCATTCATTAGATACTCAGGAAATATTCATTGTATTCATTTCATTAAGTAGAATTGGGATCAAGGGTCTTGGAGGAGAAAGCTTGGGGCAATATTGGAAAAAGAAGGCTTGGAGCAACATCATCAACCAAGGAGGAAGTCTTGTATTGGTCTTGAATAAGAGCTAAGTACACCATGTTCATTTTATTCAAATCATCTTGTGTAGTATACTCTTTTATTAAAGCCATGTGTAGCTAAACTCCTAGTGTTTGAATGTAATGAACTCTGAATGGATTTGTGATTAAGGTGTGTATGTTTTTAATAAAATCTTCATATTTTGTGTGATTCACTTATATTATGATTCGTTCATTCGAATTAATATATGCGCAATATTGATTTGAAGTTTATTTTTCATCCGGGAAATCGAGAGATTCATGGTGAAATAGAACTATATAAGTGAAAAGAGTTGCATGCAATCCTAGATATAGGACGACATAAATCTTCCGGATTAGGGTCAAACCTAATATGGGAATTCACAAATCGTTATAATGTTGTCTTGGGGTTTTAACTAGAAAGAGATTTGATTAATCAACTTGAGATTAGAAGTTTTTCGCCTTGAGAAAGGGTTTAACTTAAATTGGGAATTTCTACTACGGTCCACAAGACATAAGATTTTATTAAAAGAGGTTGGTTTTTGCTTAAGGGCTTACGGTTGTATTTTTAATTCACAAATCACAAAAACATTCTAGAGGGATTTACATTCAAACACATTTCTATCTCTTGATTTCTTATTTTACAAATCTTCCTTCATTTTTGCAATTTATAATTTGTTTTCCTTTTTCATCAAACAAAAACTCGAAAATTGTTAGATTAAATAACAAAAAGACGGTAATTATTAGTACTTACAATCCTCGTGGGAATGACACTCGGTACTCAATAATCTATACTATAAAACGATAGGTGCACTTGCCTACGGTTTTAAAGGTAGCTTTTGAGCCATCAAGATTTGTCTATTTGGGTTCAAGATCTGGTCTTTTTGGATGTAGATCTGGCCGATGAATTTCAGATCTGGTGACTTTGGTGGTTGATATACTGCAGAAGATGGTTTCATAATGGTTTCATCGAAGAAAGACACGAGATGGAGTTGGATCTCGAGCATTTTGATAATTGAAGGAAGGTTTTGTGACGGATTTGGAACTACTAGCCATTTGATGGAGTTTTGGTTTTTTCTCTTGTTACAAAATTTTTCATTTGTTATTTTTCCAAGCCCTGTATTTTTCTTTTCATTTGAGATTGTGACCACCTTTTGTGAGTTTATCTTGCAATTTTCAGTCTTTCAGTTTGAATCTGGAAAATTGCTTTCCATACGGATCGCTCTATGTAATCTTATGGATTGGGCTTTTTAGCCTCTTTGTATGTTTTTTCTTCAGTTATATATAAAATTATCGTTTCAGAAAAAAAAAATTACCGTTAGAGGGTAATTAGTTATGTTCGGACGGTATATCATTTCGGGTTTTATTGGATGACAAATATTTATTTGATGATAGATGCCAATTTTCTGATTTCGTTTAGGATTCACATCTGCCATTTCTGAAAGTTGTTTTCTGCTTAGTAAACTCCAAACATACAAGTTTGAATGTTGATGATTCTGATAATTCATGATTATAATATTGTCACGTGAATTTGCTTCATATGCTGACCCTATATGTATTCATGAATGGAATCATTGTGAAAACAAATTAATGTGCACAGTAAGATTGCATTAGAAATTTGAAATTGATGTCTTCAATTTATGTACTCAACCTTACCAGTTAATGCCACTTGTGACTGAATTGGGTATTATGCATGTTTCCAGATTGATTTGTTTTTTTTTTTTTTTTTTTTGGGGGGGGTAGATTGATGTGTTAATCAAACTTAATTAATCTGTTTTGACTCTGTATTTGGAAATTATAATATTGTCTAGTAATTTGAATGCAAAAACTGAAATTTGAGTCGTGATTTGTATATTGTATTTTGTTTTATCATACAAACTTGATTGCAATTCAAATTGGTACTAATCCTGTTTTTAGAGTCTATGTTTCTGATTGATTTATAAAACTTTGGTTCAGAAACATCTTATTAGGTCAAGTTTAAATATTTGTGTTCAATTTTGACAAGACTATTTCGTGATATTACTAGTTTACTACAAATTCATGTGTATTGAAATTGATAATGGTAATCTAGTACAATTAGATACCAATTTCAATTCTTGGTTTTCTAGTATAATTTTATGAGTCTTATTTGGAAATAAGAACTACCTCAAGCATAAGCGGAATGAAATGGGGCTTGAGGATTTGATAGTTCAACTTCGGATTGAGAAAGACAACCGCGATTCTGAATGAAAATCGACAATTGTGGGGTTGTGACCACACTTTATGGAACACAAGGTGAGCTTATATTGTATTTTTTGAATATGACGGAAGGTGTTGCCAAAAGTATTGTAACACTAGAGGCAGACAGAGTAACAAGTTAAATTCAAAGTGTTACTGAAGATGTGATAACACCCAAGGTTATACACCTTGTAAAAGATGTTAATGGAGTTATTGGAACTAAGGTCTAAAATCTGGTAGAACGAGGTTCTAACTGGATTACCAGGACGAGGTTCTAACAGAACTAAAGAAAAGTGGCCGAGAGCCATAAAAGTTCTGGATAATCTTGTGTTAAACAAGGATACCAGAAATTGGAAAGGAAGCTTTGCTTTAGCAACCCACATAAAGGATAATACCTTGAAATGTGGGATTCCATGTTGGATATCTGCGATAGCCAATCGGCTATAAGCGAGGACACATAGTGCCAACTTCGAGTGTCATAACATATAGCAAAATATGTCGGTGAAGGCATGAGCAAATCTAAATGCCCTTGTGTGAGACATATGATCAAGCGTCCCGAGAGAGGAGCGCATGGCTAGTTAACTCTACCTAAAATATGGTGAATGTATACAATCGAGTCTTTTAGCCCTCCCGAAAATTCTTTGGAATTTTGCGTAAGCAATGGATTGTTTGTCAGTTGGGATACAAACACAATTGAACTTTGTGAGAAATAACAATTGTTAGATTGATAGTTCTCAAAGTTGACCTTGTTGCACATTGTGAGGGTGGTGAGTTTTGCCTCAAATGTGGGGATGTTTGGTAAATATAAATTTACCTCAGTGTTGACAAAGATTGACCCCAATAACTGCAAAGTCAAAGAAATACAAGTTTCTTTGAGAGGTGTCCTTGTATTTCTTTGAGATGTATCCTAAAAAAACAAAAAAAATGAGTCAATTGACATTGATATGGCTGATTGATAGCTAAAAGGGGTCAACTGTGATTTCTCTTGAAGAGGTGCATCTTTTAGTGTACTTTTTAGTGTTGCAACAATGCACACATTGAGAGATCTGAAAGGAAAGGTGTAGAAAAAGTCCTTAAAGGCTAAACCTTATCAAGGTAGGCCCAAAATGGATTGTTGTACCGAACTTGAAGGGAACATGTACAACTATTAAATCATTGTAAAGATAATGACAAACGAATCTCTTCCTAAAAAGAGATGACATATTGACAATAGTCTACATGAGCTTAAGGTGTTATAAAGCCACATTGACATTGAAGGGCTTGAAAGTCCACCAGTGGCACTTATGTCGATTTGAAGTGGTTACACATGCTCAGGGATTATATGCTCAAATATGTGAAGATATTGATCTCAATCTTGCGCGCAAATTTGATTGAAGTGGAGATCAAATATCAATTATCGAAGGGAATGGGATTAAAGCCTATTACGCATGAATCTTTGTAATGGTAACCCAACTATGATGACTGGAGATCCCAAGAACTTGGTTCAATGGGATAACTAAGTTATGAAGATTCAGTTAAGCACTTAGGATAAAACTCCTACCCATTCCTATGATTAAAAGTGCTTTCTGCAGAAGTATGTAAGGTTAAGTTTAACTTTTAATGATTCATATAGCTTGGTTAAACCAAGTGGGGTATGGCACAATACTCTTAATAGGAGGTCACCTATATAAGTGTGAAGTAGGGCCGTTTCTATGAGAATTCTGAGGCTTGAATTCTCTAAAACACTTATGAAATCCAAGGTTGTTCAGGGCCAAAATGAACACAACCATGAGAACTGGAAATGTTAGGGAGGTTATTGTGTGGGTGTTGTTGTTTTGGTTTACATCAATGGCTGAACAGTTCAAGACATCATGTTCACTGATTAGCCAAGTAAACCCGATAGTATTCCACTAGGGAAGGTTCAAAGCCATAAGCTACCTCTCCTGATGCAATAGCTTTCCGTTTGTACTCTCTTTTGTGTCTGCATTCACATGTGCATTTGCATTGATTCACGTAATTTCTCATTCATGTGGGGATTGTTGGAAATATTATAGTTGTTTCCGGGTGAATGAGAAATTGTTGCCAAAAGGTGTGACTGTTCATTTGGAACTATTCGGATTGAAAAGGTTCATCTGAATAGTTGTGTTGTTTCGTATGAAACCAATGGACGTGTTTGTTCGAATAAATGGATATGTTTGTTCGAACGGTTGTGTTGTTTCACTTGTGACTTTTGGTAATCTATATATATCCCAAGAATCTGCAGATTTTGATAAACATTTTTTGCATACATTCATCAGCATATTTTCTGTCAAAATTTTTTCGATAAAAAGGGAGAGTACAAAACATTCGAAGTTCGCCGTATCTTGTTGTTTGGAGTCTTTACTACAACAAGATGAGACCGTTGTATCTTGGGAGACGTTTGCTATTCAACCGTGGGCACCGTAGCGGGGCAATTCGTCTTAAAAACATAGAGTCGAACTCTAGCCTCGGTGTAATTTTCTGTATTTTCTATAATTTTGTTTTCGGGAATGCAAGTAAATTTTCTGATTTAATTTCGGAATATAATATCGCACGAGATAAATCCCCAACAAAAATCAATTCAAAAATGTTTGTGTTGTGTAAGATACATATATACTAGAAAAGTAGAAATACATATACTTCTATAACGATTACGTATTCATACTAGATATGTACCAAATACGATTTTTTATCCGATATTTTATGAATACTCTATAATACTATATCCAGTTGGGAGAAAAAACAAAACCAGCCTTAGACATCCCAATTCTTATATGGATTCTTATATCTACGTGAGATATCTTACTTTAGGTTTGAGTATTTATAAATTGTT
Organism: Rehmannia glutinosa; assembly: GCA_016081115.2. NCBI lineage: Eukaryota > Viridiplantae > Streptophyta > Magnoliopsida > Lamiales > Orobanchaceae > Rehmannia > Rehmannia glutinosa. The sequence continues at coordinate 27,289,129 of CM071929.1, read as the reverse complement.
AGTTTTTTTAAGCTTGAAGTAGTTAGTACGTCTATATTTTTAATAATATAAAAACAAATAATTCATATATATATATATATATATACACACTGTAGATATATCCTTAAAATTTAAAAAACATGCGTATTTCTGTACTTGTATACCTGTCATACTCGTGTCTCGTACCTGCATCAATGCTTCATAAGTCATAACATATATATATATATATATATATATATATATTGTGAGTTTGAGTAACCTGAAAGAAATTGACAAACCAATTATTATCTTTCAAAATAACTAAATAGCTAAATAATTATATGTGTCCATATGCATTTTCAAGCATAAATATGCATACTCACACATGTGTGTGAGTATTTTGTGTTATAATACACACACATGTATGTGTGCCATGATTTATATTGTATATATGCAGGTGTATATATCTATCTATACATGATTCTGTCAACATATCTTGAGTTTTGTCTCTTTTAGGGGACAAATATTTTGGAAATGAAGTATAGAGATTTAGTTACTTTTCACGTTAATGATTAGGAATTTGTTTACCTGCAGATCTTGATTTTTGTTGGGGTTGTCTTCTAATAAACCTAACGTGCATCTCTTATGTATATAAAATAAAATAACAATTTGATTGTTTATATGACTGTAGGTATGAGAAATAAATTAAACTTATTCATCGATCCATTAATAAATATCTATTTTAGTTTGATTAGTTTTATAAATCAAGCTTGGATATATACATTTTTTTTGGTTACATTATAGAATCTAAAACTCTACTTGAATTTGAGTCAATCAATAAAAAATAAAGAAATATGTATAAAACTATCGAGTTACTAAAATTTGATTAAATGTCGATTAAAATTTGATTAACAAAATTATGCTCAAACCCAATTTTTAAGTTTAGTAAAAATTCTAACAAACTCGAACATTCATTCCTATTTAAATCGTGTACGAGTGTATGCACATGTGGAAAGCTTTATTGGATTTGTTTTCCACCAAGGAATAAAGAAATTTATTTTTAGGAGTACTTTTTATATAAATACATATTTGCTTTATTACAAAGGTAAATAATTGTTCAAACAAGATAATTTAGAACCTCAATTCAAATTTATCTACAAGATGGATGGTTTTACTTACCTTTTTGTGATCATACTTTTGGCTTTACTTTGTTAAGATTTAAGAATATATAATAAAAAATTAACAATGAACAGATAATTAATTAGATATATGCAACTAATAGAAAGAGATTAGAAAAGACATCCTATACTATATATCATAAATGTTCAATGGCGAAGCCAGGTGACCCTAACAGGGTGAATCAATACACGAAAATGAGATGAGCCGGATAGAAAATTTGAAAAAAATAATAAAAACTATAATTATTTTTTTAAAAAAAAATTCTCACTAATTTTTTTTTTTAAAAAGAGGGCTGGGCCAGGACCCAGGTTGACCCAGCCTTGGATCCGCCAATGTTTATGTTTTAATTAGTTCGATTTTCGAAGAAAAAATTACCGGTAAAAGTGACAATTTTACTTTATGAAAGGATAACTACAAAAACCACCCTAGAAGTTTGACCTAATTAGGAAAAAAACACTAACATCCAAAATTACAAAATGTACTATTCATGGGGTTTCTTCCCACAAAATTACACCAACTATTAGTTGACCTAGCGGAATTGGTTGGCATCATTAAAAAATGGGTGGCGCTATTTGCACCCCAATATTTAATTAATACACTATATTTCTATATATACTCCATCTATATTTTACAAACCCATCTAATTACTAAATACACCACACCTATATTTCTAATTTTATCCTCCCAACTAAAAACACACCCTAACTTAAAAAATAGTTTTTTTTGGGGGAAAAGAGAGTTTTTGGAAAAAAACAGCTTTTTCGGAAAAAAAAAAAGCTGGAAAATCAGCTTTTTTTGGAGAAAAAGTTGTTTCCAGTGTTTTTGGGAAAAAAAAACAGCTTTTTCTCGGAAAAAAAGCTGGAAAAACTCAGTTTTTTTTTCATAAAAAAAGCTGGAAAAAAACAGTTTTTTTGGGGAAAAAAGAGAAACAACTTTTTTTTTGTCCAAGCTTTTTCTCGGAAAAAAGCTGAAAAAAATAAGCTTTTTTGGGGAGAAAAAAGCTGTTTCCAGCGTTTTTTGGAAAAAAAAAAAACAGTTTTTTTCGGGAAAAAAAAAAGCTGAAAAAAATCAGTTTTTTGGGGAAAAAAGAGAAACGGCTTTTTTTTTTTGGGAAAAAAGCTGGAAAATCAGCTTTTTAGGAAAAAAAACTGGAAAAATTAGCTTTTTTGGGAAAAAAGAGAAACAACTTTTTTTGGGGAAAAAAATCTGTTTCCAGAGTTTTTTGGAAAAAATAAAAACAGCTTTTTTTCGGGAAAAAATCAGTTTTTTTCGAAAAAAAGCTGGAAAAATAATTTTTTTAAAAAAAAAGAGAAACAACTTTTTTTTGGGACAAAAACTATTTCCAGCGTTTAAAGAGGTGTATTTACACTGCTTTATTTTACTAAGGGTATCATAGTTTTTTTAACTTATGACATTTTTATGAATATTTGGAGTGGGGTGTATTAATCAAATCTTGGGAGGCAAATAACACCACCCTTAAAAAATTCATATGAAAATTCAGCTTACCCCGACAATATTGTTCACAATGAATTAGAGGAACTATTTATAATATTTTATTTAGATGGTTATAATTTTTATATGCATTAAAATATCATAATTTGAATATCTTTATTTCTTTTGCATATTTAATATATTTTCATAATTTTTATTTTACACTAATATATATATATATATATTAATAAATTGTGCAAAATTTAAGCTTTAGAGTATTATATTATAACATACACTAAATAATTTAAAATATTAATTATATATTTAAAGTCCCTGCAATCTCCTCCCTTTCCCCTGTCAATGGCTACCGGGCGTCTCCAGTTTCCCCCTCCCCTTCCCGCCAACATTAGTTTTTCCTTCCCCAAATCGGATTATAATTTCATATTCTAGTTTCTCTATTCTACTCATATTGATATATTTCACTACATCGAATGAATGACACATGTATATGATGATGTTACAATTGTACATGTGTCAGTCATCCAGTGTGCGGAACAGATAATGAGATAGGGAAAGTGGAAAGGAAATCTTATCCCACAAATCTACGTCCCCCCAATTTAATAAAGCAACTTAAAAGTGCTCTTTTATTATTCTTTCAAAATTCTAGCCGTTTTGCTCATTCATCTTCTTCATCTTTTTCTTTCCTCACTCTCCTATGGAGGATGGGAGAAATAATTATTATTGTTGTTAGTCTCAATAAATTTGTCCTCAATAGTTGGTTTTTATTTGTCTCAAATATGTGACTTTTATTTATCCCAAATATATAGCTTTTTGCCGGATAATAAGTTTGTCCAATATTTGAGATTTTGTTTGGAATATCATATTAGTTATTACATGGATAGTGACAAAAGCGGGATTCTTTTTTTTTTGTACGTGTTTTATTCGGTGTTTTCGTTGCAATGTTCCGATTCTACGGATCAGTTACATCTGTTTAGGTTTAAAATTTTATTTTAGATCTGTATATGTTTATTATCATGTATGGCTTGTAAGTGGCGGTGGTTTTTTTTTTATGTGTCATTGTCAAGTTTTTTTCCTATGAATGAATGAAATTCATTAGATTCAATAAAAAATATACGTCCCCATCTCAAGCATATATATAGACATATACGTATATATTTATGTATATATATGTATAGGGGTTAATTACAAAAACCACCGTAAGTTTTGGCCTAAAATACCCAATTAATCTCAAGGGGAATTTTGACTTCTCACAAGTTCTTTGTTCAATTAAATTTTCGTTAGTCAGGTGGGATATTTTGTAATTTTAGAAGTCAGTTGGGTTTTTTTGTAATTATGTCAAACTTTAATTTAGTGATAGTTTATGTTATTGTCCCTTTTATTATGAATTATAAAGTAGCATATAAAGTCAACTACATAAAAAAAGCAAAAAATAAAGCAGCATGTTTTTTTTTTTTTTATGGATCAAATTTACGTTTATATTTTTCTGTAAATCCAAACATCTTCCAATGATTTCAGTCATAGTATATTCCAAAATTCCGTCCATATTATATCAACACCCATGAGTATTTATTTTATTCTTTATTGTATGAAAGATTATACCACTCAAACATTTATAAACATTAATATTTGCACAATTTTTCACACAAACTAGTAAATTCAAACGACTTTATTTATTTCCTCAAAAACAAAAACGATTTTATTTATGATACTTAAATTACAAAGCACGCGCGCGTGTTGTGTATCATCGGTTCTAGACTTCTAGTTTTGTGCCTATGTCAAGGGCGGCCAATCCCCATCTAAAAGTCCAATGTTTGGATTTATTTAAGCAAACATTTTCTAAAATTATTTGGAAAATTATATTCATAAAACTTAATTATATATTTTTTTTCCTGGACTTCAACTTGGCAAGAAATACGACCGTGGCGGTGAAGGAACCCTAATGACGAAGTCATGAATTTTATGTAGGGAGCCCAATTAACATTAATATAAAAATAAAATGCAATACATCAACTCTAAAAATAATAATATAAATTAATAAATATTAATTTTGATAATGTCAATATATTATCTCAATTACATCTTAATATTCAAAAATAAATAACACAATACAATTATATCAAAATAACATAACATTCATCTTCTTTTCTCATATTTTGAAATCGTTGCATAATATCTTCATTCATAATATACATATTTTTTTTAGTAAATGTTACCAAACAATCATTCAATAATCCATCACGGATGTTGAATTCTTTAGTGGGAATTTGATAATGAACCTTAAATAATCCCAAAAGAGATGAATAGAGGTACAAGAGAATAATGCCAAAATTCATATTCAATATTATGGTGGAGCAAAAGAAAATGTTCAAAATTTTGAGAAAGGAGAAAAAATGATCAAGACTCAAATACTTTTTAATTCACAAATTAGAAGGGAACAAAACAATGAAGGACTTGAAAAGCTTTTTTCCATTTTTACCTATTTTTTCATCTTCTTAAGCTTAAAAAGTGAAATTATCAAATTACCCCTAAATTTTTTTCAAAATTTCAGGGGACTCAGTGCCCCCTTTTGGCCTAGGGTGGCTTCGTCCCTGCTAACAAGGATGACATTATTAATTGCAACGAATTTATCTGAACATCTTGCAATAAATTAAAGATGCCAATTGCCAACATGTAACTGCCTTTTCCTATTCATCAATAACCACACCTGTTATGATTTTTCAGAACAAAATATATAGCATCATGGGCACAGTTTGAGCCACAAAATCATTCAGATATTTTAGCTGTTTCGATTTTTTAAAATTATCAAATGGTTTGAAGCATATATATATGAGATCTTCTCTGTTCCCTTTAATGTTTATCTGATATTGTGTCATCACTGACAGGGCCGCTCCTTGTGTTAGGCCGAAGAGTCGGTTGACTCGAGCCCCAAAAAATTATGAAATTTAGGGGCCCAACATATATTATATATATCAATACTTGGTTTGATTGTATATGCGTATACAACGACGGAACTAAGGGGGCCAAGTGGGGGCTGCTGCCCCTCAATATTTTTCAAAATTTATTTTTCTTCTTCAGTTTAATTGTTATTTAGTGTATAACTATGTATAAACTACTGAAAAATTACATTTGCCCCCAAAAATTTTGAGAAAAAATTATTTCTATAAGTCTTAAAAATAGGTTTCGCGCCCTCAAATCTCAAGCCCTGCGTCTGCCACTATGTGTGTATATATACGTATCTACCACTTTTATCTACCACTTTATATGGTATGGTAAAATATGTAGTGATCCAAAATTTCTTGAATAGACAAAACATGAGTACCTGAAATAACATCCACAAAAGGCATGTGGATTTTATCCAAAATGTTGTTACTCTGGGAGACTGGGACCAAAGGGTAGTGTGATGTTGAGGAGGGTTTGTCCAATATTCCCCACTTGTTATCAAGACAAAGAGTAGTTGCATTTTATTACATGGACCCCTAACTCCCATGCACAAGAGGCCCAAAAACATGAAACACTTTCAAGGATGCCCACTTTTACCAGCCACATAAACAGCCCCACATTAGTTTGCTATTCAATTCACACCCTCCTACGTTTGCCATGTGCAATAATTTGGGGATGAGTAGGCCACCCATTGGCCCCTTGTGAGCTAACAAGGGAAGTTATTTTTTTTTTTTTGAGGGGGGTCCAAACAATCCCTAAGTCGTCCCGTCGGATCTCTTATAATTTCACAAGATATTTCATTTTGTATTTTTAATAGACTGACTCACGTGTACAAAAATGATATCATCGTATTAATGTGAATCACGTATACTGAAATATTATATGAAACACTGTATAGAATAAAAGATTTCTCGTGTCTTAATTCGAATGAGATTTCTATTTTAAAATGATGTTTCATCTCTCATTCCAATTTACAACGCAGGAATCATTGTCATGTGTAAAAAAACTATTTAAACAGGATTGATGCTTCAAAATTAAATATGGTAGTTTGGATATCCCTTATAATCTTTCGTGCGGTGGACTAGGAATTGAAACACCATTTGGAAGAGAAGAACCTTTCCGTGAGAAAGAAAACGCTTTTAATGTTTTTGTTCAGTAATATGAGTCACATCGTAGATATATAAGTTGCAATGGACCATTGAGTGAATGATAATTAACGATAAAATAGCAACATGCTTGACTATTTGCCTATGATAGCTAAGTCAGGATTTTAATAAATGTGGTAAAGGTATAGTTAAGTTTATGAAATTATTTTAGAAGTAAAAAAAAATTAATCATAGAATTATTTTAGATGGAAGGTAAGTGGAATAAACCAATAAAAAAAGTATTGTTTCTAGTATATAAATTTAACGAGAAAATTTAGAAATCTAAAAAGAAGAAAGTAACAAAGAACAATACATTCTTGAAATTTTTATGCTTCATTTGAGAATTTTTTTTTTCTTTTTGAGACTATCACATGCCTATCAAAAGGGACACGAAACGCAATATGATAAGGGAAAATGATAGAACAAGAACATAATGTTATTGTGGCCTTTCTTCTGGTCCTCTCCCTTATTATGCCATGTGTAGATATATTAATGGGTCAGGGTAAGATCCGAAGTGCCCCATTAGGGGCAGGTTTTTACTAGAGCCGTTAAAATGGCCCAGACTTCCCCCCTCCCCTCCCCCAAAATAAGGGGGCGGGTTAGGTATTTAGTGGCCCTCCAGAAAAATAAAAAAGAATTAGAAGATGAAGAAAAATAGTAGAATTGATATTTTATATTTTTATCATCAATTATTATATTTAATTTTTTAAGTTTGGTTATGTAGTATTTTAGATATTATTACAACTTGAATTTAGGATTTAGAATTTCTCATGGACTTTATTACTTGATTTTATTGAATTAATTATTTGATTGTTCAATTATTTGTTAAATTGAATCATTAACATATATAATATACGAAAAAGTATTTTTTTTAATTTTCTAATTTTTTGAGTGGGCCTGCCCGCCTAGCCCTCGACCAGCGGTGGGTTGGGTTGGGCCAGGAAATTTCTAGCCCGCCAAAGTCGCGGGCCACTGGTGGGCTTTTTTGACCCATTGGTTGACTCGACCCGCTAGCCCATTTTGACAGCTCTAGTTTTAACAATATAAATGTGTTTGGACCTAGACTCGACCTATTTAGTTTTTCTATTTTTGAATACTTTATTATATATATTTCTAATGATATTTTATTTACAAATTAAACATTTTATAAAAATTATATTTTTATTTTTTTAATTATTAAACGAGTTTAATAATCTAAGGGGTCTACCTATCGGACTTGATGCGGGTTTGTAAGATTTGTAAGATTTTTTTTTTCCTCAAAAAAAAAAGATTTGTAAGATTTTTTGTGTGGCCCACGTGCCATATAACTAGGAATTAGATATTTAATAATTACTTCTTAAATATCTAATTAAAAGTTTAAATAAATAATATATATCCGATAGATATTTGGTCAGTTTCAAGTAAAGTGGTTTCTCTTCCTTGTCACGTTGATAGAATATGGATCAAGAACCGTTTTTGCCTGAACAGTTTTGGTGAATAACCGCTATCAAAAAATGGTCCTCTCTCTGCGTATAAGTGAACCCATTTAGAATTGGACTATCTATTTATCTATCTATCGCTGAAGTAATTATGTTTTCTGGGATTAACCAAAGCCAAGAGGAAGAAATAGGTTTTTTCTATCTTAAAGAAAAAGACAATAATGGTTGCTCAAAGTTAGTGCCCTAATTATATTTTAATTGTGAAAATTATGAAGATCAAGATTCGAGAATTCGTTTTTTGTTTATATGGTATTATGAAAATTATGCTTTCAGGGTTTGGGTCCTAACAAAACTTAGCGGGTTGAGTCCTAGTTAATTTAGTGACATTTTCCATTTTTTTCGACGCAGAGCGACATTTTTCTTTCATCTTTCGTAATTGAAAAAAAAAACTCTTTTATTTTTAGCATGTTAAACAAACTTTCTCGGTCACTATGATTTTAAACAGAAATTTATAACGACATATGCCACCAAAAGTTTTTAGTGTTCTTGCTGTAGTTATATTTTTGTTAACAAAAGCAAGTTGGATAAAATTTAAAACTTGGAAGGGATGAATCTGTACTAATTACATTCATAAATGGGAAAAAATATATAGTTAAAATTTGTTTCAAAATTAGAGCCGGTGGATGGTAAAAGAAGAACCAATTATATGATAAACTAGTTTCAGAAAGACAGAAAACCCCATGAGATATTGTTTGGTCTTAAATGTGATGGAGTAATTGCAATATTTGTATAAATGTAAGGGGTATTTGAAATGTTTTTACTTATAAATGGGGTAAATTTAAAGGAGGAGTCAAACCTCAATGGGGTTTCTATAAAATTAAAATTTCTCTGGGTCTTTTTGTAAATATCCCAAACTTTAGGCTCTTTTTTGTAATTATCCCTAGAAACTAAGCAGCCGGATTGTTCACACAGAGAGGCATCAAAACACTTCTAAACAGCAGAAAAATGAAGTTTTTTTTAGTTAAATGAAAATATATAAAAAGAAAGAAAAAAGTTTTGATCACAAGCCGATCAGTTAGCAGAGGAAAAACAATACAAAATGTCAGAAAAAACCACAAAAATAACTTAAAAACAGCAGAAAAATGAAGTTAACAGCCAACAGATTCAATCACCACCATCGAGCAACGTAGAAACTGTTACTAGGCCACATATATATATCAAGAACTCAAATGAAGTAAATATTGGATATCAAGCAATTTCCAAAAGGGTGTCGAATACCACCAACAAAGTGTGAAACCAGTACCACCATAGCAAGATAATTAAGATTTACTAAGAGGTACAACATAAAATGTTTCTAGTTCATTAAGACAAATTAATGTGCAAGTCTTATTACAGCTGACAGACAAATAGCAAACTGAGTTTCCCCCTCAGTCAATAAATGAGAAGCTTCACCCAAGAAGTGAATCAGCTAACATCACGCGATATGATTTATCCGTCTAACGAATATTTAACTTAAAACATCAAAAAAAATGAAATGAAATTAAGAGATAATCGACCGCCAACACAAAAGAACAACGAATACCAAGGAACCTATGTTAAAGACTTAAAGTGGGAAAAAAAATGAAAAAATGTTGATTGCTGATGATTCTGGATGTTAAACAAGGTTGTCACTTGTCAGTCTATGAACAAATAGGCTTTGTCGGAAAAAAACGAATTAGGAAAATGTAGTGCTGCTTTCGCTGCCAGAAATAGACGGACCTTCAGATTTCACTAGACGAGACCCCCTGCTGCTGATATCGAGACCTTGGAAACGTCCGAGAGGGTCCTGGTGCAATGAGTCGGGAAGTACCTGAACATGAGCACCAGAAAGCATCGCGTGCTGGTGACTTGACATGCCAGCTGGCAGCGTGTGAAACTGCTGCATCCGTAGATTCTGGGAATCGTTTGGGCCGGCCTGAGACGGCTGATGGGAAAAGAACGCCGATTGGTTGTAGGGAACTTGCTGCATTGTTAAATTGAATGTTTCTGAAGTGGTTGATATTTCTCCAGTGGCGATTCTGAGTCTTTCTACTTCCTGCTTCAGTGCTTCGTTTAGTGCTGCATATTTTGTACACCAAAACTAGTTACTAAATAAATAAAATTGTGACAAGAAATACTCATGATTAGTTATCTGCTACGACTTACCATCACGTAACTGAGCTTGCTGTTCCATGGCTTGCAACCGAAGCTTAAGCTCTGTATTCTCATTACTCAGCCCTGTTGTATCTCTCTTAAAGAGACAAAATTCGAGTAAAAAGCATCAAATACATGTTTTTGATAGGAAAAATCTAACATGATTAGAAAAAAAAAATCCAACAACACTATAGGGTATGTACAAGAAAGGCAGACAAGCATAGGAAAAAAGAATACATTCCATCTAAAATAAGACAGGGATATGACTTAAGTTGGTACTAGATAATCTGATAATCGAACATTCACACAATATATATACCTGGAACAGTGTCAGTTGTGCGGAGAGAGTTGTTGCCTCAGTCTGAAGGGTCTGAACTTTCCTCTCCAGTTCAGACATATAGCGCGCCTTTCTCTCTTTTGATCGAGCAGCAGATTGCCGATTTGCCAAAATCCTGTACGATGTTATGAATATGTTAGTTGGTTAGGGAAACGAAAGCCAAATGGTGTCAGATGACATATTTAACTGATGGCCATAAAGAAAGCGGAATATGTGAAAATTTAACTCATTTAATACCAAGCATGCCAGAAACACCTGAGAGCAGCATAGAAAAGAAACGCTACACCAGAAAAGGGCGTAAACAAAAATAAATAGTTTCAATGATCAAAGGTAATATAGTTCACAATCTAGAAGAGATACTCTTTTGTTTAAGTTGTCAACTGTTAGATAAAGGAATTACATGGTTCAAGCGACGATAGATTCCTGATAAATAATCCTAAATTAGCACCTCCTTTATTCAATTTTCTCGATAAGAATAATCAAACAAAAGAGAGAAGAAGAAAAGGTTTTTGCATCCTTTCTGGTTCATAGTTTACAAATTGGACATATTAGTCACAGTTCAATCATATCAATTCTTGCAGGAAAACTTTCAGCAAACCATGAATATCAACCGATACTCGCTATAAATGTTTTTATTTACACAGATCTAATTCATAAGTTACCAAAAGTACTTGCATTCTATACTTGAGTGCTTTAGTAATTTGCAACGAGAACATCGTAATTGTAGTATAATAAACTTCCACTTTATCGTCAATGCATGAGAACAGAGCAGCTCAAGAAATTTATCGTCTTCGTTATCACTATAGCGCGTATACCATTCAATTTATCCTGCTCATCCATTCTAGCCGCAACAAGAATGAACCGAATATGAAAAAAGAGACTCATCAAATAATCTCATCAGCTAAAATCCTAATCATTCCATAACACACAACATTTTACATTAAATCGAATGAAGATTTTCCTAATTGAATCCTTGCCTAGTCAACAATGTTTAAACGTCTAACTTATCCCAAATCGCCCCGTCCTCAAATATTTGACCAAAAACTACACAGTGTAAGAATAATAATGATGCAATAAAATCAAGTTCAAACCTTATACTAAAGATTACATTGGATTACAAATCAATCCTATGTTCCAACATCCAATTACTTACAAAAGACCAACAACCAACTCTTTGGTAGGATATACTAATGCATAACATATTAGACTAGTAAAACAATCGGTCAACTTGATTGACCAAACTCAAGATTCACCAAGATCCATTTCAAGTCCACTCTAAACCCAAATTTCAACACAAGTAAATCCACTCATATTCACACCAAAAAATCAAATCAACATCACAAATATATGTCCCAACAAAACCGAAAAAAATAAAAAAGAAAAAAGAAAATACCTTTTGGCGCGCTTAGGATCAATAGTCCACAACTCAGCGAGCTTATCAGGAGCCATAGCTTTCTTAGCTTCAATACTACTCTCACTGGAAAACAAATTCGAACTATCCACCGAATTGCTATGCCTATGCCTAGGCCTAGAAACACCGCCGCCGCCGCCATTCTTCTCCCCCTCCTCCGCCGCTGCTCCGCCACTAGCATTGTCGAAAACAGAGTCACCAATTCCAGATCCGCCGCCGCTGAGCTTCTCCATGTCCATGTAAGTTGAAAACAGATCGTCCTCGGATCCCATCTCCTCGAAACTCCCCGCCGGCGCGTCAAAAGGATCCGACGCCAGATCTAAGTCCTCCGGCAGCCGGAAGTTCATCTCGGAGTGGGCCCTCCGGTGGTGGGAGGGGCGCATTGCGGAAGAAAACGGCGGCGTTTGGTTCAACGAATGCTTGGAGTTTGGATCTTGCATTTTCTTGTGACCGGGTGTGACTGTTTCTGGACTTGCAGTTATAGCAGTATAGTTAAAAAGTGGGTACTTTTTGTTGTTGCTGGTTGAGGAGTGGAGAATGGAGAATAGTGGGAGTAACTGTTTCTGGTTCGGGTTCTTAGGACAAATTGACGAGAAAAAAGTGTGTTTTTAGTTTGTGGTAAAATGACAAATGGGTTATTTACTTATTTACGTTCGTGAAAATGAAAAATTGTTGTGTTTTTCCTAAACCAACATTTCTTTAAGCCATTTGACTAAAAACTATAAGATTGTGATTGACTACTTTTATTTCGAAAATTTTATTTATGCTAGAGAATAGTTTTAAAAAATTATTAGGGAGAATAATTTTTTTTTAAATATGACTAAATATGAAATGAAAATATAATGATGAAAGATGATATGATATAAAAATAGTAAAATTATGACTGAATATGATTGATAGTTAAAAATATGGATGTGAGTGAATAGTGAAATTAATGGAAAAATGTGGCATAATGATTTCGTTTTTTTGGAAAAACGTGTAGATGTGATTGGTGTATAAAAATTAAGAAAATGTGAGAGTAAATGATGAATAGTATATTTTTGAAAGTTTTGGCACATAATCACATTTTTGGGTGAAATAAATTATCTCTCGGAACGAAAAGTGAAAATCTTTGGTATCCAAGGACAACATAACTATCATATTCTTTTTGTATCTTTTGATAAGATACCATTTTTCAAAAAAAAATGATTTGGTACATTTCTCGTTACGGACGAATTCAAAATTAACTAAAAGTTATTTTTCTTATAGAAAAATAGCCTAAGACCGAACGAATTGGCTTAGTTTTACTAGGTGAGAAATAGGTGATAGGAGACTCCAATTACCCAATACCCCTCTAATCCCCCTATTGATGCCATCATGAATCATAGACAGCAATGCGGGCCTCTTTGATTATCTAGGCTAGTGGTCCGGTGTTTTATTGTTCAAAGTTCCCCGATCGCCGCGTCAATCATTTGTCTTGTTGACGAGAGTAGCCCGTTGTAAAATGTTTGGACTTGCATCCAAATAGGAAGACCATGATGTGGGCATTTCCGCAACAATTCTTTGAATCTCTCCCCAGTGTCGTCAAGGTCTCGTCATCTTCTTGAGTGAATGAAGATATTTCATTCCTCAATCGTGCGATTTTAGGCGGTGGAAAATATTTCAAAAGGAACTTTTCGCCATGATGTTCCACGTTATAATCGTTCCTTTGGCAAAGTATTTAACCATTGTTTAGCCCGTCCCCAAGAGTAAATGGGAATAGGCGTAAACGGATGGCATCATCGAGACCCGTTGATTTTGAATGTATCGCAAATTTCGAGAAAATTTGCGATATGATTATTCCGATCTTAAATCCTGGTAGGCCGTCGAATTGAACGAATTGTTGCACCATTTGAATGACATTCGGTTTGATTTCAAATTATTAGTCGCAATGTGATGGGCCTTACGATCTTTTAGGCGATGTGCCGATCCATAGACGACTTGGCATAATCGTACATGGTTCTTTGTTGTTCATCCGCCATATTGGGATCCTTGCTTCGTTAATATCCTCCTCGTGTTCAGATAATACTTTTCTCTCGTGTTGCTACAGGCGGTGTCGCGACTTTCCAAATTCGGCGAGTAGGCATACACTGCGGTAAACAAAGAGGATAAGTATAAACCAAGACTTACAAAAATAGATAAAAAGAAAGATAATGGTAAAAAAAAAATAAAAAATAAAAAAATGATTAAATTAACAAAAATAAAGCGTTCTTAATATTACAATCCCCGAAACGGCGCAAAAACTTGATGGCTCAAAAGCTACCTTTAAAACCGTAGGCAAATGCACCTATCATTTTATAGTATAGATTATTAGTCCGAGTGTCATTCCCACGAGGATTGTAAGTACTAATAATTACCGTCTTTTTGTTATTTAATCTAACAATTTTCGAGTTTTTGTTTGATGAAAAAGGAAAACAAATTATAAATTGTAAAAATGAAGGAAGATTTGTAAAATAAGAAATCAAGAGATAGAAATGTGTTTGAATGTAAATCCTCAGAATGTTTTTGTGATTTGACAAGTTAAAAATACAACCGTAAGCCCTAAAAAAACCAACCTCTTTTAATAAAATCTCATGTCTTGTGGACCGTAGAAATTCTTAATTTAAGTTAAACCCTTTCTCAAGGCGAAAAACTTCTAATATCAAGTTGATTAACTGAAATCTCTTTCTAGTTAAAACCCCAAGACAAAGATTATAACGATTTGTGAATTCCCATATTAGGTTTGACCCTAATCCGGAAAGATTTATGTCGTCATATATCTAGGATTGCATGCAACTCTTTTCACTTATATAGGTTCTATTTCACCATGAATCTCTCGATTTCCCGGGATGAAAAATAAACTTCAAATCAATATTGCGCATATATCAATTCGAATGAGCGAAGCATAATATAAGTGAATCACACAAAATATGAAGATTTTATTAAAAACATACACACCTTAATCACAAATCCATTCTAGTTCATTACATTCAAACACTAGGAGTTTAGCTACACATGATTTTGACCAAAGAATAAATTACACAAGAAGATTTAAGTATTGTAGACATGGTGTACTTATCTTTCTCAAAATCTCAATTGACTTTTTTCTTGATTGATGATGTTGCTCCAAGCCTTCTTCTCTCAATATTGCCCCACTTTCTCCTCCAAGACCCCGATCCCAATTCTACTTAACGAAATGAATACAATGAATATTTCTGAGTGTCTAATCAATGAATCTCCCAATTTCAACCCTTGGCTTTTATAGGCAACCAATACATTGATAGTACTCTCTTTTATTAAACAATCACCCCATTTTCCTTGTTGGTTGGTGAATTCTTGTATTCAAGTGATGAGGAGGGGACATGGAGACATGTTTCAAAAAAATAGGGTGTTAAAAGTGGCCAAAATGGGTTGGTTGGTGAGTTTTCCCCAAATTCCGCAAAGAAAAGTTGCAAAAAGAGGTCCGGACACGCCCGTGTCGCCCGTAACGGCCGGCCGCGGCCGTCTTTATCGCACAGGACTCGGGAAACATGGCGTGCTCCCAACACGGCCAGGCCGTGTCTCGGACACGACCGTGTTGGGGAACACGGCCTGGCCGTGTCGGAGAGGTCTGTTTTGTGCGAAACAATCGAGTTTTTAGCTCCGTGAACACGGCCGTGTTGCCCGACACCCTGCCCGTGTTGGACCAAAAAGGCCCCGAAATGACGCGTTTGGCTTGGAATTTCGAGCGTTTTGCATCCTTAAACTCCCCAAGTATGTTTTGACATGAATCTATGGTCCGAAATTCACCAAAATTAGCCCCGAATAATCAATCTACATCAATAAAAGCACCTCGGAGTAATATGAACTATGTACAATCAAAAATTTATAAAACTAACAATAAAATAACTCGAATACTACTCAAATATACACATAAAACATGCATAAAAAGACCACTTATCAAACCACCTCCAACTTTGAACTTTGTTTGTCCTCAAAAAAACATTATATCAAAAAGAGGATTCATAAATCACAACACAATTTTTTTCAACACATTGAACATAAGCGAGTCAAGTTCTTAGCCTTCTCAACCCGAATTAACCATTCAAAAAAAATTGTTTTGCAAAGCGATCGATCGAGAAAAAGACCGTAATATCGATAGGCATTATTGAGACTTGAAATCATCACGCCACAAATATTGATAGTTATGAACAACTTCAATTCAATAATGCTATGAAAATACAAGAACTCAATGGATCATAGTAGTTAGCTTACTAGTCATATAACCAAGCTTCTTGAACTTTATTGGAATGAGAAATCAAAGAGTATTCATTTTCCTCTTTTTTCGTTTTTTTTTTAGGACCTTTCAAGATGCTTCCACTAGGTTTAAATTTTGAATTTGTTCAAACACTCCTGGGTGGTTTCCCATACTCATATTCGTGTTGCCGTTTTACGTAAAAGACAAACATGGGGCTCATGAATGCTCCTAGTTACTAAGCAACAACAAATAGAGGAGTATAACCTCGATTGGTCCGTTTTTTTTTCTTTTTTTTTCATTTTTCTCTTTTTCTTTTTTTTTTATTCGCAAGCTTGGTTTAACAACTCGTTAACCACTACTAAATCACGAGTTCTCAGACGTTCATAGCGCTAGGTATCGTCGTATATGCCTTAACACATCAAGTATTTATGGTGTTAGAAATCTCATCAAAATTTTGCCTGCATCCACGTCAATCTATCCTAGACAATCAATTGCTTCACATTGAAAACACAAATTAACAAGTTAATATAGGTATAATTGGGCCAAGTTATTGACTAACAAATACTCAATTTGTAAAAAAAAATCACATCTCTTGAAAACAAACACACAAGCATTCCGAAAATGTTATTGTACCCACCTCCAACTTTAAGATTCACATTGTCCTCAATGTGAAAGAAATAAATGGACAAACACACACAAAACACTAAAAAAAAAAAAAGAAATTAGAATGATATAAAAGAGGTGGGAAAAAAAAATACACGACCTTACTACAATAGTGGAATCAGTGTTGAGCGACCATTGGGTTATTTTGGTACGGGACCTTCAACGGCATCTTCATACCTAATCAAAGTTAAACAACACACAACTCGAATACCGTGAAATCTCAAATATTCCCAATTAGGACAAGCAAGAAGAAGCTCAAGAGTTTTTTTTTTTTTTTATGATTTGAAAATGACTCTACAGGACTTGTGATTATTTTGAAATAAAATAAAATAAAATAAAAATAAATGAAAACAATTGCACACAAACATCGGGTTGCCTCCCCGGTAGTCTTCTTTAAAGTCGTATACCGGACTAATTCACCTAAATGTGAAGATTAGTCGGGCGAGCCTCGAACTTATGAAAATACCTTTGGTGTTTAGTAGAACTACCTCCAACTTGAAGTTTCAAAATGTGCTTTTCAACCTTTTCACCGGTCCCCTTTTTGTGCATAATCTTCCAACATGGACTTTGAACAACACTTTTCTCCAAGAGATTTTTAGATTTCTCATCATGAAAAGGAATTGAATCAACAAAAGAACAAGTAATATCCTTTTCAATATCAACATGAATTTTAAAAATTACTTGTTCATCCCCCACTCTCAAAGTTAATTTTCCCTCGTGCACATCAATGATTGATTTTGCCGTAGCCAAGAAAGGACGCCCAAGAATTAGAGGAACCTCAATGTCTTCATGCATGTCAAGAATAACAAAATCAACTGGGAATATGAATTTATCAATCTTGACTAACACATCATTAATAATACCTCTAGGATGTTTAATCGATTTATCGGCTAATTGAATGTCCATCCTAATAGGTTTAAGTTCACTTAATCCTGCATGCTTAAATGTTTCATAAGACATCACATTGATACTAGCTCCCAAGTCGGCTAGTGCCCTATCAACAGGTAAATCATCAATTGTGCAAGGGATAATAAAGCTTCCTAGATCATTAAATTTTTGTGGTAGTTCATTGGAAGGACATTTATCATTCAATTGCACATTTGATAATTTGTTAGGCTTATTTTCACTAGGAATGATGTCATTAAGATCCTTAACATGCTTTGAATGAGGGTCAACAAATGAAATATTGGCATGTAATTGTTTGAAAGAATCAAGTACTTACCAAATTTGTCCTCCCTTCTATCTTCTTCTTAGACTCGGTAAGGATCTTGGGCTTGTGATTCTCGCAACCTCTTTTTCATGAGATTTTCTTTGGGCATGTCATCCTCCACGTATTTACGCATAAGCGGCATTGGCATAATCATGCTCATGTGGAAAACTGATGGTGATTGCCTTTACGTGCTCCCCCTTAGGTTTGGCTCGGTATTACCCGACAAACTACCTTGTGGCCTTTTGGAAATCATCTTCGCAATTTGGCCTATTTGATTTTCCAGTTATGGATAGATGCCTCTTGATTTATCAAGGATGTTTCCACCGCCTTTGGAATCGGTATCTGTTGATTGCACAAACTTTGTTATAAGATCTTCCAAGTTAGGCTTACCTTGATTTGGTTTGAAATCCGGAGACGTGTGTAGATCAAGATTGGGATTAGGTCGTGGTTGGCCTTGGTTTCCCCCCAACCGAAATTAGGATGTTGTCTCCACCCGAAGATTATATGTGTTCTTTGTAAGGATTACTTGGGTAATTTACGCGCCGATTCCCAACGTAATTAGCTTGTTCACTTGAGGTATTATGTGTGGGCGATCCGATGATTATGCGATCCTCCGCAAGTTTCACAAGATAAAACATGCGGTGGTGGTGGTTTAGGAGCCGCTAGATCGTCGATCTTTTTGGGTCAAAGCTTCGACATGTGCAGGCTAGTGTAACCACTGCATCTGCATTATAAACACCCACTATTCTCATTAGGTTTACCTCAAATGCGGATTGCCATTGATAGCCACTCATGGCCATTCCCCTATCGAGATCTTGGCGACTTCGGTGTTTTATTGTTCAAAGTTCCCCGGCCGCGCGTCAATCATTTGTCTTGTTGACGAGTAGCCCGTTGTAAAATGTTTGGACTTGCATCCAATAGGAATACCATGATGTGGGCATTTCCGCAACAATTCTTTGAATCTCTCCCAAGTGTCATACAAGGTCTCGTCATCTTCTTGAGTGAATGAAGATATTTCATTCCTCAATCGTGCGATTTTGGCGGTGGAAAATATTTCAAAAGGAACTTTTCGCCATGATGTTCCACGTTGTAATCGTTCCCTTTGGCAAAGTATTTAACCATTGTTTAGCCCGTCCCCAAGAGTAAATGGGAATAGGCGTAAACGGATGGCATCATCGAGACCCCATTGATTTTGAATGTATCGCAAATTTCGAGAAAATTTGCGATATGATTATTCGGATCTTAAATGCGGTAGGCCGTTGAATTGAATCGAATTGTTGCACCATTTGAATGACATTCGGTTTGATTTGAAATTATTGGTCAATAACATGGGCACTTACGATCTTAGACGATGTGCCATCCATGACGGCTTGGCATAGTCGTACATGGTTCTTTGTTGTTCATCCGCCATATTGGGATCCTTGCCTTCGTTAATATCCTCCTCGTGTTACGTATTAATACTTTTCTCGTGTTGCTACGGCGGTGTCGCGCTTCCAAATTCGGCGAGTAGGCATACACTCAAGCGGTAAACAAAGAGGATAAGTATAAACCAAGACTTACAAAAATAGATAAAAAGAAAGATAATGGTAAAAAAATAAAAAATAAAAAATGATTAAATTAACAAAAATAAAGCGTTCTTAATATTACAATCCCAACGGCGCGCCAAAACTTGATGGCTCAAAAGCTACCTTTAAAACCGTAGGCAAATGCACCTATCATTTTATAGTATAGATTATTAGTCAGCATCGAGTGTCATTCCCACGAGTATTGTAAGTACTAATAATTACCGTCTTTTTGTTATTTAATCTAACAATTTTCGAGTTTTTGTTTGATGAAAAAGGAAAACAAATTATAAATTGTAAAAATGAAGGAAGATTTGTAAAATAAGAAATCAAGAGATAGAAATGTGTTTGAATGTAAATCCTCTAGAATGTTTTTGTGATTTGACAAGTTAAAAATACAACCGTAAGCCCTTAAGCAAAAACCAACCTCTTTTAATAAAATCTCATGTCTTGTGGACCGTAGAAATTCTTAATTTAAGTTAAACCCTTTCTCAAGCGAAAAACTTCTAATCTCAAGTTGATTAATCAAATCTCTTTCTAGTTAAAACCCCAAGACAAAGATTATAACGATTTGTGAATTCCCGTATTAGGTTTGACCCTAATCCGGAAGATTTATGTCGTCATATATCTAGGATTGCATGCAACTCTTTTCACTTATATAGTTCTATTTCACCATGAATCTCTCGATTTCCGGATGAAAAATAAACTTCAAATCAATATTGCGCATATATCAATTCGAATGAACGAAGCATAATATAAGTGAATCACACAAAATATGAAGATTTTATTAAAAACATACACACCTTAATCACAAATCCATTCTAGAGTTCATTACATTCAAACACTAGGAGTTTAGCTACACATGATTTTGACCAAAGAATAAATTACACAAGAAGATTTAAGTATTGTAGACATGGTGTACTTATCTTTCTCAAAATCTCAATTGACTTCTTTCTTGATTGATGATGTTGCTCGAGCCTTTTCTCCAATATTGCCCCAACTTTCTCTCCCAAGACCCGCGATCCCAATTCTACTTAATGAAATGAATACAATGAATATTTCCTGAGTGTCTAATCAATGAATCTCCCAATTTCAACCGCGGCTTTTATAGGCAACCAATACATTGATAGTACTCTCTTTTATTAAACAATCACCCCCATTTTCCTTGTTGGTTGGTGAATTCTTGTATTCAAGTGATGAGGAGGGGACATGCGGACATGTTTCAACAAAAATAGGGTGTTAAAAGTGTACAAAAGTGGCCAAAATGGGTTGGTTGGTGAGTTTTCCCCAAATTCCGCAAAGAAAAATTGCAAAAAGAGGTCCCTGACACGCCCGTCGCCTGGCACGGCCGCCGTGGTCTTGTTTTATCGCACAGGGACTCGGGAAACATGGTCGTGCTCCCCCACACGGCCAAGTGTCTCTGACACGGCCAGTGTTGGGGAACACGGCCTGGCCGTGTCGGAGAGGTCTGTTTTGTGCGAAAAATCGAGTTTTTAGCTCCGTGAACACGACCGTGTTGCCCGACACCCCTGCCCGTGTTGGACCAAAAAGGCCCCGAAATGACGCGTTTGGCTTGGAATTTCGAGCGTTTTTGCATCCTTAAACTCCCCGGTATGTTTTGACATGAATCCATGGTCCGAAATTCACCAAAATTAGCCCCGAATGATCAATCTACATCAATAAAAGCACCTCGGAGTAATATGAACTATGTACAATCAAAAATTTATAAAACTAACAATAAAATAACTCGAATACTACTCAAATATACACATAAAACATGCATAAAAAGACCCTTATCAAAACTTCTAAGTTGCTTAGATATTTGCTAAATATTTTAGAAGATAATTCTAGTGGATGAATTATAGTCTTTAGATCAAATAAATCATTGATTAAGAAGTAATTGTCTTAGCATAAATAGAATGCCTTGCTCATATTGTAACAAGCCAAAAACAAATTGAGAAGAATAATGAATAGAAGCAAATATTCTAATACCAAAATTCTCTTTTATGTGTTAGGCCAAATAGCCTAAACATGCAACCACAAACTTTTCAACCAACTTCCAATTACTTACAAAAACCAACAACCAACTCTTTGGCAGGATATACTAATATTAGACTAGTAAAACAATCAGTCCACTTGATTGACCAAATTCAAGATTCACCAAGATTTCATGTTAGATAGGTAGCAACATTTATAGGTTGGAATGTCACCTTAATCCCTCATCCCACCATTTGGAATGTCTTACGTAAAAAAAATGAAACAAAACAAAAATTTATAACAAGATCAATGCCACAACATAGTTCTGAGTAGATCAATTTCAGCTAAATCTGGTACGTCTTGATAAACGCATGCACCGGCGTTGAGGCACAATTCAACATCTGGGTTTTGACCGTATATCGACACTGGCATGTCGTGGTGTATGGATTCCTAGGTTTTAGGATAGAAATTATATTAGAACAAAATATTATGATTATTATTTTTTTTCTTCTCAAGATTTTGAACTTACCTGATTCTGGTAAACATTTGGCATGTAAACCATATCAACGTGGTGCTGGAGAAGATCAACATGAAAGATTAAGAAAAAATGTTACAAAATTTAAATAAAATAAAGGGGTAATTACAAAAATTCCCATAAGGTTTAAACTAATTACAAATTACAAATAAACCAACAAGGTTTTTGAAAATTACATAAAAAACCTTGATTTTTAAAAGTGTCTTGAATTTAAGGAGATGTCAAGAGTGAATGAGCAAGACCCTTTTTTTTTTTTTTAGAATTTGCAAAACTAGTCTTATATGATTTAACTTTTGCAAATGTAGCCTTTAACTATTGAAAAGTCATTATTAGAGAACATTTATTTATCATAATTCAAAAATATGGACAGTCGCATGTGATCTCATAATTTAAAACAAATGCTAATGTGACCTAATTACAAGCGTGAACCCATTTCTTTCTACTTGAACGCCTACGTAGATTTAAAACATGGCCTACTTAAGTTAAATCGTTGATGACTGATGAGTATTTTTGCAACATCACGTAGTTTTGACCTTGTTTTGCAATTTCTCCAAAAAGAATATGGGTCCAGCACATCATTCTCACTCCTTTAAACAGACCATATAATCAACATGTACAAGCTTTCAGGTCAGATTTTCTCTGGCGAAAAAAGTCCTCAAATTGCAACAATATTTTAGACACAAGTTATTAAATTACAAATAGTCAGGTCTAGTGACAAATTATAATTAAAAATGTCAGTTGCCACCGTTGAACTACCGCGTACGGCGTACCACGGCAGTTCCCTCAAATCCATCCCTGCCATCAAGGTGGTCTTGAATTCTACCCCCAACTGTTAAACATTTCACTTAAATAAGGCCATATGATATTTATTCAATGTTAGCAAAGTAGGTGGAAATATATATGACAGCAAAATTAATTAGATTAGAAAAAAAAATAGAGATGAATTGACACAATACACATGGCAAAGTTATATGTGAAACATCAAACGGTCCCCATAGGTGAAGTCCTATAAGTTTCTATGGACATAATATATGCCTCGTGGATGCCCATTGCTCTCACCCACATGTCTTCACGAGCCTCTTCATGCAAATATTTTTTATTATTCTCCTTTTTATTTGGTAATGAGTGTAATATGTGACAAATTTGACTTTCTAAATTAATGTGTTTTAATTAATTTCATGAATTTAGTTTGGTTGAATAGGGGTTTAGAAAAATTATTTTAGACTCGACGTATGCTTCTATAACCATATAATATGAATTTTGAGAGTATTTGATTAAGCTTAAAATATATGATTATACTACAAGAGAAAAATAGTTTACCTACAGAAAAATCGGTAGGTAAGTATTAACATAATTGTAAAGTGTAGGTGAAATCATTGTGGGTAAATATTTACATATAGAATTTAAAATTATTGGTAAATATCTACAATATTTATGCCGATAAAATTTAAATATTGTCAGTGATTTGTCGATACTTTGTTGGAATAATTGGAGGTTAAATAATATTTTTTATTTTATAGGTATTACATATGTAACTGTAAATTTAGTGAAAAAATAATTTCTATCGGTAAACTAAAATTTTCTTGTGGTGAATTATCAGTTTAAGATTTTACAAGCTTATAAAAAAGAGTATTGCGATATTTGTAAAAAGGCTCGATTTATAGGATTCAGAAAATATTATTTGACATTTATAAGTTCCTAAAAAAACATAAGCCCCATTTATCGTGTTGCAAAATAAGATCTAGTTTATTTCAACAATTCTAATTACAAAATTCTTATTATTAAGATTTTCGAAACTTCATCGTCTTATTTTATACCTACACTTTAAGAATTTATTTTAAAATCAGACCTAATATATATCTTATAAGTTTCAAAAATATCCCTTGATCGTTTGAGTTCAATTGTTTTTTTCCCCCTCAAAAACTTCTCCTAGGATATATACATGTAAAATCAGTCATTTTCTAACAAAGAATTAAGTTATAATCATTATGAAGTTGAAAGATTATTGATTAGTACATGTTATTTTGTCTTTGTGGTATGAGTTTTATTCTTTGCCGTAAGCCATAAGTGGAGGTGTAGAATCAAACACGCGCTGAAAGCCTGAAATGGTGATCATAATCAATGGTCTCATCATTAACTATAATTATTTGGCCCAGAAACTTCTTTTGAGACTGTTCAAGATTAACTTCATGGCAAAAACTTGCGTGAGACGGCCTCGCGGTTTAGATCCGTGAGACGAAGCCCTTACACAAGTTTTAAAGGTTTTTTTTTATTTTATTTTTCTTAGGGTTTATATTTGTTTTTCTAGGGTTTATTTTGTTTCTTGGGTTTATTTTTAATTGATTTGGGTTTTTAGGATTTTTAGTTTTTTTAGGGTTTATTTTTTATTTTTTGGGTTTATTTTTGTTTTTCGGGTTTATTCTTCATAGTTCATGTTTTTAGGGTTTATTTTTGTTTTCTTCATGGTTCATTATTATTTTTAAATTTATTTTCATGGTTCATGTTCAAGACGGGAGTTTCCCTTAGAGATCCGTCTCACGATTTTAGATCCGTGAGACCGTCTCACAAGAGACTTGCTCTAACTTCAAATGATTCTTGTATTTAATTATCTATTTTAATTCAAGTGCTTTTTCCAATTGACATATTTATTTATCTTAAATTGAAGTATTTTCTTAGTAGATATATATATATGAGTAAATTAGTATATCGAGTTAGACGTTTAATAAATCTAATAAATAATAATTCTATCAGGATATAAAAAGTATTGATGTGCACAACTTTAAATTAAATGAAATAATTAAACACATAAAAAAAAAACAGTTGCTTCATAGAGGTAGTTGGTTGTTCATGGTAAAGAAATGGATATGAAAAAGTATTGGGTTCTCGATTTTAATTCTTTCTTCTTCTTTTTCACGTTTCATTTTTTTTTTCAGAATTTTTGGTACGAGTGGAGGGTTGAGAAAAATATGTGGTGGTTAATTTATATCTTGAATTTTTTTTTTGAAAGATTGATATCTTGATTTTGTGATACAGAAAAAGAGAAGAGGGAAAAAAAACCTTATCACAAAATATAAAACGTAACATCATATGATCATATCGCCGTTTTTAAGATTTATGCAACCTTTAGGTCCTTTACATACACGATCCTAATTCCTAGGTTGTGTTTGAATTAAAAAATGTGTATTTTTTTAATGTCAATATAAATTTTATTTATTAGAAGAAACTTACAATCGACTAAAATAGTTCTAGGCCGACAGACCATAATTTTATACGGATCTAAAACAATATTTTAAACCTAGACAGGTCTAATTAATTGGTCCGTCGAATCATAAAATTGCAACAAAGATATTGGACAAAATACGTACCAATGAAACCGAACTTTCTTCTGTCACGAATCATTGAATAATGACTCATCAAAATATTCTCAATAAAAGCTCAAACTTACTTAACTGAAACAAAAGTCATTTATTGTAGATAAACAAAAGCCACCTACGGAGACAAATTTATTCATAAAGAGAGATTAAAAACAATAATTCCTTCATCCTTGAATTTGAAATTCTCCAATTAAATATTAACCCAAAATAAAGTAGGTATTCAATAGTAATCCTTCAAATACATTTTTCCCCTATTTTTGCACAACTCCACCAAATTGAATTAATCAAATCTTAATCATGATTTAATGGGCCCTAATGTAATTGACAAAGGCCAAAGGAATTTCTTCAGCCATCAAATCACAGATGGAGTGTAAGATTGGAAGAAGGATTTAGTGCTTAGAATAGTCACTTTTTTTCAATAAAAAATTATGCTAATAGTGATTAAGTGGGATCAGGTACCATAATCAAAATTCTCAAGATTTGTGTTTGTAAAGTTATTTCCAAGTATTTTTTTTCTAAGGCAAAAATTTGCGTGAGACGGTCTCACGGATTTAGATCCGTGAGACGGAGCCCTTACACAAAGTTTTAAAGGTTTTTTTTCAGATTTTATTTTTCTTAGGGTTTATATTTGTTTTTTTAGGGTTTATTTTGTTTCTTGGGTTTATTTTTAATTTATTTGGGTTTTTAGGATTTTTAGTTTTTTTTAGGGTTTATTTTTTATTTTTTGGGTTTATTTTTGTTTTTCGGGTTTATTCTTCATGGTTCTTGTTTTTAGGGTTTATTCTTCATGGTTCATGTTTTTAGGGTTTATTTTTGTTTCTTCATGGTTCATTATTATTTTTAAATTTATTTTCATGGTTCATGTTCTTAAGACGGAGAACTAGGAGGTCCGTCTCACGGATTTAGATCTGTGAAACCGTCTCAGAAGAGACTTGCTCATTTTCTAATAAAGATCTTCAAATGACAACAAATTTCAAACTCACTTTCATTTAGGGTATCTTCTTTTTCTGTACACTGTCCTTTGCCTCACCTACATTTCTATCATTGGAACATTTCCAAGAGCCTTAAACCTCTCCTTTTTTTATCACAAATTCTGTTGTTGGGCTCTGTTTGGATGGATTCAAGATTTTCTGTGTTTCTTGAAAGTTTGCATATGCAGTTTGGTACAAGTTCCTAATTTCAGGTAGAGTTTCTAAAAAATTTATCTTTTTTTCCTCCCTTGTCCTGTCTCCCAAACAGAGCTTGGATCCTGTTTTTATTTTTGGTTCCTTTTTTTTTTCTTAGCTATTCTACCATGTTAAGGTTAAAGTAGTTTTTTACAACCATTTCAAGATTGAAAACAAGATAAAGACTTGTGATTATATGAGAGAAATGAATTATCTTTTTTCAATTTCTTTTGTGGTCCGATTTGGATTTAAATGTATGTGGATGAAACAAATATGTACCCTCTATCCATAGCCATCTAAAATTTCGATAATTCTAGAAAAAATTGAGTACAATTCCCCTTTTTTTATTGTTAATTCAAAACTCCGATGAGTTTGCACCACCGGCCGCCGCGCCGGTTTCTCGTGGACGCTCACCCCGGCGGCGGCATCACGCCACCGCCGGGCAAAAGCCACAACGAATACAGCCGAGCGGCGAATTTCGACACGAACATGGTGATCATTCTTGCGGCCCTGTTGTGTGCTTTGATATGTGCGCTTGGGATAAATTCTATAGTGAGGTGCTTTTTACGGTGCGCGGCGAGGATGAGTCCGGACGGCGCGGACGTTGAAACGACGCCGCGTTTCGGGCGGAAGGGGCTGAAGAGGGCGGCGCTCCGCCAGATTCCGGTGGCGGTGTACGCCTCCGGGGAAGGGGTGGCGTTCACGGAGTGTCCAATATGTTTAGGTGAGTTTTTGGATGGGGAGAAAATAAGGGTGTTGCCTAAATGCCACCATTGTTTTCATGTCAAGTGTGTGGATGTTTGGTTGGCTTCTCATTCGTCGTGCCCCACGTGCCGCCAGTCGTTGGCGGCGGCGGAGGAGGAGGCGGAGAACGGCGGCGGCGAGGTGGCGGTTGGGAGGCAGTTGGGGAATGTAACATCGGGTGGACATGGTGATGCATCTGCTGATGATGTGGGCTAATTTGAAATATTAGCTTGTAGTTCAAGTGGCATCGCTCACCCTTTGTAAGGGTGGTCACCGTGGTTCTTTAAAATTTATCCCCTCTCCTCCAACCAGTACTCCAAACTTATTTAAAAGACAAAATATGGGCTAATTTGTGTTTGCTAATGTTTTTTTTTTTGGTTTGATGTTGGAAAAATGTAAAGGAAATTAAATGAAAGGAAAGAATGGTTTATTTGATGATGTTTGTTGTTTTTTGATTTTTGTAAGCCTTGAGACTTGGCTTATTCATGTACTTGTGAATATACTTAAAACATTTTATTTGTTAATTTTTGGCTGGAATGGGTTAAAATCGTTGTCACGGCTAAATGCAGAGTAGTGTATTCATTAATTTTGTGAATTAAACTTATTATGTTGTACTTTTTTTTCTAATTGGATATTTTATCTTTAAGATTTGATTTTATCTTTAAATTTAAGGGGATAGTTGTGATATTTCTATAAATGGCATAATTGTTTGAAATATTTTTTGCTTATAAAGGGGAAAATATGTAAGACGGAATCACAAATCAATTGGGTTTTTGTAATTTTCAGAAAACTCAACCTCCGGGAATTTTTTTTGTGATTATTCCGCTTATTTTTTAGTTTTAACAACTTTCTTGTGATTGTTAGAAGCACAAGAACATGATAATCTAAGAAATATGTTGCGACTTTAAAACTATGTTGGCCCCTGATTGATTTGAAAAGCACATGGGATGGATAAGAATAAGAAGCATATCATGTTTGGAACACACAGAATCAAGAGACTGTGCTCCTGGAATGGAATCTAAGTCTTACTTTTTTTTCCCTTTCTTTAGCTCTTCAAGTTCAAATTGGTCTCTTTGGGTAACATAAACCACAATTTAACCTAAACCATTTCCTCATGTAAACTAACTAGGAATAAGGATTTGATGGAGACAAGTTGAAGAGCATCATTCAAAATAGGACCACCCTTATAATGGCTTGACTTGACAACACTACCTTTTATATCCTAGAATTTCCATAACTATATGTCTTAACTCATCATAGATTGTAAATATGTGCTATTTCAAGTGGAAAAGAGATAACAGCGAAAATTAGTCAGTGGCAAATGATAACATAAAAGTAAGAATCAATTTACACTTTGCCTATTCTTATTCTTTTTTCTTATAGATCTTATAGGGTCATAATCTTTGGACTGATACAATCGTCAAAAGTCAAGCAAATAAAGCAAAACGTTATTGTTATAGAAATAAAAGTATTTTGAAACACATCTTAAATAAAAACCTTATATCGTGACCATGTTTTATTGGTAAATAAAATATCATCCAATTAACACTAGTTCTTCTGTGCTTCACACCTCCATCTTGCCCTCAACACTAGTGGCTAACCTAGATTAGCCATAAATGCGAAATTACAAAACTAGTCCTATAGAAATTGGGTGGCAGAAATGATCATTTCTGAATTTGTATTGACGATTAGATCCTGGGATTACATGATAGGATTATGTAGGTTAGCCATAAATTAATAATTGATGGTGGTATTTTGTTCATTTACTCTCTCTGTCTATGTTTTTCTAATTAGGCTCCACCAAGACTTTGCTTAGATGCTAGATTCTAGCATATCGTCTAACTAATGCCTAGCGCTTTTTACACTTTTATTACCCCTATTCGAGGATGTGTGTCGTGTGATTACATCTCACATTCTTTTGTAATAGAAAGTTGTCAAGTGGGTCCAATATTAGAGAAGCATGGACTCCGATAGTGATCCATTCTTTATCAACTAAGCCCAATCCAGTGGGAAAAGAAAACATGGCCATTAAGGCATTCGTGGGTCGTGATTGGGTATGTGTCTATTGAGTCCAGTCTAATGACTTTTCCCACCGACCCACATTGTTTGTAATAAATTCATATGATACACGTTTAAAAAGAGGGATCGTGGAGAAAAGTAAGAAACTTTTAAATTTGGGGCAAAGTAAGAAAGTCCACCTCAAGTTCACAGCTTTTTTTTTTTTTTTGAGAAGTCATTCACAACTTTGATAATCGTTAGGATCAACTTTGTGCTCCAATAATTGAGACATATGTTATAAGAGTAAATGACCCAAATTCCTCCATTGTACTAAAAAAAAAATTGATAATCGTCAAATAATTCAAATTTGAGATCTCAATGCTGGTCTTGACTCTTGGGTATTTGTCTCATTAAAAAAATATAAATATTGCTAACAATTAATTTAATTAGTATCCAAATTTATTGATATGCTTAATAACACGACTAAAAAATTTATGTTGATTATCATCAAAGATAAATAATCCATTCTGCGCAAGTGTATATGAGATATTTTTTAAAATAATGAAACAACTCAATTCTGGATCTAACAATAATTAATTTATTTTAATTTATACGTGTCTAATTAGAATATCATCTAAAACAAACGTGCTCTTAATATGTCTTGAGGGTTTTACGTATGTTCCACATGAATTATTAAATTTAATATTAAATTGCATACTGGTAAGACCAATAATTGCCTGGTCATTGGACCATGCGGTGTGCAAGTAGCTATTTAATGCATGGGTGCAAATTTTCCCAAAAAGAAAAAAGGTTAAAAGCGAGAAAATATATTGACATTCTATGTCAAAAGTTATTATTTAATATAGTACAATAAGTATAAATTTCAATTCGTTACTTTGCTTAGCTTATTGTACGTACAAAAAAAATATTTTTTCAAATAAATTAAAAAGGAGGGGTATAATAAAAATAAAGAAATTGTATCTTTAATTATAGCGAAAAAAAGTACATTTCTTGGTATGACTATGATCAAAACAAATCCCACTATGAGCATCCCTAATTGAAATCGGCCAGGGTTTGGACAACTTTGGGCAAAATTACATTTTTCATCCCTTAAGTGGGCTCAATTTGAGATTTAATCCATTAACTTTCAATGGTATCATTTGATAACCACTAACTATCTAAAAATTTTACATTTGGCCCGATTTTCAATTTCGCGAATATTCTATTTCTGAAATGTTGAAATGGCAAGACACTTGTTAACATGAACTAAAATCATCCATATTGGGACCAAATACGAGTAAATTTACTATTTTAACCCTGCCACGTGTATTACAATGGGGGAGAAAACCACAATTACCCTAGAAAGCTAGGGAATCAAATATCTAATTGAGCCAATCTAAAGGACGAAAAATGCAATTTTAGGGACACTTATTTTCGAAAATCCAGGCTGGGGTTAGGTAATTTTCACTTCTTCACTTATCTGAAGGCGTGTTGGAAAGTTCTTGTTCTCTTACCCACCGTTATATAATTTAATTTAATGATGCCCCGAGCTAAAAGATAAGATGCTTAACGGTGGGTAAGAGAACAAGAACTTTCCAACACGCCTTCAGATAAGTGAAGAAGTGAAAATTACCTAACCCCAGCCTGGATTTTCGAAAATTTGAAAAATAAAAATATTTTTTTCTTAAGGAAAAAACAAAGTTCATTATAAATAGGACCAGTTATTTTGGGACAAACAGTATTGCAATACGTAGTTTGCCCTCAATCCTCAAGATTCAGAATCTATTTCACGCGGCCCCCCTTTCTCTTATATTCCTCTCAAGTCCCAAATCCTGTCTAATCTGATTTTCCCCCAAATTCATTATTTTTTTTCGCAATTAGAACCCTAAATCAGAAGATTTCGTATACGGTATCCATCTTCTTCCCCAATCGCCATCTTTTCTCGAGATGGCGTCCATTGGGATTATTCATTCAGGAGGAAAATTATTATACCCCTCTTTTTTTCCCATTAACAAATCGAATCAGATTTTTTCTTCCAACCCAATTTTACCCATCTCCAATAACGCCAAAAAATCCCCAAAACACCGTGTATCTGCATCAATCACTCGATCAAATCCAGCCGTTGTTTCTCCTCCTCCGGGTGAATCCGTGACGTCCGATTCACAAACCAAAGACGGAGTTTTTCCGGAAAAGATCGATTCATGGATGCAGGACTCCGTGCCAGAAATTGTGAAAAACCTAAAACAAGCACCATTGCTGGTCCAAATCTATTCAGAAAAGGAAAGTGGAAAAGTGAAGATCCAGACAGAAAAGGCCATTTCTAAAAACTGGCCTGTTATGAAGGGTGAGTGGAAAAGTGAAAAATCAAAAAACCCTGATGGGCTAATTTTTGTTGAGGAATTAGGGCAAGATCCTGATTATGAAAATTTGAATCCAGGTTTTGGAGAAGGTGTGAGTAGGGCTTGGGGCATAGTTATACAAGGGAAAGGGGTGGATTGTGGGCCAGCTTGTTATTTACTCAAGACCAATAGGGTTTGTGCTGGAATGGGTTTGGGATTTTGCACTCATTTTTGTTTGATGAGAGTGAACAATTTTAGGGATAGTGCTCTGGAGCAATTCACAGATTCTTGGTTGTTGCAATGAAGGAAATGGGCTGGGAAAGAAATTGTTTTTTTTTTCTTCTTAAACTGACAGTGTAATTACTTTTGTGACAATATACTGATTAAACATGATTCATAAATCATGAGGTATTTCATATGCTCCAAATGGTTTGTTCAATCTTGTTCAGGTGCAATTTTGAGGTTTTTTTTTTCATGAGTTTCAATATTTTGTTGTTTGTGAATGATATATGTGATTCCTTTGGTAATGTGAGATTGTTGAATTCAAAAATTGTTAGTCTTTTGAATTTGTTGTTTGCTAAGTTGATCTTCTGATATGTTTCAACAGATGCAGAAGCCTCTGTTAAGATGATCATAATAATTTAGTATTTTATGATTCTTTGGAAATTTTGTTCAAGAAAGGACTTTCAGAATTCAAAGATGGGTTGTCAATTGTCATCACACTTTATCCTTGTTTTGAAGATTATTGGGTGGAATTAATTCAGCTGTCAATTTTGACCCTTTTGAAAGTTCCATTCATAGTCAAGTATGTGACACTCATAATATTATATTGTTTTACTTTGCTGTTACCTTATGATTGGATTACTTTTTAAAGTTTTTTGATGAACATGAGACTAATAATTTTAAACCAATGATAACAAATCCACTAAATTTGTTTCAACAATAAATCATCGAGCTCTTATTTGAGCAATTTTTTGAGTTATTATATTTGAAATCCATGATTCACTTGAAATCATTTTCCCAATTTCTCCCTTCAAATCCAAATCATTCCATCCCAATGCAGCTTTACATAATTTATGTATGACCTGATTGGTTTTTATGTGAGCATCAAGGTTAAACAGAGCTCAACGTGGAGTAAAAATTTATCAAACACTGAGTCAATATATTCTAGTAGCAAAGCAGCTCGGAAATAGGATATGATTCTTTGTATTAACTTTGATGAATTAGTCACTGCATTGAGAAATACTATTTAAATAATAAGGACATGTTTTGGTGGTTGATATTATTTATGAAGTGATCTTATATAGGGTCTCATGACTTAAGTTCACGACGAGATAAACACAAAAATATGATTTTTTACATGTTCAGGTTTGAATTTGGGTTTCAGTTGAAATTATATTTAGATATATGATCCGTCTCAGGAACTAAGTCCGTAAAATCATTTCATACAAGTTTTCACCATTATGTATTTAGTAAGTTGGCCACTGCAATTATAGTTAAAATCTAACCGCATATTCAACTGCATAAAGGTACAATCTTGCACTCAAATCATCTTGATTTGAACTATTTTTTTTTTTTTTTAAGTTTGACTATATTAGAAAGATTGGCCTTGTTTGTTTATGTTTAGCGTTTCCAATTTCCAACTATTCATGTAGAAATGGAATTATGTTTGTTTAAAATTTCCAATGGAAATCATCATTTCCACTTTCTACTTTTCACATAAAACATTATCTCAAACCTACAATTTCAATTTCAACCCTATACAACCCTACATCACTTATCAATCACTATTCTTATTTTTTAATCCATTATATATGTGGGACCCTCCATTACCAACTTTATCTACTTAAAATACTACTATATATTCTAATGGGACCACTGCAAATCTTATATAATATTATATATTCAATTAAAATATTCAACCACTATCAACTTTTCAAATTATTATATTCATAAAATACTATTTCAAAACTATTTAACCAAACATAATCTCATTTCCAAATCTACAAAAACTCATTCTCATTCATTATCCAAACATAATTCCAATTTTCACACGAAAACCAATAAATTTTTAATTTTCCAACACTAAACTGAAATATATTGGGAAGATTCCATTCTTTTTCATTATTTTAAATTACTCTTTCTGTAGAGAAGCTGCTAAATATATCTCCTAATCCTATTACTTTACTTTTCATTTTTGATTTGTTGACTAAGATATTTATCCCTTTTCGTGTTCTTGTTTATACATTGTTCCCAAGCAATAAACCTAAACCCCTAAAGAAAGAGAAAAAAGTATGTTAAACTTTTTTAAACTAAAATTAAAGTATGAAACATACATGCTACTTCATCACAACTTGAGCAAAATGAGAAATAAAGAAATTTTACGAGTAGAATAATCACATAAATAATTAATCACGTAAACTTTAAACAGTTAATACAACAAAGAATTACCAAATAAAATTGCAATTAGTATTTATTATTGATAAATTTACTAGACATACATAGGAGGTGCGGTTCATTTTTTGAATTCAGACCCCAAATCACCACCGGATCAAACAAAGCTATATGATTTTAATTGAGATTTAAATTACATTATATGTAATAATTCTATAATTTGGTGCAATGTCGTATGGGCTATTCAAATGTAGAGGACCTACAGGTGGCAATCACGCCGAGCCGGGCTCGCATGGCATCAGCCTGTTGGGTCAGAGGGTGAAACCGGGCCAGCCCCGAGAAACCATCGGGCAAATTTTTTACGGTCCAACCCGTGTAGTATATTTTATGCCCGGCCAGTGGGATCGACCAAACTATGGGCCCGTTAGGCCGAGCCAAAATAGTCCCGATCTTTTTAGGTCTGCAAATTCTTGTCCTAGACTGATTTTATATTCGGGCCGATCGGATCGACCCACTGGGTTGGACCTAAATTGCCGACTCTATTCAAATGATTTTTTAATTTATGGTCACCCCTAACAAAATCGATAGAAAGTCCCAAACTGCAAATACAGAATATCTAGAGCGACAACTTATCATTTGGCCATTTGGTAACCTAACCTAATATCCTAACAACAAGGGTGGAAGTAGGGTGGTAATATGGAACTGGAGTCGGGTTTTAAATCGGAACCAGAACAGTGATCAATGGTACATGAATCGTTGACTAGAACTTGGTTCCAAAACCAGAACAGAACACCGTTGTAGGTCAATTTTAGTTATGGTTCCTCGGTGTCAAAAACCATGGAACCGACGTTTTTTATTTTTCCTGGATAAAAATATGGTAGAAGAAATGTTAAATGTTTATTATGATGTTTTATAGTCGCAATCGAATGAGATACGTAGGTTTAAATATTGTGAGTGAACTATATGAACTTTGATTCCTCTTAAAGCCTAAGATGATACACATGCAACTAAATATTATTATAAATAGTAAATCCAATTCCCTTTTTTTGACAAATCATTTCAAAAAATTAAAAAAATACAAAGAAAGAAAAATGGTTCCAGTTAAAATGCAATCGGAATCGGGGAGGAATCGAAACTGCCAGTCCCAATTCCGATTCCTCATTTTGAGGAATCGGAATCGGCGGTCGAACCATAAGACAATGGTTTCTCAATTTTGAGGAACTGAAATCGATGATTTTAAAACTAAAATCGACAGTTTTGGAACCGTGGCCACCATTAGGTGGGAGGTCCCAAACTGTAAATACATAATTGCTGGCTGCACAAGTTCCATTTGGTCCTTCACTCCGTCACTCCTTTGGTCCCTAATCAAATCCTCAATTTCCATTTGAATTTGAAAACAAAAACACCCCAAAAACAGAAAATAAAAATAAATAATAAATAAACATAAGCGCCTCTCAGTAGTCAGCGCGCTCCTCCTCCAATTCAAATCCAAACTTCAAATCTCTAGAGAGATTGTCATAACCCTCTCCACACTATTTTCTCAAAATGAGCCATTGACAAACTTTAATCAACAAACTTTAATCTTTTTGCTCTTTTTCTCCAGCCCATTATTGTTTTGCGATCTTTTTTCTTGTTTCACTGATTAAAGCTGTCCCTTTTAAGTTTGAATTTGTGGGTTTTGCTCAGAAAGGGTCAGAACTTAGACTCTTGAATTAAATCGACGGTTCATTTTTCAAAAAAAATTGGGCATTGATGGATGGTGAGAGTGGGAATCAGAGTCAGTCTTTATCCGGCCATAGATCTGAATCAAAGGTTGAAGCTTTTGAAATTAACATTGGATTTTGATTTACATGTTAGTTGTTATTGTTTGGATTACTCTATTACTGTCTGTGTCAAGATGGATTCTTGGTTTTGATTTGGTAGGTTTTGGTGGGACAGAAAAGGGGCATCGATGAAACGTCTGACAGTTCTCACAAAAGAATGAAAATGCGCGACCTTGAATCAGTTTTTCGCTCTGAAGGTATGGCTTTTGCTCCTGAAGTTTCACTGTTTTATTTGGATTTTGAATATTCATAACTCTTTATAATTTAATTTGAAAGATTTAAGATTTTGCATTTCATATACGAGCTATGAAATTTCATGGGCTTAAGGCTTAAGGCTTGGAATTTTTCTCTGTTTTTTTTTTTTTGGTGTTAAAATATTCGCATGTTTTGATTAATCTCTCGACGAGTTACTGAATTTTCCAGGATAAAAATGGGAAACTGTTCTTGTTTATTATTTAACTTGATACTAGGCTGAAGTTAATTGATTGTATATTCATTTAATCCTTTTGCCCGTTTTGTTGATTTAAGTTAGTAGTTTGTTTCTTTCGTTTCTGTTATATTGTCTCAAACTCTTTTTAAATTATTTCTGAAAACTGATCCATATTACTAATTTCATTAAATCAAAGCTAAACTGAAATAAAATGAATTTGATGTAGCTCAAGCTGTAAGAGGAGAAAGCAACACCGCACATCCAGATATGAACTCTGATTCAAGAGAGCTCGATCTTAATGTTAATGTTAGTTCTGTGGACTGTACGGTCGGTGATGATGCTCCAACATGTGTTGATGAATCCAACAATCTCCACACCTCTGGTAAGCAAGAGGTGAAACATAATGATGGTCTTACGAAAGCCAGAGCGTTCGATTTAGACCTAAATGCTGAAGATATTTCCAGTTCAGCCAACGACCCCTTCTTTCCCTTTAAGAACTATAAACATTTGAGGACGAGGGACGATTCAGAGTGCGGAAGTTCGGTGGGCCCATTGGACAAAAAAGATTCGATGAGAGTTTGGAAAGGTTTGAAACAAAATAATTACATGTCTAATCTGCATGGAGCTGTGCCAACGTCGATACCAAAGCCACGTGGGAGGAAGAAAACTAATAATAATGATGTAATGAAGAAGAAGATAGAACTTGCGAAGAAAGAACAGGTCGATCGATTTGCAAGAGTTGCTGCTCCGAGTGGTTTGCTTAATGGGCTAAACCCTGGAATTATTAACCATGTGAGGAATAGCAAACAGGTTCATTCGATCATAGAAGCCCTAGTGAAATCGGAAAAAAATGAAAATCGGCTTTCTGGAAGCAAGAAATGTAACCAACTCATGAGTGGTGCGCAAGACGTGCGTATTTTGGGAGCCGATACGTCTGGATTTAGTCGTGGGGATTCTTTGGTAGGAAGAAGGCAGATGAGTGATTATGGTTTGTTTTCGAAAATGGTTTATCCAAATATGGAGATTGCAAGAGGAGATGGTGATTCGTACACGAGGGCTTTTTCAAGGATGCCTTCACAATGCAACGTTGGAAATGAGGATGACAAACTTGCACTAAAGCTGTCGTCATCTGGAGCATTTGCTTCGGAGAATACTAGCTGTTTGTCAAACGACGAATCAGCAAACCTCAGCAGTGTTAACTCACTTTCTGTTAAAGGTTGTTCAGTTATATTATTCTTTTCTTTTGCTTTTCATGGTTTCCAAGAATGGTAGTTTGATTTTCTCAGCAACATTTCATTTTTCACTAAGTCCGGCAAATTGTTTTCTTTTTTAAACTTTTCGACGTGATATCCTGTACTAGTGATTTAATTTCAATGAAAAATATTCGGCTGCCTGGTGATGAATAATGCAGAATTAAAATGAAAAAAAAAAACTAATAAAGCTGACATGGATATTGTTTAATTTTCAGCTGCTAATGTAGCTTCCCAATGGTTGGAGCTTCTGAATCAAGATATAAGAGGACGTCTTGCTGGTACGTTTTATCTTCTGAACAAAAATCAAAGTTTCAATAATGCACTCAAGGACAAGGTGTTGGATAGATTCCTGACAGAGATTGGTTTCTATTTGCAGCATTAAGACGGAGTAAGAAAAGAGTTCGGGCTGTTATTTCCACAGAGTTACCCCTCCTAATGTCAAGAGAATTTTCACCAGACCTGGAGAAAGATGCATGTACCATTAAAGGTTCTACTTTTTGCCATTTTGACCAAGCAACTGCCGACGCACACTCTAGTAGATGGAGCTCTCTCTTTGCACAGATGGATAAAGCACTTTCTGAAGAAGAGAGCCATCTGGTGAGAGTTATTGGCAGTTTAATTATAAAAGTTCATGTCTAGAGTGCATCGTATGGAAGAATATCCGAGTTCTCTTCTTATGCCCTGGTTGCATGCTTTCTCAACTTGCATGTTTCGTTGCGTATACAATATTTTTAAAAGTCAAAACCATTGTTTATATTTATTTTTCTTGTCATTGTCTTTCTTCTGACAGAATGAGTACTTAAGCATTGTCTGGCAAGCCTGGATTCGTTTCTCGGGATTCAGGCCATCAATAGCCAAATGAATTTTGCGCTTCTTTGCCTCCTTATTCGATATTTCTTGATCATTTGTGACAATTTTTTTTATCATATAAATTTTCTTAATTACTCTACTTGCCCATCTACTAACAACATCTGTTAGTATTTTCAGCATTTTGTGTAAACTATAATCTTAACTATATACATGTCATCACTTTATCCTTGAATCGTGACATCTTGGTGTGATTTACAGACGAAAGGTGACTTCTTATCATTTTATTTGCAGTATTCCAATATTTTCTTTCTAGTCACAGGAATTATGCATTTACTCTTTGCACTTTCAAGTTCCATATTGTCAAGAACTGATAGCTAAGCATCTCTATCTCTGAAAATTATGCATTTGCTCTTTGAACATTATCAGGAAAATTGGCTGAACCAAGTGAAGGAAATGCAGTTGCATTGCGAAAAGGGTCTCTATAAAAATAGTTTATACCTTGCTTCACAGCCCACAGATCCAATAGGATTCGAAAGCAGGTATATAATCTAAACGACATCTCAACTGTCATACTTCTAGGTGCAACAAGTTAAATGATTTTTGACGGTAGACGTTGATGATAAGCTGTTGCACTCTTGTCTATATTATACTTCATAGCTCAACACTTCTGAAAAAATTGCTTTAAATCGAGCTTTTAGATGTGTGACGCCTTTATCTACTTGATATCAGCATCTGCATCATAAGGAGAGCATTTTTTTTTGGTTCAAAGGAGAGCATTTTTAATTAGCTTAGATGTAGTTGATTTGTTCTTTCTTTCTGGTCTGTGGAAATTATTTTATTTCTTAGTCGGGTTATATCTGGCCACCGGGTGATGTTTAATATAGTATTTTAATTTTGATTTATTTATTTATTTATTTTTTGGTGAGTAATGCAGATCAGGAACAACAGATGACTTAGAGAAGGATTTAGCTGTTAGAGCTGCCGCTGCTTCAATATATTCGACTTGCAACTTCTTGTTGTCAAAGGAAAACTTACCATATTGCTGATTAATCTAATAGCCATTGGTTCTTGAATGGAGTGAGATAGATATTCAAGTTCTTGTAGCATTTAGCATATACAAGTTTGATTTTTAAGTTATGGTAACATTTAGGTTATCCCTTCAATGGTTTCTTTTTTTCAAAAGAAAACTTCTGAATTGCTAATGTTAGAAGTTGAATGTGGTATTTATTAACCATTTCTTGTCAGCATGAAAGCTGAGAACAGTGTATTGTTAAGGTGTATCTGAGGAGAATTAATAACTGAATTTCATTGTTCATGTTTTTTGTTTCTTTTACTTTTCCAATAATGCACAGTTTTCTCTAAATATTAATTCGGATACTGTAATTCTACTTCAATTTTGTGTTTCAAATCGTGATGTATGTCAAATGCATGTCAACTGCAATTTATTTTTTCTTAAAAAAATATAATTTTAATATGACTTATATACATCTCTAACATGAATTACGAAATTAAACATTGAACTGAAATAGAAGATCTACAGAAATACTACCTTGAATTTGTATCTTGGGTGCTGGTATAATGGCATATATACAAGAAATTACCTTTTCCCTGTGCTTTAAATGGTTGCTCTTGGAATGAGAACGTATTTGAAGTCCACCAAAAACATGTGTAGAAGGGTTTTTCCCCCTATAATGTGGGGGCAATTTCGACCTTTTCCCTTTATAGTTTGTACTTTGTACTGTTCAGAATTCAGATACTGAAATGGGCCTAACCCTCCAAGTCTAAGCCCATCGTTGAGAACGCCTACTCCCTTCTCCTGAGACGGCCTACATCTTAGAGCCTAACCCTCATGTACCAAAGCCCACTCCCTGCTCAATGGGCCTTCCAATCCAATTTTACTTGCTTTTAAGAAAGTACTATTGTCTATTATGCCCAACATTTCTATTTTTCCATCCAAATAAAAAAAAAAAGAAAAAAAGAACCCTCTATCTCTCTCCCTCTCTCAATTTATATGTTTCAAGTAAAATTAAAGTATATTTGAAAAATATTTTTGTATGTTAAAATACATCTAGAAAGTGAAATATCAAATTGAAATATAATAAAGACTTAGGCATGTAGAGGATTGAGGGGTTGAAAGGTGTCAGTATTTTGAAATATTTTCAAAAGTTACGGGAAAAAATATAAGACAATCAAACTTCAAGGGTTTTATTGTAATTTTCAAAGAACTCTGGGTGTTTTTGTAATTAGCCCAAACCTTTTGTTATATTTACGCCAGACATCAAAAGGCATGAGACATTTTATATGGAATTCAAATGATGTGTACCATTGGCTAAGGTATCATCATATATATTAATGTCTGACACATGTTTGCATGG
The DNA here is from genome assembly GCA_016081115.2 of Rehmannia glutinosa. Classification (NCBI taxonomy): domain Eukaryota; kingdom Viridiplantae; phylum Streptophyta; class Magnoliopsida; order Lamiales; family Orobanchaceae; genus Rehmannia; species Rehmannia glutinosa. The sequence continues at coordinate 27,248,230 of CM071929.1, read as the reverse complement.
CTCGAAAATATTCCAAATTTTATTATGCACTAGTTTTTCGCTTGTGGGGAATTTTAAAATCCAGTTATTAATTACAAAGAAGTAACTGTAATATTTATATATATTTTTACTTATTAAGGGAAAAATATAAGACATAATCTCTTAAGAGAGGTTTTGGTAATTTCAAAACCTTCTAGGTTTTTTGTAATTAGTCCGAACCTTAGGTTTTTCCTTTTAGTAATATCCCTATTATTAAGATAGTACCCTTGTACTAAAAAAGCACAAGATGACAGTGAATATTTGACTCGTTTTTTTATTTTTTATTTTTTATTTTTATGTGTTTGGGGGCAGTGCTCTAAAAAGTGTTAGGTGAGTGGCATATTGGAGCATATCGTCTAGGCGGAGCGTGAACAGAATTAGACGAGACCTAATTAGAAAAACAAAATAGGCGGACAATAAAAATTAATTGGGACTAGACAGGGATTCTTAACACAGGAGGTGACAAGAAGGTATTGGAAATCAAACTATATACACACAAATAGATTAAGAGCAAGGGATTCCAAGGGGCATGATATTGTCTTTGTGACTTTTGCATCAAGCATTCAAGTGTGCTTGATAATGCATGCTTATTATATAATTATAGTGTTAATTAAAGATTCTCCTATGCCAGCTGATGTTGAAAATGCCAATTGAGTAGGTTGGTGTAGGAGTAGGGGCATCATATTTATTAAAGTTTTTTAGCCTTAGTTGCATTAGGGTTAGGGACAACTCATTCTTTTTTTTTTTTTATAACTCAACTTCTACGCTTACGCCTGACTATGTCTCCCTGAATCGAACCTACACGGATGTTATTCAGTATGAGTTCCCACCAAATCTTCACCAGCTCGCATATGCCACGGAGAGCAATTTGATGGATTAGTAATTAGAATCCCTGACATCCACCCCACAATTACTTGTGGTGGCCAGGTGGACTAAGCCACGTGGTTAGGGACAACTCATTCAGTTAATTATTCACATGGTACTAATATTCTCATGTTGAGATCTCCTATTCCATTTTCCCTATTCCACTCCATATTCCATATGTTGGATGAAAGACACGTGTACAGTTATGACATCACGTGACACCATCTTGCACACGTGTATTTCATTCAATGCAATGGAATAAGAGTGGAATAGGAAAAGTGGAATAGGAAATCCCATCCCAATATTCTCATGAACATTTTACACAATTATGAAACCCTACCACTCAGTGGCTATCAACTGAGTACCAGGACAGAAATATTATTGCTTTAATTTTATCAAGAAAAAGCAAAAGGCAAATTATGCTTTCCTATGTCTTCTTTTTTCTTTATTTCTTCTTTATTCTTTTTTTTTTTTTGCATAAAAAGAGATGACAACATGTTGATGCTATAAACCAATGTCAGAGAAATTAAAGCAAAAATGACATGTAATATTCTCAATCTATGTTAGTCAAGAAAATGATTGGACAGATGCTTTGGCGCCCATTGTTGTAAGAATATTCAGTCATGGAAATAAGACTTGGGAGTAAACAACAAAACAATAACATAAATTAATGGGACAAGAAAGAGTCAAAAATGCAGAAAGATATGCAAACAAAGAGATGAGTTTCCAACCAAGAAAAAGACAGCAAGAAGAAGGACAAAACCCTGTGAATTTTTTGAGCTGTAAGAAACCTAACAAAGTCTCTTCCTCTGATTTTAAAGAAGTGAAAACTTAAAAATGACTGAAAAGAAAGGAACAAAAAACACATTTAAACAAATTTGACATATAGAAACTAAAAATATGGGCTACACATTACTATAAGAAAGATGTTAATTAATTATTCCGACAGCATCAATTTCTGCCTTAATCTATTTCGATTCTCTGATCCTTTTTCTTTCTTTATTGTAAATTTCTCTATCCTCTGGTTTCTTCACTTGCTGATTTTATATTCACAATTTAGATATTTTTGCTTAGTAGTGGCAACTAAGAATCTTGAAATCCCTAGACACACTATCAACAAGTGTTTTACTTTTGACTTGACAAATTATATACGGAATAGTTACAAAACGTACCACGATACCTTAAATGTAAGGGGTTAACTGTTAATATTTTTACAAATATGAAGGGGGTGTTTGAAATGTTTTTATATATGAAGGGGGTAAAAGTAATTCAAACTCAAATCTCAATGTTTTTTTTTTTTTTGGTAAGAATCAGTTAAAAAAGAAATCTAGACAAGAAATTACAGAACTTAAACTACAAAGAACCACAAATTTTGTGAAACACAACAAAATGGGAGCTCAAAAAATTCTAGCAACTAATCTGACTTATCGTTTTCGCAATAACTCCTAACAATTAGGCGAAAAATCTCCCAACTCATCCTGACTTTCTGATGGACATCTAATCAGCTCCAATATGTTAACAACTTCCGCCATATCCGGCCTGTTTGAAGGCACCTGTGACGTGCAGATTAGACCTAATTTCATCACCGGAATCGCCTCCTCCACCGGAAACTTCCCCTGCAACCTACCATCAACACACTCTTGAACTTCGCCTTCTTCCAATAATCCTCTAACCATGTCGCAAAGCACTACAACGTCGTCCTCCATGTACTCAACGGGCCTCCTCCCGGTGACTATCTCCAAAACCAATATGCCAAACCCATACACGTCACATTTCTCGGTTATCTTAACAGTTTTGCATGCAAATTCAGGCGCCATGTAACCGAGAGCACTCTGAATCTTGCTGCTCAGCACGTATCGGTCTAACATTGGCAGTAGCCTAGCTAAACCGTAATCTGCAACCTTAGGTTCTCCGTTGTTATCGATCAATATATTGCTCGATTTTAAGTTGTAGTGAATTATACTCATTTGGTGCAAATGAGCTAAGCCTTTCGCAGTCCCGAGAATAACATTGAATCTTTCGTTCCACGATAAGTGGTTTTCGCCGGATCCTTCGTGGAGATGTTTGTACAAATTTCCGCCAGAGATGAACTCGTAAATGAGAAGCTGTAACAAGGGAGTCCAGTAATAACCATCGAGTGCCACGAGATTAACGTGATGAGCTTTACCTAATTTCTTGACTTCCCTTTCGAAATCTTCTTGGGACTTGATGAGACTAGAAACCGTGAGCTTTTTTATTGCAACGGAGCGTCCGTCTCCGAGCACGGTCCGATAAACAGCTCCGAATCCCCCGCGCCCGAGTTCACAATCTTTGTTGAGAAGAGCGTGGGGCCCAGTGCTAAAATCAGGATCACCTGAAAACATGACGAGCTTACCGGAATTCCCATCTGTCGATGGCGAATGGCTAAGATCATCATCACCACCGGAGAAAGTAAGAGCAACAGCCGAGCGAGGCGCGGAAGAACGTACGCGGAGATTAAGCACGGTGATTGAAATTACACCAATGACGATTACAGCAGCGGCACCAATAGCAATTAGGGCAGAAATGCTGAGGACTTTTTTGCCACGAGCGAAAGATTGAGAGATTGTGCTCGGAGTGGCATCTGTAGAGTTCGGATTGAGTACTATGGGTTTTGGAAGGACTGTGGGGCAACTTCTATTGACTGCGGCCCCACAAAGAGACGGGTTCTCCGATACAGACGATGGAGCAATAGTGTTGAAAAACCCACCAACTGGCAGTTCTCCTTGTAGCTGGTTGTGTGAAATGTTGAATGACTGAAGGCGTTCGAGATTTTCCAGCTGCTTTGGTAGGTTTCCGGTCAGCTTGTTGAACGAGAGGTCGACAGTTTGAAGGTAAGAGAGCTTTGCGAGGGAAGTAGGAACGGAACCAGTTATTTCGTTATGAGCGAGATACCTGTCAATGCAATTAACACCGGAAGGAACTATGTTAGACTAGCTGAAGGTTGATCAACTTAACAAATTGCACGAATCAAGCAATTTTTCACAAAATAAGAATTTTATGAGCCAAGCTAATTTTGTAACAAGAAAAATTAATGAATCATGTAAATTTTCATAATGATATAATCATAGCAAATGTTCTTTTGACGAACATAAGCACTTAAAAGATATGTAAAGTTTAGCACATTTAAATTCACTATGGACAACGAAAGAATAATGATACATGACAAACTCATAAACTTCATTTCATATATCTATTATAGGCGTAGTAAAACCAACGATTGGCATATTTTCACAAATTATCATCTAGGCCAAATTCAAGTGGCTTCCATCAGAAAGTCAATTAATCAAAATAATTGACACAGTTATACTATCCACTAGCAGTATGATTAATCAAATAGACTGCCAAAAGAAATGCACACCAACATACACGCACAAACGACGAAATAGATTGCTTAGTATACCATGAAAGAAAGCATAAGACTTACAAGGATTTAAGCGAAGAGCAATCCCCAATTGACAAAGGAATGTTTCCCACCAATGAGTTCTTTTCCAGTCTCAGTTCATCAAGAGATGCAAGTCCTCCGATCTCCGAAGGAATGCTGCCATTTAACTGATTCTCACTCAAATCCAGAATACTTAAACTTTTCAAATTTCCAATATTTTCCGGAATGCTGCCCAGGAATGAGTTTCTTGCCATATTTAACAACTGTAAGCTGCCAAAATCCCCAACAGCAGCTGGAATTGTACCAGAGAGTTTATTTTGGGACAAATCCAAAATCACAAGCTTTTTCTGAGAGCTCTCCACTGGTGAAGCAAAAGCATTGTCAATGCTTCCACTGAATCTGTTGTCTGAAAACAGAACTTGCTCTAAACCGAGTCCGAACACCCAAGAAGGTAGATTACCTGTCAAAGAATTGTGACTAATATCAAAAGCCACAAGATTTCTACAATTGATCATAGCCTCAGGCAAGCTTCCAGTGAGGGCATTTTTGGATAAATTTAGAATCTTCAACGACAGAAGATTCCCCAAAGAACCCGGGAGTTGGCCAGTAAAGTTGTTCTCCGAAAGATCAAGGGTCTCAAGGCTTCTCATTTCTCCAATCCATTCAGGCACTTCCCATGTGAACCCATTTCTACCTAAAACTAGATCATTGCACAAGGAAAGCTTCTGCATTGTGCTTGGAAGTCCACCAGTAAACGAATTTCGACTCAAATCAATTGACCTTAATAACGGACAATTTCCAATTCCATCAGGAACTTCACCAGAAAACGCATTATTCCTCAAACTTATCGTTCTCAAATTGCTCAATTGTTCAATTCCCTCTGGTATTTCACCCTCCAAAATGTTATCAGACAAATCAAGTGACCTGAGCTCAGGCATCGACCAAATTCCCAATGGCAACTGCCCTGAAAACTGATTACCTGAGAAGTCAAGCGAAGCGAGAGTCGAGCATGAGCTTAAACTCTCAGGAATTGTGCCTGAAAACTTGTTTTTAGCCAAGGAAATTGATCTCATTGACCCACATTGGCTAAAAAAATCACTTGAAACCGAGCCCGATGAACCATTTTCACTCAAGTCTAGCATCCTCAGATCAGAGATCTGAGCAAGGCTGAGGCTTAAGCTTCCAGTAAGATTGTTTTTTGCAAGTGAGAGCTTTTGCAGAAACTGCAATTGAAGGAGGCCCCTGCCTAGTTTTCCTGAGAGGCCAAAGCCATCAAGAACAATGTCAGAAACTCTATTGGATCTGGGATTGCATTTTACCCCAACCCAATTTTTACATGGACTATCATCATCTTCATTCCAAGAACTTAATTTCCCATCAGGATCTTGAATATCAGCTTTGAACACAATCAACCCCAGAACATCATCATTCAGAGAAGGGCTCAAAGATTTCACTAAGAATGGAGATAAGCAAATGAAAAATAAAACACCAAGAAGATTTCTCATTTTCAATAAACAAGAAAAATGCAGTCCGTTTTAAGGCATGAATTGGTTTAATGGAACCATACATAAATAATTATATTTTCTCCTTTGATAAATAGTCTTATGGAACCCAATAAAAAGAACTATTACTCTTCAGAGAAAAATAGAGCCTAATAACTGATAGAATGATTGAATAGGAGCTGAAACGATTTCTGTTTTTCAGAAACTCCTCAAAAATCTTGCAAGAACTACAAGCAAATATAAATATAAATGTGTATACTTATAAAATGACTGCACCACTTTTTTGGTTCTTAACGGCTAGAAATTGAAACCAGAAGACAAATATGAAGAAAACACATAACAGATATACAACAAAAGCCCCCGGTAGACAAACAAACAGGCACATTAGCAAAATAAACCCTCTAAATACCTAATGAGGCAACGCAGGCATTTTACTTCAAAAGGCAAAATCATGACAGGAAGAGGCAAGAAAACAAGGAAAAATAGGAAAATAAAGGCCAAATCTTCGGATAGAGTCGCTGGGTTTTAGAGTCGAAGTGACAGAAACGAAGTAGGAAGCGAAAAAGAGTGGTTTCGGTCTGAGAGGAAAAGCAAGTGAGCACAAATGGAAGAAAAATATTGGCCGGAAAAAACTCTTCTGGACCCGGCTGAGCTTAAATTGAAAGTGGTACCGGAAAATACGCCGGTTAATGCGGAAGACGGTGGGAGTTTCCGGCGGTCGCGAGTCAGTGAAGCATTTAAAGCGCTCTTCCCTCTTTTTCTTTCTAAACTTTACAGGCATTTATCAACGGGAAAAAAGAGGGGGAAACAGAAAAGAAGAAAAGGAGGAGTAGCGTGAGCACGGTTTGGTCGCCCACTGGGAGCAATTCCATTCCAACCTGAAAGACTTTAGGATCGACACGTGGAGGAATCTAATCGGTGAAGATTGATCCTACATGGATGACGCGTGGGGCTAGGTTAATGAGATGCTACCTAGGTTACAATCGAATTGAATCGGACTGAACTTTTGATAGTTTTAGCTTGATTCGTTTATTATCGAGTTGAACTCGAGTTTGAATTTATTGAATATATTGATGGTTCACAAATTTATTTAAGTCTAAACGAGTTTAATAAATATTAATTAAATTATATTATTACTTTAATTATTACAAAAATAAAATATTATACATTATACATTTATAAAAGTGGTAATATGTCAAATTAACCACTTATATTTTGTGAAAACAAAAATAGACATTTTTTAGCTATTTCTTTTTACTAAAAACTAACGATCCTATTCTTCATGTATTTTCTAGTAAAGTTTTTGGCCATTTTTTCAAAATTTGATGCGTCAATTATTTCACCAACTGGCCTTTGGTTTTACACCACCTGAAGAAAAGAGAATGGATATCAGCTATAAATGAAAAAAATAGAGAATTAATGAATTATATTAATTCTGAAAATCTGTAGTACAATCAATAAAGCACAGTATCTCATTACTTCCTCTCCACTCATCCAAAACCAAAAGTAGAAAATTCCTTATTCCATTAATCCATTTCCGTCTTTTCCTTGCCCATGAATAAAGTGCAAGTTTATCACAAGTGATTTTCTATTTCAAAATCGTGTTTCATCTCCTATTTCAACCATGTGGATGATTGACACGTGTATTACACTTACCATTTTAGAACCCTACAATTTCTGTTTGATTTATGCTTGAAAATTAACATGGTAAGTATAATACACGTGTCAATCATCCACACAGTTGGAATAGAAGATGAAACACGGTTTTGGAATAGAAAATCTCATCCGCAAATCTAGTACTTTACAAATTACAATGACATTAAACGAGAAGTAAGATATAATAGAAGGGTATTAATGGAAAGATAATAACAACCCTTCTCCAACCCCCACCCCCAACCCCAAAAAGAAGAAAAAAGAAAAAGAAAAAGAAAAAGGGTTATAAAGGTAGGTGGAATAATGAGAAAATGGTGGGTGGTGGCAATAAATAAGTTTGAGTAATTTTTAGTGGGTACACAGAATTGTGCAGAGGGACTCAAAATCTTTTGCCTTTAAAGCTTTTTCTCAGCTTTAAATACCCATTCAAACTAAAAGGGTCCACCCCACCCGTCTCATCCCTCCAAAATCTCATGAATATCCAAGATTTCACCTAGTCATATCATCTCTTTATGTTGGCATGCATAAATTATAATATGATGTGTACTTTTTTGTGATGAAAAATGCAATCTTTTTGTTTAATACAATAAGTGGCAGTCCTTGTCATGTCATTAGTCTATTATGTCGAGACATAAAATTAATGTTATTTGTGTCATATTTGAAGATAGAACAATTGTTTGCACCGGTTGAACTAGAAATTGGAAAAACCATCCTTAATAATTGTCGCATCTCCCAATAATATTATTAATCCATGTTTGTATTCCGGGATAAATTTATTTTTGATACCCAAAGTATTAGCGGTTTTCATTTTGACTATTTTTTGGGGCTTATCATTATTAATCTCAACGTTTCAAAATTCACTCATTTTTAGCACGTTTCGTTAGTCAACCGTTAAAGACTAACGGTTGACCGGCCGGAGTCGGAGCAATGTTGGACGGGGGTGGTGAATTCTGACTCAAAATTTTATTCTGAGCAACTTTGTCTTCTTGGCCGGAGGCCAATTCGGCCGGCAACATGGAGATGTGGGCCCCTAAAAGTCGGAAAATCGATTTTAAAATCTCTTTTTGTGCGTTTTTGGTTCGGGGGGCAAATCGGACTGATTGAGGAGTGGGCTTTGTGATCCTTAAGAAGAGGAAGACAATGGTATGCTCAATTTTGGATTTGGGGAAGTATCTTGTATGGAATTTGGCTTTGAATTAAACTTTGGGTTTTTCAAATTATCGTCAATTGGCATCAGAGACGAACTCAAATCATGAAATTGACCATTGGGCATTATAGGGCTTGCAGATACGCTCAAAATGAGTGGTTGCACGACACTTGAGGTCGCCGGAATCGGCGCCGAGACGCCGTGAAGCATGCGCTAACCGTGGAAACCTACTACAGTTGGTCAACCGTTAGTTTTTAACGGTTGACTAACGAAATGTGTCAAAAATGAGTGAATTTTGTAACGTTGGGTACTAATAAAGATAAGCCCCAAAAAACAAGTACCAAAAGTGAAAACCGCTAATACTTTGGGTACCAAAAGTGAATTTATCCCTTTGTATTCCACCTTGAAACCCCTAGTCTATTTTGCAAATTCCCTACAAAGTCATCTAAATAAAACTTTTTGGGCCATTCAAATTATCAGCACTAAGGAAACTTGTCTCTTGTTTCAAACATTAGGCAAAAGTTCCACTCTTGAAAGTGAAGTATCAATGGCACAAAGACTTCACCTTTTTAGGCCTATCTGTTTTGTCTCATCATCAACATATGACACATTCTTTTTGGTTCAAATTTCACTGTCAAGGCAGCATAACAATTTTATACACATTAGGGATTCTCAGGCCTCAGCATAATTGTGGATGTTGTGGATGCATATGAAGCCCAGCCCAATCCATTTACTCAACCCATTTTAGAATGGTAATTACTGAAAGTGGATTGGGCTAGCTCGTCCAAATTATTCAAGGTGATAACTATAAAAACTACCCATGAGGTTTAGTTTAATTACAAAAAAAGTCCATAGCATTTTGAAAATTATTAAGAATCCTACTAGGTTTGATTTTATATTACACTAACTTCATAAGCAAAACATTTTAAATAATCATCTTTATATTTGTAAAAATATTACTATTTTTTCCTTACATTTAACACATAAACAAACTTCAAAGTTATTTTAACTATAATAGAATTGTTTTATATATTGCACATTATTCTTTCTTTTTTTTCTTTTTATTATTTTATGTCTCTAAGTTTGTATATATAAAACAAAGAACCCAAATTTTAAAGTTCTACTAAAGCCAAAATATTAATAGAATCGATCCTAGCCTAACAATCTCAAGCTCTATTCACAAAATCCTGCAACTCAATTTATAATTATACCCTTAAATTCAGCCCTATTTATATTACCTTAAACTATAATGAGCAAAACATTATTGATAAGGGCAAATGATTGTCTGGGCCGACCTGACAGGCCCAGGACATCGGGCCAACCTGATAGGCCTAGGAGTATTTGACCGACCTGATGATACTGGGCATTGGACCGAAATGATGAGGCCCATAGCCTTAGGATGATCTGTTAAGCATTAAATAATGGGCCGATCCGTGGAGGCTTACAAAGATGAGATTGGTATAGGGCTTATCAACATCAGCTTGGACCACAAGCCCGAGTACAAATTGTTGTGTTGAGCCGACCTGTGTAAAGTCAGCAGTGTTGAGCCGACCTGTTGAAGTCCAACATATCCTCAGAGGAAGAGGTCAGCTCGGCCTTAGAGATGTATGAGACACTGAGGATGCCTTTGAAGATTTAAGGGTTTTTGCATCAACACAAGGGGCCGACGTGTTCTGAGAGGTCGGAGCTCTAGTATTATAGGCGTAAAATTAGGGTTTTTAATGAGATCCGATCCTAATCTAATGATGACTGTGACACCAAATCGTAACGGAATCCCGGATTTTACGGAGACCCTAATTCGAGCTAAGGTATAAAAGGCCCAAGCCCAGGTTCATTCTAACCTAATCCCATTTTTACTGTTACATTGTTTTTTTCTCTCTCTAGCCTTTGCTTCCTTCTCACAATACTGACTTAAGCATCGGAGAGGGTACACCGGAGCCCCCCTCCGGCCCCCCTTGTGCAGGTTTCGTGGTGGTTTGCGTCTGGGAAGGTGGTCGGCAAGGAGAAGTAGTTTTTGGGAGCAACCAATTATAGATCTAGATTCAAGAAAAATATAAGCGAAAAATATATTTTAAAATATGAAAAAGTATAAAAAGCAAGAGTTGAAAATCATATTTATACAAAATACATATGAGAAAAATCAGACTCCCCATGGGTAGAAAAATATAATTATAAAAATAAATATGAAAAAGTGTTAAAAAAGGAAATGTGGTCATGGGATTCGAGCCCAGGCCGCCAGATTCATGCGTAAATCCGAGCTTGGTGTGAGGAAATGAGGAGGCAATGAGGAAATTTATTTGGCAAAACATAGTGTGTCGGTATGGAGTGCCTCGGGCCTTGATATCAGATAATGGGACGCAGATTCGCAAGTAAATCCGAGCTTGGTGTGAGAAATGAAGATCAAGCAAAACTTCACTTCGGTGGCTCACCCGCAGCTAACGGGCAAGTGGAAGTAACTAATAGAATTCTTGTCCAAGGATTGAAAGCTCGGCTAGAAAAGCGGGGAGGAGCGTGGGTTCGGGAGCTCGATTCGGTCCGTGGGTTTATCGAACTAACCCGAAAGAGGCCATCGGGCGAGCTCCATTCAAACTTTAGTGTATGGTACGGATCTTTGTGATACCCTGGCAGAGATCGGAATGGAAACACATCGAGTCCGAATTTTGATGAGAATATTAATGAGTCATTGATTCGAGAGGCATTGATACGATAAATGAGAAAAGGGAGATGGCATTTTTGCGAGATGGAAAAGACACGGGGAAGGATTAAAGCAACTTATGACAAGAAAGTAAAGAAAAGGGCCTTTCGTGCCGGAGATTTAGTTTTGAGAAGGTCGGATGCTTTAGCAAAAACAAAGGGAAATGGATGCGACTGGAAGGACCACTTCGGGTGGTCAAGGTGAATCTTGGCGAGGAGGTGCGTCTGCATTTTGGAAGAGATCGGAGGTCGAAAACTCCCGAGGGCTTGGAACATTGCAATTTGAAGAAATATCATTCCTAGAATAGAGAAATATCGATGTAATCAATCTACTCGTTTTGAATGAAATGATCCGCTACCACACTATGAGTTCGAGAAAGTGGAAAAGATAAAATCGAAGTATTTGGAGCTCGGCTCACCGAGCTAGTCTCCAAATACTTGGGGCCACGAGCCATGCGAGGAGCTCGGCTCGAGCCGCCTTCCTTGATGAAACCGACAAGTATTTGGGGCTCGGCTCAAGCTAGTCTCCAAATACTTGGGCCACGAGGCCATGCGAAGAGCTCGGCTCGAGCCGACTTCCTTGATGGAACCGACAAGTATTTGGAGCTCACTCGCTAGTCTCCAAATACTTGGGGCCACGAGGCCATGCGAAGAGCTCGGCTCGAGCCGAACTTCCTGATGAAACGACAAGTATTTGGAGCTCGGCTCGAGCTAGTCTCAAATACTTGGGGCCACGAGGCCATGCGAAGAGCTCGGCTCGAGCCCTTCCTTGATGAAACGACAAGTATTTGGAGCTCGGCTCGAGCTAGTCTCCAAATACTTGGGGCCACGAGGCCATTCGAGGAGCTCGGCTCGAGCGCCTTCCTTGATGAAACTGACAAGTATTTGGAGCTCAACTCGAGCTAGTCTCCAAATACTTGGGGCCACGAGGCCACGCGAGGAGCTCGGCTCGGCCGAGCCTTCCTTTGAAAGAAGAAGACTAAGTATTTGGAGCTCAGCTCGAGCTAGTCTCCAAATACTTGGGGCCACGAGGAGCATGATATGCCAATCTTTTTTGTAAAAAAAAAATTATTATTATTATTATTACAAGAATAACAGACAAGAGATCGAGAAAATGAAAGTGCGAAGAAACTTTATTGATCATTCAAAATAAATACAAGTACATGATGGAAAATTACAAAAGCAGAACTAAACTCCTAAGTAGTAGGAGGAATATTCTCGGTGTTCAGGTTGTCCATGGAGATGGTCACATCATCTATGAGAAATGAGTTCGAGGATCGTCGTCCGGGATATCCTGAACTTGACCTGCAGGAAGCTGAGGGGTTGACTGAGCTCCAGGAGCTTGAGAAGGACCGGACGAGCTGGAGGCAGGGTGGAGGATAAAGGGAGCAGATAAGGATTCTATGAACTCCTCCACAGGAGCAAGGTTGAGACGCTCCGCCTCATCGTAAAACACGGCCCTTTGGGGTCGGGCGAAATCCTCCGGGACCTCGGCGATCGAAAGGCTCGGTAGTGATACCGCGTTCCCCGAGTTGAAGCTCGGCCTGGTCAAAAGCAAAGCCATAGTACTCCATGGCGGATATCTGAGAGAGAACTCGATAAATTCCCTATAGCTTAGAAAGGCTTGCTTTCACCCTCTCCGAATGGCCCGAACTATGGAAGAGCCCGGGGAGGTGAGGAACTTTGCCGACCGAACTTCCACGCCCGGCTCGAGGCAGTCGACATTGACAAAGACATCGGATCCGGAGATCGCTTAGCTCGGTCTTGAGGTCGCATTATTATCGTCTCAGCCTTTATTTTGGCCTCTAGAGAAGCCACCGTAGCCTTGTTGACCTCTTCCCGTCCTTGTACCGGCGGTTCTCCTCTAGGAGTTTAGTCTCCCGAGCTTTCAAATGATGACCTCCTTCTTAGAATTGTGGAGCTCGGCACTCAAGGAAGGATCGGCAAAGCCAACCCGAGCTTGGGAGATCGGGCGGCTAGGCTAGTCGTGCCTTGGCCTTTGAGTGGTTTAGCGAGAATGGGGTCACCACCAAAGATCACCGAGTTTCTCCATGGCATTCGGTCGGGGTTCGGCGATTGCCTTGGACATCTTGGATGGCAAATGTTCCATCGTTGTTCTTCGAGATGGAATTGCTGTGAAGAAGGTTTGATTGGGTGTATGAATGGGAGTGCGAGAGAGAGAGAGAGCGGCGAGGAGGTGGAGTGTTCTTCGCCTCTTAGCAGCTCCTGTGGCCTTGCCGACAAATTTGACCTCTTGGGAGGAGGAGATCGGAAAGAAGGTTGAGCCCCCTGGGCCGGTGAGATCGGCCATCATGCGGCAATCGCGTGCAGTCGCCAAAGTGGAGTGAGGCGACCTCCGGGCGTGGGGGCGGCAAGATCGGATGAAGGAGGTTGCGAGCCAGGAAGCGATGGCTTGCTCCTCATCATCCAACAACCATCTATCGCCGTGAACATATCTGCACAAAGAGGAAAGATTAGCTAGTGAGTAAGAATAAAATAAATTAATCGCAAAAATGACAATTACCAATGTCACAAGGCAAGGGAGCCACGATGGGGCTCATTTCCAAAGTAGTGAGAGAGAAGGGGTTATAAGGCGAGAGAGGTCGTATTTGACCAAGGTGAGTTTATTTATCCGAGCCGGAGATCGGGAGACCGATCTCCGGGGTTGTGTTTGCGTTGGAGTGGAAGGTCCAGATCCAAGCAATAGAAACCCCAAGCTCGGGGGAAGAAATAAAAAATATTTGTCCTTCCGAATTTGTTGGAAGAAGGGTACTTGCTTAGAAATCGAGCATCACCTCGGGAGGTGATGTAGAAAAACCCTTGGTGGTAGAACTCTTTATTTGGAATAGGGCGAAGAATAGTTCTAGAGTGGGCTCTATATCTAAGTACCTAGTTAAAATAATGAAACCGCTAAGATACGGAATGAGTTCGGGGCTAGTTGATTTAAAGGCACCGGGAGAACTCGGGCCCCCGCCATGAATGGATGAATGGGAAATCGGAGGCGCCTCTATCTAACTCCCAGCATGCCAAAGAAGGCCAAAGCATCGGGGCGGAGGTCGGTTAGGTCGGTCGAGCCGCTGGTAGATAGAGTTTGAAAGAGAAAGGAATTTGGGCTGTCCTTTAATGGTCTCAAGATTGGGGGCCGATAAGGTAGTCTCCTTAAAATCGTGAGGATATACGGGCGAGGACCCGAGCATGGAGTTCGGATCTCTATCAGATCGAATCACGACTGAATCGTAGCCGGATTGATCGCGTCGGTCCGATGGGCGGACTCGGTGAGGGAAAGTGGTGGAGAACAGAGCCGCCGCCATCGCCCACCGTTTCTAAGTCGGCGACAACCGCGTCCGTCGACTGCGTCGAGTGAGAGGAAGAGGATGCCATATTAAAAGAAAAGAAAAACTGGAAAAGAAAGGGTTACTTACTTGGATAGAAATAGGAGGTTGAAGGAGGAAGATAGTCCGGACCGTGAAACTTTTGAAGCCTACCTAACTTGGAGAATGCCGGAGAAGAAAGAGTATTTGGGGTAAGGTTTTGAAAATCAAAGGAGAGGAAAATGGAAAATGGAGGAAGAAAGTGGCTTTTATAAGGAGAAGACAAGACAAAGGGGTGCCTCGATTTTTGAGGAGATGATTGACGGTCTCACGAGGCGTCGGGAAGCGAAAAGATGTCTCATCAATCAAATCCGCGTGTCGTACTTGAAAGGCCAAAGGGCGGCGAATTTCAAATGCCAAGAGTCGGCGGAAAGTGAAAAGACAAACCCTAAATGTTAGGTCAGTTCGGCCTATAAGCAACTATGGTTGAGGTGCAGATCAACCCATAGTTGGGGAGGAATTGATAAGGGCAAATGATTGTCCGAAAGTGGATTGGGCTAGCTCGTCCAAATTATTCAAGGTGATAATTATAAAAACTACCCATGAGGCTTAGTTTAATTACAAAAAATTATTAAGAATCCTACTAGGTTTGATTTTATATTACACTAACTTCATAAGCAAAACATTTCAAATAATCATCTTTATATTTGTAAAAATATTACTATTTTTTCCTTACATTTAACACATAAACAAACTTCAAAGTTATTTTAACTATAATAGAATTGTTTTATATATTGCACATTATTCTTTCTTTTATTTCTTTATATTATTTTATGTCTCTAAGTTTGTATATATAAAACAAAGAACTCAAATTTTAAAGTTCTACTAAAGCCAAAATATTAATAGAATCGATCCTAAATTTAACAATCTCAAGCTCTATTCACAAAATCCTGCAACTCAATTTATAATTATACCCTTAAATTCACCTTATTTATATTACCTTAAACTATAATGAGCAAAACATTATTGATAAGGGCAAATGATTATCCAGGC
The DNA here is from genome assembly GCA_016081115.2 of Rehmannia glutinosa. Classification (NCBI taxonomy): domain Eukaryota; kingdom Viridiplantae; phylum Streptophyta; class Magnoliopsida; order Lamiales; family Orobanchaceae; genus Rehmannia; species Rehmannia glutinosa. The sequence goes on along the minus strand of CM071929.1, from coordinate 27,232,585 downwards.
CGACTGTGACAGCCCAGGACATCGGGCCGACTGATAGCCTGGAGTATTTGACCGACCGATGATACCGGGGCATTGGACCGAAATGATGAGGCCCATAGCCTTAGTATGATCCGTTAAGCATTAAATAATGGGCCGATCCGTGGAGGCTTACAACATGAGATTGGTATAGGGCTTATCAACTTGGGCCTACCACTGTCGAGGCCGAGTACAAATTGTTGTGTTGAGTAGGCTGTGTAAAGTCGCGATGTTGAGCCGACTGTTGGTGACTGTTGAAGTCCAACATATCCTCGAGAGGAAGAGGTCACTCGGCCTTAGAGATGTATGAGACACGAGGATGCCTTTGAAGATTTAAGGGTTTTTGCATCAACACAAGGGCCGCGTGTTCGAGAGGTCGAGCTCCGGTATTACAGCGTAAAATTAGGGTTTTTAATGAGATCCGATCCTAATCTAATGATGACTCGACACCAAATCGTAACGGAATCCCGGATTTTACGGAAACCCTAATCCGAGCTAAGGTATAAAAGGCCCAAGCCCAGGTTCATTCTAACGTAATCCCATTTTTACTGTTACATTGCTTTTTTCTCTCTCTAGCCTTTGCTTCCTTCTCTCACAATCTTGACTTAAGCATCGGAGAGAGGGTACGCCGGAGCCCACTCCCCCCCCCCTTGTGCGGTTTCGTTGCGTGCGGGAAGGTGATCGGCAGGAGAAGTAGTTTTGGGAAAGAACCAATTATAGATCTAGATTCAAGAAAAATATAAGCGAAAAATATATTTTAAAATATGAAAAAGTATAAAAAGCAAGAGTTGAAAATCATATTTATACAAAATACATATGAGAAAAATCAGACTCCCCATGGGTAGAAAAATATAATTATAAAAATAAATATGAAAAAGTGTTAAAAAAAGGAAATGTGGCTGCTGGGATTCGAGCCCAGGTCTCCACGGCCACAACGTGGAATTCTTACCACTAAACTACAACCACTTGTTGGCTCACCTTCTAATTAAACCACAATTAACTCTACTAATGATAAATCTTCAAACTGCAAAATCTCTATTTTAGGGTTTTAGCTGAATAGGAGGAAAAACGGGAAATCTTGAGCAGCAGCACAGTAACAGAAAGTTGAAGGAGAATGAAATCCATGAAAGCTATCAGAACTCTGGTACCCAGGTATTTCATATATCGGACAACATTTGTTTGGGGCTATTTTTTCTGTTTCTCTTTGCCACCAAATAACAAATACTTGCGGTAGGTTTCAGGTGGCACTGGATTCTGGCATTGCGAGAAGTTATATTACTCATGCCGCAAATTCCACCATAGTGAACTCCAGTGGAGCCGCCGGTTGGTATATTTTCACAAAATAGTAATTATAATTATTAAGCGAATATTAGGGATTTTGGTGCGTGTATGCTATATTAGCGTTCTGGATGAATTCCGTGTCCACAAGTTAGTTTTTGTGCTTGCCCGTTAAAAGGTTATTCGTGAAAATTCAGTTTTGATGGATTTTCTACTCAAAGAGTAAGTTTTGATTGCCCATGATGATGTTTGATAGGTGCTACGGTTGTCCCTGGAGGATTGAGGAATGGAGTAGCCATAAATTGTCGGTGGGGTTTGCATGTTTTTGAGATCAATGGGACGAAGATTACAATTCCTGGCCATGCCAGGTCATTGGCATCAAGAGCTTCTGAGTCAACACAACAAAGCTCTTCTGAGGTTCGATTTTGAGATCCTGGCATCATTGAATTTGGCTCTATTTTGTGTTCGCCTAAATACTGTAGTTTCTTGTTGTGTTTGTGTAACTAATTCTCGTGACGATTCACTAACTTATAACCATTAGGTAGGAGACGAATACTCCGAAAATCGGTTCAATGCGCACTTAACAAGGGAGGATCTTAAGTGAACAAGAAGCTTTCTCCCCTTGTTATCAAAGTACCGTAAGAGTTAGTTCTATTTGCATTTTGCACCCTGGAACATCAAAATGACACTGTATACCCAATTTAAGCATGAATTAGCAGGCTTTGTCCTGGGCTGAATTGTGAAACCGTGATAATCATGTGAGGCTGGGAAGAGGAGTTTTCAGGTAGCTGATTTTGTAGCAAGACCAAATTGCCTGGCTGTGGTTCCCATTTAAAATGATATGCAAATTCATTTCGTGTTTTGACCAATTAAAGTGGGTAAATTGTATAATTTTGTAAATACATTCTACCAAAAGGTCCAAAACCCTTATGTTGTTTAGAATGACCCTTGGTTCATCGAAAGTTTCAAATACTTATGTTTTTTTTGCTACCCTTTACTTATCCTTGTTTATCCTTGAACAGACTCGAAAAGATGTTTCCAAAGTGGAAGATCCATTTGATGCTCCGACATACAATATACCTGAGAAGCCAGTGACATTTACGGAGGGAGCTTCTTACAGTGTTGTCATCCTTGCTGGGCTTGGAATTGCTGCTGCTGCAGGATATGCTGTTTTCAAGGAACTTATCTTCGAACCAAAAGAGTATGGATTCGGTTTTGAATGAGTAGGCCTGTGATTTATGGCTCATATCCAATGAACGAAGCATTCCGTTTTATCTGAATAATTAATGAAAATTCTTCCTTAGGTACAAAATCTTTGGGAAGGCCCTTGAGAGAATTCAAAATGACAGTCAGGTTTGATCTAATTTTGTTTTCACTATATTTGGTTAAAGACTTCTTTGGATTCTATCTGCATTGAATGGCTTTATACCTAATCTTTTTTTCCCCCTGTTTCCAAAATCTTGATTTAAAAGTCTAAAATCCACATGCTGGCATCTAACCGAAACTGTTTGGGGCATTGTGAAGGTGGGCCTTTGTCATATTGTCGGGTGGGATAGAAATCAACTTAGAATTCTAAACTGGGGATATAAGACTTTGCCAGTCAATGAATGCAGCCTTTTTTGGTTTGAGACAATTACAAAAAGTTGTTTTAGATCAAGGTGTTGATATAGTACGTAATCAGCTTATTTGAACTTCATCTCCATCAGGTCAGAGTGAGAATTGGATCCCCTATTACTGGTTATGGCCAAGAAAGCAGGAATCGTGCTGCTCGCCAACGAATTCCTAATCGTATGTGGACAGACGAAGATGGCAACGAGCATGTTGAGGTAGTTACATACATTTAACATTCTTTGTTATCTAGACGATATTTTTTTGACACGTAAACGGTTCCACACTATCTCCACATCACATTCATCCCGGTAAAACTTTGTGGATTCTTGTAATATATCTCATAATGTCTATCTCAAATTGACAATTCGATCGAAATTTAGGTTAATTTCTACATTCGTGGCCCTCATGGAGCTGGAAAAGTTGGGGCGGAGATGTTCAAGGACACGGTCGACAAGAAATGGAAGTTCATTTATTTGATTGTTGAGATCAGATCCCCTTCCCCAGCACAACTGCTGCTTGAGTCTTATGTCCCTGCCTGAAGTTTTGATAAGACTGCCTGTGGGCATATATCCATAGTAGTTCCATGAATGAATACTCAAGAATATTTTACTTTTTCCATTTTTTTATTTATGGAGTATCTCAGAATTTCTTCTCAACAAGTCAATATATTGTTAACAGAGTGTCATGAGGACAAAGTGTACAGTTTACTGTTTATCAGTTTCTAAGAATTTGTATGGAGGCTGTTTGTGGCATGATAAAATGTCAAGTTATTGACATTAAAAACTTATAATTATAATTATGTGTTTCAAAAAAAAACTTATTATTATCAATAATATATATTTATGTGATAATACCTTTTGCATTGCAATAATAATTGTTTTCTTAATTGGAGGGGACTAGCCCTCTATCAGCTCGAGCGTCAAGTTCAGTATAGATATCATTAATCAGTAATAAATAAGCAAACAATCAAGTCATTACTTCATTAGCATAGCTATAACTTAAGGTTAAATAAATTATCCACAAAATTATATTGTTGTTCACAAATCCTATATTTTAGGGAGATAAAATGTATATATCTAAATTTGTATATGTGGTAGCTAGTACTTCCGAAATAGGTAATGGGAAATTGTAGCACCACTCAAAAGTACAAAATTGTAATTTATTTTGATCATACGTAATTAATTATGTGATACGTGCCACAATCAAATAAAAACAAAAATTTATGTGATACATGCTAATAATTATTGAATAAATGATCATTCTTTTTCACAAGACAAGTATAACTCACTAGCTATGTATTATGATATATTTCTTTGGATTAATGTTTCCCAAAAGCTAAATATCTTTACAGTGCTATCACTTAAATTCTAGTATGAAGGTTAAATGAATTAAATATCTCCATACTTCACTTAAATTAGCCACTTGATAAAGAAAGTCGCAAATAACCTAATACAAAATCGTTACGTTAGCCACGACAAACACGATTCTGTTCGCTTGGGCTAAACTATGTCAGTGGACTGAACAAAATGGCCCATCGAAGAAAACACGAAAGAAGCAAAAGAAAAAAAATCGAAAAACCCTAGTACACTCTTGTGGTTGAATTGAACAGCTGAAAGTTGAAAACCTTTGAAATTTCTATTTTTACTGGAGATAAGGAGATTAAGTGAAGATTGGCAGGTGTGGAATTTCTGGAAATGGCTTCTGTGAAGCAAAACATTGTTTCTGCTCTTTGTAAACATCTCTCTGTAGATCCCGTAAGCCTCCTATGGTTCTTTCTATCTTTCGTGGTGTATTTTTTTAATAGATATTATACGTATAAATTTCGGAGATTTTTGTGTTTGTTTTTCTTTTATTTAGTCCAAGTTTGTAAAAAGGGATTTTAGGTGTTGGAGATATTTACTTGTGGTGCCCCTGATTACGCAGAACTCATTTGCAAGTGATTTGGGCAGTGATTTGAAGAGCCTCTGCACAAGCATTTTGAAGTCATCAGAAAATGGGGATGCACATTTTAGCAATAGTGAGGTAATTTGTGTATTTAGTGTTAAACAGTCTTACTGTCTGCATGATTTGGAGTCAGGGTAATGTTAAAAATTAAGATTTCGATGTTGAAAGATTACAATTTTGGTGGCAGCTGACTAAATGGATCGGCTTTGCTGAGAGTTTTTTGGAGAATTCTGATGCGAGGTTTAAGGCACTTACGGACTTGAATGAAGAGTTGATTACGAAATCCGTTGTATTGGGCAATGGACTGAAACCATCTCCAGCTGATGTTATTGTCTTCTCAACAGTGCATTCATCTGTGGTATATAATCTTCCGTTGTTAGTGCCATTTACATAGAATTGTGTATTGGATAATGTAGGAGTTGCTTACTTTATATTAGTTATCGCGATTGAGATCTGTATTTATTATATTGATTTACTTCACATCTACCTAACTAGTGAGCAGAAATACAGAAGATGATTGGGTATGAGTACACATTTCCTTAATGGAATAAATGTTTCTAGTTCAGGTAACTTAGTGGTATCAAGACAAATTGTGCTCTTGGGTAGATTGAGGAAGTGAAGAGAGAGTTTTGTTTTAGTTATCTTTCTTTTGGGTAATGTTCTAACTATTCCTCCATCGTTGGTGGCACCAGATTGGTCTTTCAAGTTCAGATAGAGCCAAGTTGCCACATTTGTTCAGATGGGTTGATTACATTCAGGTAAGAGAAGTACTAGATTTTCCCTTTATATGCTATAATATTGTGAAAACAGTCTATAGTTCCTTGTTTGCCCTCATGAAAAAGTGGAGGGAAATCTTGTCCTCACATTTCCTCCTAGCAAATCAGAAAACTTACTTTGCAAAATGGTTTAATTGCTGATGAGGCTTTATTATAGTGATAAAAAAATGGCTGAGAACCTAGGAGGTAATGGTGCTTTCAAGCACAATTCCTGAGCAAATTATTTAGATTTATGTTCCACAACCCGGATGTTTTTCCCATTTGTTCTTCTCTTCTTCTCTTTTTCCCTTTTTTTTCTTTTTTTTTTCTTTTTGATAGTACATAAGCTCCATTGTGATGCTTGGTGATTCAAATAGATAATGATTCAAGTTTGATTACATTTTAAATAAGAGTTGGTTGTATCTACAATATTCATGCTGTAGGGAAATCCATATGCACTGATGAATAATTTTTGCTCCAAGTGCAGAACAAGGAGGAATTTGGAGGACTATACGAAAAGATTTTGCTAGAGAAGGTTCAATTTGTGCCTCCTGTGAGTTCTTCCCATTAATTTGCATTTCAATGAAAATTAGATTGGTTGAATTAGCCATCTATTAAGGGAGGGAGGATGAATGAAAGCTTTATTGAAAAAAATATCCTCAGAACCCGTAGCTTAGAGTTTATGAAGAGGGGTAATATAGGTTGGTTTTTTGTTATGGTGCTACTTGGTGGCTATGAAGATCAAACATTGTTGAAAGAGATGCCCTGCGACCAAGCATAAGCTTAATTTGATAGATTATTTATTGACAATTGTTTCCCAGGTATTAAAACCTGTGAAGAAGGTTGAAGATTCCAATGCAAAGAAGACTGTCCAAGAGGCCAACGCCAAAAAAACTGTCCAAGAGGCCAATGCAAAGAACACTGCCCAAGAGGCAAAAGGGGCTAGTAGTTCGGAGACGGACTCAAAAGGAAAGAAGAGTGCTGACACTGTAAGTTTTTGCCCTCTATATTTCTTTTTTGTTAATTTAGTTATTATGGAATATATTGCTAAAACAACTATTGATGGAGATGGTATGGACACCTCTTTATCTTCCTGAAAATTTTCCAAAGTTTGAACTTATCATGTAGGAAAACCATCCTCCAGGGTATAAGATGGTTATGCTCTATTGCTAATTGTTTCCTTTCAAGACAAAGGCATTTTGTTCCATGTCTTGTTTACTATAGAACTATGTCTTTTATGCTGTTCAGCTTCTGAAAAGCATGTTGGTTGAGGTTTCTTGATTAAATCAGTTTTGTATCTATTATTGTCATATTGACCACCAATTGTTTTACAACACATTAATGTTACTGCTTTATTCTCAAAAAAGCAAAAGAAGAAGGTTGAAGAGAGTCAAGCTAAATCGGAGAAGAAGAAACCTCTTGAGAAAGTGGCAGACAATAAAGAAGAAGAGCTTAGCGTTAGTTTGCTTAAAATTCAAATTGGTCAAATTCGCAAAGCTTGGAAACATCCATCAGCTGACAGGTAAAATGACTAAACTATGTGTGCCTCTCACTTGGTTATTTTACTCCAGTACGTTACATGATGTTTATGCTGCATCCAGTCAGTCCAAATCATTAATAATGCTTTGGATTCTCTCAGTTAATGAGATTTTATTCTGAAATTTGTCTAATGACATCTAGTATTTTTCCTTTTGCTCATGAAAAATTATGGAAAATAGTTGCCTTAGACAGACATGTTTTTTTCTTTGCATTTTGTTTCTTCTGATCTTTGGTTCCACTCTTTACATAGATTTGATTTTAAGATATACTATTTATATAGTGATATAGTGCGGAAAATTGCATTAAGAAATTACAATAAAGTTAAGTCTTTCTCTTTAATTCTCTCTCTGTAATGCAGTCTGTTGGTTGAGGAGATAGATGTTGGAGAAGCTAAATGCAGGCAAGTGGTCAGTGGCCTAGCAAAGTTTTGCACACCAGAAGAGTTAACGGTAGGAAAACTATAAATTGTGTTCGATCCTTTGTTAATATATTATAAGCTGCTCTTGTGTGTGTATTATAGTTGAAGTCTTATCAGTTCTTTTTTCTGTGGCATTGCTTTGCAGAACCGCCGCGTGGTACTTATAACAAATGTGAAACCTGGGAAGTTACGAGATGTGATGTCAGAGGGACTGGTATTTGTCCACTATCTTTGCGTTCTTTCCATGCCTTCTCTTTATATTTATTCCTTTCTCCAGGCCCAGTCAATTAATTAGTGCCAGTCTTCATGTTTATTCTTTTTGTGGCTTAAACTACAGGTCTTATGTGCTTCAAATAAAGACCATACAGTTGTTGAGCCTCTACTTGCTCCAGATGGTGCTAAACTCGGGGAATATGTTACATTTTCGGGGTAATTTCTTTCATTTTCTTGTATTTCCAATTATATGCAAATCCAAATTGTTTCTGCTGCATCATCTATTTCTCGAAATTCTTGGTCTTGGTTAACTGTTTCTTTCATTTAAATTGGTCCGGTAATTTTTGTGTCCAGACATGACGGCAAGCCAGAAGAGGTTTTAAATCCCAAAAAGAAGCAGTTGGATAAGATTACACCGGTATGTATTAATATCCAACGATGTTTTGAAGTGTTAATTCTATTAGATTGATGTTCTGATTGTAGTATTGAACTTAATCAATGTCATGCCTGTGGGTGGGTGCAGCATCTATTCAGTGATGACAAGGGTGTTGCAACATTCAAAGGCGTCCCGTTTATGACTTCTTCCGGACCATGCACTTCTTCCATTCCTAACGCGACCATCAAGTGACGACGATTATTCACACCAGCATTGTTAATTTGCCAAGTTTACTACCAGTTTTCTGCTTGGAGATAAAACAGAGGCCACATATATCAATTTATTAATTTTTGTTTCTATTTCCTTCGTAAGCTTACAGTTCTGCTTCAATTAAGAGGAACAATTGTGCTCGATGTACCATTAGAATGAATGCATGCAAAGTAACTTAATTTTGTTGTTAATTTCTTTCATCTAATTAGGCAAACTTTTTTAACCAAAAAAAAAAAGAAAAAATCTTATTGATGATCAGTTGGTAGAGGTTCGCAAAAAGGAAAAAAAATAACATGCTACACCTGTCCAAGATTTGGATGGCCATGTTTCCCATATCCCATGTTATGCTGATATGTTCCGATTGTGTTAGTCGATGCTACCTATCTGGTAACTACCCAAGTGGGTTATATACCATTGGATTAACACACATCCATGTGTATATGTGTGTGTATGTGTTGATCTAATGGTATAAAATCCACTTGAGTAGTTACCCAAGTGGATAGCGTCTACTTACCCGTTTCGATTCCAAGGGCTATAATTAGCACTCCTAGTCCTCACTCGATAAATCTTCCCATGTTAATTATTTGTTCCTGTATAAATTGAAAGTTTTAATTATGGATAGAGATGTTAAATGGGTCGCGGCCCGTTGGTCTTGACCATTTAAACTGGAAAAAAAGAGGGTAGGGCCTAATTATTTTAGCCCGATTAAATTTGGGTTTTTTTTTGCCCGAACCATTTAGCCTAAGGCTGCTAGGGCTAGCCCGCCAATTGTGTGTTTTTTTTTAAAAAAATAAATAAAGATAACTCTAATATTATATCTATTTTATTACATTTTACCTAGTACTAAATATATTTTTTCAAATTCACACCACATCATCTTTAGATTTAAATATATAATTTTGAAAATTATGATTTATAGTCATATAAGTAATTAAAAAACTATATTAATTTTTTTCATTTTATTTATAATGCTATCTTTTATTATTATAGTTTATTTTTAGAATTTAGATCATGAAATATTTAAATTTTATAATTTTATTAATGCAATATAATTGTAAATTATGCATGATTTTTTTTTACAATAAATACTATAACTTAAAATATTAAACTTAAATGTAATATATAATTTTTAATTTTTTGACTTATAATCCGATAGTGGCCCATTTAGCCTCAAGCCCGCTAAGGCTAGGATTATGTTCTAATATTGACAACCAGTCTAATAGCGACCAATTTAGCCCAAAAACCGTTCAACCTTAAGCGCTAAAGCTAGCCGGTTTAACGTCTTCAGAAATTGGTTCCTGTTTCTGAAATTCTTTGCTTCGTCTTAGTCACTTTCCCCTCCGTTAGATATCAAAATTTCTTCACTGCGGCTAATCAGGTAATTTTTGCTCTTAGTATATCTTTTATAATTTTTGCTAATTTATCAGTTTTCTTTTGTTTCTCTTGACCCAATTCGTCGAAACAAAAATTAATGGCTTGATTTGCAATTGATTCACTTATTATTATTATTACTATTTTTTATTATTTCTCAACTGTGCAGCGCTGGAAGATCGATTCCCGTGTTCCATAACAAACTCCTTAATTGAAGTTAAAATTTCTCGTTTCGGGTTGTTGATGTGATAAACGTCTGATCTTTTTCCCAGATTCCATATCTTATATTGCAAAACTTAGTGACAATGGCTAGCGCAGAGATTATAGGCTCAATAGATGACCTGTTGATGCAAATCTTGGTATGGTTACCTGTAAAATCACTCTTGCGTTTCAAGATAGTGTCCAAACATTGGAAAACTTTAATCACCAGCCATAATTTTATCCTTCTGCGCAATCGAGTCTCTAATCCTAATGTGGGATTGATCTGTCCAATCTGTCGTGGCCGCAATAGACATTTATTTGACTACATTCCTTTAGATGTAACTAATCCAACCAATCCCCCGTTTTCGCAACTCCGTTTTTTCGGGGACACTTTTTTGTATTGGATTCAGCAGTCTTGTAATGGATTGCTTCTTTGTTGTTGGTCTGGAAATGGACCAGTTATTCCCTATAGCTTTTGGAATCGTGATTATCATCGTTTTTTTTCTCCGATACGTAGATGCTATGTTTATAACCCGACCACAAAATGTTTCGCCAAAATTCCTAGGCCGAATGGAGGAGTTCCTAGGGTCTTGTATGGATTATACTTGGCTTTTGATCCTGCTAAGTCTCCCCATTACAAAGTTGTATGTGTTAAGGGCGCGGATTTTGCTATTGAGGCTTTCCCAATGGAGGGATTCTTGGAACATGGTCGGGACTTCTATCGTGAGCGTTTCCAAATCGAGATATACTCTGCTGAATCTGGTGTGTGGAGAGTTTCTGGTGAACCCTTCAGTGCCACGGCCCGGTTTAATTATGGAGCATACTGGAATGGTTCGATCCATTGGATCAGTTGTCAGCCTAATGAGTTTTTGTATTTTAATGTCAACGAAGAAAAGCTTGGAAAGGTGTCGTTGCCTGCTACGATAAGTGATGGTGGGAAGATCGAGACGAGTGTTGGTTATTTTGGCGAGTCTTGCGATCATTTTCATATCATTGAAATTTGTGGTGAACAAAAAGCATTACTCAATGTTTATGAGATGAAGAGGGATTACTCGGAATGGTTTGTCAAGTATCAAATTGACATGACTAAGGTCGATGAGTTGATGAACGTTATTTCTGGTGGCTTTTCTATATTGTCTCTCGTTCGGGTTGATGTGGGGAAAGGAGATTCGTTCTTGGTTTTGCAGGGTTGTGGCAAGATCATACGATACAATCTTGATTGCAACACGTTCGAACAGATCTCTGATATTGGGAACGAGAACGACGTGGTTAAACGTTTATTACCATGTGCTTTTGAACACATTGTATCACTTGCGGGTGTTTGATAATCGAATTCATTGCATATATTCATTTGGCATCTCCGGACCTTCTTAGGTCTGATGTGTAAATCTCAACTTGTTTTTTTTTTCATTGTTGTTGCCCTGAAACACAGTAATGATATTTTAGAGCAGGTTAAACAATATTTGTTTGAGCAAATGCATATGACAGTTGAAAACGATCTGATTACTATTTGTTCTGATGCAATTTCCATAAGTTTTAATTTATGCCATTCTATTACTATTAGGTATCATATTGTAGGCTCGGTATTTGTTGCGCTGAGTTCTTTTTTCCTTTTTTGTTGTTGGGTTTGCTCATGTGCTGAGTTTCAAATTGTATACATGCAACAATCTGAGCAATTTTAATTTGGGATAAATACAAAAAGCCCCCAAGGTTTCCGCTAATTATAAAAAGAAAAAACAAGAGGTTTTTGAAAACTACAAAATAATAAACCCTTGAGGTTTGATTGAATCTTAAATTTAAGAGGGTAAATGTAATATTTTAATAATGTAAGGGGAGCTTTTGAAATACTTTTGCATATAAAGGGGAAAAATATGTCAGAAAACACTAATTTATGAGAATCACTTATCAAAATTCAAAAACATTTTATGAAAATGTTTTAATAGTATATTTTCAGTTTCTTAAATATGAATCTTTAGGTAGTGATTGGTTAAGCTCAAAAAAACCTCCTTAATTATGTATTTGTTATTTTATGCATGTTTTTTGAATATTGTCCTCAAAATATAATTTTGTATTTTATGTTATTTATGCAATTATGTTATTTCTTTTTGTATGTTGTGTAGAAATTTTTATTGATCGAAAAGTGAAAAATTTCAAAAATAAATTTATTCACTATTAATTCATTTAAAATAATTTTTTCCCACCAATCACTTCTACCCATTTTTCAAAAAATCTATCAAATCACCCATTATTATTAATATCATCCCACAAATTTCACTATTCACCCACTCACACATTTCTAACTAAACTATCAATCATATCAAATTATTATTTCTCATTTTACATCAAATCAACTTCCATCATTACTTTTTCATCTTATATCCACAATCTCAAAATTCATCTTTTTCTTCCAATGGAATACGAATATACATGATAACAATGGAATTACATCTATTTGTACGTCTATTTTTTAAATTTTAACTACTTTCACAATTTCATGTATATAATAAGAGGAAAAAAATTTGCCTTCCGAACTATTCGAGTTTTTCGACTTCGCCACCTAAAACCTTTTTTTTTTGGGATACTTAGACGCTTTGTTGGTTTGGTACCTGACGTTTGTGATTCACTAATTTAGTACACATTTTTCACATTTTTTAATAATAGGTACCTATTCATTTTAAAGTACAAAAATGCCCCTTGAAAATTAATTAAATTATAAAAATAATTAAAAATTTAATTAATGAAAAATAAAAAGAAATTTCTAAATATTAATAAATTTTTAGAAAAATAAAATTAATTACATTAAATTAGTAAATTAATAAACATAAATTATAATTTAATTAATTGAAAAGAAAATTTAGTTCAGTTAACTAAATCTAAAAATTAAAATGAAAATTAAATAATTTAAAAATTAAAATTAAGATATTAAATAAAAAATTAAAGTAATTTTGTTATTAATATATTAATTTTTAATTAGTTTTTAATTGAATTTTTAGAAAATAATTAATTTATTTTACAATTAAGAATTAATAATTTAATTTAACTAATTTACTAATAAGTTATTTCTTAATTAAATTTATTTTTTAAAATTTAATAATTTTAATTAAAAGTTAACATTTTAATAAAAATAACAATCATTTTAATTTACTTGTTTTTTTTAAGAAAAAATTCTTCGGGGCATTTTCATCCTTTTAAGGAAATAAGTACCAATTTATAAAAAATGTAAAGTATGAGTACTAAATTGGTGAATCAGAAACGTTAGATACCAAACCAACAAAGTGCCAATAGTTATGGTACAAAACAATCAATAACTCTTTATGTAATTATCCCTTATTTTTATTTTAATGGATCATCAGCTTTGTTCAAGGCCACCTATTCCTAGCATGTTAACCACATAAGTACAAATCCCAACTCACTGCAAATAATTGAATGATGGAAATGTTGAATACAATGTTACTGAAAATCGGAATGCCTTCAAAATGGCAAATTATAGAAACAAAGATTACAAGAAAAATACTAGCTATTACAACTTCTTCAAAAGAACTTTCAGAAAGCCGAGTCGAGAAGAATCTCTTTCCGCAAAGCAATTACGTCCGGCTAGTGCTCACGGTCGACGTATTGCTTCCAAAGATGAAACGGCTCATGTCTTACATTAAGTAGCACCACTAACACGTGCTTCTTCAACTAGAAAATGTTGAAGACCAATTTGGACTTGTGTATAATGCGAAAAACTTGGTTTTGAGGTATATGAAATGCTTTATGAATTTTCTGTATTTTCGCAATGCACAACAATGAATATATATACGACCAACACTTGCGGAGATAACAAAAAGTAGTGGGCATTAATCCAATTATAACATCCCAATGTTACACCCCACTACTCCATTGCATGACAAGTAGTGGGCTCTTTTAAGATGATCACTCTTTTAGGAGTTACTAATTCCATTTTACACGAATCTTTTTCGAGTGGCAAAACTTTTTAGTGGACCAGGCCGGGGCCAATAGGTCGGCAGCCGCCCCGCCAAGTCCGATCCCCCGGGCCGGGCCGGCGCGCATGTGGCCCACTCATCCACTTGTGTTATAGTTTATACAACATATAACACCTTCTAGTAAATAAACTAGGATAAACAATGATTCGTATTCCATGTGGGATAAGACAAAAGCCTTTCATTTCCCTTTACAAATCTTTACATAATGCCCATTTATGTACTACCTTAGTATTAATTTCTCACTCACCGAAATTCGGTTTGAGAAATAAAAATACTACGAACATCTACTCTGAACGTAGATTAATAATATATAATTTAATTTCTCCATAATTAAATATTTAGCCACCGAAAATTGGTCAAAGTCGGGTCGACACCCACTTTATCAAAACCAAAATTTCCAACAGGAAACAACTAATTCCCCTTTTTATTGTTTTCCCTTCTTCATCTTTGTCACTTGAATACACAACAAATAAAGAGTACACACAAGAATCACCAAATCAATTGACATCCAATTTTTTAACATAAAGAATTCCACTACAAAATTAAATCACACCTAAAAAACTCAAAAAAAAAAATCAAATCTTATGGGATCATAAATGGAGTGGGATAGGCGGATAGCTCAATAGAAATGCTTGTGGTGATGATGGTGATGTCTACATTCATCCAATCCAAAGCACTGCAAAACAGGATAACAAGCAACAAAAACACACCTCCCAATCATTCTGAATATGGATGAAATTAGTAAACAAGGGCAACAACAACAACCCATTAAAGGATCATCATATGGGCTATCACATCCATGGTGCTGATGATGGTGGTGGTGGCCCATTTTTTATTTTTTTCCTTATAGACCTGATCATAAATCAAAACAAAATTTCAATTTTAGCCCACCAAAAAATATGCAATACATTTGATAACAAATTTAAAGTTCTTGTAAGACTAGCTTTTTCATGTATAAGAAGGCAAAGAGCCCAAGAATCTAACTTTTAGATTATTTTTTTTTTCACAAAGAAAATAACTTGTGAACTTACTTTTGTGGCCCTTTTGAGGTAAAGCCCTTTTCTTGTTAACCTCTTGGAGATCTGAAATGAGGTAAATTAACACACAGAAATTTAGAGATGTTTAAGGGATTTGGGGTGGGTGGAAAGAATATGCTTGTGAAGGTACAGAGTTTTTGCCTCCAAGAAGTACAGTGAAAATGAACTCTATATATATGACTATATGAAAACAAAAGGCGTGTGAAATGCGCGTTTTGGGCTCATTATGTGTATCTGCTGAATGAATTTTATAATTTTGGTGTAAATATTGGATAATGGTTTGAAATAGCCTGGCATTTTGGGCAAGAATTTTATTAATATTGAAATCAGAATGGAACTCCATGTTTTGTATATAACTGATAACATATATATATATATATATATTTGAAGAGACGTGGCAAAAATATGATGGTTGAACTGTCGTGGAAATCGAGATAGTTGAGGATTTCACGTAATTTAATTTGGGGCATTTGAATATGTGCAGTGCAGTTGGAGATTTCTGTCATGATGGGGATGCAAATAAACAAGAATGGGCATAATTTTTTTTTTGCAGGTTGGCATGACGGAGCCAGTTGAAATATGTCATTTGTATGTTGTTACACATATTAGTGTAAGTCCAAGCGGCTACGATAATCTAGAGGGGGGGTGAATAGATTATCTCCATCTTTTCGATTTCGCCTCTTTTTAACAATCGAATGCTCAAACAAAATAATGAAGGTGCGGAATGTAAACAACACACGCCGATTTAAAGAGGTTCAACCCACCTAGGGCCTAATCCTCTACCACCCCAAAGATATCCGGGATGGATTTCGAAAAAAAAGAATTTTATTAATTACCAAAATTAATACAAATTCAACTTACAACACCTCAAGAAGAGACCACACTCTTCTTCAACACCACCTTGGAGATTACCACAATCTCCTCAAGATTACCACAATCTCCAACGGCACTTTGTGAAGATTACCACAATCTTCACCTTGAAGAGCACCACACTCTTCAACACCTCAACAAGAAGATTACCACAATCTTCTTACACCACCTAACACCTAGTTCACCCAAGTGTGTTCTTACCACAAGAACACTCACAAAGATATCTTGTGTTTGAATGACGACCACAAATTCAAGATTACAACTCGATAATTGATAATACAATAGAGTGCAAGTGTAATCAAGAATAGCCTAGACCTCAAAGATGTGAAAGTGATAAGCTGCGCATTTTACAACAAGAATAATGACTATGAAAGACCAAGTGTTTTTGCTTGAAGTGTATCTTGTTGTGTTGTATCTCAATTGTTGTCTTGGTTGCTCCAAAACTTCCTCTATTTATAGGAGATGATTGATCAAGCATAGGCTCATCTTGGGGATTGAAAATCTACTGAAAAAATACAATTAAAATCAAGAATATAGGTCATTTAGAAATCAATCCCACAATTTAAGGAAAGTTTGTCTGTCAAACAAACGGTCAAAATTTTTGTCAAAACATAGAGGCGGCGGTCGCACGAAATAGACGCGTTGGAAAAAGTACGGAAAAATAACTCGGGCGGCCGACGCGTCTACCTCGACCAGGCCGACCATCACCCCAACCGGTCCCCCTCATGGATTTTGCAAAGATAAAACGCTACGTTTGAAACACACTTGCAGTGCAGTCGGCCGATCATTGGCCGGCGGCCGGCGGCCGACCGGCCGACGCCGAGAGCGGCCATTCGACCGCTCGTTTTTCTTTCCGTCTCATTTTCTGTTTCTAAAAACATCTTCGTATGGGTTGCCCTATAGGGCGGCCACCGGTCGACACGAGACAAAATGTTGTCCAATTTTTGTCGAAAATAAAACTCAAGAAATACTCCAAAATATAGTAAAAACATTTTAAACCGATCGGAAGTATTAGGACAACATTTAGAAACATCGTTTGAGAGTGAAAACCCAATAACGTAAAATCATTAAAAGCGTTGTCAATTTAGACGAAAATAAACTTTGAGAAAATACTCCTAAATTAAAATCATTTTAAATCATTTAGGAGTATTTGGACAACCCTTTAAAAACATTGTTTTGGTGATAAAATAAAATCATCAAAATTAAGATAAAAACATGTATCAAACAATCTCCCCCTTTTTGATGATTACAAACCAAAACAACAATTTTTTCATAAACTAAGAGAGCAATTTTAGAAATGATTTTCCGGTAAAAACATTTGACGTTTGGAAAACCAAAATTTCCAAAAATATTTAAAGCAACCAAGTAGGGAGTAAATATTTTCAAAAATAAGCTCAAGCTCCCCCTATCCACAAGCACATCAAGAATAAAGTAAGAGCAATAATCCATAAGCTAAAAGCTTTAGCTTTTACAATTTGTTCAAGAGCTTATAAGCTCCCTCAAGAGCAAAAACAACATTTAAACAATAATATAAGTCCATCAAGCAACAATTGGACTAAGAATAAATCACAACTTATGGCTTTTATGAGCCATAGCTTATAGCTTTTATGACAAGCTTTTATTAGCTTCTTTGAGCTAACGAGACAATTTCTGTTTCTCCCCTTTGGAATCATCAAAAGAATGTTAGGATGATAGAAGCATCATAGAAGTATATCAAAGTGCGCAAAGAAATGGTTTATCAACCTTTGAGCAATTTAGGCTTAAAAACCAAGGAAAATGGGAGAAATGTATCATGAAGAGTTCATACGCTCGTTTTATTTCCCAAAACATGATCTCAATGAGTATTGAAAACTTGTGGAAGCGAGAGAATCATGTAGAAGTTGAAATTTTCATAGCGACATTTTAACAAACACCTTGTGTAAAATAGAAGAGGTTGTATATAACCTTTGTAAATGGTTCAAGCCAAAAAATTTTCATATCATCAATCAACCTCATTTCAAAGCTCAAAAAATCATATGCACTATATGCAATAATCAATTTAAAAGCTCAAAGTAGATTCTCAAGGGTTCAACCCAATTGAGATAAGCTAAGAATGATCAAGGCATTACAAATGCCAACAATTAGAGCAACCATCAAGTAATAAGTTATGCTTTCAACAATACAAGTATCAAATGTCCCAACATATTCAACTAAGCATAACAAAGCAATAAAAGAAGCACTTTTACCATCAAGTACTTCATACCAATTATCAAACAATGCTATAGAGTATTTTTACCATCAAATACTCCATTAAAGTCATGATTATCCACAAGTCATTATCAACTTGCAATATTAACCTTTTTAAGAAAAACAAGCAAATATCATTAGTACAAATGAGTTTTACAAAGATTCATCAAAACATCATTAATGAAAATGCTAGAAAGTAGAGGGGGTGGGGTAACATCATTCCTCATCCGAGGAGAAGCAAGTTAAGGTATGAGGTCCTTTATGAATTTCTTCAATTTGCCAATTGACTTCTTCAAACTAGAATTTTCCTTTTTCACGACCCGGAGCTCTTTTCTAAGAGAAGCCATATCTCTAAATGTTTCCCGTTCCACTTTGGCCATTCTCTCTTTGATATTTAGATCTTCAACATCCAACTCGTCTTCCTCATTTTCTTCTTCCCTAATATCTTGTTCTTTTTCATTTTCCTCTTCATCCCCCACATCATCTCCTTGTTCATCAAACTCACCTCTTCCAATATTTTCAACCTCATTGTCATTAAAGAAATCATCCCGAGGTTGTTGTTGATGTCGGGCACGCCCTAGCGGCTTTGGTAGGAACCCGTGGTAAATGTCGTCGATTCTTACCATTTGTAGAATGTTGGCATTATCAAAATCATTGTGACGAATTTAGGTATTCATTTCATTTTCCGGGTATCCCGATAGGTATAAGAGTCGGCAAATCAAATTTCCCAAGGTATATTTCTTCTTGGTAAGCTTTCTAGATTCTAACAAGCAATGTACAAAAATTGCCCCATAATTTACTCTTTCTCCCTCGAACAATCTTATAGGTGAGAAAGAGTTCGAGATTACTTGGAAGTTTTACTTCCTTTCCACAGACACAATAGAGCAAATGATAGATATAATCCGATAATTTGGCGGCATTGCAGTATGTCACTGGATATACTCCTAAAAAGGTTTTCACATCATCTAGTGAGACACCGAAAATGTTATCATCCCAATGGGTGCAATTCACATTGACTACTCCATCATTTGGCACGTTAAAGTGATCACAAATATCGCCAATGTCCATGAAAAATGCCTACCATTAACAAAAGTGTGAAGTTCCAAAGGATTATCTATCGTAGCATCAACAATCCACATATTTGCATAGAAAAGTTTTATAAGCTCGTCATCATAGTGCAAACACGGATTATCCCAAAGAAACCCATCCTTGAATTTCAAAGTAAGCTCTAATATCCGGAAATTCATCATGAAATGCTTGAAAAACGAACCATACGAGTGCACGCAATTTTCTTATCATTCAATCCAATATTCTCATAATGTTCCTCCGCAAGTTTATTTAAAAATCGAAATCTATTAGCTCTGAGGGAGGCTCGTAGAGGAGTGATAACTTACTAGAGTCCCAATGAATGTTCGATTTTGAAACCCCGACTCTTAATTCGACAATCTCCTCTTCCGTAGTTTCCGATTTTGTTGGTCTCTTTGTAGAATATCATCTTGTTGGGGATTGGAAGAAGATTCACCCCTTTGCCTCCTTCTCTCTTTTGAGGATTTCGTTGAGAAATTTCTTGGAGGTGCCATATATGTAAGATTCTTGTGAAAATAAGAAGATTAGCAACAAGAATCGTGAAATATGATGAAGAATTGAAGATTTTGAAGAAAAAAAAAAAAAGAAATCGAACAAGGGTTTTGGGGGATTTTTGAGTCTGTTTCCGTTAATCAAGATGAATGTTTTAAAGTGCAAAAATTAACCTGGGCGACCGGTCGAGGTGGGGTGCGACCGGTCGAGGTGCAGGGCGACCGGTCGCCCCTGCTGTGACCGTGCCAGGTGATTTTTCTTTCTCCCAGAGTTTTCCAAAATTCGATTTTTCACCCCAAAATTTTTTTAAAACTTTGCAAAAATATAAGTTTGGACTATATCCAACAAATATGGGTTTTGGAAAACATATAAACGATAAAATCGAGACTAAACACGTAGTGCCTTTTAAGAGAAAATATTTGCAAGATCAATTAGGGGCACTTAAGGGGTCAAAATGAAATATCTTGAAAGATATGTGCATAAGCATAAAATCGAGTTTTAAGGAAAAATACGAGTAGACATACCTTGATTGTTTAAGAAACTTGATGACATAATAGCCAATGAGTATGAAGTATGTATCCTACACAATTCTTAGACAACATATGCATAGAAAATACAAGTGTAGGCAAATAATATGAGATAACAAAAAGAGCTTATGCTAAGATTTCATAAGAGATAATAAGCCACATAAGTCTACTGAAAAGCTCAAGAGTTTTTAGAAAAACATGCAAGGTCTCTTTTAAAAATATTGAAACTCATAAATATATAAGAGACCTATTTAAAAATAAATACTTGAAAAAACATTTTGCAATTAAGACACAATTAAGAGCATGCATAATAACAAAATAAAATGCATATTTAAATAGGGAGATACGAGTTACCAATTTCGCCGTTTCCATGGGTTGTGTCTTTCCCATTGTTGATGATGATATCTTCCCATTTGGAAGTCACTTTGTTGATGATGACTTCCTTGATTACTCCATTTCCAAGGTTTGTTACCTTCCCATGGTTGATGGTTTCTTCTTCTTTGAAAATCATCTTGTTGATGATGTCTTTGCCATTTCAAGGATTGTGTTCTTCCCATTTTTGATTATACGCTCTTCTTGGAAATTTGCTTTGTTGAGAGTTCTTCTTTGATCAAATGAAACGTTCATTTGATGTTTTCTTGGTGGCATGAATTTTCTCCGATTTTTGTTTTGCTCGGGTACCTAATAGCACATTGTTTTGTGGTACCCTCATGTGTTTGGGTCCTTTAAGATTAGCTTTGAGACTTTTAGGTCTCCAACAATATTTAGAGCTATTTCTAGCCCGACAAGAATTAGCCGTATGACCCTTTTGCCACAATAAAAACAAGTAATAATTCTAGGAGCATAATGACCAATATGCATATTGACTTGATCCTTTTTCATATGATTAACAACATTAGGCATATGATCAAGTCCTTTATCACAATTATGAATATCAACAATATTGGACATTTTATTGGTACTCAAGTTGATTTTAATAAATCCTTTTTCATGCAATCAATATTCTCAACAAGAGTACTATTTTCTTTTTCAAGGTTTCTAACCTTGTCAAGTGTGGTGGTGTGAGCACATGATAGTGATTCATAGGAAGTAAATAAACTATCCTTATCATTTTTCAAAGTATTGAATTCCTTTTTCAAATTTTTATACTTAACAAGCAAGCTTTGGAATTCATCTTGAAGATCATCAAAATCATTTTGCAAATCACTATAATCATTTTGAATAACAATATCATAAGTAGAGAGGCTTAAGACATACCTCATTTTCTTCATTGATGCCCATAAAACAATATTCAACTTCTTCATAATTGGAAGTTGTAGGAGGCTTATTCCTTAGATTTGAGCTTGTATGATCTTGAGAAGTAGATGCTTTTGTTTGACTCCTTTCATTTGCAAATACTCCATAGATGGCTTCTAATTTTTGCCATACTCCATGTGCCGACTTTATTCCTACAATATGTTCATATTCTAAATTAGTAAATGAACAATACAAAATATTTAAAGCCTTACCGTTTAAGGAGATGATTTTCTTTTCTTCATCATTGAGCTTTTTGAAGCCTTTTGAGGTGTATGGTGAGTCTTTCGTCGGAATGGATTCTCCATTAATGACGGTGTTCCAAATGTCGAACCCGCAACCTTGTAGATAGCATTCCATTCTTTCTTTCCAAAAATTAAAATTCTTGGAATCAAATAGTGGTGGCTTGGTGGTGGAGGTGCTTGGATAGATGAGCTTCGTTCGTAGCCGTCGATCGTTTCTCTTCACTCGCGATGTGAAACGAGCTTGCCAAAGAGTTTGGCTCGATACCACTTGTAAGTCAAGCGGCTACGATAATCTGAGGGGGTGAATAGATTATCTCCATCTTTTCGATTTCGCCCTCTTTTTAACAATCGAATGCTCAAACAAAATAATGAAGGTGCGGAATGTAAACAACACACGCGTCGATTTAAAGAGGTTCAACCCACCTAGGGCCTAATCTCTACCACCCCAAGATATCCGGGATGGATTTCGAAAAGAAAAAGAATTTTATTAATTACCAAAATTAATACAAATTCAACTTACAACACCTTGAAGAGCACCACACTCTTCTTCAACACCACCTTTGGAGATTACCACAATCTCCTCAAGATTACCACAATCTCCAACGGCACCTTGTGAAGATTACCACAATCTTCACCTCAAGAGCACCACACTCTTCAACACCTCAACAAGAAGATTACCACAATCTTCTTACACCTAACACCTAGTTCACCCAAGTGTGTTCTTACCACAAGAACACTCACAAAGATATCTTGTGTTTGAATGACGACCACAAATTCAAGATTACAACTCGATAATTGATAATACAATAGAGTGCAAGTGTAATCAAGAATAGCCTAGACCTCAAAGATGTGAAAGTGATAAGCTAGGCAATTTTACAACAAGAATAATGACTATGAAAGACCAAGTGTTTGCTTGAAGTGTATCTTGTTGTGTTGTATCTCAATTGTTGTCTTGGTTGCTCCAAAACTTCCTCTATTTATAGGAGATGATTGATCAAGATAGCTCTCTCTTGGGGATTGAAAATCTACTGAAAAAATACAATTAAAATCAAGAATATAGCTGTTAGAAATCAATCCCACAATTTAAGGAAAGTTTGTCTCACTGTCAAACGGTCGAAATTTCTTTGTCAAAAAACATAGAGGCGACCGGTCGCACGAAATAGACGTTGGAAAAAGTACACGAAAAAATAACTCAGGGCGGCACGGCGACGTCTACCTCGGCCGGCCGACCATCACCCCAACCGGTCCCCCTCATGGATTTTGCAAAGATAAAACGTTCGCTTCAAACACACTTGCAGTCTGGGGTCGGCCGATCATGGCGGCCGGTCGGCCGACCGATCGGCCGACGCCTGGATGCGGCCGGACCGACCTCGTTTTTTCTTTTCCGTCTCATTTTCTGTTTCTAAAAACATCTTCGGTATGGGTTGCCCTATAGAGCGACCGGTCGACCACGAGGCAAAATGTTGTCCAATTTTTGTCGAAAATAAAACTCAAGAAATACTCCAAAATATAGTAAAAACATTTTAAACCGATCGGAAGTATTAGGACAACATTTAGAAACATCGTTTGAGAGTGAAAACCCATAACGTAAAATCATTAAAAGCGTTGTCAATTTAGAAAAATAAACTTTGAGAAAATACTCCTAAAAATTAAAATCATTTTAAATCATTTAGGAGTATTTGGACAACCCTTTAAAAACATTGTTTTGGTGATAAAATAAAATCATCAAAATTAAGATAAAAACATGTATCAAACAATTAGTTCTATGATGAAATTTCACTTAGTAGACTTGAGTTTTCCCCTCATATTACGTTTCATGATATAAGTCGTACTAAGTCTCCCAAATTTAACATAATATCAGTGAATGCCTCATGCTCGTCCCAAGATAGGTCATCGCTATGATATGATGGAGCATGAATTAATTGGAGAAAGAAAACCCTATTTATGACCAAGTTGAACTACTACTCCTCATATCACTATTTATCATATTAACTAAACTTCGATTAGAGTAGCTAATATGACAAATTATAAAGGTTAAAGTCCAATGTACTCTTGTCGGATAGCATTTTGCGCCTTTTTCTCTCAATTATCTCACTTTACTCTTTCATACTCCTATTTTGTCTCACTCTCTACTATTGTTACTCTCATTTCATCTTTTGTACTTTCATCATTATCATCATTTAAAGGGTTTAAAAATAACATTCCTATATTTTCATTCTTTCTATTATGTACCTATAAAAGAAATAGGGAAAATGCAAAATTAGTCCTATATCTATAAGGGCATTACAATATTAGTCCTGTAATTTTTGAAATGCCCTTTAGGTGTTTCAAAAAAAGAAGAAAAATTGAAATGCTTTTAGTAGTTAAGATATTCAATATACCTAAGGAACATATGTTTTATTTAATTATGAGTTGAATTTATTTATCATCTATACTATAAATTGTCTAATAAGATAACCATTTTGGAATTATGAATTCATACCAAAATCAATATACGAGTTCTACATGTATTATTTCATGATTATAAAAATTCTAAATCACGTACAAACTTGATCAAAAATGTTATTTTGATAATAGGACAAAAATTACCACATCTAAAGGTATAAGACTAAAATTGTCATCACAAATACATACTTAAAATTATTATTTTTGTTGAGGGCAAAATTATCATAAGACTAAAATTGCAACTTCAAAAATTACAAGACTAATATTGCAATATCATATAAGTACAGGACCACATTTGCCCTTTTCCCAAAGAAATATATGAAAGAGTGGAAAAACTTAAAAAAAAATTATAAAAAATGTATAGCACTGGACACGTGGAGTGTATACATTGGATAAAGAACCCCAAATACTTTTTGGCTTTTTTCACCTTTTGCTTCGTTCAGAAAACAGAGCGAAATCGCCATTCGCCAATGGCAGCTTCACTGCTAGAGCCACCATTTTCAGCCAACTACTCACTGTTCACCCCCACTCATCTCTCCTTCAAACCCCAAAACTCGAAGTCCACTAATTATTTTACCCCTCTGCTCCGGTCCACCACCTCCAGAGCTCCTCTCTCTATCTGCCATTGCGCCGCCGGTGAAACCGTCGTTCCACCACTATCGCCGACACCTTCGCTGCAACAGACCGCCGAGACTTCTCAAGAGCACAATGTTTCACTCGAGAGAAGCAGGGACCGGCGCAAAATTGTGCGCGTGGCGTGGGAGAAGCTGGTCCGCTGGTCCCGTTCATGGCGGTCCAAGGCCAAGACTGATGTTCTTGAACGCACTAAAAAGGTCTCGAATCTTCGATTAATTCTTCTTCCACGCCGGTATTTTGGGCATGCCTTTGTTCTTTTCGTTTGCTATACACGCGTGCTGGTTTTTAAATTTTTGGATATTGGGCTCACAAATTTCATCTATTATCGTTCTGTTGATTCTTTATTCGTATTAAATTTCGTTGATCCTGTTATATTATTTTTTATTGTCTCGTTTGTGTTTGATTTATGCCTTGTATCTGAGATAAACTTCCTTATTTTGTGTGTGACTGTTGTTCGCTTGTCTATTTGCAGATTGAATCTATTGTATTCATGATTTTGTGAGGAAATGTGGAAAAAAAAGAATTGCACAAAAGAACATAACTTGGTTTGTGCTTTATATACTGTATAGAAGAAAAGAACATATCTTGGTTGGTGTTATTAAATGATTGTATTGAGTTTTAGCAACCGCCGATTCTTGCATGTCTAATATTGTTGAAAGTGGATATATCAAATTTAACTAGCTTTGATTATTTGGTAGATAACTCTTTGAAGAAGGATGATGATGATGGAACTGTTT
The DNA here is from genome assembly GCA_016081115.2 of Rehmannia glutinosa. Taxonomy (NCBI): domain Eukaryota; kingdom Viridiplantae; phylum Streptophyta; class Magnoliopsida; order Lamiales; family Orobanchaceae; genus Rehmannia; species Rehmannia glutinosa. The sequence continues at coordinate 27,207,014 of CM071929.1, read as the reverse complement.
CTTTCTTTCAAACTGTATCATATATTCATTAGGTTTTTGAAATCAGTCTAGTTTGAAGTTTAAGTGCTTATACAGTAATCTCTTGAAGTATGATGTTTCTCACTATTGATGCTCATTCACAATGGCGTAACTTCGAAATTCACTGGTGGCTTGCTTAGAGCAGAACTGTATGAAAGTTTCTTGTCTGGGTTTGAGTTGCGAGGGACAATGTTAACAATAGTATTGTTTATATGTAAAATAATTAAATTTAAAATTTTATCCCCCAACAAAATTGATAATACCTCTCTTTTTATTTGTGAGAAATTTTTTAATCTTGCTTCCCATTTTGAGTTTTTTGGCTCCGTCCCTGTAGGTCGTGGTGCTTGGAGGTGGATCTTTTGGAACTGCTATGGCTGCTCATGTTGCCGATAGAAAAACTCAGCTAGAGGTCAATATGCTTGTACGAGATCCCCAAGTTTGTCAATCAATTAATGAAAATCATTTTAACTGGTAATAATATATTCCATTCAATCCAGTTTATCATTTATTTGCGAAATTGAACAACAATTTCTTTGTCTTGCCATAATGTATTTTTATACTTCACAAATTTTGTTTAGCGATTGTTATCTTTACATAAAACACTTGTTACTTTCTCCTATCATTTTAAACGAAATACATATCCTTCTTTATTCCAGTAAGTATTTTCCGTCACACAAGTTGCCAGAAAATGTCATCGCGACCACAGATGCTAAAGCTGCTCTACAAGGTGCAGATTTTTGCTTCCATGCTGTGCCTGTGCAGGTTGTTGAACTTCTTTTCGAAGATTTCTTTTAGTATGATTTTTGATAGATTGCTTGAAGTCCCAAATGGGGTTCATTAATCGTGATAGTGTACCACAAAGTACAGCTCAGTTTCATTTTCAAATCTGTTAGGGAAAAACAGCTGCATTAACATTATGGATAATTACAAAAACTACCCTTGAGGTTTGGGTTAATTACAAAAAAAAACAGAGATGTTTGAAAATTACAAAAAAAAAAAAACAAAAAAAATCCTTGAGGCTTTATGATGTGTTAAATGTAAGAGGTTAATTGCAATATATTTACTAATGCAAGGGGGGTGTTCGAAATATTTTTTCTTATGAAGGGGGTAAAATTGTAATACAAAATCAAACCTCATGCGTTTTTTGTAATTTTAAAAAACGTGTGGATTCTTTTGTAATTAACTGAAACTTCATGGGTAGTTTTTGTAATTATCCCTTAACATTACCTTAAACTTGAGGATGTCTGTTCTAACCTAGTGTATCATTTTGCAGTTCAGTGCTTCATTCCTCGAGGGCATTGCTGATTTTGTTGATCCAAGCCTACCTTTCATTTCTCTAAGCAAAGGTCTGGAGCTCAATACATTAAGAATGATGTCTAAAATAATTCCCCGAGCACTGAAAAATCCTCGCCAGCCCTATGTTGTTCTGTCTGGACCTTCATTTGCGCTGGAGTTGATGAACAAATTGCCAACAGGTCACTTGGCTATGTTTCCATTTGTGGTACTTTTTACGGGGATTATGTTGCGTAATCACGATCAAAGTGACTCTAACACTGTTTCTTTGTTTGTGTAGCTATGGTGGTGGCGTCAAAAGACAAAAAGATGGCAAATGCTGTTCAACAACTTCTTGCTTCTAGGACCATGCGAATCAGCACGTCAAGGTTGTAATTTTACCGAAGATCTAGTGTTTTCTTGTATCTACTTAATTTCATATACGGTTATATTGCGTATATGCTCAGCAGTAACACCTGATGCCACAGTGATGTTACAGGGGTTGAAATTGCAGGTGCTCTTAAGAATGTACTTGCAATAGCTGCTGGGATCGTGGAAGGGCTAAATCTTGGAAATAATTCTATGGCAGCTCTTGTTGCACAAGGTTGTTCTGAGATTAGATGGCTGGCAACAAAGGTTAGTAGATTGTCATAGTCTCTAATTTTGTCCAGTTGCGCTTTCCGGTCATGGATTTTATTGCCAAAAGCTTCTAAATCTATATTTTCAGCCTTATGGCCATTTTAGTCGGCAGGTTACTGTTATATGTCAGAAATCCCATCGTCCCTAGAAATAAGTCCTCCTACATTGCTCAATAAAATGAAAATAAAAATAAAAAATAAAATACCGTGTTCTATCGACTGTGTAATCTCGTATACCAAATTTCACGTTTGTAGCTATTCTGTTCTTGATTATGGAATGGATTTTTGCAAATGGTTATCAGAAAAGAGAAAATGAGAGTGCTTTTGACTATGTTATGGTTAAGAAAGTTTTCTGTAAGATTATCGACACAGTTTATTGTTTCCATTATAGTATGTGAATACTACATGATCATGGTCTGCTCTATCTCCAAGCAGATGGGTGCCAAGTCAACTACGTTGACCGGTTTATCTGGAACTGGAGACATCATGCTCACTTGTTTCGTAAATCTTTCAAGAAACCGAACTGTTGGGGTTCGTCTTGGATCTGGGGAAAAACTCGATGATATTCTCAGTTCCATGAATCAGGTGTCTGAAAATCTTTCCCTTTCGACGTTAATATAAGTCTGTCTAATGACACTCTTGTTAATTCCTGACAGCTAAACAGCTCTGTTTATAGGTGGCTGAGGGTGTATCCACTGCAGGAGCTGTAATCGCACTGGCGCAGAAATATAAGGTTAAAATGCCAGTCTTGACAGCAGTTGCTCGGATCGTTGACAACGAACTTACACCAACAAAAGCTGTTTATGAACTAATGAATCTCCCACAGGTTGGTTTGTTGATGTTCTTCTACAAAGTGATAGCAATACTAGAATGAGGTGGACATTTAATTCGCTTTATCACCTTGTCGATGCAGTCAACCATATTCGTTTTCAGGGTTAATTACAAAAAAACACCCTTGTGCTTCAGACTAATTACAAAAACTAATCTTTCAAAGTTACAAATACCCTTTATATTTGTTTCTACATTACAAAATTGCTATTGAAGGGAGTATCTAGTAAGCAAATGCAAACCTCAAGGTGGTGTTTGTAATAATATCTTAAGGGGGCATTTGTAATTTGATATATAACTTGATTCTTTGGTAATTTGGTTAAATCTCAGGGATAGTTTTGTAATTTACCTTGGTTTATTATCGTTATTGCTAATAGGATTTGATATCTAATATTATGCTGTAGGTTGAAGAAGTTTAGCAACTCCAGAATTGTAAAATGGTGATGATTAAGCAAGCAAAACTCTTGCTCCACCGGGCTCGTCGGCTGCACACAAATGATACACATTTCTGTTCATTCTGCAGTTCCTTCACCACGCTGTTGATAAACATTTATGTTCTTTAAGAAAAACCCGACAAATTAGGCTAGAAAGGATCTCAAAAAATTGTATGAGATTTTAGGCATAGATGCTGGTTTTTCACACTGATGTATAAAAAACATATTGACAAGTTTTGTGGTGGATGCTGTTTTACAGGGGAGATCAATAACTGATCACTACAAGTTGTAATTAATTTTACCTTCAAATCTGAGGAATTTTTGCCCCTTTAGATTCTCTCACAGCATGGAAATGCATGATTATGCCAGAGTGTCAGCCTTCTTTGTGACAGTAAAAAATTGAAGGAAATGCAAACTTAATGCATTTGCATTTTGATTTAGTTAATTAAATATAACTGGAATGCCTTCCATATAGATATCATGTTTAAAAGTCCGGATTTTGGTTTGTCTTCTCATGTCTTGTATGCATGTACACACCAAAAATCCATTAAAATTGTCAGAAGATAGTCTAAACAGATATATGCAAGGGATAATTACAAAAATTACCAGCATAATTACAAAAAAAATTTAAAAAAAAAGTTATCTTTCCAAATTACAAATACCCCTTGACATTTATTTCTATTTCACAAATTGCACTCTTAGGAGGATACTTGTTAGGTGAATACAAAACTCGCGGTTAGAGGGTATTTATAATTTTAAAGATATTTGGATTTTTTTCCCCCTGTAATTAGCCTAAACCTCATTTGTAGGTTTTGCAATTATCCTGATATATTCCCTAAAAAAAATTATCCCGATATAGGCATATCAAAAATGAATTAGTAGACAAGTCCAGCCATCACTTTCTGATGTGGAAACACAAACAAAGTAGAAGAAAGAAGAAAAACAAGGAAAAAGACATTTTATCTGGTGACAATGGCAAAAGGGCCAACATCTGATTCAAAGTTTATTAGATTCTATAAATTCCGTTAGTTTAGTGTTTACAGAGGTGGAAAAAGGAAGGTACAAAGGGATCCTGAAAAACTCATGTATATGCACATAAAGTTGCATTCAAGTGAGACTATAAGATGAAAGAGATATATATCATTCTCTTTTGTCCTCCTCCAAATCTTCCACAAGCCCAAATACATGATCTGATGCAATTGAAGCCTTCCTTTCTTTCAAGTCTCCAGCAACTATTACTCCTGCTCCAGTCAGGGATATACCCTCTTCATCATCGTCACCAGTCTCGTATGCATACCTACAAATAAAAGGTTTCGCACAAAAAATATTTTAGTTCCACAAAAATGTCGTCAGATACACATTTTACCAGATTCCAGGTTAAAGAGTATATCCACTCAGGCCACCCTCATCGGCAATCATAAACATGTACAAAATTTATTTTTATCATTGCTTATATGCCCCCACATTTTCGATTCCTATAGCGAATGCATCATCATGTTACAAAACAAGTTATGATACTTTAATATAAACATTTGTCAGGCATTCTAGAAAAATTCGGCACGTTAAGTAACACAAGTTTTCCATTGAGAGAAACAAAGCCTTTCTTTTAACTTTAAACAGGCAAAACCCTGGTAACGAATTGAATACGAAGGCTTGCTTTCCCTATCTTTTGCACTTGGGTTAAAAAGTAATCCTTGCTAATGAACAAAATAAAATTTAATATATTGAGTCCGGACAATTTTGGTATCATAAATGCGACATGTAATAATTGTTATGTTCAAAAGTACAGTTTTAAGTAATTTTAAAGGGATAATTACAAAAACTAGCCCCGAGGTTTGAGCTAATAACAAACAAACCAAGAGATTTTTGAAAATTTGAGGTTTTGTTCTGTATTACACTTTACTCCTTCATAAGCAAAAACATTTCAAACATCCCCTGTACATTTGTAAAAATATTACAGTTACCCTAATCAAACCTCAGGGGGCTTTTTGTAATTTTGAAACTTCTCTGGGTTATTTTGTAATTACCCCAAACCTCAGGGGTTGTTATTTGTAATAATCTCAATTTTAAATGGACAAAATTGTTCACTACTGCATTTTAAAAATAGTCAAGTTTGATGAACAACACCAACAAATAATATATCTTGGGACTGGAAGAGCATACTCCGGACACAACCCCGGCAGACTTCCAGTATCACTATGGAAGTAAGTGATAATTGAAACAGTCACAATGAAAAAAAGCTAGAACAGAAAACAAGAACATTCTGTAAGTTACCTAGTAGGATTATTTGAAGGAGCCAAGAATATGCATATAACCACCAATAGAACAAAGGCAAGCAAAGTCCAGAAAGCTGGGATTATCCAGGCTCTTCGCCACAATTCACTTAGGGGGTCACTGGCATTGAAATACAACTGAACAAGCAAAATGAAGTAGTCACAAGTTTATCCAACTATACTGTAGAACAAAGTAAGATAAGAGTTTTTTAATTCTTTTGTTGTCTGCATCTGATTAAGATGGTAGATAAAGCTTAGTTAATTGTTTAGGCTGTAGACAATGAAATGATAAGTTAATTGCATTTCAATTAGAAAATTTTACAACCATTGCACTTTTTAATTTCACTAGATGAGGAGTTTTTGGACTAAAAGGGCTTCGTCGGTCAGAGATACTGATTTTGGTGTAAATTAAGCAAAGGTGAGAAAGAGGGAATGTGGTAGGCATATATGCACAAGGGATAAAAGATATGCAAATCAAAGGGAAAAAATACCTCATAGCCGATCCAGGCAACAGAAAGCAGAACTGATACTGCCAGAGAGTTGGTAAACTTTCGGTAAAGCTCAAGTTTGGCCATGCTTCTTCGAATCTAAATCCACAAACAGAAGCAAAAGGTTTGTCACAATTTACATCCAGTAAATACTTTGAGAAACAAAAGCAAGGGAAGTTTTCTACTTATTTCACTAATATCCAGGTAAAACTTGCAAAACCCGGAGTGCTCTACGTCGGGAAAATTAAAATAGCTTTCAAAGAAATCCATGAAAGCCCACAATATTCCAACATTATACAGGAAAAATATCAACAAGGCACATCAATGAGTATTTATGCACACACAGGGCAATTTCCACAGCAGTATTTCGATCTCCACTTCAAAGATGAAAACAAAACCTAATTTCTGTTTCAACATGCAGAAACGTCATGTATAAAATCATGATACTCAAAATTGAGTTGGCTCACATGTTGATAGAGGAGAAAAGCTTGATCAAAGGAATTATTTGCTCTCCCAAAAATTATGGTCACTAACCTAACTTTTTATGTAAAGCTTTTTTAGATTAAACACAAGAGTTCAGTCTAATTACAGAAAGTTATCTATTCAAAATTACAAAACCCCCCTTAAAGTTTGTTTTTGTTTTACAAATACCCACCCCCTAAATACATGCAATTTGTAAAATAGAATCAAATGTTAAAGGGATATTTGGAATTTTAAAAGACAATTTGGTTTCTATTTGTAATTAGACTAAACTTCAAGATATGCAATTAATCCTAAATGAAATGCATATCCTCTTTCATGCAAAAATTTAAGGCAAAGGGAAATTTTTGTGGCGAAGTATGAAGTGTAAATGGAGTTAGGTACCAAGAGCCAACCTTCTGCATAGCACACCCATGCACACACAATCATAAACATGCAAAAAATAACAACGAAAGGGAGGAGGGAAGGAGGAGGAAAGAAAAGAAATCATTTTAGGGCACTAATGGCCCCATTGCTTGTTGAACTGATGGATTTTACCCACCTGGACAAGTTAGCAGAATTCATGGAGGAGAAACAAATCCTAAGCATGGACCACATAGTTTACATAATACATTATATAATTAATCTGCATGCTTTTTATGATAATTACCTTTGAGGAGTATAATGCACGATTCTTCCCTCAATTGATGAATTTTATTAAAAAATGAGCATGCATCATACTCTAACACCCCCTCCCAAACACATGCAAAAAAAAAAAAAAAAAGAAAAAAGAAACCGACAAATAAAAAATTAAAAGAACCCTCATGGGAAAAAGAAAATTGGGAAATTGCCTGAAGCTTCTCCAACGTTTTGGATAATGATGAAAAGATCCAAACAATAAAGCATGCATCCAAAAGTGCTACTGGTAGCACCAAAAAAAGCCTGGCTTTCCCTGCAAAGTCATTGATATTTCCCAAATGCTCGACAAGCTCCAGGGCTTCCGATGCCATGAAATATACCACACCAAGAAGAATCACTTTCGAGGTTATGCCTCCTAGTGTTGGTCTCATAACACCATAACCCATTGAAACCACAAGGAGAAGAAGACGAGAGACAGTTTTCTTTATAGCACTGAAGGTAACTGCCCAAAGCGTAATTCCAATCGGTCTGCTTCCAGTGGCATTGAAGTTTGCATATTCAAAGTACCAGAGAGCCATTTCACACATTCCCAGACCAATCACAGCTGTGATTTGGTAATGCAGTTGTATTATATCTTTCCAGTGTTGTACAAACCGCAGAAACCATAATAGACCAAGAGCAAGGTAGGCTAAAGACATTAGGCCATAAAATGTCATCAGTGGTGCCATCTTCCCTGGAAGATAACCTTCTGGATTTCTCCACACAGTTCTTCCACTGATTAATGTGCCCTTTAGTTCTGGGTCACAAACAACAAAATATAGAAAGTACATGCCAGTTTTGTTTATTTCAACAGTTTGAAGCACCATATTAGCCTCTTCATTTTTTCCCTCAAATGAAGTCTGTATCCTTTTCGGCCACCCTGGATTATCGGGATTTTGGCGGATGATAACCTCACCAACCTTGCATAACCCATCCTTAGCGAGAGCAGGGTTGCAACATATTGCATTGGAATTTGTAGAAACTCTCCCAACCCTTTCGCTGTCTTTGACATCAACTATTATGGCTTCTACCACTCCAGTACTCTGCTGCATCTCATTCTGCTTGTCGGCTACCTCCTTCGGTCTCCTAAAAGTGATTGACTCAAACCTAAAACAAACACGGCACAGAAAAAAATGATTGTTTTTTTCTGGATCTTGGATGATTTAACTAATAAATCCAGGGTCATGGCGGAGACCAGTGAGAATGATCGGGGCCCAATACAGGGGACACACTTGAGATGCATAAGTGCCAAAAATTGATTTATCAAGACATTGACAATAAACACAGCCGCATCCATCTAATTCTTTTAAATGAATGTTTTGACTGATAGCAAAAAAAAAGATCACAACTAACACAACTAAAGGTAAATAATGAAGTTTCTATTCTAACAAAGATAATTTGTTAAAAGATCATAACAAGTATAAATCTGAACAGTGACAGGACCACTGTGTCATGTTAATGTCTTGATTTGATTCCATATAATCTAATTCAATTCCGTGACTCATTATTATATAAGCAGCACGATAAGTACAAATCTGCCTGTAATGGACCTCTGTGTTATGTTAATGTTATGATTTCAATCAGTACTTGAGTATAAATCTGAGTTATGAGATGTTAATCCTTTTATTTCATAAAGTTGCAATCTCAACTGATATTCTGATCAAGAATTTAAGTACAAATATGACCAGTAACGGACTTCCATATGATGTTAATGCTTTGATTTAATAAAATTTATTCCAATCTAAATGACTATTACATATATTAATAAGCAATTTCTTGAAACCCGGAGTTCCTTGGGCTTGATAAGGCAAAATAGGAAATGTCCGGGCTAAAGTTCACAAGTTAAATAAAACATAGTTGATTACAGTCCTCCCTACAGTCCAAATTGCATCCGACGAATCAAAAGCGGCACAACTTGTAGCCTTGTTCAGCTATAACGTCACTTAGACCAAAATGAATGCGCAGTACATGTTTCATAATGCATATTCTCCTGTCAGTTTCCTCTCGTTTGTCTTCTTATTCGCTATCTCACTGATAGTTATATCATCACTCACTCCACTAGAATTCCTCAACTCAAATTTTCATCATGCCGAATCATTGAAGCTCCTAATTTTAGAGTAAAACTATTTTCTTAGTGCACACCTTCCGAATGGACAAAAAAAAAACATTTTGGTATCTTCCAAGGCTGCATCACCCTCCTAAACCCACGATTTAAAAAGCCCAAACAAATAAACATTTTACAGCATTTAATGAGTAAAAGAATTCAATAAATGCAGTCCAAATATACCAAACAACAAAGCCAAGCACACACAATACACAGAACCCATGTTAATTTATCTGTTCATACTAATTACTAACAAACCAAATTACAAAAACCTATCAAGACCACCCGCAACAAGGATATCAACACAAATTAAACTCTTTACATAATGTAGCACTTTATATTCCCTGAAAAAAAGGGGAACACAATGAAAAATCAACCTAATTTTTACAGAAACCCAACGAAAATACAAGTTACCTGATGAAGGATTTTCCATTAAGGGGTTTATTATTATCATCATTAGGCGTTGTTTTTGGCGGGTCAATAATCTTGGAAGCATACAGTCCTTCACTGCCGCCATGAAAAAAGAACGAATTGAAGCGAGGGATGAAAGCTTCATTCTTATACTCATGGATCGATGCGTTCACCCCATTCTCTCTCACTGAAAACAATAGCAGCAATAACCCAACAAGTACCGGTATTTTCCTTGTGTTCACGAACGACAGATCACATTGAATGCCTCTCCTAAACAGCATTTCCCCCTTTTCTCTTTCTTTTTCCCAAATCACTCTGTTTAATATATATGTGAATAAACTAAGAAAATAATAAAATAGGCATATGGATGGGTATTAGTATTAGACGAAATTATGTAAAACAAAAGAGGAAGATGGAGAAATTTGCAGGGGAAGGAGGAGGAAGATGAAGATCTGCAAGTATCAGTTTCTTGTACTTTACCAGTTTAGCTAACTAATAACCAGTGATCTAATAAGGTGGGTGCTCTTGCTTTTCTTTTTCTGGAGTTTTTCTTTAATAATTTTACTTTATATTATTGATTGTTTTGAAAATAATTAAATTGAAAGAGGATTAGTAAATTAGTAATAACTAATAAGGAAACTATTAGTTGGTTTCCTTTCTCTTTTTGATTGCTTCCTTTCTCATAAAATCTCTTTGTATTACAGTAAAAGTGAAATATTAAAACAATTGTTTTAATCAACAATAAAGAAAAATTCGGAAAACTTTGTTTAAACCAAATCAATTTCAAAGGATCTCCAAATTACATTTACTAAACAAATAATATTTTAAAAAAAACTTGAGGTGCCAAATGAATTGTTTTAATCAACAATAAAGAAAAATTCGGAAAACTTTGTTTAAACCAAATCAATTTCAAAGGATCTCCAAATTACATTTACTAAACAAATAATATTTTAAAAAAAACTTGAGGTGCCAAATGGGCCGGGCCAATATGGAAAATCGGGCCGAGTCGGGCCAACAAGCGTGCCGGCGCTAATTCCGTATCCCAGCCGGTCCAACCAATAAAAATACACTAAAAACCCGAGCGACAGGCCTGTCAGATTTTTCGAGCCAAATGGGTTGGGTTTTAAGGCCCGATTTTTTCAGGCATGGAATATTACGGCCCTACCCAAGAAAAATCTTTGGTTTGTTACGGACCCTAAATATTGACAACTCAAAAAAAAAAATCAGTTTTAGAATTAAAAATGTAGTTAACTCTCGTGTGTGTGTACCAATCAAGTTTTCTTAATCAGTAGGTGAGCATTAATAATCCCGGCAGTCACGGATATAATCAAGCCACCAAATGAATTTTCGGTGTAGAAATAAATAAATAAACAATGCATAATTTGAGAAATAGACATAATAGTTCCACTTATGAATAAATGTTGCTGTAACACGAATTCGTTGAATAGGGGGTTAAGTAATTGAGCAACAATGGCAAAAGGCCATATATTAAAAGAGTGGGGCTGTGGGGGTAGACGGTAGAGTATCATTTCAAAACCTTATCTGTCAAAACAAAGTATGAATAAATTATTTCACCAAAATTTAGAGAGAGGAGGAGACTGCAAATATTTAGAAGGCTTAATAGCAAAATATGCCCTATAACTTAGGCTGTTTTGCAGTTTTGTCCTTTAATTATTAAAGTTGCAATTTACGCCGGACAATTTTGCCCTTATAGCCAAATAAAGATTTTGGTCCATTTTCTTTTCAAATGTAGCAATTATAGCCTATAACTTTCGAGAAATTAGCAATTTCAATCCTTTCATACCATAGCTATTTTCAATAAACTCAAATTTCATAGATTATGAAAATTTACATTTTACGATACCTATTTTGTTCGTGGCATTGTTACACTACTTAGATCCAGTCTATTCGGAGGTTTTAAGTGGATCATGTATCGGTTTCAAAAGCTATAAACTCAATAAGACATACTTACGTAAATGATTCATAATTCTAAATAAATTCGATTTCGGACTAAGGTTTTGATAAAACAGATATAGTCCATCACGACCATATCGTGCCCAACATGCTTCCGTAAAATTAATAAATCCCTTAAAATTCACACCTCTTTGATCGAAACAAAGACCGGGTTAAGTGGTTCGCAACGCCACCGAAAAATTATCGCCCCCAGGATCGTTTGACAAAAATGCTCCTCACTGTTCAACCTCACCCTCGGGAAAGATGATCTGCAAGTTATCCGACTCTTCGTAAATCGCAAAGACGGCGCTGGTTCGTTTCTACCCAAGCGTAAAAGTAATCTTTAAACGGGATGAATTAATGGAACATTATGAAGACATATTGAAGCAAAAAGCCCTTTTTTATTAAGAACTTATTGAAATATTTATTACATTAGTAATCTCCTTTGGGAGGAGAATCTTTGTTTAAATTTCTCTCATAGATGAGGCTTTCACTCTGAATACATAAAACTTAAAACTAAAACACTCAAACTATTACAAATTTATTACTCGGATTTTATTGTAAGAAAACTAAGAAAATGTTCGATGATCCCGAAACTTCCTTCAAATCCCGCAATTTATAGAGGTAAGTCCCACTTGAAATTCGGACTTCAAATCTTGTTGAGATGTAAGACGTCACCGCTTACGCGTCATACTCCTAAATTATTGCTCGCCACCGCTTCCTTTTCTTTCCGCGTGACTCAACCCATGTGATGGTTGTTAATCTTTTAAAAAAGTTGGTCTCAAGCGTGGTCCCCCGAGGAAAATGCGTCTTGTGAGTGGGCCCTTGTCCTTTCCAGTGTATGGTCCTGCCGGTCGGGTTTGGGTGGAAACCTTTCCCAAACTCGGGTTCCTTCCTCTGTTCGGGGCATGCTTGACAGATCCTGGTCGATCCAACGGCCAACATGCGCCATGTTCTGAAATTTCCGGTAAGTTTCTTTTGCTCGTCGGAATCTTGTTTTCCCGAGAAAGTCTCCTTTTGGTCTCGAAGAGTTCCTCCGCAAATCCTGTGGTTGATCCAAAGTCCATCGAATTCAAAAGGAAAGATCCATTCGCCGACTGCGGAAGAATTTAAATGGATATTTGACTTTGTCCATTTCATTAGACAAACCCAAAGACCCCACGTTACGTCAAATGCGGTAGAAGCTTAAATCTTAAAAATGCTCCTACTAACATTGGTCCTTCTTCCCTGAAGGCTTGCTTTAATGTATTTTAAAGCATTTCCATCCGTCTTCTTAGCTTGATGAAATGAAAAGCTTCATTAAAGCCTTTCTTTCTTCAGGTTCAGAGCCGACCGATAAAATACGGTTCAAAATATCCTCCGGCCAAGTGTGGATTATTTGCCCAGTCTCGTAAACCGCTTCCCAATCCATTTCGGTAATTTTGAAATTTACGGGAATCTGGTGACATCAGATAGATTGAAGCTAAAGCTCCAAAAGTATACCATTCTCGTCTTCATTCGGATGACTTCCGGTTTCATCCAAACTCGGGATACTTGCCTCGAGATATCAACCATTGTTTTCTCCGGGTTAATACCTTGTCTTGTAACTAGTTTCTCCCATTGCCGTTGATATACCTGCATAGGAGAAATCTTATTCTCGTCGGTTTGAACCTTAGATTTGCTGTCGTGGCCTAAGATTCAACTCTCCTCTTTTACCCCAGTCTTTGGGTTGACTTGAAGACTCGGGTTGTGACACCGGAGCTTCAACATTCGTTACGATTTGTACACCTCGGAGGATGCATCACCGCAACACTTGTGATTATGGTACTTGAATCCATAACCTCCGGGTTAGAGCCCCGTCTCTCTCGGCCCTTTTTGCACCGTAGGAGATGCGGCTGGAAGAAGGCCACTTGCGGGCAAGAACAATTGTCCGAGCGAAATGAATCGACATGCTCGTATTTGACTAGAAACGGATTTCAAAGGCATGTTGAAGTCGTCCGGCAAATCACGCATTGAGACATAACGCCCTAAAATCTCGTTCTAGACTCTCCAGGTTTTCCTCGAGATGTCTTACTCGTTTAAGGACCTCGTCGACAGAACGTCCTTCCATCTCGTGTCAAGAAATGCAAGAATATTTTCATGAGATTTTATAATGACAATATCATAATCATAATATTGACATTCACTTGCCATCTAAGTAATCGAGCCTTTTCTCGTTTTGATTCAATTTTGTTTTTTCGGAAAAGCCTTCGACACTTGAATTATCAATTTTTAAAGTAAACTTTTTAGCCATAAAAATAGTGGCCATTTTTTAAAAGCCTTTCATTGCAAAGAATTCTTTCTCGTTAATATGCCACCGAGTTGCTTCACTAGGGATGAATAACCCGTTGCAAAGATGTCTGCATGGCACTTCCCGTTTGGTGTGACTTTCGTAAGAAATGCTGCCCACCAATCATCACGGCATCCAGTGTAAAACCGATTCGTCTTCGTCTTGGGAATTGCCACTTTGGAAGCTTTTTACAAACTTCTTTAAGTTGCTTAATTCTTCTTGATGTTCATCTTCCCATTTGAATCTCGATCTTTTTTAAGCAATGGGCTAAACACCTTTCCGTAATATGCCGGTTGTTAATGAACATCCCAAAAAATTAACAACTCCAAGAAAACTCTGAAGTCGCTTCTTGTCTTTCGATGTATCCGGAAATCCCTGATCTTTTCCACAATATGATTTTGTAAAATAATTCCAGTTCATCGATTTCAATTCCGAGGAATTCAATGCTGCTTGTTGCAATTACAATTCTTCTCTGCGAAAGCACTAATCCTTCTTTGTGACAAACATCCAAAATATCTCCAAATGTTTGAGATGTTCCTTCATGTTCTTTGATGCGATTAGAATGTCATCGATATACACGAACATGAAATTGAAATAATCTTTGAAGAGATTATCCATCTTCCTTTGATATATCGGTGGTGTGTTAGCCAATCCCATAGGCATCACGTTCCAAATATAGTGTCCTTGAGGGGGTAGAGAAAGTCAGAAACTTCTTACTTTCTTCCTCCATCTTAATCTGGTAGAATCCGGACTTGCAATCGAACTTTGAGAATATCTTGGCACCTTTGATGCGATTAACCGGATGTTCTCTACTTGGGATATAGTATCCGTCGAACTCCAAAATGTTATTAATCCCTTTGTAGTTAATAACAAGTCTTGCTTTCCTCTTTTGATTTCTCCATGGTTTCGACTAAGAATCCTGGATCTGCTTGTATGGAGAAACTCCTGGTGAAATTAACTTAAGGTCAAGATGTTCCCAAGTATCTTCTCGTATCCTTACGATCCTCCCGGTTCATAAGGATTGGTTTGAATCTTACGAACTCGTCTCCTTTCCGAGTTTAACCTTTAAGGATGCTTTGAGCTCATTCTTGTCCCACCATGCCAAAGGATCTTCATTATAATTCCTTTGGATTTTCTTCTTGATATCCTCAAGTGATATTTGTTCTTCAATGGTTACATCACTCGTGGATTCTCCATCGTGCTTACCATCAATTCAAGAATAACTTCTCGAGTAACTCGTTCTTCTCCTTGCACTCAATGAATACAAATTATTATCCCAAAGCTTCTTATCCTTTCGAGAACCGAATTGTCTATAGGATAATAAAGCTTCACCAAATTTCCTTCGATCCGCCATTTTTGGATTTCGGAGTTTGGCTTCATCACCACGCTTGCTGCGAAAATTAATAGGCATTTTTCTCAGAAAATGCTTCCCGATCTCACGGACAATGATCTTATGATCACATAATGTTGTGAAAATAAGTCTATTTGTCTCGTTCTCTGTGTAAATCGCTTGAATGTTTGTAGGAAGTTGTTTCCTAGCAAAACATCTCGCACTGTATCATGGAAATAGATTGGTGGCGTCTTTACTTTGTACCATGGGTACTACCCGCTCCTCCGATCATTATTTCTCGCTTGTTTAATTCCCTGTTAAGGATAAGAATCCTTTTAGAGAAATCTCTTCCCCGCAATAGCTGGTAAATCTTCTCCAATTTCTTTAGGAAAAACATCCTTAAAGCTGCGGTACATATTTCGGACTTTGAATCAATATAGGCGAAATACTCTACTTTGTATTCGATATAACATTCCAATAGAAATGTATATAGAGAATGGACTAGTGGTCATTTGATTAATCGTATCTTTTATTAGCCACTGTGAATTCCATTCCTTCTTGTAATCTTTCCCAAGGTTTATGATCCTCGAGAAATTCAATTCCCAGTGTTAATTGTTGCAGGATCTTTCCCCGCCACTCCCGTGATAGTAAGCTCAATTTCTCCTATCTTCGAACTTCCTTGATACCTTCCAACTATTGGTTGTTGGAGATAATATAGAACATCACAAGGAAAAATATTATCCTTTTGAGTGATGTCAAATATTACTTCCACTTCGCCATCATTCGGACATTTCAGCTCTCTGCTGTTTTGAAAACATCCGGGATACGCTTGAATCAGTACTGGTCTCTTTTCTTCCCAACTACTGCTACTCGTCATTACATCTGTTGGAAAGACATCCTTCGCTCAACTTTGAGACTTCGACTTTTGTTGAAGACCAAGTTGATCTTGTATTTTCATATCGATCTCCTTTATAGTGGGAGATTCAATAATTTCTGGTAGAACCACCGCAAAGTCTTGAAGATTCTTGGGACTTCAATGAATTCCTTTCTCAAGAATACTTCTGAATGATGTGTATTCGAGAGAGCATAGGATATCTTGTATGTGATCGAGTATGGTCTGTTCCCTTCTTTCATCAATTCGACTCTTTTGAAATCTTGATGAAGAGTTAGGACTCTGTTGAAATCTCGATCTTCCAAATTGTATGCAATTCTAGGATAGACATTAAATGCCAATTTTCCTGCATACAAATTTCCAGTAACTGCTCCAAGACATGAATCCTTGAGGTTTGAGATTCGCTTGTCAAAGATAGCCGAGTTGAGTGGCGAATCTATTCCTTCTTTGAATGTTGCTTTAATAATGATTCTTATAGCTCCGATATGAATCCATGAGAGTGTATTTGCAACTTCTCTTTTAACTCTGCTTTTGATCTCCTGTATTTCTCTAATAGGGACCAAGCTGCGTCTCGATCGGAGTTCCCTAAACTCCATCGAATGGCAAATTCTCGGTTGTTACCCTCGTGGATAATTTGGTGTTTTCTATTACGAAAACCAATCTTATCCAAAGCCTTTTCCATCGCCCCAATTGTAAATCCATCATAGATTTGAAGCTTTGGATCTTCCTTCATAATTCTCATAAAGTCTTATGAGACATCAGTAGTGTGAGAGAGAATCGACATATCCTCCCCGATGCGTTGAAGAATTTCTTCTTCACTCGATTCGAACTAGATTCACTTCCATCATCGAGAATAGATCTCTTCTTCATAGATGCTTTCATCCGAGGGAATATCCTCAAATTGATACACCTGTATTAAATCCACGATAATAGGCTTCTTCGATTTACGGTGTGGCCTCGAACCTGTCGACTCCTCGTTTTTGATTGTCTGGGCAATCCGTTGAGATATGCCCTCTTGCTCCGCATGTCCAAGCAATTACAATCTTTGAAACTTTCATTAGCTCGGTGTGAGCACGCGCTGAAAGTTCTTCTTCCTGGTGTTCACTGTGGTGCTTGCTTGATTAGACCACGATGAAGAGGCTCTACTCCTTGGTCTTTGGTCTTTGCCCGATTTATAACTTCGGGCTTTTGTTTTGACTTGAGAACCTTCTAGGTCTCCATGAAGACCTGCTTTTTTGTTGTTGCTTCCTCGGCGGTATGGATGGCTTCTCCTTCTTCTTCATGGCCGCTTGGTTGACCTCCCACAACTTGGGATATCATTATCCACGCAACATAGAGAACCGCTTTGTTAATTCCTCTTAATCTCTTGTAATTCTGTGCGAGCGCTTGATAGCACCATTCGAGATAACTTGGCCTTTAGGAAAGACATTTTTCCGCCACGCTTTCTCTTGACTCCACCACTTGTATTCCCGATAAGCATTTCTCTCCGAGGGGACTCGGGATCTTGGCAAAGAATAGGCATGCGACTTCTTTTCTTCAATCTTGGATTTCCACCGATATTCGGTGAACAACTTGATATATTCGTCAATATGACAAATATCCATGAACTTCGAGCTATAGAGGGCTTGTTTATATTTCTTTCTTTTTCATCCTCTAATCCCTCGAAATAACCCGTGCCGATGAATTGGATTTTGAATAGTTTTGCCATACCATCGACAATTCCTTTAAGTGATTCTCCGATGTGACCGAACTTTTAAATGCGGCATCGCATCATATCCCAGAGCAATCTTCACCGATCCTTCAAGACTCATTTCAAGGAGTAAATGAATGAATCTTTTGTAAGATCAAGGGTTCTGCTTTGAAATTCTCATAGTGAAGCCCATTCATCAATGAGAACTTCTATGTTTTTAAAATCAGGATGTCCAGTTTAACATCAACCCATACGGATGTATTGGATCGAGGTGCGATCTTCCATAAGGCGTCGATAAACATTCGGCCTTCCGTAGGGTTGTGCGGTTCCCGAAGGGTTTCGTCCTCCTGTCCCAAAAGTGGATCACTTCCCGGTCGTGAAATCCCGGCGTGTGGCATCCTCTCGTCCCGAGCTCCATGATGCGAACCCGTACTTTCTTCGACGTTAGGATTAATCGGTGGTGGTGGTGGTGGAATTGGTCTACCTTGTGGGTCATAGGTAACCAAAGTTGATTCTCACTGCGTTCATCTTTAAATCTACAATACCTAATCCCGAAGGATTACGCTGCCAGTCATGTAGATCTTTAAGATTCATCTTTTCAATATCCATCTTTTTTTTTTTTGATGGATTTTCCTTTGATTAAAGCAATGAGCTTTTCCTCATCCGTCATTTTTCGTATGACTTGATTTGGTTTTCCCTTTTGGTGTAAATAGTCATCCCAAAATCAATACGTTTTCTTCTCCGGATGAACTTGGCCTGTCCTCCTCCAGGTTCTTGACTCGTTTGAATATCATGAAGGATTTCAAGAGTTTCCTTATGATATTTCACCATCGTCTCCATCCGTTCTGGATCGATGAACTTGTCTTTGTAGATGAATATGGCGATTGCCATAATTACGCACCGTCTTAGATTTCTCTAAGATCTTCGGAGATCTTAGATTTGTCTGGAAGTATCTCGTTCCACTCGGGTACTCCATCGGGAATCATTGTTCGATGGGAATTTTCATGAACCGTTTCTTGAAGGTTCATCAAGTGAACATATAAGTGCGTTAAGCATCCAGAATCGCTTATAATATTCTCAGCGCTTTCGCATTTTGCATTGCGCTTAAGGTTTCCCGTCGGCTCTGCGCTTTTTTCCTTTTCTTCATATTGGTATTCCCGATATGAAACCTGGTCAGTGTTCTTGTCAGTGCGTACATCGTCAATATTTGACGATATGTCTGTAAAGGGTACATCTCGGACATCGGTCCGGATCCATATTCTCGGAGAAATTCTCCTCACCAATTGTCAATTACATAAATATAATAAATATAACCAAAAAGTTCTTAATAAACCTGGCTCATACCATATTAAGCGAAATGACACTTAGTCGGATCGGCCATGCGTATGAATAAGGGTATAATTGGTATTTTGAAAATATGCAATTATTCCACTAGACCAATTTTGCATCAACTCAAGACTTATAGGACACCAATTGCTTCCGGTATAAACTTGCGACCAATTTTACTGAACGTTATAAACTTACGAGGGCATATTTTGCAAAACTTGAAGAACATACAAGGCATATTTTGCAAACCCAATAACAAAAGTCCGAAAATGCATTTTACCCCAAGTTACAGGATATTTTCTGTAATTAAACCTATTTAGAATATAAAAAAATGTTTTCTTTCTTAAATTAATTAACAAAAATATTAATTAACAAAACTTTCTATTTGAGTTTCACATCAAATGATATTGTGAAGAAAAATAGGATGAGATTTTTTTATTTCAATTCATGTTTTATTTTCTATTCCACTTGTTTATATAAATGACATGTATATATACATCTAAATAATTAACAACACATGTTTATTATGGAGACACGTGTCATTTATGTGAAATAGAAAGTGGAAACACAAATTGTGGGTAGAATATTCCATCCAAGAAAAAGAGGTGTTCTCCCAACATTCCATAAATTGACACTTTTCGAAAAATGAAGTCCAAATGAATGACAAGATATATTGTAGATCTCGAGTGCATTTTATGTGCTATGCACGTCTCATTTCATTTAAAAACAAAAGATATACTTTTATATGAGCATCATTTTTTTTAGAAAATACAATTGCTTGTACGCGCAGGCATTAGTCAATAACAATAAGGGCTAATTACAAAAACTAACACTGAGATTTAGCTTAATTGGAAAAAAAACAATTAATCTTTTAAAATTACAAATAACCTCGTGGTATTTGTCATCATCATCAACTGCATTGTATCCCATTATAGAATCGGTGGTATCGTGAAGTTTATAATGACAAATAATTGTCTAAAATTAGTTACACTAGATTCATACAAAAGCCAAAGTAACAAAGTTTTGCGTCGGATGTCCTTCTTGTCGCAACATTCATACTAAGGAGAAATGAGATGAAATTCTAAAACCATCATTATCATAGATTTTTCCATTTGTATGGAAAAGATCATGAGACGGTGATGAGTTGAGATAATTGCTTTAGTCATATCTCATTACATGATTGATATTGTAAAATCAACATCTACATCATGAAACATGATGCTACCCTTGTGGTATTTGTGATTTTGAAAATAACAAAGAGTTTTTTATAAATAGGTGAAACCTGAGGGGTAGTTTTGTAATTATCCCTAACAATAATAGCTCAAAAATATTTACTCCTGTTTTCCTATAAGGCTACAAAATGCACGCTCCAATTTTATCCTGATGTGGTTAATGAATATTGACCTTATAAAATAAGTAATCAATTATTTCAATTAATGAACAAGTACGGACAAATCAAGTTTTTGTTTTCCATAATATTTCCAGAAATAATGAAAGACTATTGACCAGATAAGGAGGGTTGAGAAAACTGAGACCTAACTGACAGAAATACTCATGACATCAATTCTCATGTCAAATAGGGAGATAAAAAAAAAAAACTCAATAAATGACCTCAATCCACGACAAAAAATGATATATGGAGTACAAAAGAATTGCTAGTTTTTCACAAAGTATAAAGAAAAATATTTTTGGATGACACAGAAGTAAGTTACCACTTTTTTCAAAAAAACTAATTTTTAAGTCACCAAATGAGGGAAAAGATTTACACAAAAACTCCTCGAAATTTCATTTCCACGTCTTGCATCTAAATTTACATCCCTGATGATGTTCTGTTTATCCTTTGAGCACCCAATCTTGGGGCAGCAGGTTTATTCCCTCGGCCTTGTCCAGCAGATAACGGCTTGTGCCCAGCGGTAGTGGAGGAGCTGCAATGGAAGCCCAAAGGTCATCATCTGCCGATCCGCCAGATTTCAGATTCATGGGCTTGGATGATGATTTTGGAACTGGGCCGGCAATTGCACCCCAAGGATCATCCTCATCAACTACTCTGCTGGCTTTTGAGCTCGAAGGTTTTGATGTAGATTTAGGAGCAGGATCTGCTACAGCACCCCACAAGTCATCAACATCATCTTTACTCGGTTTTAGTGTGCTCTTTGGTCTTGAATTTGAAACTGAACCAAGTATTACACTTTCTGTGAGAGAAATTTCACAATGCTCTCAAAAAGATTAAAACGAAGAAAAAACATGGAGCAGGAGGGAAGGAGAGTTGTTGTCTTACTTTTTCTTTGGCACTAAATATCATATTTGACATTAAATCCATTATACACAATACTCATACACTAAATCTAGCATTATAGAACCATCTTCTCCATTTAAGTGCAACCCTGCTATATCAAACAGAGTACATATTCAATTCTCACATAACCCCTTATGACATATCATTATTCTCAACACCACATAATATGTGGAATAAAAATCCTGAATGTTGTGAATTAAGTTTTAGGGAGTACTCACTAGCTTAGAAGCATAATCGAATGGTTTTAAACTTTGATCTGTAAACTGTATTACTAAATTTTTTATAAGTATTTGTTGAGTTCATCCATTTAAGCTATAACTCTTTGTTTATCACCCAATATTGAGATTTAAGAATCCACTTAAAGAAAAAAGTGTGAGTGAACACAATGATACAGCATGGCCTAATAATTTTGTGTTTCTATTGCAAATATCACACAAGTAACTATTTTGAAAAAGAAAGGACGGTTTTTAATTTTGGCTTGGATAATGATCAGATTTAGTGTATGTTCTGTGAAAATCCTGCCCTTTCATTAGTGACTATGAAGAGTTTTGTATAAGGCCATTAAGGATTGCTTGAATTATGACTGCTTGCACAAAAATGGGAGGGAGCTAGATCAGCAACATACCTCAACCAGTGTGGTACAGACAGAAGAACCCAACCAATAGAAAAGAGACTCCAATCAGTTCTGTACGTTCTTTGTTCTGCATCAGAAAATCACTCAATACAAATTCTTTCTCAAACAACGTCAAACTAGAAAATTTGAGGATGTACCTTGTATATGACTGTCCTTCCCAGCCACACAATTTGGTCCAGGAACAAGAAAGTGGACAACAGGGCATTTTTGGACTGCAACAGATACCAATCAAAAGGGTAAAATACCAATAAAGAATTAGTATAATATACCAATTAAGAATTTAATACATTTCCCAACAAAATTAGAGGAAGTGGAGTTCCTGGAGCATTTGGGCTAATGAGAGCATTGAGATCATTGATAAACTGTAAATAAGGAGAGACTTGATCAAGACCATAGAAATAACACAGGTATCAGGTTTAAACAGCTCTAAGTACCACGTGTTAGATCGTATCCACCCATCCCTTAGAAAAGGTCACTGCAATAAACCAAAATTTCCTCAATGAGGCACCATTGCAAACACAAGTAACACAATCCAATTAAATTAGTGTTAAATTTACATTTTTAACCTGCAAAATAAACCATTGACAGTGGTGATATCAAAGAGTATAAGCAAAATAACAAGTATATAATTCATGATAGTAAAAAACCTAAGTAACGGGGTTAATAAACACTGCTCAACTAAATTGGAAAGCCAACTTTTAAATTAACAAAACATCAAAGAAAACTACAAGATTCAATGAATATGAGACAAGTACCTCGGTAGTCGAAGAAAATTGAAAAAATCAGTAATTCACAATCAACACCAAAAAATCCCCAAATGAAAAAAAAAATTGAAACCTAAAACATGCATTCACACCTGACATTAAAGAAATTTGCCATCTCTCTGCCATAAACACACTGAGTCAAATTTGTACTCACCCTCAAGATTCCAGCGCCGCCTCTCGTCTGATTCCGGCGAATGTGAAGGTAAAATTCCAGCGCCGCTCAACCAAAGCACCGCCCTATTGCACCATCGCTCGATTTTTCAGATGAAAAAGATAAAATTGGCCCCATAACTGAATAGAGAAAAGTGATATCGATTAGGAATTTAGGATAGAGTTTGTGAGTTTGTCAGAGGGGATCGATCACGCACCTGAAGAAAGTCGAAGGTCCTGCCGATTGAGAGTTGGGAGGAAGGAATTTGATTGAGAAAGAGTCTGCCGAAATACTTCGCGGGGAAAGAAAAGAGAACAAGAATTTTGTGCTAAAATTTTGTGATTAAACTTTTTTAAACTTTTGCTATTTTCAGGGCAAATAATTTTGGAGAGAAATTTATTGTTAATTGTATTCGTTGCCAAAACTTTTAAACTTTTATTTTTAAAAAATGAGTATTTTGACAACGAATTGGATCAATTCCTCACATAGTTTAGACATGACATTGATATTTTATTGTGGAACACTAATTTTGTAGTTTTATGTATGTTTCATTGTTTTTGGACAAAAAAATAAATCAAACCACCGAATCTATGCACAATCGAGTCAAGACCCGGGGGACCAGGATTTACGAATCGGGGAGCCCAATTTGGGTAATAAGAATTGGTAGACAGTACTCACATGTGTTCGGATCTTAATAAGATGAGTGACGAGTAATTTTTTCCGCGATTGGAATACGAGTAATATATATGACCACAATTATTAACTATAAAATTAGGACACTATTTGGTGCGGCCATTTCACAATAAATGTTTACCTTATTAATGTACCAAGCATATTATTTGGACCAAGAACTCACACCAAAAACCAATTTTTAGTGATAAACCATTCTCCTTGAATTTGAAATACAAATCTTGTCAGCACTCCACCCTCTCGAAAAAACAAAGATATTAATTTATTAATCGAGAAATATTCATAAAATAATATATATACAACCAAGTTTATATATCTTGATCTAGAAACACAATTTCGGTCCGGCCTTCGTTATTTCCCTGTCTTCCAATTTTTCATACACACTGACGTATATACAGACTCACACATATTCAACTATTTATAAATTGTTAGCAAGAAACACACCGTCACTTCTTGTAGTACAGAAAGCTGAGGCATATCTTTGTTTTCGTGATCATTTTTCTCTTTCACTCTCCAATGGCAGATAATCTTGGGGTTTTTGATAACATGAATGAGGGTAGTAATGTTCAACTCCCTGATCATGGTCAAGGCGATGATGCATTAATCAATAATGGGAATGGGTTTAATATTGTTGATCAAGATCATATTCCAGAGGTTGTTGCAGTTGATCATAATAATGGGAATGGGTATAATATTGCTGATCAAGGTTTTCATAACATGAACGAGGGTTTTGTTCAAGATAATATTCTAGAGGCTGTTGCAGTTGACCATAATAATGGAAATGGGTTTAATATTGCTGATCAAGATCATATTCCACAGGCTGTTGCAGTTGATCATAATAATGGGAATATGTTTCATGTTGATCCTGGTTTTCTTCAAGATGGATTTTATGAAGGTTTTGCACAGAATGTTGATAATCTTTGGGGTTTTCATAACATGAACGAGGGTTTTGTTCAAGATAATATTCGAGAGGCTGTTGCAGTTGATCATAATAATGGGAATGGGGTTTAATATTGCTGATCAAGATCATATTCCAGAGGCTGTTGCAATTGATCATAATAATGGGAATGGGTTTAATATTGCTGATCAAGATCATATTCCATAAGATGTTGATCATAATAATGGGAATGCATTTCATGTTGATCCTGGTTTTCTTCAAGATGGGTTTTATGAAGGTTTTGCACAGGATGTTGATAATCTTTGGGGTTTTCATAACATGAACGAGGGTTTTGTTCAAGATCATATTCCAGAGGCTGTTGCAGTTGATCATAATAATGGGAATAGGTTTAATATTGCTGATCAAGATCATATTCTAGAGGCTGTTGCAATTGATCATAATAATGGGAATGAATTTAATATTGTTGATCAAGATCATATTCCATAGGATGTTGATCATAATAATGGGAATGCATTTCATGCTGATCCTGGTTTTCTTCAAGATGGATTTTATGAAGGTTTTGCACAGGATGTTGATAATCTTTGGGGTTTTCATAACATGAACGAGGGTTTTGTTCAAGATCATATTCCAGAGGCTGTTGCAGTTGATCATAATAATGGGAATGGGTTTAATATTGCTGATCAAGATCATATTCCATAGGTTGTTGCAATTGATCATAATAATGGGAATGGGTTTAATATTGCTGATCAAGATCATATTCCATAGGATGTTGATCATAATAATGGGAATGCATTTCATGCTGATCCTGGTTTTCTTCAAGATGGATTTTATGAAGGTTTTGCACAGGATGTTGATAATCTTTGGGGTTTTCATAACATGAACGAGGGTTTTGTGTTTGATACATGTTTTTATCTTAATTTTGATGATTTTATTTTATCACCAAAACAATGTTTTTAAAGGTTGTCCAAATACTCCTAAATGATTTAAAATGATTTTAATACTTTCCGGAGTATTTTCTCAAAGTTTATTTTCGTCTAAATTGGACAACGCTTTTAATGATTTTACGTTATTGGGTTTTCACTCTCAAACGATGTTTCTAAATGTTGTCCTAATACTTCCGATCGGTTTAAAATGTTTTTACTAAATTTTTGGAGTATTTCTTGAGTTTTATTTTCGACAAAAATTGGACAATATTTACCTCGTGGTCGGCCTGGTCGCCCTATAGGGCAACCCGTGACTGAAGATGTTTTTAGAAACATAAAATGAGACGGAAGAAAAAAAAGCAAAGCGTCGACCGGCCGCTCGGCGTCGGCCGATCCCGGTCGGCCGATTACCGCCAATGGCCGGCCGACTGCAAGTGTGTTTCAAAACAGAACTTTTAATCCTTGCAAAATCCATGGGGACCGGTTGGGGAGATGGTCGACCGGTCGAGTAGACGCGACCGGCCGCCTGTTATTTTGCTTTGTGTATTTTTTCCAACGTCTATTTCTGTGCGACCGGTCGCCCTATGTATTGACAGCAAAAATATGACCGTTTGACAGCAGACACATTTCCTTAAATTGTGGGATTGATTTCTAACAGCTATATTCTTGATTTTAATTGTATTTTTCTGTAGATTTTCAATCCCCAAGAGGAGCCTATGCTTGATCAATCATCTCCTATAAATAGAGGAAGTTTTGGAGCAACCAAAACAACAAATTGAGATACTACACAACAAGATACACTTCAAGCAAACACTTGGTCTTTCATAGTCATTATTCTTGTTGTAAAATTGCCTAGCTTATCACTTTCACATCTTTGAGGTCTAGGCTATTCTTGATTACACTTTGCACTCAAATTGTATTATCAATTATCGAGTTGTAATCTTGAATTTGTGGTCGTCATTCAAACACAAGATATCCTTGTGAGTGTTCTTGTGGTAAGAACACACTTGGGTGAACTAGGTGTTAGGTGTAAGAAGATTGTGGTAATCTTCTTGTTGAGGTGTTGAAGAGTGTGGTGCTCTTCAAGGTGAAGATTGTGGTAATCTTCACAAGGTGCCGTTTGAAGATTGTGGTAATCTTCAAGAAGAGATTGTGGTAATCTCAAAGGTGGTGTTGAAGAAGAGTGTGGTGCTCTTCAAGGTGTTGTAAGTTGAATTTGTATTAATTTTGGTAATTAATAAAATTCTTTTTCTTTTCGAAATCCATCCCGGATATACTGGGGTGGTAGAGGATTAGGCCCTAGGTGGGTTGAACCTCTTTAAATCGACGTGTGTTGTTTACATTCCGCACCTTCATTATTTTGTTTGAGCATTCGATTGTTAAAAGAGGACGAAATCGAAAAGATGGAGATAATCTATTCACCCCCCCTCTAGATTATCGTAGCCGCTTGGACTTACAAGTGGTATCAAAGCCAAACTCTTTGGCAAGCTCGTTTCACATCGCGAGTGAAGAGAAACGATCAACGCTACTTAACGAAGCTCATCTATCCGCACCTCCACCACCAAGCCACCACTATTTGATTCCAAGAATTTTAATTTTTGGAAAGAAAGAATGGAATGCTATCTACAAGGTTGCATGGTTCGACATTTGGAACACCGTCATTAATGGAGAATCCATTCCGACGAAAGATACACCATACACCTCAAAAGGCTTCAAAAAGCTCAATGATGAAGAAAAGAAAATCATCTCCTTAAATGGTAAAGCTCTTAATATTTTACATTGTTCACTTACCACTTTGGAATTTGATCATGTTGTAGGTATTCGATCGGCACATGAAGTATGGCAAAAATTAGAAGCCATCTATGGAGTATTTGCAAATGAAAGGAGTCAAACAAAAGCATCTACTTCTCAAGACCATACAAGCTCAAATCTAAGGAATAAGCCTCCTACAACTTCCAATTATGAAGAAGTTGAATATTGTTTTATGGGCATCAATGAAGAAAATGAGGTATGTCTTAAGCCCTCTACTTCTTATGATATTGTTATTCAAAATGATTATAGTGATTTGCAAAATGATTTTGATGATCTTCAAGATGAATTCCAAAGCTTGCTTGTTAAGTATAAAAATTTGAAAAAGGAATTCAATATTTTGAAAAATGATAAGGATAGTTTATTTACTTCCTATGAATCACTATCATGTGCTCACACCACCACTCTTGATAAGGTTAGAAATCTTGAAATAGAAAATAGTACTTTGTTGAGAATATTGATTGCATGAAAAAGGATTTATTAAAATCCAACTCGAGTACCAATAAAATGTCCAATATTGTTGATATTCATAATTGTGATAAAGGACTTGATCATAAGCCTAAAGTTGTTAATCATATGAAAAAGGATCAAGTCACTATGCATATTGGTCATTATGCTCCTAAATTACTACTTGTTTTTATTGTGGCAAAAAGGGTCATACGGCTAATTCTTGTCGAGCTAGAAATAGCTCTAAATATTGTTGGAGACCTAAAAGTCTCAAAGCTAATCTTAAAGGACCCAAACACATGAGGTACCACAAAATAATGTGCTATTAGGTACCCGCAAAGCAAAAATCGGAGAAAATTCATGCCACTAAGAAAACATCAAATGAACGTTTCATTTGATCAAAGAAGAACTACTCTCAACAAAGCCAATTTCAAGAAGAGCGTATAATCAAAAATGGGAAGAACACAATCCTTGAAATGGCAAAGACATCATCAACAAGATGATTTTCAAAGAAGAAGAAACCATCAACCATGGGAAGGTAACAAACCTTGGAAATGGAGTAATCAAGGAAGTCATCATCAACAAAGTGACTTCCAAATGGGAAGATATCATCATCAACAATGGGAAAGACACAACCCATGGAAACGGCGAAATTGGTAAACCGTATCTCCCCATTTGTATATGCATTTTTTTTTTAAATCTATGCATACTTTTAATTGTGTCTTAATTGCAAAATGAATTTTCAAGTATTTATTTTTAATATAGGTCTCTTATAAATTTATGAATTTCAATTTTTTTTTAAAGAGACCTTGCATGATTCTCTAAAACCCTTGAGCATTTTATTAGACTTATGTGGCTTATTATCTCTTATGAAATCTTATAGCATAAGCTCTTTTGATATCTCATATTACTTGCCTACACTTGTATTTTCTATGCATATGTTGTCTAAGAATTGTGTAGGATACATATTTCATACTCATTGGCTATTACGTCATCAAGTTTCTTAAACCATCGAGGTATGTCTACTCGTATTTTTTTAAACTCGATATTATGCACATATTTTTCAAGATATTTCATTTTGACCCCTTAAGTGCCTCAAATTGAACTTGCAACTATTTTCTTTTAAAAGGCACTACGTGTTTAGTCTCGTTTTTATCATTTATATGTTTTCCAAAACCCATATTTGTTGGATATAGTCCAAACTTATATTTTTGCAAAGTTTTAAAACTTTTGGGGTGAAAAATCGATTTTGGAAAACTCGGGAGAAAGAAAAATCACCGGGGCGGTCATAGCGGGGCGACCGGCCGCCGCACCTCGACCGTCGCACCCCCCGACCGGCCGCCTGCCCAGGTTAATTTTTGCACTTTAAAACACTCGTCTTCAATTCGTGAAATGCAGACTCAAAAACATCCCCAAACCCTTTGTTCAAATGACTTTTCCCTTTTTCTTCAAAATCTTCAATTCTTCATCAATCCTTGAAATTTTTCTTGCTAATTCACTTCTTTTTGCAAGAATCTTACACATATGGCACCTCCAAAGAATTCCACGGTCAAAATCCCATCTCCAAGCGTAGAAGGGGCGGAGAGGGTTCACAAGAAATCGGCAAGAGGAAGCCGAACAAAGGGATATTCGAGCCGCTCAAAGAAACGTGGCTCAAGAAGGTGATGATGCTCAAAATCCCATTCTCTCTCGGGCCCAAATTACCGAGCTACGCGAACGATTTCGCTCCAAAATTGCCGTTGGGCGAAAGGTAAAAATCCTTTGTTACTCAAGCCCCTAATTCCCACAATGTTCTTAATTTCATTCATAAATATGCGGAATGGTATTACGAGGACTCCTGGAATGGGAGGAAAGTCGATTGCTCGACTAAAATGTGTCGTTTTAGTTCATTTACGAATGAGTATCCTACGATTAGAGGATTTTTGAGGAGCAAGGTTGGATGTATTTATGGGAACATGCTTATGTGTTGTATGATGATGATATTATCCAACTCTTTATGCCAATATGTGGGTTGAATATGATAATGATAGAAAGCGATTCGATTGCCGTTAATTCGCTTATAAAGGGTCGTCATTTTAGATAGACTCCCAATGATATTTGCCGAACTTTTACATGTTAGAGAAGGTGGTTGGGATTACTTCTCTTGTGGGACTTGGAATGATGAAATGTTGGGGGTGTCGATGAAAGTTAAGTCAAGACATATTTGGGAGTATGGCCTAAGTATTCTTTGTTGGCAATGACACTTGAGCATCGCATTTTATCGGTCATTGTCGCATATTGCATTTGTGGTAAGTCGGGAAAGATGCCTAGCAATATGGATTACTTTTTTGACTTATAAGATTGCTTTGGAGGAACCACTTAACTTTGGTGCCATACTTATTCAACGTCTTATCGAGTCCATCACTCAAGGTAATAAGAAGTTGGTCATGGAAATTGGATTTGTAAACTTCTTATTCAATCGGGACTTCCTTCGTCGAGTTTAACTCGGAAGTTTTTCAAAATGACTTCGACATTGATAATATCACCCAAATAGTCACAATGCGCAAGAATATGGACATCCGACCTACCAAAATGGCTAGAGACAGAGGTCAAGAGTCCCCCGATCCTAATGACATCTTTGATGACGCCGGCCGCAAGATTGGTGGAAGAAGGCGAACCGAGCAATCCGAGGGTAATACTAGTGCTCAACCGCCAGAGGTATACTCAAGCCGAATTTGATGAGATGAGGGCTTTTCATGAGACGAGGTATGAGGCTTTGGAGCAAAAGACCTCTAAAATGCAAAAGTCTATCGGCAAGTTAAAGAAATTCATCAAGGACTTTATTCCCGATCTTGCTTCTCCTCGGATGAGGAATGATGTTACCCCACCCCTTTACTTTCTAGCATTTTCATTAATGATGTTTTGTATTTTGATGAATTTTTGTAAAACTCATTTGTACTAATGATATTTGCTTTTTTTTTTTTTCTTAAAAGGGTTAATATTGCAAGTTGATAATGACTTGTGGATGATCATGATTTTTGATGGAGTATTTGATGGTAAAAATACTCTAAAGCATTGTTTGATAAGTGGTATGAAGTACTTGATGGTAAAAGTGCTTCTTTTATTGCTTTGTTATGCTTAGTTGAATATGTTGGGTCATTTGATACATGTATTGTTGAAAGCATGACTTATTACTTGATGGTTGCTCTAATTTTTGGCATTTGTAATGCCTTGATCATTCTTAGCTTATCTCAATTGGGTCGAACCCTTGAGAATCTACTTTGAGCTTCTTAATTGATGAACAAATTATTGCATATGGTGCATATGATTTTTTTTGAGCTTTGAAATGAGGTTGATTGATGATATGAAAAATTTTTTTGGCTTGAACCATTTACAAAGGTTATATACAACCTCTTATATTTTTCACGCACACAAGGTGTTTGTTAAAATGTCGCAATGAAAATTTCAACTTCTACATGATTCTCTCGCTTCCAAAAAGTCGTCTATACTCATTGAGATCATGTTTTGGGAAATAAAACGTGCGTATGAAATCTTCATGATACATTTCTCCCATTTTCCTTGGTTTTTAAGCCTAAATTGCTCAATGGTTGATAAACCATTTCTTTGGCGCACTTTGATATACTTCTATGATGTTTCTATCATCCTAACATTCTTTTTGATGATTCCAAAGGGAGAAAAAAGAAATTGGCTCGTTAGCTCAAAGAAGCTAATAAAAGCTTGTCATAAAAGCTATAAGCTATGGCTCATAAAAGCCATAAGTTGTGATTTATTTTTAGTCCAATTGTTGCTTGATGGACTTATATTATTATTTAATGTTGTTTTGTGACAGGGGGAGCTTATAAGCTCTTGAACAAATTGTAAAAGCTAAAGCTTTTAGCTTATGGATTATTGCTCTTATATTATTCTTGATGTGCTTGTGGATAGGGAGCTTGTGCTTATTATTGAAAATATTTACTCCCTACTTGGTTCTTTAATATTTTTGAAAATTTTGGTTGCTTCCAAACGGTCAAATGTTTTTACCTAAAATCATTTCTAAAATTGCTCTCTCGGTTTGTGTAAAAATTGTTTTGGTTTGTAATCATCAAAAAGGGAGATTGTTTGATACATGTTTTTATCTTAATTTTGATGATTTTATTTTATCACCAAAACAATGTTTTTTAAAGGTTGTCCAAATACTCCTAAATGATTTAAAATGATTTTAATACTTTCCTGAGTATTTTCTCATAGTTTATTTTTCGTCTAAATTGGACAACGCTTTTAATGATTTTACGTTATTGGGTTTTCACTCTCAAACGATGTTTCTAAATGTTGTCCTAATACTTCCGATCGGTTTAAAATGTTTTTACTAAATTTTGAAAGATTTCTTGAGTTTTATTTTCGACAAAAATTGGACAATATTTACATGCTCTCGTGGTCGACCTGGTCGCCTATAGGGCAACCCGTGACATCAAGATGTTTTTAGAAACAAAAATGAGACGGAAGAAAAAAAAACAAGCGTCGAGCCATCGGTCCGGCCGCCAAATGGCCGACCGGCACTGCAAGTGTGTTTCAAACGTAACTTTTAATCCTTGCAAAATCCATGAGGGACCGGTTGGGAGATGGTCGACCGGCCGAGGCAGACGCGTCGACCGTCGCCTTCGTGTTATTTTCTTTGTGTATTTTTTCCAACGTCTATTTCGTGCGACGGTCGCCCTATGTATTGACAAAAAAAAATATGACCGTTTGACAAAGACACATTTCCTTAAATTGTGGGATTGATTTCTAACACTATATTCTTGATTTTAATTGTATTTTTCTCAGAGATTTTCAATCCCCAAGAGAGCCTATGCTTGATCAATCATCTCCTATAAATAGAGGAAGTTTTGGAGCAACCAAAACAACAAATTGAGATACTACACAACAAGATACACTTCAAGCAAACACTTGGTCTTTCATAGTCATTATTCTTGTTGTAAAATTGCCTAAACTTATCACTTTCACATCTTTGAGGTCTAGGCTATTCTTGATTACACTTTGCACTCAAATTGTATTATCAATTATCGAGTTGTAATCTTGAATTTGTGGTCGTCATTCAAACACAAGATATCCTTTTGAGTGTTCTTTGTAGTAAGAACACACTTGGGTGAACTAGGTGTTAGGTGTAAGAAGATTGTGGTAATCTTAGCTTGTTGAGGTGTTGAAGAGTGTGGTGCTCTTCAGGTGAAGATTGTGGTAATCTTCACAAGGTGCCGCTTGAAGATTGTGGTAATCTTCAAGAAGAGATTGTGGTAATCTCAAAGGTGGTGTTGAAGAAGAGTGTGGTGCTCTTCAAGGTGTTGTAAGTTGAATTTGTATTAATTTTGGTAATTAATAAAATTCTTTTCTTTTCGAAATCCATCCCTGGATATACTTTGGGGTGGTAGAGGATTAGGCCCTAGGTGGGTTGAACCTCTTTAAATCGACGTGTGTTGTTTACATTCCGCACCTTCATTATTTTGTTTGAGCATTCGATTGTTAAAAGAGGACGAAATCGAAAAGATGGAGATAATCTATTCACCCCCCTCTAGATTATCGTAGCCGCTTGGACTTACATTTTGTTCAAGATAATATTCCAGAGGCTGTTGCAGTTGATCATAATAATGGGAATGGGTTTAATATTGCTGATCAAGATCATATTCCACAGGCTGTTGCAGTTGATCATAATAATGGGAATACATTTCATGCTGATCCTGGTCTTCTTCAAGATGGATTTTATGAAGGTTTTGCACAGGATGTTGATAATCTTTGGGGTTTTCATAACATGAACGAGGGTTTTGTTCAAGATCATATTCCAGAGGCTGTTGCAGTTGATCATAATAATGGGAATAGGTTTAATATTGTTGATCAAGATCATATTCCAGAGGTTGTTGCAATTGATCATAATAATGGGAATGAGTTTAATATTGCTGATCAAGATCATATTCCACAGAATGTTGATCATAATAATGGAAATGCATTTCATGATGATCCTGGTTTTCTTCAAGATGGATTTATTAAGGTTTTGCACAGGATGTTGATAATCTTTGGGGTTTTCATAACATGAACGAGGGTTTTGTTCAAGATAATATTCGAGAGGCTGTTGCAGTTGATCATAATAATGGGAATGAGTTTAATATTGCTGATCAAGATCATATTCCACAGGATGTTGCAATTGATCATAATAATGGGAATGTGTTTCATGTTGATCCTAGTTTTCTTCAAGATGGATTTTATGAAGGTTTTGCACAGGATGTTGATAATCTTTGGGGTTTTCATAACATGAACGAAGGTTTTGTTCAAGATAATATTCCAGAGGCTGTTGCAGTTGATCATAATAGTGGGAATGTGTTTAATATTGTTGATCAAGATCATATTCCACAGGCTGTTGCAGTTGATCATAATAATGGGAATGAGTTTCATGTTGATCCTGGTTTTCTTCAAGATGGATTTTATGAAGATTTTGCACAGGATGTTGATAATCTTTGGGGTTTTCATAACATGAACGAGGGTTTTGTTCAAGATCATATTCCAGAGGCTCTTGCAGTTGATCATAATAATAGGAATGGGGTTTAATATTGCTGATCAAGTTCATATTCCAGAGGGTGTTGCAATTGATCATAATAATGGGAATGAGTTTAATATTGTTGATCAAGATCATATTCCATAGGATGTTGATCATAATAATGGGAATGCATTTCATGATGATCCTGGTTTTCTTCAAGATGGATTTATTAAGGTTTTGCACAGGATGTTGATAATCTTTGGGGTTTTCATAACATGAACGAGGGTTTTGTTCAAGATAATATTCGAGAGGCTGTTGCAGTTGATCATAATAATGGGAATGGGTTTAATATTGCTGATCAAGATCATATTCCAGAGGCTGTTGCAATTGATCATAATAATGGGAATGGGTTTAATATTGCTGATCAAGATCATATTCCATAGGATGTTGATCATAATAATGGGAATGCATTTTATGCTGATCCTGGTTTTCTTCAAGATGGATTTTATGAAGGTTTTGCACAGGATGTTGATAATTTTTGGGGTTTTCATAACATGAACGAGGGTTTTGTTCAAGATAATATTCCAGAGGCTGTTGCAGTTGATCATAATAATGGGAATGGGTTTAATATTGATGATCAAGATCATATTCCATAGTCATTGCGATTGATCATAATAATGGGAATGCATTTCATCGCCGATCCTGGTTTTCTTCAAGATGGATTTTATGAAGGTTTTGCATAGGATGTTGATAATCTTTGGGGTTTTCATAACATGAACGAGGGTTTTGTTCAAGATCATATTCCAGAGGTTGTTGCAGTTGATCATAATAATGGGAATAGGTTTAATATTGCTGATCAAGATCATATTCCAGAGGCTGTTGCAATTGATCATAATAATGGGAATGAGTTTAATATTGCTGATCAAGATCATATTCCATAGGATGTTGATCATAATAGTGGGAATGCATTTCATGTTGATCCTGGTTTTCTTCAAGATGGATTTTATGAAGGTTTTGCACAGGATGTTGATAATCTTTGGGGTTTTC
The DNA here is from genome assembly GCA_016081115.2 of Rehmannia glutinosa. NCBI lineage: Eukaryota > Viridiplantae > Streptophyta > Magnoliopsida > Lamiales > Orobanchaceae > Rehmannia > Rehmannia glutinosa. The sequence goes on along the minus strand of CM071929.1, from coordinate 27,171,754 downwards.
ATAACATGAACGAGGGTTTTGTTCAAGATAATATTCCAGAGGCTGTTGCAGTTGATCATAATAATGGGAATGAGTTTAATATTGCTGATCAAGATCATATTCCACAGGTTGTTGCAGTTGATCATAATAATGGGAATGCGTTTCATGTTGATCCTGGTTTCTTCAAGATGGATTTTATGAAGGTTTTGCGCAGGATGTTGATAATCTTTGGGGTTTTCATAACATGAACGAGGGTTTTGTTCAAGATAATATTCCAGGGGCTGTTGCAGTTGATCATAATAATGGGAATGTGTTTAATATTGCTGATCAAGATCATATTCCACAGGCTGTTGCAGTTGATCATAATAATGAGAATGCGTTTCATGCTGATCCTGGTTTTCTTCAAGATGGATTTTATGAAGGTTTTGCACAGGATGTTGATAATCTTTGGGGTTTTCATAACATGAACGAGGGTTTTGTTCAAGATCATATTCCGAGGTCATTGCGATTGATCATAATAATGGGAATGGGTTTAATATTCTTGATCAAGATCATATTCCAAAAAGTCATTGCAATTGATCATAATAATGGGAATGAGTTTAATATTCTGCCGATCAAGATCATATTCCATAGGATGTTGATCATAATAATGGGAATGCATTTCATGCTGATCTTGGTTTTCTTCAAGATGGATTTTATAAAGGTTTTGCACAGGATGTTGATAATCTTTGGGGTTTTCATAACATGAACAAGGGTTTTGTTCAAGATCATATTCCAGAGGCTGATGGAGTTGATCATGGCGGTCAAGACATTATTGGAGATTTAGAGGCTGATCATGGTGGGTATGAAGACCCCCATGTATTGCTAATCGACTTCGATAGACTTGAACGTCACACTCTCGAATCTGACCGGCTTTCCATCACCGGGAGAGGTATATCATTTAATTTAGTGCTTAATTTAGTTTTTTTAATATGTTTTTGCTTAAAAAGTAGCTTTTTGTGGAAGATTAACGGTGTAAGTGAGTAAGTGGTCTTTTTATCGAGGTCCAAATTTTAAGAAAAAAAAGTTTTTGTATTGTTGTTATTTTAAATGCTGTATTGTAGATAAGTTTAGTTTTTATTTTATAGAAATGATGCTAATTAATGTCTTCTTTTAAAATAAATTATTTGTGGTTATGTGAAATGGCCGCACCAAATAGTGTCCTAATCTTATAGTTAATGAGAAAATTGCGCTTTTCGTCTTGTAAGAAAAGGGGTCAAGCATTTTTAGTTCCACAATTAGCATATTTGGTCCCAAAAGATTTTTTAAGCATATTTAGTCCCATATGATTCAAAAGTTGCAATTTTAGTCCCAAAACTAATGGAAGACATAACTGGCCGTTAACTCTATTCTTACGGGACCAAAAGTGCATTTATCCGGAAATTAATAGAAAAATAGAAAAATTATTTGAAAAATCTGAAAAATATCTTAACAATTTTGGAAAATGTTTCAATAAAATTTTAAATCATTTGCAATTTATTTAAAAAGTTAAAAAAATTCAAAAATATTTTAAAATTTAAAAATATGATAATTTTTTATAAAACAAAAAATAGTAAAAAATGGAAATTGTTTTAAAATCCAAAAATTATAAAAATAAAATATGAAAATTGTTCAAAATAATTATAAATCATTTTTTTTAAAAATTGACATTTACTTTAAAATTTTAAAATATTTTAAATTCCAAAAAAAAATCAAAACACTCTTTAAAACTTCGAAAAATGTTTTAAAAAAATCTGGAAGTTTTTTTAAAAAAATTATCAGATTTTAATATCCCAATTTTGGAATAATTTTAAGGCTTTTAAACAAATTTTGGATTTTTTTAAAACAAATTTCAGTATTTTCATTATTTTTTATATTTTTTTAAATCATTTTGGTTTTCAAAATCTTCTAGTTTTCAGTTTTTAATCCATTTTTCAGATTTTTAGAAAATTTTCCAGATTTTTTTATTTTTGACACAACTTTTAGTTCTTTAAACAAAATTTTAGATTTTTAAAACATCATTTATTTTTAAAAATAACTTTTTGAAAATGATATTGAGTTTTTAAATTTTTAGATTTTAAATTTTTTGAAATAATTTTAAAATTGTTTGATATTTTTTTCAGATTTTTTTTATTTTTTTAATTAATTTTTGGATAAAATGCATTTTGGTCCCGTAAGAATAGAGTTAACGGCCAGTTAAGTTTTCCGTTAGTGTTGGGACTAAAATTGCAACTTTTGAATCATATAGGACTAAATGTGCCTAAATGCAAATTGTGGGACTAAAAGTGTTTGACTCCTTTTCTTATGGGACCAAAAGTGCAATTTCATCTATAGTTAATAATTGTGGAAATGGGTCAAATTGGCCATTTCCAAATTGTAAAAATTAGAAATAACCATATTTTTCAAATACATTTTTTAGCCATTTTGGGGTGTGAAATGACATTTTTTGATTTAACTAACATAGCTTTTTTTTTTTGTTTGTTTGTATTCTTGCTAGTGACTACGGTTGAGAATGCAGAGGAAGCTCTCAATTTCCTTGGGAATGTACGTATATATTGCTTTGATTATATAACTTTTATTTTATTTTTTTGGGATAATTACAAAAGACTCCCTAAGGTTTGGTCTAATTACAAAAAAAAAAAAATAGACATGTTTTAAAATTACAAAAATCACCCACATATTTGATTTTGTCTTAAATTTAGGGGGACAACTATAATATGTTTAGAAATAACAGGGCCTTTTTGAAATATTTTTTGCTTATAAAGGAGGAAAATGTAAGACGAATCAAAACTCAAGGAGTTTTTTGTAATTTTCAAAAATCTTTGATTCTTTTTGTAATTAATCCGAACCTCAGGGAGGTTTTTGTAATTATCCCTATATTTTTTTTTTCAAAAAAATGGTATTTTGTAACAATTTTATTGATTGTATATTCTCCAGCATCAAGTCGATTTGGTTTGTGCTTGCTACGGGTTACCTGTGATGAATGGGTACCAAATGCTTCTCCGAATAAGGGTAAGTTCAAAATTTTGAGAAGAAAAAAAGTTTATAATCATAATATTTTGTTCTAATGTAATTTCTATGCTAAAACGTAGGATTCCATACACCAGTAACACCACGACATGCCGGTGGTGATTTATGGTCAAAATCCGGAGGCAGAATTGTGCCTCGACGCTGGTGCGAGCGTTTATCAAAACGTACCAGATTTGTTTCAAATTGATTCTTTTAGGGCTATGTTATAGATTGATGTTGTTATAGAATTTTGTTTTGTTTCATTTTGTTTTACGTTTGTTATAAAATTTCGTTGATGAGGGATTAAGGTGACATCCCCTATAAATGTTGCATGAAATTTTGGTGAAGTTATGCATTAACATATCACCACCCCTTGACATTGTTGACCAGGCATGAATTAAATTTGGATGATACTGTAAAAATAAAAAGACACAATCGTTGTTACCAGAAAAAAAAAGAAAGAAAAAAAGAAAAAAAAAAAGAAAAAGAAAAGTGGAGGTACAGAAAAATGTATAAACTTGACCAGGTAAAGAGGGTTGAGAAAACTGAGACCTAACGGACAGTATTACTAATGACATCAACTCTCAACGACAAAAAATGACCTTTCTTTCTAATGAACTTACGTAGATAGATCGCTATTCAATATCAATATCTCCAGCTGTAATGACAGGGGTTATATGGAGTACAAAGAATTGCTAGTTTTTTACAAAGTATAAAGAAAAATATTTTTGGCTGAAATATGGATTCTATCACAGATGATATATGGATTCTGTAGAGAATACAACACAAACGTCTGATGACACAAAAGTAAGTTACCACTTTTTTCGAAAAAAATTAAACTAATTTTTAAGTCACCAAATGAGGGAAAAGATTTACACAAAAACTCCTCGAAATATCATTTCCACGTCTTGCATCTAAATTTACATCCCTGATGATGTTCTGTTTATCCTTTGAGCACCCAATCTTGGGGCAGCAGGTTTATTCCCTCGGCCTCGTCCAGCTGATAACGGCTTGTGCCCAGCGGTAGGTGGAGGAGCTGCAATGGAAGCCCAAAGGTCATCATCTGCCGATCCGCCAGATTTCAGATTCATGGGCTTGGATGATGATTTTGGAACTGGGGCGGCAATTGCACCCCAAGGATCATCCTCATCAACTACTCTGCTGGCTTTTGCGCTCGAAGGTTTCGATGTAGATTTAGGAGCAGGATCTGCTACACTACCCCACAAGTCACTATCATCATCTTTACTCGGCTTTAATGTGCTTTTTGGTCTTGAATTTGAAACTGAACCAAGTATTACACTTTCTATGAGAGAAATTTTACAATGCTCTCAAAAAGTTTAAAGTGGAATAAACACGGAGCAGGGGGGAAGGGAAAGGTGCTGCCTCTGGGTCAAATTTCTGCTTTTTGAAATATTCCCAAGGGATTATTACAAAACATATCCTCGAGGTTCAATATGATTACCAAAAGTATAATAGGCTAAACCTCAGGGGTAGTTTTTTTAATTTAACCCTAATTTCATTGAGTAGAGTTCTTTCCACGCCATGGAAAGTATAATAAATTATTGCGTTTATTACAAAAACTACCCCTGAGGTTTACCAAAGAAAAACAATAATTTGTCATAATTACACATACCCCTTGACATTTGTTTCTATTTTACAAATTGCACCCTCAAGAGGGGGTATTTGTTAGGTAAATATAAACCTCAAGGGGGTGTCTGTAACATTTTAAGGGAGTATCTGTAATTTTGAAAGATAACTGGAGTTTTTGTAAGTAGGCTAAATCTGAGAGGTAGTTTTTGTATTTATCCCTTAATTATTTGCATGTGCTGTCTATGATGAATGCTATTCAAGAATTGCACATTTAAAAAATATCATTTTTCAACCTGGCCAATTCAAATAGTCAGCATGGTCCATCCCTCATTTGGACATTGAGACAGATTCAAGCATCATACACTAAACTATAGCCAAAAAGCACGCTGGTCACTGGTCTCTAAAGGATAGCTTAGTACATATCCATAATTCTTTGCGAACCATGTATTTTTCTCTTAATCATGTATATAGAGAGGCCAACCGTGTTGCGGATCGCCTTGCAAACATTGGTTTAACTTCCCCTCACAGAACTGAGTTTACATGCATATCTCTTCCCCTTGATGTAAAAGGTTTAGCTAGGGTAGATCAATTAGAAATGCCTTTATTTAGAGTTACTTGAAGAAATCTTGTATAAACTTCGATTTATTGTAATCTCTATCCCCCATCCCACTTTGGGATGTTTACACAAAAAAGAAAAAAAGAAAAATGAAAAAAAAAGTCAATTCAAATAGATGACAGTACCTTGTGGTTTTGGCAGAGAGACAGGCCGCTTTTGAGCTGCTTGGATATTTGCAAGAGCTGCAGATGGTTTTGCATCCTCCAGTGGTTCAATGTCATCCCAGCCATCTTTGTCATTGTCTTGCTCTCCATGAATGCCATTTTCAAGTTCTCCCCACCCATCAGTGGATGTAGGGGACGGAGGTGGAAGGGGATCAGCTAAATCAGTTAAGTCTGTCCTGGAATTTACACGGACTGGCGCTAAATTTGCATCCTCTATCACTGTAACATCAAAATACCAATATCACTGCTGACCCATGCACACGCACTAGTGCAAAATCACAATTAGCTAAAAAAATATCAAAGATATCTAGTGTTCCATAACCATAGGAGTTGTATATCACTACAAATTTTAAAAAGGAAGACACAACACACACACACACACACACACACACATACACACACACATATACATATATATATATATATATATATATATATATACACGAGTGTGTGTGTGTAGCTGTGTACGTGTGCGAACGTGAGTAGACAGAGGGAAAAAAGGTGCACCAGAACTGGCATTGGAGATTGAAGATGCGAGAGGTGCACTTGTGCTTGATGAAGTGAGGTTACTCTGTTCAGAAGGTTTGCCTTTCATAGTCAAAGAGCTCATTGCCCATCTGCATCATCATAGTGATATTATTGAATGTGAAGGCCAGATTCCTTTATAAAACAAAAAAAGTACTTAACTTATTCGAGATAAGAAATTACACAGTTGCATTACTTAACCCAAACACAATTCCAGCTTATAAGCAGCCGGAGATGGAAAAAGACAAGACTAAACACTGCATACCCAAGTAAACTTGCATTTCCAGGAATAGATGAAATTCCTGAGCCCACTGCACCTGTGGCATCCCCCGTGGTCGTCTACACGACCAAAAGAGACGATCAGTCATCGATAAAGAAATAGAATGAAAGCGAGGAGAGGAAGAAATGGACATGAAACTAGCGCCGACAAATTCAGCAAACCTCATTGTGAGAACTGAAGAAATAAATAGCAATACCAAGTGGGGTGAAAAGATTGGAAGAAATACAAGAAATTAAATATACAGGGATAAAAAGAAGATAAATGTTAACTAATAAAGATCTGTTGTAAGAAAAACACTTTCCAAAGAGGAATTATATGTTTACCACATACATATTCATCTTAGAGGAACCTAAGATAAATTCAAATGCCAAAAAAAGAAAATATTTCACAAATCATTTAGGTGGACATAAGTCATCTAGAAAAATACACTTATTGAACATTTTGTGAACAGCTACCACCATATGGTAGTAAGTCTCATTTTACCAACGAGATGTGGCTTAGTTTATCTTAAAAATCAGCAAAACTATCTAAGAATAAACTATCACAACTCCAGTATCTTCACAAACATGCAGAAAAAAGAGGCCAGGAAGATTATTTACACACCTTTTCATGGTATTGTTTCACTAATTGCAAAAATTGCTCAACAGCTTGGAATGCTTTTGATCGAACATCACTACACAAAACAGAGGACAGTGAGCAATGACAGAAAGCTACACAAGCAAAAGTCTAACAGGACAAGCAAGTCAATAACAAAAGCAATAAAATGCAGAGGAAATAGAGCGAGACAAAAGTATACCTGTCGTAGCTACACTAGACCAGCAATACAGAAAGTTACAGGGATAAGAAATCGCTGAAGGGGTAAAAGGAAGGGGAAAAAAAGGAAATGAAGGCATGTTACACTACATAAATCAATAGGTTCCTTTTTTTTTTTTTTGGTGAGAAATACAGAGACAGTTCTACAGCAGTCCAAGTGAAATATCTGTTTTGTAACTTAACATCATGTTGACACTTCTAAAAGCCACTGGCAGAAGTTTCTCAAGGTCAACCTCATAACTATATTGTGGTGAATCTTACAGCAGCCTTCAATTGCATAAACATGGCCATCACGTAAAAGTAAAAGGTTCCACAAAAGGTGACAGCCAAATGTTAATTTCAGTAACCAGAGATAAATTCACTATAATTACGGAATTGTGAGACACCAAATTCTGAACAGCATAAAAGCATGAACCTCAGCAGGCAGCAGCACATTTAAGAGAAAAGGGTGGAGATATTCGATGAAAGGGTCAAATCAATAATTAATCAATCAATCAGAAGAAAACAATACCTGTCAGGATCAATTGTCAGGACAACAACGTTTGGCAAAATTCGAGTTGCAATCTCAGTGGTGTCATAATAAGAACTAGTGGCGCACAAAGCCATAATACCTGACATGAAAAAAAGTAGCTATCAGGGGAGATACTAACTAAAAGACATCTCAAAAATATTCCTAATATCAGGTGAACGAACAAGTAAAATTTTACCTGCTCCTCGGGCAGGAGAGAATGTATCACGCAGAGCTCGAACTGTGAAAGCATTTATCAAAACTCTTTTCCTTGTCTGCAATCCAGTATATTGTTGAACAGTCAATAATATCACAACGCATTTGTCTCAATACAAATGGTCATAGAGTGAGTTATGACTTCTTAAAGGTCCATAAAAGGATACTCAGTAAGGACAATTTTGTACTGACCCCTTCATTAAGGTAACTGGCAATATTTCCAAGCAATATGGTAGTATTTGTGCGAATTGCTGGTTCTTCGTCAACCTGCATCACAAAAGCAAGTAAAGATCGGAATCCTGCCGAACACTTCAAAAAAAAATATCATAGGGCACAGGAGCAAAGTTGGGCAAAAGCACAGCACATTCAAGTAAACCTGGTTGCTAAACACACATGAAATGCATACCTGTAACTTTGAAAGAAACTTTAACAGTGACCCTGATATTGTACGGTGAGAGAGCTGTGACAAAACAAAACAATAAATAAACAACTAATAAAAGGGAATAAAATAAGCAATGAAGAAATAAAACCAGATAGTGCTAGCTCAATAATCGGTCTGAACGTCTTAACCACTCTAATGAATTGAATTGACATCGATTCATCTTTATATCATCTAATATGAGCAATGCTCACTAAACATCATGTATCTGGTGCACTCAAATCAAATTCACTGTAGACCACTGCACCAACCACGTTACACTGCTCATAAATTCAAAACTAATATAACTCGCAAAACCTTTAAGGTAATGCACCTAGCATATCTTCAATTGACAACTCCCTAGCAAATCAATATTGTGATGCACAAAGTATTGCCACCTGAATCCTGATGGACTTTGTGTCAATATATTTCTTCTTTCCTTATTTTATTTGGTCTTTTTATAACTGTATATCCCTTGATACCTCTGTAAGATTCTCATTATTGTTCTATATGATCTTGCTGTAATTATTGCTGTATTTCTTCCTGTAATAGGGCTAGACTCAAGGGATCTGATTATACTAGACCCTAGGATTAAGGGATTTTATTATTCTTGATGTCTATATATTGTAAGTCTCTTAGTAAAATGAAACAGAAAAACATTTCAGAAACTCTCTTTTATTTCGTCACTTTGGTAGTGTGGAATGATAAATAAATGGGGCGGCAGATTCCAGAAATAATGCCATCATCAACTATATGGGCATGAAATAAGCATTATGGACTACTGCAATTTTCATTATTTTTAGTAAGCAAGCCTGCAAGTAGCTGGGCACCAGTGGATGTAATTTAGTTATCTATTTGCCATCATGCACTTTAAGAATATCCAAACAGACAAGATCCTTTAGAAGGTGCACTCACCTTAGGAGCCAGGACAAGCATAGATTTCAGAGTCAGTTCCCGTAGAAAAGCAGATGTGTCCGAAAACCCATTAGAGACATGAGGGTAAACCTATTATAGAACAATAAATTTCTTCAATATTATATACAGCATGTCTGAAGTTTGTGCATCACTAAAGGGGGGAATGAACTATAAACTTATAATGACCATATGGCATCATACTTGTTCATCAACAATTTGTGCGGATAATGACTCGCCATACTGATCAATATGCTGAAGAAGACCAACGCGAATTGCACGATCGTTTGATGCAAAAAGTTTGACAATTGTTGGTAATACCTACAAAGCAAAAAGTTTAACAACAAATTCACATTCCACTCATAAAGAATACGGCTCAGCCAAACAAAAGCAAGACACAAAGGGTTGCCATACAGATTAAAGAACAGTAACCTTAACACCATATTCTTCTGCTGAGAGCCAAGATCCCATTTTCAACAATGCAGTTAACGCTGGTGCAGTAGCTGAACCAAATTCTAAGGCAGATGCTAACAAAGGAAGAAGCTGGAAAACACCAAAATCGTAGTGAAGTGACTGACATAAGATTAAAGTACAAAACGTTGTTGACATAATAAGATACCTTCTTTTGCACTATCTGGCGAGGAAGCTGGTCGGCAAGATTTGGAAGCTTACGGAAAAAATTGTCCTTTTCCACACTGTCCTTCAAATTAAGAATTTCCATAAACTGTATGGTCTCTACCAACTTATTTTGAAAATATTCTGTTGATACATCACTGGCAAATCTTAGCTCATGAAAACAGGTAAGATAATATCTTAAATCAGTAAATTCATTTTGTTGCAAGAAACTGAATCTGAGGAAGAATGCATAGCAATTAAGACTACTAATCCTCTAGGAATAAGAGTTTTGGATAAACAAGCCCCCCCTCCTCCCAAAAAAAAAAAAAGAGCTGCAATGCAATGGCTAATCTATCAAAACATTATCCAGGCTCAAGAAAAACTAACAAAGAGGATGAAAACAAAACGACTAAGTATTCACATTATGACTACATACCAAACAAAAAATAGGAATCAGAAAATATTAACTACACAAACGCAAGTTTAAGGATATGTTACAGCCAAACTTTTCAGAAGAGTAGAAGTTTGTATACATTTGTATGTGGAACAAACTCAAGGAAAAGTTGAGACAACAAGATCTACAGGCCATCCAATTATTAAAGCAGCAAAAATCAAATTATCATACTACTCAGAATATTATATGAACAAAATGAAGCAAAATATGAGATAATTAATAACTATAATGGTCATTCCCCTATGAAATCACAAAATACTGAAAATTGCTGATGCATCCACCAATAGAGCAGCGTTTATGGAAATAAATGAGAAACAGAACACTAACAGGATTAAACTGTAAAGTGTAGCGCCCACCTTAGAATTTCCATATTAATTTCTTTACGATATTATTATAATTAGCATTATAACATATTTATCAAGTTAAGCTAATTTCTATGAGTTGTTTTACTATTAATACTATTTAAAATACACATATTTCATTTATTTTTCTTATTTTATCAATGATCATGATTTACTAAAGCCCAATCTATTATTTAATTTTTAGGATATAACCCAATAATTAAACCTCAAGTTGAATAAGCCCAGGCCCATTTGATTCATTTAACTTGACAAAATTAGTTTTATCTCCATCTCCTTCAAAACCACCAGCAATAACCCACGTTCTGCCATTGCACCAATTTCTCAAGCATGACTAGCAGTTTTATTCCAACTCCCCACTACATTGAGAGGTTAAGATCAGTTTTTATGCTGGCAGTTTCAAAATTTATCTATAAAATCAGACCCAGACTCTTAGATTGGAAGGAAAAAAAGAAAGGAGATCAATTTGGGCAAATAAAAAAAAAGGAGTCGAGGAGTACGAAAATTAGGACGTCTACGTTTCTACATACGTTTGGGCGCATAACTTCTGCTTTAAGGTGGGGATTTCATTCCTATGAACTCGTCTTATTTAAATGATGTGTCATATTTAACTGAGATTTAGTTGTAGTATAGCATAATTTGATAAGACACGTAGCCTTCGGGCTCAAGGCCTCTCGTGGAGTAATCCACGTTAAACATAGACAAGATTTAGTGGGAAAATCCACGTTAAACAAGTCGTGGAGTTAATCCACGTTAAACAAGACATATGTTAATCTCTTTATTTCATTTGTCATTTATTTTACGTCATGTGTAATTGCTAGTTAACTCGCTCCCCACTGAGTTTGTCACTCACTACATGTTAAATAATTTTGCAGGTTGACGGAGTTGGTATTGTGCCGGAGGCGGATGCTAAGCTATTTATAAATGAATAGTTAACGTTTTATTTTCAAGTTTAGAAATGGACTTTGGAGTATGTTTTCTTTTGTTTTATTTCAGTTTACAACAGGGATATTACTATTGAGTTTAGAAAGTTTTATGTTATTTATCATATTTAACGCTTCCGCTCATTTCGAGTTGAAAACTTTAGTCCTATACTACAAAACTTGGGGCGTTACATAGTGGTATCAGAGCCAGTCTTATGATTCTGTAGACTTTTGTTTTCAAAAAAAAAAAAAAATCTCATTTATAATCAATAATAAATAAGCATCCACCCCTCAGCACAAGGCCAGCTCCAACAGGTAAATTTTACATAGATATTTTGAAAGGCAATTATGTATATTTTATATGCAATGATGCATGTGTTCTTTATATTTGATAGTTTGAATCATAGACATATATATATATAATCACATACTTAGAATCATTAATGATAGTAGATGGACCGCATGCGTAAGACTGCTAGGAAGTCCGTACCATGTCCTCTCGCCCAAACTCGTCATAGAGTGAGAGATTTTCGTGACTATCAAAGGGTTGACCATCATGATGCTTTGGTGACCATATCACAACTATGGCGAGGATGTTCGGCAGAGTTAAACAAGATGGAGTGACCGATTATTTTCTTTGTGAAGCTAATGGAAACCATGCCTTTTGAATGGCGCGGTCGAGCAAGACATTAATTCATGATATGATGATTATCACTACAAATTTCCGAGATCCCCTGTGATTAGATATGTGGATTATTCAGTGCACTCTATCGATGTGGCTCACGGAGCGAGATAGAATCGGATGAGGAGGAGGACCCATTGAGATCCTATTGACGAGCGAGAATCGGTTGGGGAAATACGATACTTGATGGGGTTATTGACAGCCGGATGTAGAAATTCATTAGTTTATAGTACATATTCGTATGTTTAGTTTGTTTTATTCTCGGTTGATTTCTTTTATGTATCCTCTAGAAGAACTTTATATATATAATAGTGGAAATTCTCTATCTAGTGCTTGAGTTCATTTATTTATTGATAATTATCGATTGAGCGTTATATAGTATGTAGTTCTCTTTATATTTACGACTTCGTAACAACGACTTTAATTTTAAAAAAATAGGAGAATGCCGCCTAGAAGAGAATTTCTAGATAGAAATCAAGTCCGACCGGACCTCGTGCGATGGGCTTTGGCGATCTTAAAATGTCACACATCATTTGAACCACGGAATGGAGTACACTAATAACCAATCCCGGATGGTCGAACAGTTTAAATCGATACTCGCCACCCAGGGTTCACAGTCGTGAAGATCCCTCCTACGTGGAAGGATGGTTCAACTTTAGAGAGAACCTTTCGACTCATTGGTTGCACCGATGCACAAGGGTTATTTGCGCGAGAATATCAACTTGTCAAGACGCAGACGGTGGTGGGAAGGTTATTGGAGGACGAGGCCCATTGAAGAGAGGATATCTTTATCTTGGAATGCTTTTAAAGATGTCGTCGGGGACAATACTACCTCGGTTTTATCGAGAACAAAAAGAGCACGAGTTCGAATCAAAATGAAGGCTTATCAGTAACAGAGTATGAGAGGAAATTCAACGACACGAGTTTCTTCGCCACACATTTGGTGGATTCGATTCTAAGAAAGCTCGGAGATTTCGCACGGGTTTGCGACCAAGATCCGTCGTATATTCTTACTAGTCATGGAGACTTATCATATCTTTGAGACAAAAAAGCGGGCTCAAGAAATAGATCTGCAAGTCACGACATGGAAACTAAAAGAGTCAAAATATTGGGAAAGAAAATGGCAAGGACCAAGTCAAAATAAGGGTGGCAATCGAACATAAATCGAAGCGGAAAACACGGAAAACCGAGGTAAAGACGAACCGACAACCGATCCTAATAAGCCCATGTGTGCTAACGTGGAAAATCACGGGGAGAATGTCTCACCGACAAGAAAGATGTTTTCGATCTGAAAGCCGAGGCATGTAGTCTACATGAGTGCCCCTTAACAACTCGAGCGTGGGAACAAAGGTCGGACCTCGGGAAGAAGGCTCGGGTATTTGCAATGAGCGAGAATGAGTCAAGAGAACCGGTACCATAGCGGGTATGTTATCGTGTTTAATATACCCGCATTAGTGCTTTTTGACACGGAGCTACACATTCATTTATGTCTAAGAAATTTCATACTCTAACTGGAAATAGAGATGTTAGAGTAAAAGAACCACTTGAGATTAGTATACCTTCAGGAGAGATAATTTATACTAACTCAATGATTAGAAATGCACATATAGGCGTGAATGGACACAAAACCTGTAAAGCTAATTATATGTGATTGACATGAAGGATTTCGATATAATTAAAATGGATTGGTTGACGAGGCATCGAGCGAATATTAGATGTCGAGAGAGAGAGATAACTTTGAAATTGTCCAGGATAAAGTGACAATTCTCTACGGAGTAAAGCCTGGTAAGGTGCCGCGAGTCATATCAGCAATGAAGGCATTGAAAATTCTTAAGAAAGGTAGTTGTCAAGGATACTTGGTCAATATGGTTGGTAATCAATCAATTGAATTGTCGATTGAAGAGGTACCAATTGTGAATGAGTTTTTAGATGTATTTCCTAAGATTTACCTGGAGTACCGCCCGGAGACAAGTGGAGTTTACAATTGACTTGATACAGGGCAAAGACACTTGGTGATCAAAGGCTCCTTATAGGATGGCGCTGGGAGAACTACAAGAGTTGAAAGTTCAACTACAAGAGTTGTTGGACTTGAAATTTATTCGCCTAAGCGTGTCTCCGTAGGAGCACCAATCCTATTTGTTAAAAAGAAAGATGGTACTCACGAGGATGTCGTTGATTATCGAGAACTCAACCAACTCACAATAAAGAATAAGTACCGTTGCCCGAATTGAAGATTTATTCGACCAATTGAGAGGAGCGGGTATCTTTTCAAAGATTGATTTGAGATCCGGGTATCATCGATTGAAGATAAAAGAGAGGATATTTCAAAGACAAAGATTCGGACGAGATATGGGCATTACGAGTTTGTGGTGATGCCGCCTTGGACTAAGCAACGCTCGGCCAAAGAGTGTTCATGGATCGATGAATAGGATATTCCATCCATATTTAGATCAATTTGTTATCGTTTATCGATGATATTTTGGTATACTCACAAGACGAGAAGCAACATGAGAACACTGAGAATTGTCTTTAGACTCTTCGTAAGGAGAAATTATATGCGAAGTTCAAGAAATGTGAATTCGGATAAATCGAGTTGTATTTCTTGGGCATGTAGCAACGGCTCGAGGAATTGAAGTCGATCCAACAAAGATTGAGGCGGTGATTGAATGGAATGCACCAAGAAATGCAAATGAAGTTCGCAGCTTCTTAGGTTTAGTCAGCTATTATCGGAGATTTATTGAAGGATTTTCCAAGATAGCGGACCATATGACAAAATTGACAAAAAGGAGAGAAATTCTTGTGGAATGACAAATGTGAAACAAGCTTCCAAGAGTTAAAGAAGAGATTGACATCAAGACTTTGTGTTTCCTTAGGATCCTACAAAAGAATTTGTTGTTTGTAACGATGCATCAAAACAAGGCCTGGGTTGTGTTTTAATGCGGCGATGGCAAAGTAATTGCTATGCTTCGGCAATTAAAGCCACATGAGTTAAACTACCCGACACATGATCCGGAATTAGCAACAATGAGTTCATGCAAGATTTGGCGACATCATTTATATGGAGGAAAGTGCGAGATTTTCCTGCATCACAAAAGCCTAAAATACTTGTTTACTCAAAGGAGTTAAACATGAGACAAAGGAGATGGCTTGAATTGGTGAAGGACTATGATTGCACTATTCAATATCATCCCGGGAAAGCTAATGTGGTTGCGGATGCCTTAAGCCGTAAAACAAGAGGAGAATTAGCATGTACATTGACCACTCGAAAACAAATGATTCGAGAATTCTCAAAGATGAGTATTGAGGTGGTTAAATCGCCAAAAAGACGGGGCGATGTTAACGGCGCACGTAGTACAACCAACCTTAAGAGAAAGGATAAATGAAGCACGTGCTCGATGGGCTTTTGAGTAGAATAAACACGCAAGACGTGTCTGGAAAAGATAAAGGATTCACTATAACAACCGATGGGTTATGGTTATATGAAGGAGAATTTGTGTACAGGACAATGAGAATCTAAAGAAAGAAATTTTGGTCGAAGCTCACAAAGACGCCGTACACAAAGCACCCATTGGTACAAAAATGTACCAAGACCTTAAGAGAATGTTTTGGTGGAGAGGAATGAAGAATGACATAGGGATATTTGTGGAGAGTTGCTTGACCACAACAACAAGTCAAGGCCAACATCAACGACCTTCCGGATTGCTTAAGCCACTTGAAATTCCGAGAATGGAAATGGGAACACATAACAACGGACTTTGTAGTTAGCTTACCCGCAACAACCAGGAAATACCGCACTTGGGTAATTGTTGATAGAGTGACAAAGTCCGCACACTTTTTGCCGATAAAAATGACGTTGAATGGATCAATATGCACAAATATACATCAAAGAGATTGTAAGATTACATGGAGTTCTGCGACAATAGTGTCGACAGACACTCGGTTTACATCTAAGTTTTGGAAAAGTTTGCAGGATGCAAATGGGAACGAGATTAAAGTTTACCACCGCATATCATCCGCAAAAACGGCGCCGAGCAATCGTAACGAACAATTGATTCTCGAGGATATGTTGAGGCGTGCATCTTGGATGTAGGAGTAATTGGGAGACAATATTACCCTCGTGGAATTTGCTTATAATAACAAATACCAAGCTCTACTATCGAATGGCCCCATATGAGGCGTTGTACGGGAGAAAATGCGCAGATCTCCGCTATATTGGGATGAGGTTGGCGAGAAAAAGTATTAGGACCGGAATTAGTGGAGAGACGAGTTGAAAAAATCAAGAAAAATCCAGCGAGAGGATTAAAATTTCCCGGAGATCGGCGACAAGTCGTATCTTTGATAAGCATAGAAAGGACCTACACTTTGAAGTTGGGGAAAAAGTATTTTTGAAAGTAGACCGATTAAAGGAATTATTCGATTTGGAAAGAGAGGAAAACTCCGACGCGATTTGTGGGCCCATTTGAAATTCGGAAAAGTCGAGATCTAGCTTATCGGTTGGCTTTACCGCCTTAATTTGCTTCAATACATAATGTATTCCATGTGTCAATGTTGCGAGATATGTATATGATCCGAGTCATGTTGTAAATTACTCGACCTTGGAAGTCAATAGGGATTTAACTTATGAGGAAACGCCATGTCTGCGGTCTTGGAGAAAGAAAGTTCATAAGTTGAGAAACAAGGATGTGTGTTTGATTAAAATACTATGGAACCAACATAGCAAAGATGAAAGTACATGGGAACGAGAAGATGAGATACGAGCGAAATATCCGACTTTCTTAAATAGAGAGTCGTCTTAAATTTCGAGGACGAAATTTTTTCTAAGTGGGGTAGGTTGTAGCGCCCACCTTAGAATTTCCATATTAATTTCTTTACGATATTATTATAATTAGCATTATAACATATTTATCAAGTTAAGCTAATTTCCATGAGTTGTTTTACTATTAATACTATTTAAAATACACATATTTCATTTATTTTTCTTATTTTATCAATGATCATGATTTACTAAAGCCCAATCTATTATTTAATTTTTAGGATATAACCCAATAATTAAACCTCAAGTTGAATAAGCCCAGGCCCATTTGATTCATTTAACTTGACAAAATTAGTTTTATCTCCATCTCCTTCAAAACCACCAAAGAATAACCCACGCCGCCATTGCACCAATTTCTCAAGCATGACTAGCGCTTTTATTCCAACTCCCACTACATTGAGAGGTTAAGATCGGTTTTTATCTTTGGCTTTCAAAATTTATCTATAAAATCGACCCGGACTCTTGGATGGAAGGAAAAAAGAAAGGAGATCAATTTGGGCAAATAAAAAAAAAAGGGAGTCGAGAGTACGAAAATTAGGGCGTCTCACGTTTCTACATACGTTTGGGCGCATAACTTCGCTTTAAGGTGGGGATTTCATTCCTATGAACTCGTCTTATTTAAATGATGTGTCATATTTAACGAGATTTAGTTGTAGTATAGCATAATTTGATAAGACACGTAGCCTTCGGACTCAGGCCTCTCGTGGAGTAATCCACGTTAAACATAGACAAGATTTAGTGGGAAAATCCACGTTAAACAAGTCGTGGAGTTAATCCACGTTAAACAAGACATATGTTAATCTCTTTATTTCATTTGTCATTTATTTTACGTCATGTGTAATTGCTAGTTAACTCGCTCCCCCCACCGAGTTTGTCACTCACTACATGTTAAATAATTTTGCGGGTTGTTGACGAGTTGGTATTGTCTTGGGAGGCGGATCTTTAAGCTATTTATAAATGAATAGTTAACGTTTTATTTTCAAGTTTAGAAATGGACTTTGAGTATGTTTTCTTTTGTTTTATTTCAGTTTACAACAGGATATTACTATTGAGTTTAGAAAGTTTTATGTTATTTATCATATTTAACGCTTCCGCTCATTTCGAGTTGAAAACTTTAGTCCTATACTACAAAACTTGGGGCGTTACATAAAGTTAGCATCTAGTCCATGTAGGTAGGTACCTTCGATACTTCAAGTTTGAACCATACACTCAAAAATCAGAAAAAGAACTCACCACTATTCTCCAGAAGCTTTGATGGATTCAATCTGCGAGAAGGCATGGAACTCAAGAGACGCTGATAATCTTGAAGTAGAGACTGTGAGAGGAAATTAGACAATTTCTAAATAAACATGACTTATTAAATCCAATGACAATTGAAACAACTACTGAATGAAAAGAATTAAGCATTGGTTTTAATAGAAACATCCTGTAGCTGAAATAAGTTTTGCGATGGTAACTGGAACAACACTCTAGACAAGTTAAATGGTAAAGAAAACAGTCTCACCTTTGGTATGCCAGCTGTATTTCGCAACTCCTCTTGTCTACTCAACTTCAGGCCAGAGAAGAGTTCATAAATTAGGCAGCCTACCAATTGCCACATCAAAAAAGAGTGAATAAAAAAAATTAAAAATAAAATAAACTGAAATAGGACTAGAATTGGGTTAAAAGGATGAAAAATATTTTCAGGAGAAAAACAAATGAAATGGAAAGAAAGGAAAACTAGTGCCATGACAAAAGGAAAGCGTGGTAATCAAAGAAAAGGTTGCAGAAAGAGGAACAGCTTCCAAAATAAAAGAACTAAACAGGAAGAAGAGGGATTGAAGTATAACCAAGCTGACTTTTGTCAACTGGAAAAACATTCCACAAAGAACTTTTGCTTTTCATAGAGCATTTAGTTTAAATATCATTAAAATACCATTAAAATTGAAAGGAAAATTTTATAAAACGGCCATAAGGCCCGCAATGCTTTAAGGGGCAGAATGTTGGGCGACTAAATATGAACACGAACAAAAAATGAGGGTAGCAGAGATGAGAATGTTAAGATGGATGTGCGGACACACTAGATTAGATAGAATAAGGAATGAACACATTAGAAACAGAGTGGGAGTAGCACCAATAGATGAGAAAATTAGAGAAACACG
The DNA here is from genome assembly GCA_016081115.2 of Rehmannia glutinosa. Lineage (NCBI taxonomy): Eukaryota > Viridiplantae > Streptophyta > Magnoliopsida > Lamiales > Orobanchaceae > Rehmannia > Rehmannia glutinosa. Next base: position 27,152,719 of record CM071929.1, on the reverse strand, counting down.
ACTAAGATGGTTTGGACATGTTCATAGGAGACCTTTAGATGCACCGTGCGACGTTTAGAAGGTAGGAATCACTCACACAAATCAAAAAAGGCAGAGGTAGGCCTAAAAGACTTGGAAAGAAGCTATTAAACAAGACATGTTATACCTAGAAATAAATGAAAATATGGCTTATGACCGTAAACGATGGCGCGATATAATCCGTATAGCCGACCCCACCTAGTGGGATTAAGGCTTAGTTTGTTGTTGTTGTATTATCCTAGTTTTGCACACTAACAATATATGCCAAAGTAACCATCTTTGCTCAATACAAATTCAGTTTTGAAGGACTCAAATGCTGTCACTATGTTTCTTTTACGTAGAGGAATCACAAAAAAACACAGCACAGCAACCTTTGGTCCAGAAAGAGTCATCCAACTTCAACAAATATTAGAGAAATCATAGATTCACACACAGAAACTCAAATCATATTAATGAAACATCAGGTTTGCTGCCAATCAAGATATTCAGCCTCCCATTCATCCACATAAAGATAATTGTGATCGATCTAATCCCTCAATAACTAATTTGACAGCCTTCTTCCTATTAAAATGTTCAAAAATACACACTTACCCAATCCCCAAGAATCTATAGCCCAAGGCGGAGACTTTCTAATAGCTGACCAGTCAGATTTTGACAACTCCATTGGTTTGTATTGTGAACCAATAAGCCATTCATATTGCTGTGTCAAACACAATGCAAAAATAATGAAACAGAATTAGCCACTAGACTATCTAATACAGCATTAAGTAAAAAGCAGAAAAAACACCAGCAATCCATTTGTGGAGAAACATACATTGAATAAGCAAAATGCATACAAGATTAGGAGATATTATACAGATTTGTGATCTAATAGTTCGACAGTACAATATTTCTCTACAATAAATAACATTCTGCATAAACAGGACTCATTTACAGAAAATTCTACAAGTTGAAAGGGTAAGGCGCTGTTTTGATCATTTCATTTCCATTTCCATTTTCCGGAAAAGAATTTTCAGATTTTTTACTCAAAAAGGTTTCACATTTTCAGCCCAAAAATTATTTTGTTTTGCTTATTTTCTAAAACTATTTCCTGAAAACATATGCAGAAAACAACACCAAAAAACCTACATATCAGAAAAAAGCTCTTTATATATACTCAAGATTAAATGTTAAATGAACTTATCAACTCAATTTGTCAAACTTCAAAACACACAATCCAAAACAATTTTCATCTCTGCACAAGAGCCAAGGAATATCCTGAAAACATTTTCACATAAGATTACCAGATTGGAAAATGTGTTTTTGGAACATTTCAAGTAATGAACTACGAAAATGGAATTGTATTTTCTGAAAATGGGAGGTTATGATTTGAAAATAGAGTAGAAAATGATGCAGATAGATTGAAACATTATCAGAAATATTTGAAAATATGAGCTAAAACAAAAGTGTTGTCATCTTCAATCTCTAAAAATGTGGAAACATATTTAGTTCCACATTTTTTAGACACTAAACCAAATATAACTTAAGTATATCCGGCCAGAATTTTCATCCATTTCAGGTTTTCTATCATGATGTAGTATTAATAGTGCTTTCGAGCTTATTCGAAAGAGAATAGAATTTTTTCAGAGAGATAGATAGATAGATAGATAGATAGATAGATAGATAGATAGATAGATAGATAGATAGATAGATAGATAGATAGATAGATAGATAGATAGATATATATAACACTAAACCAAATATAACTTAAGTATATCCGGCCAGAATTTTCATCCATTTCAGGTTTTCTCTCTCTCTCTCTCTATATATATATATATATAGAGAGAGAGAGAGAGAGAAACAATAAATCTCACTATATAAATAGTAAAATGAAACAATAAATCTCACTATATAAATAGGAAAAGATGCAAACTTGCAGCCATTATTTCAAATTCAACAATGCTGGTAGTATCTTTTCCAATGGATAGCAAGCTTTTTATGACAATATTAAGATCTAGCCATCATTTTCAATTTTTGTTCTTCTCACTAGGGCAAGCCAAATTGTGTCTGTCCTATCCACTGAGAAGAACTATGAAAAAGATGGGACAAACTGAGAACTCACGAGCATTGGTCCAGTCGAAGCTTCGTTATTCCCATCAAACTCAGACAAAACATCAAACGCATGGAGTTTCCAGTCCAAAGTTTGAGTGACAACAACACTAGCCGTACAAACATTACCATGAACCTGTAGCAACCAACATAGAAAAAATTATCCCAACATATATTGAAAAAAGCAGGGTTAAGTGGTTGGAGTGCAACACCCGAAGAATTTCTCATTCTTCTAAAGCTAGTCATATCCACTTAGAGCCAATTAGGTTGAACTAGTCTCCAAAGGGAATGTTACTACAGACAACCGCTGATAATAAGATTTAAGATGCATACCAATTTACAATCATTATTCAAGAAGCTCACAGCTTTGGCTATCCGGTGCAGTCCCCATGCATAATATTCATCCCTGATAAAAGATGAGACAAACAAAACGAATTTTTATGGTTTAGTAAACAGAAAGGCAGGACCCAAGGAAATATATCAGAGAGTTCAACTTAATGTTCTTTAATTAAAAATAAGCTTATGGACCTCTTGTACAAACGCTAAAGATATTGTCATTAAATCCACAATTATAACACGTGTGAGAGAACGATAAAAATAAAAAGTTATTCAACTTAATCATTGTTCTGACATAATTATCTAAATCACAGCCTGAAGAATCACGGTATCACAATAAACAATTTATTTTTATACGTTCAAACAAAAGGAAAGCATGTCAACAACAAATGCTAGAATAACAGTGAGCAGAGAATGATTCAACACTATTTACACCTTTGGCTGCCTTCTAACCCCAATTCCTTGATCTTTTCAGAAAGTGGCATAACAGGCTCAGTCACAATGTAGATGGTAACCTTTGCACTAGAACCATCCAAAACTTCTGCCTCAGTGCTGTGTAAAAATGACAAAATATTCGGATGCCTGACCTGAAAGAAGACAAAAATAACCTTCACCATTATGGAAACCGAGATTAGTGCCTATGAAACCAGAAGCATGTCTATTGCCAGACTCCAAGTACTGGAGAAAAAATATTGGACAGAGAAAATGAAGACATACAAATCAAGAGATAATGATGGGACAGGAAATCATGCAATCTTCTATGCAGAAGTGTCATAAGCTAACGGCTCCCAAATCTTAATTAGGCTATCTATAGGATTATCTCTGCTATATTTTTATCAGCCATTTGATACATTAGCTTATGCCAACTCTTTAGAAAGGCCTTTTCACTGTTCTGGGTTAATGTAATGGCATTGTAAACCATTACTTTAAGAAAAAGAATACTTGCAAGTTAACTACCAACGAGAGCGACCAATAGACATTTTCATCATAAGATAAGCTCTTTATCTTCATCCTTATATTGTCCCTTATAGAGCCAAGTTGCATTTCTTCTATTAGCTATTAGTTACTGTGAATATATAGTTCGTGCATAGTTATTAATGCGATGGGCAGCAAGGCGACAAGTCATGGCCTAGCACCCGACGGCCTAGCCTCTAGACGACAAAAGGCAATGGCCTGCCCATGCAAGGTGACAAGCCGAAAACAACTGAAAAACATGTTATATACTTATATTCTTCTAAAAATCAACTACGAAAAATAACAAATCATATCAAACAATGATAAACTATCACAAACACCAATATCAATCATCAAACAACAAAAGCACAAGTCAAATAGTCAGTAATGTCAACAAGACATCACAATTAGCAGTAGCAACCTCTCGGAAAGGCGACGACAAGGCAATAACCATGGCCTGTTGCATAGGCGTGGCCTAATCGAGGCTTTAATAACTATGCGTTCGTGCCAAATTTTAACTGAGTAAGGAAAGCATGAACAAGTTCAACTTCACGCACCACTAATCAACATTTCTTGTGTGGGGGTTGGATTGTAGATGGGGTATTATTTTTCTTCGTGAACCAAAATAATGCCCCCGCCCGCAAAAGGATCATTCTGAATTGAGCGTGTATATGTAAGACAAGAAATTTTATTTTAAATATTAAAGTAAAAAAGTTATACATATTTAGTCAATCGAAAATTAGAAGATGAACGATAGGATTGAAATTTTACATAGAATACGATATAAAGGAAAATGATGAAGACAACACCTTGGATCAAGATATAGGGTAGCATTATATCAACCACTGTAAGAACATCATGATCATTAAAGAGAAATATTTAATGATAAAGTCATCGGAGGAGGATAAAGCGCAAGAAAATCGACATAGCCAAGAAAAAGGGCATATAAAGACATTTTTTGAGGTTAGTCCTCAATGTTAAATAATGGGAGTCAATACATTAAACTAAAAACGGCATTAAAAAGCTAGCACCAAAGGTACCATAGGGCACAAACACGAGAAAAGATGGCAAAACAAGCCAGTTGTCTTGAATAAATTGAGCTTCAGAAATTGGTTCAGACCTAAACTACGTTGGTAGTAGTCAATCAATGATGCTACAGAGAAGAAGATATATTACTGTTATCTTGTAACTTAAACACATCCATCAGAAGCTCACCGTTCGCAGGCGTTTGACACCATTACGGCCAGCAACTAAATGCCCATCGTTCGCATTGCTCCCTGAGAGAGAAAATATTGAGACAGCAGCACCATCATCCTGTTAAAGAAAAAGAAAAAAAAGAGAAGACAGTAATTAGAGATCTCATCCAAGATCACACAAAAATTGATTCAGAAACACCATGAAAATTTCAACAAGAAGAATATGCTCAAACTTCCAAACAGAGGTGAATAAAAATATATCTAGTACATACTATCTGAGCAGCTTAGTCACATTCACTGTATGGACAGATGTGATAGTAAACTCCTTTTTGAAGCAAAAAGGATAATGAATTTGTGATAATCAGAGTGATACAGTTTGTTCAACAAATTAATTATTTTTAATTATTTCTCTCTCCCCCTCTCTTCTCAATTTTCATCTTTGTCCTTTCAGTTTTGCCTTCACGGGACGTAACCACATGCATATCATACTCAAAACTAACACATGTAGCAAATGTAAGCCTTTCATTGCCTGTTCTTCCAACTGCTAGTGGTGTCTCCTCTTCTTCTCTTTCTTAATCCCTCTGATTTCCTTAAACTTGTAGAGACTTTTATTCCTTATCTCCAACATTCACTCCCCATCACTGAACCATCATCTCATCTCAAAAACTATTCTGGTGTGCACTCAAAGCCATCTAGCACAACAAGAGGTGGAAATATCTTAAAAGATATTCCGAACATCAATAATCAATTTTTTCTTTTTTTTTTTTGATAAATACAAATTTTATTGATTTACTATAAAATTATAATTAGTGGATAAGATATCCACATAAAACTATGCACCATCTGGACTAGTTCATCCTAATGCTAATCTCCAATCTTTAATCAAATTTGAAACAAACAAATGATTAAACTCTTTGTGCCCTACTACCCATGAAGCTACCATGAACTTAGTTCTATCCCAACACTCTAAAATTGGCTCTTCACTGTCGTTGAAAATTCTATTGTTTCCTTCCAACCATACAGACCAACATACTATAGGAACAATCGCTCTCCATAAAGTTTTCCCTTTGCTCCCCAAAAACCATTCTAGATTTGTCATAAAAATATTTGCTCCCGGCTGAGGAATCACCCCGACGACACCCAGCTCAGTTAAAACTTTGGACCAAATTTTCCTCGCAAATGAACAATGTACAGAAATGTGATCTTGAGTCTCCAAATCTTGCCTGCAGAAAACAAACCAATCTGGATAAAGAAGAATATGTGGGTTCTCTTTTGTATTATACACAAGTAGGTAAGTTACCTAATATCGCAACCACGAAAACATTCGAACTTTTTTGGGTACCGGCACTTTCCAAATGATTTCTTTCAGAGGAAAATGAGGGAGTAAAGATTGGTGAAAGAAAGAGTTATAAAAAGATTTGCACGAGAATACTCCCGAGGAATCCCAATCCACCTCCTTCTATCTTCTGTTCCCTCTATCAGGCTCACACCCTCTAACAATCCATATAAAGTGGTAAAATCAGTGATTTCAGAATTAGTTAGATTACGGCGAAAGAGAAAATTCCACGATAATGCAGTCAAACCATTAATAGAAGAAGACTGGAGCTCTGAAGGCGAGAACTGGACAAATGAGGCGATAAGCTTTTGATGAGCTAAGGATATTTGGTATAAAGATGGGAACATTTATGAAAATGAAGCCTCCCCTTGCCAATGATCCGCCCAAAAACTTGCTTTGTCACCCCCTCTAACTCGAGATCTTCACCGATTGAAGGAAAGTTGGATACCTTTGAAATAAATTTCCATGGACTTCTAAAAGTTGTCCTACATGCTAATCTCGCATCCCTAAGTTATCATCCCGCATACCATACTTACTAACAATTATCCTACCCCACAAAGAATCCCTCTCATTACTAACTCTCCACCACCATTTCCCTAATAATGCCATGTTTCTTAAACAAACATTACCTATTCCTAAACCTCCAACCTCCTCGGGTCTTGCAACTATTTCCCAGGCAACCAAATGAACCCCGTCCCATAAAAAGTCTCTCATGATCTTTTCTATAGTATCCGCAACCCCTCTTGAATCCTAAAAACGACATGTAATGTGTGGGAATTGCATCCAACACCGCTAATATTAATGTTACCTCCATCCCCTGATAGAAATGCCTTTTTCCATCACGCTAATCTCCTTGAAACCTTTGCCAATACTGGTTCCCAAAAAGATAATTTTAATGGATTTCCCTCGAGAGGTGTTCCTAAATATTTTGAAGGCCACTCACCTTTTTTTGCATCCTATCTCGTTTGCTAATTCCTTAATATTATCCCCCTCCAAATTGACTCCAAAAAGCACCCTTTTTTCCATATTAACTTTTAATCCCGACAAATGACAAAATAACTTCACCACCTGAACCAACCACCTCAAATGTGTTTCATTCTTGACAAAAATAATGTATTGTCCGGATATTGGAGATGAGAAACTTCTACTCTATCTTTACCTATCTCAAAAACCTAATAATGGAAACAATAAAATAAATTAACTAATTGGTAACAACCAAGAGTTAACACGAGTTATGGAACCATGATGCCAATACATGGGTTTACAAAATTAAACAAAACAAAACAGATTTTCCGATGAGAAATTAGTAAATGGCAAGTGGGTTTACATTTGCCAAAACTAACTTACTATTTTCTTGTTTTGGAAGTCAAATGTGGGATGGTGGAATGACTGGCAAGCAATAGCTCCTAAAGGTATTCTAACTTTGTCATTGATTTAAAATACCTTCAACTATGACCTCAAACATAGCCTTGTGGCCACACTTCTTTGAGGAACAAGAAGTGAAGTGCAATAGAATGATCCTACTAAAAACTAACATGTGCTGATAAACAAGTAGATAAATCAGAGCTGTGTCAGTTCGTATTGAAACCAAAGTTGCAATACATTGTAGGAATTTTCACTTTCCCAATAGAAGGCATAAACATAAACACATACAATTTCCACAAACACTACACTCCTTTGAGTTTTTATCACAATTAATCTCATTATTTGGAAAACATAAACACCTAATGCCACATCGACATCCTGGGATTAGCACACTTCATTTTCTGCAGAGCTAAATCCAATCTATTAAACCAAAATTTAAAAAAAAAAAAAAAAACTATTTTTCTTCATCCCTTCCACTTCCATTGTCTCCGCACAGCAAATTCCTCACAAAAACAAAAGCAACACTCCACAAAACTATGAAGCTTCCAACATTGATCTCACGATACCAGAACTTAACAATGCAAATAGGAGAGAAAATTCGAAAAGAAAACCAGTCAAATTGAATCAAAAGGCACCAACTATAACCAACTCAAATGCAGAGTAGATAGGACAGAGAGAAACCTTGGAGGTTCCACGGTAGTGTACCCAGGAGCCCCACGCTGATGAGTACGGCTCCCCGATGTTATACGGCAGATCCTTGAGGCCCGCACCCGATCCGGCAACCACTCCTTTCAAGAATTTCAGCATCTTCGATCAGAGACCCGTCCGATCAAGGAGAGGGACAGAGAAGGTCGATCTACTCTGCGGGAGAACGGGAGGCACTGTACGCTACGGTGACAGAGTGCTAAACAGGGGATAAATTTTAAAAAAAAGCGTTAAAACTTAAAATGGAGTAAATTAATTGATCATGGTTGATTGTCTGCTTGGAGATGTGTTGTAGCTCCCTGGTCCTCAAGGGTGCGACACCGTCGATTGACTAGATAATGATGATCCAACGGTGTTGGTGGCAGGAAAAAAGTGGGAAGAGAAGTAAATAAAAAAAAAAGATAAATTGACAAGATGTGGGAGAATTTCATAATATGATCCAAATTTAAGAAAATCTACTACTATGAGATCTAAAATTTCAACATTCTCAAATCAAGACCCAATTTTTATTATTTTCTCAAATTGGGTCCTCCCTCAAATTTTGGGTTCTCACTTCAAGATCCAAAATTTCAACATTCTCAAATCAAGACCTATTTTTTAATTTTTTTGGTCAAATCGGGGCTCCCCTAAATTTTGAATTCTCACTCTAGGTTTTAGAATTTAACAAAAAGTGAAATATTATTGTAATCTATCATGTCAGTCACAAAAAATATTTTTCTTCCTCTTTTCGTTTTTACGCTCGTTCTTTTTTCCTACTTCATATTTATTGTCAATTTTGTTTAACGTGCAGATACCGAGATCTGTACATCTAAATGTACGAAACTAACAAGATGAAAAAAATAGTAATTAGGTTACTAAAAAAATAAGATATCCAAATTATGAATGAAAAAGTATTAAAATATTTTTCGGTGACTAAAAAAAATAAGATAGTCAAATTATGATTGAATTTTTAAGTTTAAAACATGTATCGATTAGGGAAAATGGGATGAGCGGAAAAATGAAGGAGAGAAAAATATTTTTTTGTGGCTGGCGTGATTAGATTACATTAACATTTCTCTATATTAAATTTTAAAACCTGAAATGAGAACTGGAAATATTTGGGGAGGGCCCGATTTGAGAAAAAAATAAAAAATCGGGTCTTGATTTGAGAAGATTGAAATTTTAGGTATTGAAATGATATATTTTCTTAAATTTGAACCCTATTATGCAATTTTCCCGATGATATTCGGGAAAAAGAAATATTATAAGTGATAATTATGGAAATTATGTTTTGATTAAAGACAAGAAATTTTTTAATACTTTTTTTAATAGCGAAGACGACTTTACTTTTCAACCTTTGTAAATGAAATCATATATCATGAAAAATATTTTCAAACAAGAAACATACATCACAAAAATAGGTGAAACATCATTTTTTTTAATATTTATGTCCACTTTACGAGTTAACCCACATAAATTAGCTGCAAAAAACAAGGATTCGTGTATATGTATTATCACTCATCTACCAAGTAAACAATAAATTATTTACATAAAAGTAGGTCTCATGTCAAATCGTCTAATAAATCTAATCAGTTAGACGAATTCCACCAAATAAGTTAAACCTCGCACAATTTTCAAAACAATAGATCCAATAATTCGAACTAATTAGAAAGGGGATCATGTGTCATCAATCGTAAACACAAAATTGGAGAGTCTCAAACCCAAATATTGGAATCTTCACGAACCACGCGACCTCTTTCTCCACAATTGCCACGTCTTTCCATAATGTTAATAATTATATCACTTGTCATATTATTGCGTGAAGTAAGAGATCATAAAAAACAAATTGAAAGTAGAAAATTCTTAGCAACTCGGGTTGCGAATCGGGTGAGTCGAACTCGCCGAGGAGATGGCGGTGCGTGTCTTACGTTCAGGCAATGGGATTTTGTTGGTGGTGATGTCCACAGTAAACTTGAATTTTGTCCTAGTTAATGATTCTCGAGGTATGGAAGAATGTCAAGATAAAGAAGAGAAAAAGCGGGGTTATGATTTTAGTGCTGGGAAGAAAGATGATAAAATCTCTCCTTCATGTTGTTAATGAGATGATAAGATCTTATTAGAGTATGTGCTCTGTAAACATAAATATCATGAGCTACTAATATTTTTTGATGACACTACTAATATTTTTAGGGTTCAATTAATATTTTTTGGAGAATACTAATATTTTTTAGGAGGACAACTATTAATACTTTTGGGAGGGATAAATAATAATTTTATGGAGAACTACTAATACCTCTAATGAGACAAACTATTTTTTTCGGGGAAATTACTAAAATAACTTTAATCGGAAAATATTGCACTTTTCAAATGGACTTCTAGTATGTTTTACATGGATTACTAATACTTTTGACCGGAAAAGATAATACTCTTCATGAGGAAACTTCTAATACATTTTAGGCATAAATAAAATAATACGTTTCTGGAGAATTACTAAATACTTTAAAGGAGAAAACCTAATACTTTTCAGGGGAACTTGGGGACTATTAAATACCTGTAAGGGAATATTTTTTTAGGAAGACTATTAAAAACTCTTTAAATAATACTTCTATCAAGAATAACTAATACTTTTCAGGACCCGTGTAATACTAATTTATAGCCTAATATTACAAAATAATATTGGGTTTGGGTTTAGGATCCACCTAACGGATTTTAACCCATTAGACCTTCTAACAAATTTTTTTGTCTTTATATAATTTATATGCATAATTATTGATTTTAAAATTTTGACCCCCTTAAAAAATTGAAATACCACTTTATTTCCAATTTTCAATAAAACATAAATTTTGTCTCCTCCATCTTAATTTTTTTTTTTTTTTTTTTTTTTTTTTTTGCCTCTGTCCTTGGACTGAGCCATCTTGCATTGAAGCGTTATTGTCGATTCATTATAAACTGCGATTCAAAAATTTGAACTAAGATCGCACAAGCCATTTAAGATTAAATGTTAAAACAAACCAACTGCACCATCCATGTATTAAATTATAAGACAAATTTACTTTTACTTATTATTCATTATTAGTTCAATTTAACCTATTTATTTAGTTTATCGTAAATTCAATTTGCTACTATTTATCAATATTTTTTTAAAATCCAATCCACTAATTACCAAATGATTGGTTGAAGTTAATTTAAAGAACTGATAATTAGTTAATTTAGTTAATGCATTAGTTATTAAGACCAAATTAAACGAGAAGTTAGAGTTCTCTTAAACGTGTATCTCAAAGTGTAAGGTCATCTAATGTGGTACAAACTATCCATATGAGTTCCTGAGTTCATGTTTTTTTGTGAGCCATGCAATGCTACATCAACAAATCATGAACTTGAATTAAACCATCAATGTCATAGTTTAAAATGGGTCTCATTGTCAATGTACAGAAGTAGATGTGTTTTTTGTGCAGATGTTGAAGCAAATTAAATAATACTAAATCCAAAACTTGAAGTTGCAACTATGGAATTTCCCGCTATTGCTACCATCAAGTTTAAGTCCAAAAACTTGAACCATTGTATGTGCTCTAACAAGAGAAGGGCTTTCAAACATGACATGGTCCAAATTAGATGATCCAACATATGAATTATGTCATCTTTCAGAGCCCACTCAGTCAACCAATTTGCACCAAATTGTATGGCTGATGGAGCGAAGACATCTAAAAAAAAAAAAGATAATAGACAAAATTAGTAAATATATGAAATTATTAGTACTTATATATAAGTTAGCCTAGCTAGATTTATTATAATTACTATTACTATATTTTGCAAAGAGCAAAACTGTCTACATGAATCATGATAAACTAAAGTAAAAGTGTTAAGTAAATTTCACTATAAGAAAAAACCAGTTTACATACAGAAAAATATGTAGGTAAGTATTAAAAAAATTGTAAAGTATAGGTAAAATATTTACCTACAGAATCTAAACCTATTGGTAAATACCTATAGATAATCTGTCGTTAATTGAAAAACTGCCGGTATAATTTGGGGAAAATGATATTTTTTATTCTGTAGGTTTTCTGTAGGTAATTGTAAAATTTAGTGACAAAATCATTTCTATCGGTAAAATGAAATTTTCTTGTAGCGTTAGAAGAAACACACACACAAAGAAAAACAGAGAGATTAACAATAATCATGAAATGAAGAATCAGACTTTTCTAAGGACCAAATTAGGTTACTTTTTTGGTTTCCAGATCCAGAAGGTCTAATAAACAAAAGGAGTCAAGTGTTCAACCCTCCAACCCAAGAACATCTAAATTTATTCACTAATCCACTTATAGTATATTTTCTCCCAAAAAGTAAAATTAAATAAATTGTTTCAACTATAATACACGGGATGAGATCTCCTATTCCACTTTTCCTATTTTACTCTTATTACATTGCATTGGATGAAATACACGTGTGCATGATAATGTCACGTGATGTCACAATTGTACACGTGTCTTTCATCCAACATATGGAATAGGGAGTGGAATAGGGAAAGTGGAATAGGAGATCTCAACCCATAATACACAGTCACGCCTTCAAACTTAGGAAAATTCTACATGGTCCAATACAATTTTATTTCAATGAGGCCAAGTCTTCTCGTGGACTTCTAGGGTAGAATTGAAGATGAAATTTTTGCCCAGGAAATTAAGACCAATGACTTAGTCATAATTTTCTAAACCTTTCTTCTACTCACCGTGTTCAACATATATGCAAAATATACTTTGAATATTAATTAGTTTCCAAATTCTTTCCCCTGTTTCAATATTTATATATATCCACACATATACCTTCCCAAAAATATCGAAATTAACTAACTACCAAAATCCAGAAAAACAAAAAAACACATAATTTTCCAAAAAAAAAAACATGGATGAAAACTTAGCATTGATGTTATATGGGTGCAAATTGGCTAAAGACCTGGAACAAAATCTTCAAATGTTGGCTAACCAGCCAGATATTCTCCTGAATTCTTGTGAAGAAATTGTTAGAGTTTTTAGTAGCATTAAAGAGAGATTAATTTCTCAAAGGCAGATGAATGAATGGCAACAACTTGATGATCAAATTGGTGCTGGCATTCAAGAGTGGCTGAGAACTGGCGGCGTCGCCACTACTGCCACCACCGCGACCACCACCACTGTTACCCGTGAGCCGATGGATTTGCTCAATGCTCAACAGCAGCAGTTGTCGGGGTTGGAACTCGTGGTGAGTGGTGGGAGGGATATGAGTCGGGGCTCGAGGGGTGGTAGTGTTGGGGAAATTAAGCAGTTAACGAATGCACCGGATTTCAGCAGAACTTCGTCGTCCCAGAAACAGAGGAGGAGGTAAGAAATTTTCTTTTGTGGAAAATGTGCATATTTATATGCCATGTTCTTGTTTTTTAGTATACTATGTAAGTTATAGGGTCTAATGCAGGGACATTATGCTTAACAAACTTCATACACTTTGAGTTTCGAAGTGTTTTGTTGGATTAATTTAACTTCCTGCTTCTGAATCTACCATCATAAAAAGGTTTGGAAATGACATATACACGCAATGACGGAATCATAGATTTTAATCTTGTGGTGCGTGATATTAAAAAATCTTATAAGCTCCTACATGCATTCATCTTATAGGATGTTTTTGAAACTTGTAAAATGTTGGCTCCTACTTTAAAATAAGTTCTTGAAGTGTTTGGATAAAATAAAATATATTAGAGCTTTGAGACGTTAATAATGACAATTTTGTTATTAAGACAGTTAAAATTGAAGAATGTGATTAAAATAAGATTTTTCTTTTTTTTTTTTTGAAAAAGTGTGAGATCTACTTACTTTTCTAAAAAAAAAATATATAAGCTTCTAAACAGCTTTCTTTAGGCTCTTATAAGTTGTTTCAATGCTTATAAAATGTTTTAAATTGAGAAGCTTATAAGCTCCGCCGAACACTCTTTAAAACGGGTTAGTCGATCTACCCACTTGGGTAGCTACCCAGTGAGTTCTATACCATTGAATTAACACACAACCATTTGGATGTGTGTGTATATGGGTAGCATCTACTTACCCCTTTAAAACAAATAGATATTCTACAACTACGCGAAGAGTAACTGTATTATTATTCAAGAGGGGTACGATTTTTAACCTTGCATCTACACAAGGGCGGAGCCAGAAAAAAAATATGGGGTTGGCCGATATACAAAAATGGGGTAGGCCAGATAAGAAAATCATATAAATTATACTTATTTTTTATAAAAAAAAAAGATATTTCTAGTGTAATTTTTCTTACATATTATATATACATATATGTGGGTTGCGATATCCCTTTTCTATATCTCTTAGATTCTCATCAACCCTCCTCTCCCAGGATTTTTACCCAAAAAATTAAAAAAAAAAAAAAAGATAGTTCCCCATATCTTACATTTAATTGTAATGCATGGTGTTGACAGTTGATAGTTGATGCACACGTCTTCTTGTTCTTCCTATTTGTTCTAATAGAGAACCCATATTGTGATAATTTGATTCACTAGCTAATTGGTGAACTGAGAGATCAACCATAGGTTTTCCATAATGTCGATATATCACTCCATGCTAATAGTACGTGCTTTGGCTAAAGTTTTGTAAAAAGTCATGTTATTGTAATAAAAACTTCATTAAATTGTAAAATATATTGTCAAAGTTTGTTTTGAAAATAAAAGTTACAAAACATAAAGTGAACTTTAGTTATCTTAATTGTAAAATAAGTCGGAGTTACATGAATAGTACTATTTTTGGTAAAGTTTATAAACTCGAAAATCTTATTTTGGAACATCAAATTAAATTTTCCTTCTACAAAATTTGTTAAATACACTATAAAAGTTAACATATTAATTTTGAAATATAAATCGGCCTAAAGTGTGAGTTTTTAATATGGTAGTTTTTATACACGTGACAATCATCCATATTGTGCAATATGAAATGAAACACCTCCTTAAACGACTGCCAAACCACATCTCATTATGCACATCATACATCATTAATCATATACATATATGTGTACATGTGTTATTCAAACAAACTACCTCCTTAAAATTTTCAAAAGGATCAACCTTGTACTTCAAATTTAGAAGTTTGTGTTGTCAGGGCGATTGATCACGGTTCGATCCCACATGAGTGCATGTGTCTCTTCCCCTACTATCGCCCACTATACTAAAAACAATCATAAATTAAAAAGAAATAAAAAATACCATAAAGTGATGATAAGTAATTATCCTTTAATTTAATGAATCAGATCAAAGGATGAAGGTCAAAAAATTGTGAAGAGGGTCCCTGCTCCTCAGATGGGAAATCTTGATCTTCCTCCAGAAGATGGTTACACTTGGCGAAAATACGGTCAAAAAGAGATTCTCGGATCCACATATCCAAGGTAATATTTTTTTTTTTTACAATTACCACATGTTTTATTTTTGTCAGTTGATTATTCAAAAATCAAAATTAATACCATGCACTATATAATCATGCGCTATAATGGTTCAAAAATTATGACCAAGTCAAATGACTTGAAAGTGTCAAGGCATAGCTTTCATTTTCATGGTTTGTGAGACCCTCTTGAATTTGAAAGCTGAATTGAAGTCGTGTTCACTGAATGACGATTCTAAGTAGAACTAATTGTAGGAAAAATCAGGTAGGTTGATGAATCTTTCAATTTCAAGAGGAAAAATCAGGTTTTCGGACAAGTTTAATTAAAGTGAAGTTGACTTTTTGTCAATGAATCAAAGGAAGTGATAAAAGGGCCCATGAATTTAAATGTAAAACCTGATAAAATTGAAAAGGGATTTTGAAAACGTCCAAGACACTTGTACATTTTTTTCTCATATTGATGAATATGTAAAACGTTTCTTAATTTATTTCAACTTTTCCAAGCACGAGTTTTGATCCATTCCTAATTTCTACTGAATATTAAATGAAAATTATCATATTGTTTCGCTTTGGTAATGCTTCAATTTCATACTACACATTATAATAGATATTACATGATTCTTTAAAAACACATGTGACGATAATAAAATATATACATTAATGAAGTGTAATAAAAGAGAGATATAACACTAAATTGAAATAAAAGTTTTGAAATGCTAAAAGCCTGTAAAAGCTCAATTAATATGATCTCCATGTTCATATTTGGGAATGGTGATAATTAATTAACTAAGGCAATACATTTCAATTGAAATGAAGGTGTGTTTAATCTTAAATACTTATATAATAGAAATCACAAAAATAAAAGAATCCAAAATCTCTCAAAAAGACTATTGGAGTGTTTGAAAACACTTCATATATAACCTTCCTTGTAATTACGGACTGAGATTTTCTGTTTCACTCCCTATTCCACTGCATCAGATGAATGACACGTGTACAAGATGGTATCATAATTGACTAATTGTACATATGTCATTCATCCATTATATGAAATAAAGAGCTGAATAGAAAAAGTGGAACATGAGATCTCGTCCCCATAATTACCTAATTCAAGAAAATATTGTACAAGAATCTTTAAAAAAAAAAAAAGGAAATATATAAAAATAAACATTATTTAACGTGGGCCTGAAATTCGAAAAACAGGAGCTACTACAGGTGCACCCACCAGAAATTCTACGGTTGCCCCGCCAAGAAGCAAGTCCAGCGACTCGAACATGATCCCTTCACTTTCGAGGTCACCTATCGTGGGGCCCACACCTGCCACATGTCTTCCACCGCCCCTTCCGCCGCCGCCCCACCGCCACCAACCACCACCACCATGCACCCCGGCCCAAATATACCCTTTTCTTCGTCATCATCATTCCCTACTACGACTACTCAGTGGCTCTCCATGCAACTCTTCCACGATCTTGGCGGCGTTTCCGCCGGTACCAGCGGCGGCGGCGCTGGCCCCTCCGCCGCCAGGTTTCCCGATTACCAGCTGCCGGTGGCGGATATGGCTGAAACGATGTTCAATTCTGGGAGCAGTAGCAGCAATAGCATGGATCTCATCTTCTCTTTTGTGGATGACAAGTGGGACCCTGAGGAAAAGAAAGATTAAAATTAATTTTAGTGATAATTACAAAAACCTCCCTCAGGATCGGGCTAATTTAAAAAAAAAAAAACTAGAAATTTTTGAAAATTGAAAGAAAAAAAACTTTGAGGTTTAATTCTACTTATATTTCTTCCTTTATAAGTAAAAAATATTTTAAAAAACCACCTAATATTCTAGAGAGATTAAAATTACAGATAGTAAATCAAACCAGAAGTTTTTTTTTTTAATTTTAAAATCTCTAGTTTTTTTTTTGTAATTAGCCCAAACCTCAGGGATTCTTTTGTAATCATCCCTTAATTTAATCAAAACTCAAATATATAGTGATGTGAAAAAGATTAATTAATAGTTTTTTTTTATTAATAGTACAGTCTAATTAACCTTTAATTAGAAATTAAACTTTTGGGGTGAAAATGGCCAACAAATTTTGGTATTCTGATTGTCAGATTTGTACTTATTTGATTCATTCAGTTTTTTTTTCTTCTTGAAATTGGCAATAATGCTTTCAAAAAAAAAAAAAAAAAGAAATTGGCAATAATGGCGCTATTGGGCCTTGTAATTTTTTCATTAATCAGAGCTTTTCTTTTTGCCTAATTAAATATTAACGTATATGTCAACTCTCCCACTTAATTAGTTTTCTTATTTCTTATTTTGTAGTATAGGCGACAGAATATTGGAATATACTATCCAAACAGATAACTTTAAGTAATATTAAAGATTTAAAAAAAATGTAATATTAAATAATCAAAAAGTTGATGTAACAGAGAAATTTATTTATCTATATATGGGCTAAAAAAAGAACTTTTACGAAGTGTACCCAGGGCCAGAAATACATAGATCTACGTATGATTAAGCTACAATTGAATTTGGGCCCAACAAATGCTCAAAAGAGAAATGGGAAATTGGGCCCAACAAATGGAGACACATTAGACTAAAGTACATTAAATTCATTAGAAATAATTAAAAATTAAATATGTGATCAGATAGTTAGCAAAATAAATATATATTTAAGACAAAAAACAAGATCAGCTTTTGATGATTTGAATTAAGAAAAATGAAAATAGGAAAATCACATAATCGAGCAGTAAAGTTTGTCTCACCCACTTGGGTAGCTATCCAAGTGAATGCATGAGTGCATGACTCTTGGATGAACACGTACCCACATGGGTATATATATGTATGTGTTCATCCAATAGTTATAAGGGCGGAGCCAGGATTTAAAATAGGGTGGGCCGATACACAAAAACCATATAAATTATAATTACTTTTTTTTAAAAAAAAAATATACTTTATAAAAATTCTTTTCGTAATTGGGGGGCGGGGCCTGGGGTGGCCCCCCCTTCCGTCCGCCATTGGTAGTCATGCACCGACTTGGGTAGCTATCCAAGTGCAGGGACGGATCGAGAAATTTTTGATCCACCTTAGAGGAAACTATTTCCCCAAATCTTTCCCTCATATCTATGCCTATCACTGGCGGATCCATGACTGGGCCAACCTGGGCTCTGGCCCAACCCTCTTTATTTAAAAAAAGAAAGTTTGTGAGAATTGTTTTTAAAAAAATAGTTATAATATGTATTACTTTTTTCGGATTTTCTATCTGGCCCATCCTATTTTCATGCATCGGCCCACCCTATTAGGGACTTAGGGTCTCCTGGCTCCGCCATTGGTGTCAATCAATCCAAATGCAACTTGGAATTACATTCGCCCCTTTATAAAAAAAATAAAGAAATAAAACATATGCTACTATTCTATGAGTCATATCCTCTTTTTCTCTTATGTTTTAGTTCCTACAATTTCAACAATATATAGGGTATTAAATGGAAAGAATGGCAAAATTTCTTTGCCCCACCAATAATAACCAAAAACTCTCAAGAACATAAAAACGAGCAAGTCTCTTGTGAGACGGTCTCACGGATCTAAATTCGTGAGACGGACCTCCTAAGGGCTCCGTCTTGAGAACATGAACCATGAAAATAAATTTAAAAATAATAATGAACCATGAAAAAACAAAAATAAACGTTAAAAACATGAACCATGAAGAATAAACCCGAAAAATAAAAATAAACCCAAAAAATAAAAAATAAACCCTAAAAGAACTAAAAATCCTAAAAACCCAAATCAATTAAAAATAAACCCAAGAAACAAAATAAACCCTAAAAACAAATATAAACCCTAAGAAAAATAAAATCTGAAAAAAAAACATTTAAAACTTTGTGTAAGGGCTCCGTCTCACGGATCTAAATCCGTGAGACCGTTTCACGCAAGTTTTTGCCTCAGTTTTTTTGAAAGAAGAATGTAAACAAAGTAAAGAGAAAAAAAAAAAAAAAGAGGAATGGGTATGTCTTAAAGAATTTATTATAGATGTTTAAATTCATACCTATGGGCTATTGATAAGAAAATTCGCTGTGGGTCGATGCACTGTACGGCCGTAACCAATTGGTTAATTGCTCACCAAACATCTCTGTACGTTTTGTAGGGGAGGAAAGTTGACCCTTCTCTTCACATACAAAATAACAAAATCCTACATTTTCTCCATACCTATAGTAAAAAAAAATAGGAATAATTATTTATACCACAACTGAAATTTAATATAATTACAAGAAAGTCTTTCCTTTCAAAAAAGAAAAAAAAATACAAGAAAATCCAAATTTTAATGTTTACAAACACTCCACTCAGACATTACAAATACCCCTTTGAGGTTTGTGTTTATTTTACAAATATACCTTCACAGGTTTGCGCAATTTATAAAATAGATGCATATGTGAAGGTGGTATTTGTATGAATTTGACTAGCTTAATCTCAAGGTTCGTGTGTATAATCATCCCTAAAATGATGTGATTTTTTTCAAAGGATTTAGTAAAATATATCTGATTTATGTATTAGATATATATTGAACTGGGGGTGGGGGTGGGGTGGGGGTGGGGTGTTCAATATATGTAGACTGTAGTGCAATCTTCAATTCATCCCATAATTAATTAAGGTTTTGACAGGGCGAGATGGAAAATATATATTTAATTACAAATTCTAATAAGAGGTGAGAATTGAGCCTAAACATCCTAATTATAAAAATTAACCTTTTTCTTTTGCGGGGGAGGGGGTGGTGGTGCGGGGGACACGGCTAATATTTAGATGCTACTCAATTGGATATCATGATCTACCCAATTTCCTTATGATTATGACATGTGTCCAGTTGTGACATTTGCATGTGATTTTTTCCACAAAAAAAAAAAAAATTGCGCTACCTAATTGGTTAGCATTTAATTAACTTTATAAATGAATTAATCTCAAACCTAAATACCTATTTACTGAACTCAAAATTAGTAGATTATGCTATAAGTTGCATTTTTTTTTTGTAGTACGCAAACTATTATCATATTATGCTCTTACTAATACAAAATCCCAAGTTGAATTTGTACGCAAACTTGATATATCATAAGAGGCGAACAAAACATTCTTCCCGTGTGCTTGTAATTAGTTAGGAATTAGGATGCAAGTTGAATTTAATAACTCAAATAATATATGAAGTTCAATTGGAACATATAGACATAAAATGTAGGATAATAATAAGGCCAATAACCCACAAGGCTTAATTTATATCTATGATACTCAAGTCTCAAATAAGTAGTTTGAAAAACCACTGTCCCATCTTTGCAACTTGTTGCAATAGATGGCGAAGTAGCTTGTACCAGTACAATCAACATTTGTACCTCTAGCTTTTGGCTTTTTATTGGTAGGAAATTCTTGATCGTGAGAGTGGGCCCCTCCAAGGACCTTGGAAATAGAATAGGGACCCAACCACTTGATTTTTTTTATTAATAAGAATTTCTTTTCGACCGAGAGATATCTCCACCACATCCGCATACCCCAAACTTTATTTACGGTCTATGGGACATTAGTCTTTTCTAGAAATGATTCCAATTCGAAAGGAGGGGCAAACCCAACTCCTAACTAATTAATATATTTTAAGTATGTTTACACCATCTAATAATATTTATGTACACTCATTGGAAGAGTTTGCAAACGCTAGATATGATTATTAGCTTTTAGCTGGAAAATTAATATTTTTTTAGTATTTATAAATATCAGTTTCTGCTTATAATTCTACTTCATATAATTAAAACCTAAAAGCAGGGGTAGTGGTGCTTTAAATTTCTGAATTTGCTTCAGGTTTAAAAAGTTACACAAATAAAATACTTTTATAATTTTTTAACCAAACACTCTCTCTTCATTTAATTAAGTTTTAGTTGTTATTTGCAAATACTATCAACTTTTGATTCTTAACTAACAAATTACTTTCTCCAAAAGAATAAGTGTTTGCAAACACTCCCTATATATTGTACTTGTACATTGATTGTTTGGAAGATGGATAAATAACTTATTCAATAAAAAAATTAAAAAAAAATTGTCATCATTCATACACATCATGATATATTTTTCATAAAATATAGTATAATTAGATAACAACCCAACACGATTAGCTCAAGCACAAACACAACACGATAGTCTCATTAGCCCTAAAATTTAAACTCACAGTCTCAAACACGACATGATAAAAATACGACACGACACAATAAGCAAGAATATTAAATTTATTTAATGAGGCTCGTTAGGCCCATTAGCCTATTAAATAATAAATATAAATAATTTTTTAAATTTTATTTTTCTATTTGATACTTAGAATACATATTTTAATAAATTATCAAAATAAATAGTCAAACAAAACTAGTCAATTACTAGTAAATTATATGTATAACTAATCTATTACCAATGTTGTGTCTTATCAGGTCTTATTGTGTTTATCGGGCTAGCCCGATTTCAATATGATTTTTAATGTGCTTTATCGTATCGCGCCAATAACATCCAATCACGATAAGTCCCAGTCCAAATTCTATAATTTCGTGTCGTATTCGTATTGGCCAAACGCGACGTGCCCCAAATTAACATCCCTAAGGAGTATGTATAATTTAAAGGCTCAAACTACCGGGTGGGATGGTATATGATCAAATGGCCACTCTTGTTATCCAAAGATCAACAGATATTGTGGTGCTTTAATTGGTTGCCATTTGCCAAGTTGGATGATGAAATGTTAATAGTATGCTATTGAGGTCCAACTTGCTCCATTAGGGGGACACTGTACTATGTACCCTTTTAACATAATTATTACTTGAGATGGTGGGTGCTGGTACCACTTGGATTTATAGTTAATTAGGCTAATACATAAATTCAATTATTTAAAATAAAATTATTTTATTTTCACTTCGTTGCATCAATTAAATGAGACATGTTAATGCATCAACATCAATTAAATAAATCCAATTGGAAGAGTGGAATTCTTTTTCTGTTTTTTTTTTTTTTTTTTTTTGGGGGGAATAAAATGAGACATATTAATACATCAACATCATTAATACATGATTCAACTATTATATTGTTTATAAATATATTTTATTTTCTTTACACTAGAAATGCTATATAATTCATTAAATTAGATCCATATGATCACACCATTAATGGCACAAAATATATACAATATATATTCTCTCTTCTAAAATAAACCTAAACATACCCATTCCCATTCCTAATTAATCAGTCAAAAATACCTTCTTGTGTAACATCAAAAACAAAAACAATTTTTAGAGATAAGAGAAAAATATGCTTAGTCAATATATGTAGTCAAGACTTGTTCCTAAGTCCAAAACTTGATGTGGAGGGTCTGATGTGTTTCTGCAACAATGTTAACGTGTGGAATTTATTTGTCATTTGTGGAAAAAATTGTATATATATATATATATATACCAACAAGATCTTAAATGATTTACAAAAGTTTTCGCATCACAGAAATAACATTTTTAATAACAACAAATTGTATTAAAGTTGTAGTGATATTTTTTGTTGTCGCGAAATTATCGCTATGCATATAATTAGTTATCAACAGTTGAATACTGTTATTTATAATATTAAACACTAGTTCTTGTCACTATTAATTAGAATTGTGCGAAACAATACTGTGACGAAATAATAAATGATTGTGTATATATTATAAGGGACAATTTTCATATTATGACTAATATTATTTCTTTTTAATTTCTTATAGTGTCTTTGGGAAAGATAATGGCTAATCACAATTTACAAGCTTGAAATTAGAGATAATGAGATGTGGAATTGTAGTGTATATGCGTTCAAATAGCAAAATGTTAAAATTAATGTTGTGCTTTGGATACCAGAATTTTCACATTTCGTCATTTTTAGGAAATGCACTATCACTCGCTCTCTTTTTCCTCTCACTTTATTTTACATCAATCAAATCTATCCTCTTTCCAAGAAAACCAAATCATTATCATACATTTAACTACCAATCATTATTTTACTAATTTTATATCACATCATTACATCTCCATTTCATATTCATTCACATCTTAAAAAAATTCATATTCTCCCTAACAAAATTTTCACATTATTCTCTAACAAAAAAAAATTCCAAAATGAAAGTATATTCAATCGCAACCTAAGAGGCTTCCTCTTACATATTTATAGTATAACTACTAACGATCATACAGTAAAATGGAATATATATATATATATATATATAGAATCAAGTACTTCATTTTTGCATCTTTATTTTCTTTTCAACATTTGTTCTTTATGCACTACAAGAAATCCGCTCAACAACAACAGATTATATCTGTTGTGTATTACAATAATCATCCGTTGTAGTAGATGGTGTTGTAAAAAAATCCGCTCAACGACAACAGTTACAATCCGTTGTCGTTAATAAGAAGACAACGGTCAGAATCCGTTGTCTTTTAATGCTGAAAGACAACAAATGGGACAACGGCTGGTATTTGTTTTTGATTTATGAGATACAACAATGGATTGGACAACAGTTTATATCCGTTGTGGTTATGAAGTATCGCAACAGTTCTACAAGGCTTGAAAACCGTTGTACTTTGTAAGTATTTCAACAACAGATCAAATCCGTTGTGGTTTTGAAGTAATTGCAACAGTTTAACAAGCCATAAAAACCGTTGTAATTTTAGACCATGCCTAATTTATATTTGGTGTCTATTATTTTTTCACCTGTGGTAATATAATTTTTGATTTCATATATACAAAAAACAAACACAATACAAGAAAACAACATATAACTAACTAAAACAAAACATGACATTCAAGTGATTGTATCTAGTACATGTCTGTAGAAGTTTAACAAAACAAATATATCGGAAATATATCTAACAAGTGTTTAACAAAACGTCTAACAAGTGTTCTCAAAGTTACACTAATTCTTTCATTGAGGGCAGCTACAAAGCACTCCAATATCATGCCTGCAAATAATAAGTATATACATCAATTTACATAATTTAAGTTCATGCCTCCAAGTAAGAAGTATGTACATCAATTTACATTAAAATCAGATTCACTCAATTACAGAATGTGCATTCTTTATAACTATGAAAAATTGCATATAACTATGAACAAAATACCTATTCACTCATGTATATGGCCTTGGACGCATTTTGCCCACTCCGATCGCACTTCATCAATTTGAACTTTAGAATATTTCACATTTGAGAACTGTGAGAAAAAACATAGGTATTATAATTGGCTCCAATTATTAAAGATTTGCAAAAAATATGAGAACGCCAAATTTTAATATAATTTACCATTGATCGCAATGAAGTCATGTCTGTAGTTGAATCTTCTACAATTTGCCTCATGTACCTCATCACAAAATAACCGCATTGCAATGCATCAGGTTGAATATGAGCCTATATTTGAAACAATTTTAAATGACACGAGTAGCAAGCTAAATTTATAAATTCACAAATACCAAACCAAAACACAACGGCAGTATAGCACTTAAATGAAAAAATCAACAAACCAGTTATCCCTATTCCTCAATTAATCCTTATTCAAAACATATTCTCAACAAAAAAAATTGCAGTCAGTCCCACACCCAATTTAGAGATCATGTGGTATGCCAAGATTTTAATCAAAATGTAATTGCCAACAAATTCCATGAAATTGCAGTCAGATTAATTATAACTCCATAGAAAGATAAGGTTAACACAATCATACAGAGTTTGTGTTACATAGCTTGAGCTGTAAAGTAACAGTCCTGCACTACAACAACTATGATCAAAATCATCATAAATAACCTCTACACTATTAAACTCTCACATGCAGTGGTTGCAAAATCAACCTACTTATGTTGTTTCTATTGTACCGCACTTTGAAAGATATTGTAATTTAGGAATTTTATCAAACACCGTTAAATATAAACAGAAAACATTGATATTCACTTGTAACTACTCAGAACCATACACATTGAAAGGGAAATCAATCCAATCATACCTGCAATTTCAGTTCAAACCAAAAAAGGCCAAAGGGATATAATCAAACCTCAAATCCATCCTTTTCATGATTTTCTCAAAAACAAGAAAATTGCAGGTTTAATCTAAATTACAATAGTTTCACCTTAAGTGAAGCATGGTAAATCCCTGCAAGAACATGGATAAAGATAAAGGGAAGGGCCATGTAATTATAACCTCCCCAGTTCATGATTATATTTTATGTGAAAGGCCAATTGAATTGCATAATCCAAACTTGAAGTGAAAACTGACCAAATACTGATTGAGGCGATCCAGAAAAACTCTCAGCTGTACAAGATAATTATATACAATTGAGCAATGCTTAACAAATGCCAACACATGAAAAATATAGGGAGTTAGCTTAAACCATTGCAATAATAGCTGAAAATGTTTAATTATCAGCAATTATACAGTCAACAACTAACTATAACTGTTGGCAATAGTACTAACTATAGGATAATAGTGGTTGAAAGTGATTTATTAATTCTTTGTGGAAAGATAAATGGAAAGAAAAAAATATATTATAATATGGATGTCTTTGAATATGGAGTATTAATACAAGATTTCTGCTAACTGTGCTTTTCATTTATTAAGTGGATGTCTTTGGTTCACTCTTTGGACCGATGCCACATATACAGCTTAAAAACATGTTTATTTTAGCTGGGCTGAATTTATGGGCTTTGAATCCCAAACACCCCCCACAAAGTTTAGCTTTATAGATTATTCATATAGGCCCAAGCCTGTTCAACAGGCTCACTATATAACTTCTGATCGAAAACAATTCATTATTATTATTGATAATTTATAATATTATATCGGGATAATTACAAATACTACCCTGAAATTTAGCTTAATTACAAAAAAGCTCTAAATATCTTTCAAAATTACAAGCACCCCTTAAGGTGTTATAAACAACCCTTGATGTTTGCAATACCTAACAAATACCCCCTCTTGAGTGCAATTTGTAAAATAGAAACAAATGTCAAGGGAGAATTTGTAATCTTGATAGATAATTGGATTTTTTTTTTGTAATTAGGCTAAACTTGAGAAGTAGTTTTTGTAATCATCCCTATTATATACAATAACTTTATTATTTCTGTTTTGAAACAAATATGTCAAAAAAATTATTGAATATCTATAAATACAATTAATTCTTTCACTCTAAATGTTGTTACAACAAGATGTCAAGATTCAACAGGCTGTTTGACAAGGACTAAATATTACAAAGAATGATATAGAATAATCATTTAATAATTAAAAAATAAAAATGAATTTCAAAAACAAAACTCTTGCATCCTCCATGCAGAGAGAAAACCACCAATATATTTTGTTATAACATTTGAAGAAAATCATTAAGAAATAAACCAACTGCAGGCAACAAAGACAAAATTGTGCACACTTAATATTAAACACTACAGTCAATATATTAAAAAAAAATCTCAGAAACCAGTCACGCATTTGACAAACTCTGTTAACCTCAAATATAAACTTTCTACCAAGAAACGAAACCATATCATAAAGATATATATTTCCAGTTTTGGGCTTAGAATTTGAAAGGAAAATTGGTATGTCCACAACTTGCACCTGAATGTTTCAAATGCAAAGAAGCTGTTTATAATCTTGGACGGGTCGAAGGCATATAATTGTTATTCATCACAAGCAAATTATACTTACTGATCATTTGAATAATATTATTTCAGAGGACAAAAAATCAGCATATGACTGTAAAACTTTTTATCAATTGGCATCAGAGATATTACCGATGTATTAAAGTATAGAGAGGAATTTGAATTATCCGAATCCTTTACTTCTAGCATATGGATTTGCCAATATAATTAACTATATCAAAATGTGCATTTGGAAATATTTCTTTACTCGAGCATTTCATCAAACAACACATAGGCTCCCGAACAAGGACAACAATCTTCCACACCAAAGCAAAACAAAAAAGAAAAAAGAAAAAGAAAAACCTAACCAACCGTTAATTTTCTAAGCAAAAACAGAAGACAAAAAACATAAAAAGAAACAAAAAAGAGAAATACCAGGATCTCGGAAACAATGCTGAGGCAAATGAAAACGGCGAAGCAAGAGATGAATGGATTGGGTGAGGGTAAAAATGACAACCAATTGAAGAGCATACGAACACAAAACTGAAAGATCAAGAAAGCCATAACACATAGAGAAGCAAACCTGGTGTGAGCTATTAATCAAGACTCTTCTAAACGCAACCGACAAACAGTAACTCCAAGCAAAGAACTTCTCCCACTTTCTTGACCCTTTAAATAAGCGGCAGACGGTGCACTGGACGGCGAGGTACAACCACCCCCTGGCTCTCCAGCGAACGAGCCTGCAGCGGCCAAGCTATTTTCAGAAATTAGGGTTTTAAAAGATTTGGGGATTTTAGTGGATGGGAAAAACTCACCAAGAAATCACTCCGAGATGCAGCGGCCAAGCTCCTATTTGCGCGGTGGACGGCGGTGGACAGCGGTGGACGGCTTGCGGTAGAGGTACTCTTCTCGTTCACTTCCCTGCAGCCATCGTTTCTCTTTCCCTTTTTTTTTTTTTTTTTTTTTTTTTTGGATTAAGTTATTTGAGTTGTTTAAGTTATTATGTACATAACATTTAGATTGTGTGTTGTTTGATTAAGTTGCTATTACTCAACTTAAAGTTGCTAGTCTTTTTTATTTATATTTATGTTTAAGTTGCTAAACTAAAAAGTCTAACTTTAAAGTTGCTAGTTATATTTTTAGACTTATGTTTAAGTTGCTAAACCAAAATGTTTAACCTTGCTAGTTATATTTGATTATTATTTTTTTCAAATGAATTAAAATTAAAATTTGATAAAAAAAAATATTTACAACTCCCAACACTTTTAAAATTATGCTAAAGTTGCTAAAATAAAATTGATAAGTTAACTAAAAGTGATAGTTATACCATGAGATAAAAAATTGATAAGAAAATAAAAATTAACTCTTAGCACTTTTACAAATTTGCTAAAGTTGCTAAAATAAAATTGATAAACTAACTAAAAGTGCTAGTTATACCATTAATATAAATAATAAATCAGGATATGAAAAATGTCTATCGGTTTTTAATCGTTATTAAAATTGTTGTATTTAAGGAAAAAAATAACCCTAATTACAACGGTATAACCAACCGTTGACGAAAAGGATGAATAAATGTTGTAATTTGAAAAAGATTAGGCACTAATCGACAACGGGTTACAAAAACATTGTCGAAGACCCAAGAAACGCGTTGTAAAAAAATAAAAAGACCGCTAATCGACAACGCTTCAAGAAAGTATTGTCTTAGGCTTGAGTGAACTGTTGTCGTTAACAAAAAATCCGCTCATCCACAACGGTTTATCGAAAATCCGTTGTGAATGCTTGTAAGGACAACGATTTAGCTAAAATCCGTTGTCTTTGGGGTGTTGTTGTTGAGCATTTTTCTTGTAGTGACGTTTCTTCATGAAGTTTTACCCCCTAATTAAGTCAAAATATATTGAGAAATGAACACCACAATATATCCAGAATTTACTCCAATGAAAAATATATTAGTGAAACTTCCATTTGAGGAATAAGATATATAGTAATTACATTTTTATTACACAATTAATAATGTATATGTATAGCTCAATAAAACTGATCAAAGTAGTGTAAATTATCTATATCACCAAGCTGATTAACCTCCATATCAAGCCCATATTGAAAACTAGTGGATTCACATGACTGAAAACCAGAAGCCTCCATGGGAGCCCATACCGGCTTATATCCGAACGATTCGAGCCCGATAATATCATCCTGCCATGGATCTTGCAATGTTGATTTGGCCTCAGATAGATCTTCACTAATTTGATGAGCATGGTCTTCTTCTTCTTTAGGTTCTAGTTTAACTGATGAAGAAATGTCATTAATCGTGGGATTTTGGTCGATTTTTTTCGATGGCATATTTGTTTGGAAACTAATAAGATTGTGTTGTAAAGGATCTGAATCAAGAATGAGATGAGAATTAGGGGTTAGTTGTGTTTGTGTGCATGTATGTTGATTGAAGTATGTGATTTGGTACAAGATTGAATCTTCTTCTTTGGTTCTTTGCACTTGTCTTGTAGCTTTGCAACCTTCATACTTGTGGGTGCACCTGTAATAGCACCTGGTACAACACCAAAAACAAAGAATATAAGATTGGCAATCATTATTTGATCAAGAAGCTCATGGGCAGGACAGTAGGGGCCCGATGGGGTTCATCCCCGAGGACTATATATATAAGTTGATTATGGTAATTAATCCAAAGGTCATTTATGATCACTACTATTCTCATCAATACGTATTTGTAATATACTGAAGATGATCTAATTAATGGATGAGATCTTCTATTTCAGAAGGGCATTTCATTTCATATTCTATCTTACGGATGATTGTCACGTGTATAGAAGTTACCATATTAATTTTGAAGCATAAGTCAAGCCTAAATTCTCGGTTTTTAATATGATAACTTATATATACGTGATGATCATACGTGAGATGGAACATGAGATGAAACGCTTTCTGCCTTCTGGAATAGAAGATCTAATGAGAAAGAGTCTATCTTCTTAACAATATATTGATCCATATATATATATACCTTGGATATTTGGAATTGAGGATATCCTTTTGTCCATATTTCCTCCATGCGCAACCATCTTCCATTGTTGAAGATACTGTCACCCATGAATCTGTGCTCCTTCTGGAAATAATTACCATATATATAAGATAAGTAATCATCCAATATTGATCATGAATGCAAATTTAATTAGATCTCACATAGATAGAAGTGGAAACAAGGTAGAAAAACTGTAGAAGAAATCTACGAAAGATCGAACATATATGAAATCAATAAGGAAATTAATTATAGCTAAGCCCACTGCCCGTAAATAATTAAATTACAAGTAGATAATGGTTTTAGTCCATGTATATATATACGCTGATTTCAAAACGTCCCCTATACAAGAACTATTACGGTTTAATTAAAAGATAGTGCTGAAAGTGGTAAGAAAAATACAAATATATACTTTTTTTTTGCCATAAAAAGTACCAAATATGCCTCAATGTTCAGCCTTTATGGTTTCTAAAAGGCAAAAATCTGCTTAAATTATAAAGACTTGTTAATTAATTTGTTACATATGTAAATAAAACCAGAAAGCAAAAAGCGACCTCTTCTTTTGTTTTATCTATCAAGTTGTTACATCTCCTCTGTCCTCAAAGGCAACTTGATTACTGCTGATCAATGTACGTACAAATTACAATCAACAATATAAATAAAACGCCTTTATTATATATTTAAAATTTATCAATTAAAGAACGATTTTCAGAAGAAAGTTTTTGAAATATGAAATTAGATTTATGATCTGGGATACGATAATTAATTTTATTAACAGATTAAAGGGGCTAAAACCCAGCCCCCAAAAAAAAAAAAAGCCCTAGTTCTGTTGTTGTGGATAATTGAAACTGAATTTATATTATAAAAATAAAAATTAAACAAAAATAGAAAGAAATTACATAAGAAATCTCACCTCCTCTTGTAACAACCCCTCCGATCTTTGACCTCAGTTTTCTTCTTGCTCTCGCCGGAAGAAGCGGAGCCGCCGCAGTCAACGGCGGCGGCGATCTGGGCTAACTCGGCGCCGCAAGAACTCAGCTCCGAGAGAGTCTCGGTAAAAGATCTCGAGATTTGGAGCGCAAGTTCTTGGGCCGAGACAGGCCCATCAAGTTCTTTAACGGGCTTGTGAAGAAGCGTTTGGAGTTGGGTTGCAATTTCTTTTCCCTTTATCAGCTCCATTATCGCTCTTTTCCTCTTTGCATGAAAATCATCACTACCCATTTTTGTCTATCTTTTTTGCCTTTTGAAGTCACACGCTACAGTGTGTGTATGTGCGTGTTTTCTTTTTGGGATGTTTTTGTGAGTGGGGTTGAGATCTAAGGGATAAGAAGAAAGTGGGTTTGGTGATTGCTGCTCATTTTTATGTTATTTTTGGCAGTGAAAGAGTAATGAATTAAGTGATTGGGGGGAAAGAGAGAGGTAAGTTAATGGAAAATGGGAGGAAGGCAGATAGAAAAAACCCTTGTGAAGTTTTGTGGAAATGGATAAAAAGGACAAGACAGGGGATGACGTCAGCTATCTGACGTCACTATATGACGTTCTTGTTTGCTGGTCATGGGCATTATGTTTTTTTTTTTTTTTTTGAATTGGTTACGCGCTAGGACCTTCTAGTCTTGATAGATCTGGACCGTATACTGTCTGGAACACCTTGGGACCGTAGATCCAGTGAGGAGTAGCAGATCCGTGGCCAGGAAAAAACGGGACTAGTGGTGGACCAGCTTTCTAGATTTACAATGTGAAGGGTAATTTGGGTGTGGCGCGCGTATTAGGGCTGATCAAGATAAATCGAAAATCGCACCGAATCACACCGCACTACACTGTAGTTACTTATTTATTGAAAATTGTGATTAATATTTTTTAACTGAACCGCACTGTATAGAAGAATGCAATTACAATTTGAGGTTTCAACTACATAAACCAATAGAATACTATATATATATATATATATATATGGGGAGGATCAAGTGAGGCTCACGCCTGGTGAGGCATAATAATGACTAATCTCAACCATCCCCCACTATTAATCAATGGGTATGATTTAATGGATAAAAATATATTAAAATATTAATTTAATCAATATAAGGGTAGTAGGGTAAAATAACATAACAAGTTAGTTACAAAATGGAATCAAATCTATTTCTCTCTCATACATCTCATTTTCCCCAATCTCACGTCTCTCTTTCTCTCTCTCTCTCTCATTCCTCCATTAACGCAAATAAAAAGAAAAACTGTGAAGAACTCGAAAATTACAGAGAAAAACACGAAAAATCGGTGCAATATTACAGATAAATAACGAATGCAAAGAGTTCGAAAACTAAATATGCAACAAAAACTCAACTAAATATGCATTATCCAAAACTATCTACGCAGTAAAAAAACTAATATGTAGTGACAAAGATAAACCAACTATGCAAGATGTCATAAATTATGCAACAAAATCAACTAACTATGTATTATCTAGAACTATCTATGACGTTGTGGAATAACTAAATATGCGAGACATTATGTAACATCTCATTTTTATAATTTCCAAAAGAACATCCCATTTTCATAACTAAATATACATTATATTGAACTTATTTATGCAGTGTAGTATAACTACATACGCAAAGACGTTATATTCAATTATGTCTTGTTTTCATAAAACAGTGCAACAAAATAACTAAATATGCATTATTTGATGTCTAATTATACAAAGAGGAAGAACTCTAACTATCTTTGTAAAATAAAAATATTTGGAAAGAAAAAACAGCTCCTTAAATTCCGCCACAAAATCCTAGTTAATGTTATTTCACTCTTAAAATCCGTTGGGACCACTAATTTGAACCATAAAATCTACTTTAGGACCACTAATTTGAATTACAAAATTACAATCTTACCCTTAAAATCGTGAAAAATTAGGAAATAATTAAAAAAACTCGAATTAATCACATCCCTTCATTTTTTAAGATCAATGGGTAAGATGAGTCCACACTTGTCTCACCTAGGGAGGGTGGTCTCATTTGAACCAAATCATATATATATATATATATAAATAGGATCAAATGAGACCACATAATTAGTGTGGCAGTGTGGACTAATCCTACCACAAATCTCAAATTTTAGATGGTTGGGATTTTCCCAATTTAATAATCATGTTATGTAATTGTATAATTAGACACTTTCAATCAATTTGGTAATCTGTTCAATCGATCCTTATCCCCCAATCTTCCTACTCTCCTCTCCAATGGCTCCATTCTCTTCCTCTCTCCTTTCTCTCTCCATGGCCTCCACAAGCTCATTCATCGCACGGCCGGTTGGGCGAATGAAAATATGATTAAGGTTGCTATTCCAAAGAGGATTATGAGTATGCTAAATATCATACACATGATTGCAAAAAACCATATTATTGGTTTGGTTTTTCGAGGTCAGTTCGAGAATCGGTTGTTCTCTTGATCCGAGCTTGTCACGTATAGTAATGGCGAATCGGGTGTTAAGTTCTCACGATTTACGGTTTGTTTTGGATCGTGATTTTCCTGGTTCGTGGGGCTTTTTGTTGAGCAATTGGTGGAGAATTGAGGTTGGCGCTTTTACGTTGATGGAGTGGTGTAGTTGTTGTTGTAGATGGATGATTGGTGAAAGAAGACGATCTTTGGCGTAGATGGAGTATTTTACACTTATATTTTTTCGATGTATACTTAGATGTGTTTTGATGTATAAATAGTTAATTTTTGTTAAACTTTATTTGTCTTTTGTTACGGATGTGGATTATATAATGAGATTTGTGCTGAGAAATTTGTGAACTTGGAGATTGAAATGTTGATTTTTTTTTTTTACAACTGGAATGTTAAAGTTATATCTATTTTTTTAGTTTGAGTTATATATATTAGATTCCATTAATATTATATGCTATTGAAGCTGTTATAACATTCAATTGAGACAACAACATATCTTTAAATCTTTAGTTATTGAATTGATAAGTTTATTTCTTGCTCATGTTATTGTTCCATATATTATTCATGTATTATACATTAAAACCCCAAAAACCGCTAGAAGCAGTTGAAAACTGCATATTTGTTTCATTCTCAAAAACCATGACATATAATCGAATTTGTAACCAAACCGCACTTAGCAATTCGGTTTGAAACTATTGAAAAAATCGACCAAACCGCACCGTGATCACCCCTAGCACGTACAACTTGGAAAATTTTAAAATGTAACTCCATGCACTATTCATGTTATACCAGATGTGTGTGTATATATATGCACGTACTTGGTGAATGGATAAATGTCAAATATACTATTGGTAAGTGGATAAATGTCAAATATTCACTATGTATTCCACTAATTCGAATATCATGTGCCCATGTATTGAATAATAAAATAATTATTGTATATGCATGTGACATTCATCCAACAAAATGAAAGAAGTCCGGGCTAATTATAAAAAAATCCAAAGATTTTTTAAAATTCCAAAAAAAATACTTTGCGATTTGATTTTGTCTTACATTTTTCACCTTTATATGCCAATTTTTTTTTTCAAAAACCCCATTGATATTTATAGAAGTGTTTAAGAGATAATCAAACCTGTGAAGACCACTTTCTGTAACTTTGAAACATCTCTGAATTTTTTTGTGAGTAGCCCAAACTTGAGGGAGTTTTTTTTTTTTTTTCTTGTAATTATCCCTAAAGTAAATCCAGCCCTTGTAAAGATATTGAAAGCACAAGTGAAGTTCGTAGTTAAAATCTAAGTACCTGTTTAGGATCACTTTTGAAATTAATTTTTGGATATAAAAGTCCATTTTAATAAAAATTTATGTTTAGTGATTAATGTAGAATGGACTTTTGGATAAGTTATTTCTACAAAAAGTCCATTCTAGAGAAGTCATAATTAGAGTTTTTTGAAAGTCACTTTTTAAGAAATTCATTTTGTGAATGAACTTTTGCACAAGTGCTCTAACACGCACTAAATCTAGCTTTATCCAAGAAGTAAATTAACTCTTTTTTTCTTAAAAAAAATTATAACAAAAAAGGTATAAACGTTATGATTAAAATATATTTTTCTGTATTTTATATTTTCTTTATTATGTATAATGTGAAATAACTCTAATAATATATAACTACAATAAGAAGACTTAATTTGTGTTTGTTTATATCAAGGTCATTTTGAATTTAATTGGCCTACTACATTTAATTTATTTAAAATAATAAGAAACATATTAATTAATGCATTGTTAGTCAATTAAGCTCATCAATTGATTAGATTGGTAAAATAAGCTAGTTTTTAGTTAATTAAATGTATGCTTAATTGTAAATATTTTTAATTAATTTATATTCAATTGATTAAATTATATGTATAATATAATAACTGTTTCAAAAAAATGTATAAGTAATAAGTTTTAGGTTGGTTAAAAGTAGACTTGGATTAATTCGTCAATTAATTAAATTGGCAAAGCATACCATCTCCTATTCCAACCATGTAGATGATTGACACGTGTGTTACATTTACCATGTTAATTTTCAAGAATAAATCAAGCACAAATTGTAGTGTTCTAAAATGGTAAGTGTAACACATGTGTCAATCATCTACACAGTTGAAATAGGAGATGAAACACGGTTTTGGAATATATAGAAGATCCCATCCGAATTGAATTGTAAATAAGCTTTAGGTACTCTTTACTTATCATTTTATCTTTAATTAATTCCTCAATATTGGTATTGGATACCCATCAGTATCGTTAATGGTATTTGTGCATTGCACGTCCAAAACTTCAACTGAATGTACTTTTGTGTGTTTTTTTTTATTTTATATATCTTTGATTTATATTTCTCTTTTATTTTGTCAAACTTCTTGTATTTTTTTAGTCAAATTAAATGCATTAAGAATAATAAACTTTAAATTTCGCATTTTGTTGATAGCTCTCCAAATGGCCGCAAATATTATTACTATCGAAAAGAAAGAATTTAAGTTATGGTAATATGATATCAACATTGTACTTCAGTGGTGGACGCTCGTATTTTCATGATAATCGGTCCGTTTTGATCCTATATGAACGTGTGTTTTCTTAATTTACCAAAAGTTCTATTGCCTTGAAAAGGACATCAATAACATGATTCCATGAATATATTATACAAACTTAAATTTTAGTCATTTATATGGATACCGTAAATCATTTTTTTTTTCCCGAGAGAGAGGATACTGACTATACAGTAAATCTATTAAAGTATTCAGTTGGACTACATACATTTCAGGCTAATTTATTAAATTAAAGTAATATTAAAATCTATTTAACTAATTAATTCCGAAAAAAGAAACCTTAATTATAGAGGTTGGGTCATATGACGGTTGATTGGTTCATTCGCGATGGTATGTGTGATAGAGATAGATTGTATCAGGTCTTGGTCTCCGGGATGTGGGCTTCCCGAGAGTCTCATTGAGGATATATTCGGGGTTCAGGTTCCGATTCTGACCACGGTCCGAGGATATCATGCGGTGGATGTTTACCTCTCTGGTGGGTTCTCTATGTCTTCTCGCAGGATTCTCTCCTAGAAATGCTCGAACCTTTTTGTATGGTGCCATTTGGAACGATGCTCTTATTCCTACTATCTCTATATTCCTTTTGCGCCTCCTTCGTAATCGTCTTCCTATGGATATCAAGCTTCGTGCACGTGGCACTTCCTCCTCACGTTGCTTTGTTGTTGCTTGAATAATCCACATTCATCTCCTCAGTCAAATATATCCTCGCCTCTTTTTGATGAATGATAATGTTCATCCGTGTGGAATCACTTTCTTCCTTGGTTTGACACTACACTTCCACACACCACCGATATGATATTGTTCTTTCATTTTGGAGGAATCGCACACACGGATCACACACGAGGCACTTGAGTCTCTTGGTTCCCTGTTTGATTTTATGGTTTTTCCTGGACGGAAAGGAATAGTGTCAAGATCAACACCTTCCTTGGCATCTCACATTATTTGGCGGGTGGGCCAGATATCTCGGATTCTTGTTTTAGGTCGGGCCTCAACCCATCGATTGGTCCGGATCTTCCCTACTTTGTTGGCTTTTTGCGGGAGTGCTCCACCACAGTTCCACGCAGTAGGGATTGTGATTTGGCGAGCCCTCGGTCTCCCGGATCAGTCGAACACGGATGGTTCGTTGATCGGGACACTTTGATTCTTTGGCGGAGGGGGATTGATTCGAGATCATTCAGCAGACTTATGTTGGCTTTTCATTGTTCTCTCCAGGCGGTGTCTAGCTTTCATACCGAGCTTTTAGCTCTGGAGATGGGACTGTGGCATGCCCGTCTTTTTTCTCTTCAGATTTGGATCGAGTTGGACGCAGCGGCGGTGGTCCTCACGATCACTTCCGGTGGCCTTGGCTCTTGGCAGATTCAACACATCCTGATTCGCATTCGAAACATGCTGAGGGACCTTCAATTGAAATGTAACACTAAATTGAAATAAAAGTTTTGAAATGCTAAAAGCCTGTAAAAGCTCAATTAATATGATCTCCATGTTCATATTTAATGGTGATAATTAATTAACTAAGGCAATACATTTCAATTGAAATGAAGGTGTGTTTACTCTTAAATACTTATATAATAGAAATCACAAAAATAAAAAATTCCAAAATCTCTCAAAAAGACTATTGGAGTGTTTGCAAAATGCAAACACTTCATATACAACCTTCCTCGTAATTACAGACTGAGATTTTATGTCCCACTCTCTATATCCATTGCATCGGATGAATTAAATGTGTATAAGATGATGTCATAATTATACACATGTCATTCATTTAATATATACTCCATCCGTCCCATTTATATAGTCCAGTTTGGACTTCTCACACAGATTAAGAAAAAAGTATTGAAAATTATAAATATGCAAAGACTTGACTTGATTTTCCCCAATTTAATGAATGTTGTAACTACAATTAAAATGCATATTAAATAGGGTTATAATAGTAAAAGAATGAAAAAAATACTATTAAATATGAAAAGTGGTCCAAGTGAGACTATATATTTGGAAAATCACAAAAATGAATAGTGAACTATATATTTGGGACGAAGGGAGTAAAATAAAGAGTTGAATAGGGAAAAATGGAACATCATATCTCATCCCCATAATTACCTAATTCAAGAAAACATTGTACAAGAATCTTTAAAGAAAAAAAAGAAATATATAAAAATAAACATTATTTAACGTGGGCCTGAAATTCGAAAAACAGGAGCTATTACAGGTGCACCCACCAGAAATTCTACGGTTGTCCCGCCAAGAAGCAAGTCCAGCGACTCGAACATGATCCCTTCACTTTCGAGGTCACCTATCGTGGGACCCACACCTGCCACATGTCCTCCACCGCCCCTTCCGCCGCCGCCCCACCGCCACCAACCACCACCACCACCACAATGCACCCCGGCCCAAATATGCCCTTTTCTTCATCATCATTCCCTTCTACTACTGATCAGTGGCTCTCCATGCAACTCTTCCACGATCTTGGCGGCGTTTCCGCCGGCACCAGCGGCGGCGGCGCTGGCCCCTCCGCCGCCAGGTTTCCCGACTACCAGCTGCCGGTGGCGGATATGGCTGATGCGATGTTCAATTCTGGCAGCAGTAGCAGCAATAGCATGGATCTCATCTTCTCTTTTGTGGATGACAAGTGGGACCCAGCAGAGGAAGAGAAAGATTAAGATTAATTTTAGTGACAATTACAAAAACCTCCCTCAAATTCGGGCTAATTACAAAAAAAAATCAAATGATTTTTTTGAAAATTGCAGGAAAAAAAAGAGGTTTGATTTCATTTACATTTCTTCCTTCACAAGCAAACCAGAATATTAGGATTACATCCTTAATATTAGGATTACATCCTTAATTTTAAGACATAATCAAACCAAAATGTTTTTTTTTTGTAATTTTAAAATATCTCTAGTTTTTTCGTAATTAGCCCAAACCTCAGGGATTCTTTTGTAATTATCCCTTAATTTTACCAAAACTTAAATATAAACATATATACATAGTGATGTGAAAAAGATTAATTGATAGTTTTTTTTTTATTAATAGTACAGTCTAATTAACCTTTAATTAGAAATTAAACTTTTGGAGGTGAAAATGGCCAACAAATTTTGGTATTCTGATTGTCAGATT
Organism: Rehmannia glutinosa; assembly: GCA_016081115.2. Classification (NCBI taxonomy): domain Eukaryota; kingdom Viridiplantae; phylum Streptophyta; class Magnoliopsida; order Lamiales; family Orobanchaceae; genus Rehmannia; species Rehmannia glutinosa. The sequence continues at coordinate 27,113,566 of CM071929.1, read as the reverse complement.
TGTACTTGATTTGATTCATTCAGTTTTGTTGTTTCTCGAAATTGGCAATAATGGTGCTATTGTGCCTTGTAATTTTTTCATTAAATTTTGTATTTTTATAAGTTGTTAATCAGAGCTTTTCTTTTTGCCTAATTAAATATTAACGTATAGGTCTCCCGGCCATTTGATTAGTTTACTTATTTTGTAGCAAAAAGGGAACATAATGTTGGAATATACTATCCAAACAGATAACTAGTAATATTAAATAACCGAAATTGGATTTGGGCCCAACAAATGCTCAAAAGAGAAAGGGGAAGGGCAATTGGGCCCAACAAATGGAGACATACATTAGGCTAAAGTACATTAAATTCATTAGAAATTATTAAAAGTTAAATATGTGGTCAGATAGTTAGCAAAACAAAAAGATCAACTTTCGATAATTTCAATTTTAAAATGAAAAATAGGAACACTACAAGAAAATCCCAGTTTACCGATAGAATTTACCGACAGAAATGATTTTGTCACTAATTTTTACAATTACCTACAGAATAAAAAATATCATTTTCTCCCAAATTATACCAACAAATTACCGATAGATTACCGACAATTTTTCAATTACCGACAGATTTTCTGTAGGTATTTACCAATATTTACCTACAATGATTTTACCTACACTTTACAATTTTCTTAACATTTACCTACAAATTTTTCTGTAGGTAAACTGGTTTTTTCTTGTAGTGGAAAAAGCACGGAATCGAGCTATGTCCATAGGCTATCCTATAAGTAGCTGGAAATATATCATAACTTTACTCCTCTCCTAGAAAGAATTATGGTTATTTAAAATTTGTCAACAAAATTAGCTCCAATAAGTATCTATAAGTATGAGCTCCAAATTCTTTGAGATTCAAATCGAATTCATGGATTTGAAACCGAAGATTTTAAATTCATAATAATAAATTCATTGAAGTTGTATGAAAGAAGCTAAGTCATTTTATAATGATTTTTCAGACCATTTGAAGTTATTTTAGAAGATTTCAAGTTCATTTTAAATGGAGTCATTTAAAATTATTCTCTCAAATCCTCTTCCTAAATCCAAATGCAACCCGAGACTTCATTTGGATTGTTGGATTTGAAGCTAAGAATTACAATCCATAATAATAAATGTAGTGAACTTGTTCTGATATAATGGATATTTCAAATTCATAAAATCAAATTTTGAACTATTTTTTGAGTCATAACAGTGGATTTTACACCCACCTTAGATGAAAACCATCTATACAAATCTTTTCTTCATATCTATATCTATCAACCCAAGTTCAGCTTCAAATTACATTCGCCTTATACTTTGTTAAAAAAACAAAAAAATAAAACATATGCTACTATACTATTATCCTCTTATATTTTAGTTTATATCAATTTCAACAATATATAAGGATATTAAATGTAAAAAAGGCAAAAATTCCCATCATTAATAACCAAAAACTCTCAAGAATATAAATAAAGCTTTTTTGAAAGAAGAATACACACAAAGCAAAAGAATGGAAAAAAAAATAAATAAAACAGAATGCGTATTAAATTCATATTAAATATTAAATTCATACCCTATCCTTTGGATAAGCAAATTCGTGCAGTGGGGCAATGCACTGTACGGCCGTAACCAATTGGTTAATTGCTCACCAAACATCGCTGTAGGTTTTGTAGGAGAGGAAAGTTGACACTTCTCTTTCACATACAAAATAACAAAATCCTACATTTTCTTTATTAGTACCACCATTGAAATTTAATTTAATTACAAGAAAGTCTTTCCTTTCAAAAAATAAAAAAAAAACTACAAGAAAATCCAAATTCTAAAGTTTACAAACACTCCGCTAAGGCATTACAAATACCACTTTGAGGTTTGTGTTTTCTTTACAAATATACCTTTACCATGCAGTTTACGTAATTTATGAAATAGAGACAAGAGTGATAATGTCTGACACGACACGATAACTCGACACGAACTCGATCTTAAGTTATTGAGAGAAACCCGAACATGAACACGAGAAACCCAAACCTGACATGATGTTACTAATTTGTCTAAAATGTAGTAATTTTAAATTTTCATCAACTTTTGATGTATTTTAAGCATAACCCAAAATTAACCCGAAATCAAACACGAACCCAATCTGATGACCCGAATTGCCACCCTTAAATAGAGACTGTAGTGCAATCTTCAGTTCATCCCATAATTAATTTATAAGGTTTCGACAGAGCGAGATGGAAAACATTTAATTACAAATTCTAAAAAGAGGTGAGAATTGAGCCATAAACATGCATCCTAGTTAGATACGGGGACACGACTAATTAGATGCTACTCGATTGGATATCATCATCCAACATCCTTATGATTATGGCATGTGTCTAATTATGACATTTGCATGTGATTTTTTTTTTTAAAAATGTGCTACCTAATTGGGTAGCATCTAATTAACTTTATAAATGAATTAATCTCAAACCTAAATACCTATTTACTAACTCAAAATTAGTAGATTGCTGTAAGTTGCATATTTTTTTTGTACGCAAACTGTTATCATATTATGCTATTACTAATACATAATCCTAAGTTGAAATTGTACGCAAACTTGATCATAAGAGGCAAATAAAACATTCTTCCACGTGTGCTTGTAATTAGTTAGGATGCAAGTTGAATTTAATAACTCAAATAATTTTTGAAGTTCAATTGGCACATATAGACATAAAATGTAGACTAATAATAAGGCCAATAACCCACAAGGCTTAATTTATATCTATGATACTCAAGTCTCAAATAAGTAAATTGAAAAACCACTGTCCCATCTTTGCAACTTGTTGCAATAGATGGCGAAGTAGCTAGATCAGTACAATCAATATTTGTACCTCTAGCTTTTGGCTTTTTATTGGTAGGAAATTCTTGATCATGGAGTGGGTCCCTCCAAGGACCCTGGAAATAAAATGGAGACTTTTTTTTTCGACCAAGAGATATCTTTATACCAGTCGAGTGCGCAGATTATACACTTATATTACGGCCTACGGGCATTTGTCATTTCCATGTCTAATTCTAATCCTCCAATGGAGGAGTGGCAACCACAACTCCTAAGTAATTAATATCTTTTATTTTGGCAAAAATTTGTGTGAGACGGTCTCACGGATGTAGATCCGTGAGACGGAGCCCTTACACAAAGTTTTAAAGGTTTTTTTTCAGATTTTATTTTTCTTAGGGTTTATATTTGTTTTTTAGGGTTTATTTTGTTTCTTGGGTTTATTTTTAATTGATTTGGGTTTTAGGATTTTTAGTTTTTTTTTAGGGTTTATTTTTTATTTTTTGGATTTATTTTTGTTTTTCGGGTTTATTCTTCATGGTTCATGTTTTTAGGGTTTATTTTTGTTTTTTCATGGTTCATTATTATTTTAAAATTTATTTTCATGATTCATGTTCTCAAGACGGAGCCCTTAGGAGGTCCGTCTCACGGATTTTTATTTCCGTGAGACCGTCTCACAAGAGACTTGCTCTTTTATTTTTACACCATCTAAACAATGGCGTAGCCAGGACAGTATAATAGGCTGAGCCGATATACAAAAGTGGAATGAGCCAATTAGAAAAACCATGAAAAATTATATAAATTTCAACTAATATAATTTTTTAAAAAAAATTGCTTAGTAACAAAAAAAAAATTAAAAGAGGGGGGTCGGGGCCCGGGTTGGCCCCCCCTTGGCTACACCAATGCATCTAATAATATTTATGTTACACTCATTGGAAGAGATTGCAAACACTAAATATGATTATTAAACTATTCGCTGGAAATAATCATTTTTTAGTATTTGCAAATGTCAGCTTCTGTTTATGATTGTACTTCAATTAATCGATCAAAACCTAAAGCAGGGGTAGTGGTACTTTAAATTTCTGATTTTGCTTCTGGTATTGAAAGTTATACAAAACAAAATACTTTTACAATTTGTTAACCAAACATTCTCTCATAATTTAATCAATTTTCAATTGTTATTTGTAAATACTATCAACTTTTAATTCTCAGCTAACAAATCACTTTCTCCAAAAGAATAAGTGTTTGCAAACACTTCCAATATATTGTACTTGTACATTGATTGTTTGGAAGATGGAAAAATAATTAACTTATTCTATAAAAAATAAAATAATTTGTCATCATTCATGCACATCATGATATATTTTTCATAAAATATAGTATTAATTAGGGGCGGCAAATCGTTTGTGTTGGGCCGTTATCGGGCCGACACGATAACAGCCCAATACGATTAGCTCAAGCACAAATACAACACAATATTTTTATTGGGCCTAAAATTTAAACTCAAATACGACATAAGAAAAACACAAAAAACACAACACGACAAAATAATCAAAAAATTAAAAATTTATTTAATGAGACTCTTAGGCCCATTAGCCTATTAAATAATAATATATTTTAATTTTTATTTTTATATTTGATACTTATAATCTCTGTTGTAAAAATCTCCCTTAATCCCGATTAATACCCGCCTAGGCGCTAGGCCCCCGTTGTCCGCCTACGATTTTTTTCCGATTAGGCCTGTCTAATACCGACCAGGTCCCGCCTAACCCCACTTAGGCTCCGTAGGCCCCAGTATGCCGCCTAACGAGCTCCTAGTGCTTTTTACAACATTGCTTATAATACATATTCTATTAAATTATCAATAGAAATAGTCAAATACAAATAGTCAATTACCAGTAAATTATATATACAACTAATCTATTACGATTAATGTGTCTTATCAGGCCTTATTATTAGAGATGGCAGTGGGGCGGGAAATCTCTGTTCTCCGTGGGGATCCACCCCAAACGGGGCGAGGATTTCCCGAAATTTTCCCCCGTGGGGACGGGGACAGGGAAAGTTAATTTTCTCCCCGTTGGCGGGGATGGGGCGGGGACGGGGATCATATTCCCCGCCCCATTCCCCGCGGGGAACCGCTTATTAAATATATAATATAATATTTATAATATATTATAAATATATCCACATTAAATATTAAAAATGATAAATATTTAATTTATTTTATTAGTGAGTGGTTAATTAGTTTTTTTATATGATTTATTAATATTAAAAATGACTATTTTTATAAAAAAAATATTTTTTTGCAAAAAAAAAAAAATTAAAGTGGGGAACGGGGAATCCCCGCGGGGATGGGGATGTGGGAAATTTATTCCCCGTTTGTCTCGCGGGGATGGGGACGGGGATGGGGATCGTTCTCCCGCCCCGCCCCGTTGACATCCCTACTTATTATGTTTATCGAGCTAGCCCGATTTTAAGCTGATTTTAATGGGCTTTATTGTATCGTCCCGATAACAATCAATCTTGATAAGTCCCAACTCAAACCCTATTTTTTGTCGTGTTCGTATTGGTAAAGTACGTGCCTCAAATTACCACCCTATCTAGTATGTTTAATTTAAAGGCCCAAACTACGGACTACCAGGTGGGATGGTATGATCAAATGGCCATTCTTGTTATCCAAAGATCAACAGATATATTGGTGCTTTGCTATTTGCTATGAGGTCCAACTTGCTCCATTAGGGGGCCACTGTACTATGTACCTTTTTAACATAATTATTACATGAGATGGTGGGTGCAGCTACCACTTGGATTTATAGTTAATTAGGCTAATACATAAATTCAATTATTTAAATTTAAATTATTTTATTTTCACTTCGTTGGAAGAATGGAATTCCTTTTCTGTTTCTTTTTTTTTTTTTGGAATAAAATGAGACATGTTAATACATCAACATCTTAATACGCTTACCTCAAAAAAAAAAAAAACATCTTAATACGCGATTCAATTATTATATTGTTATAAAATCACTACAACATAAATGACATTAGGTAATACTCAAAAAATGTTACCTAATGGCTATAAAATGTTACTATAGACAATAGGTAGCACTTTTATGGCGCTGCAGTTGCCCGTGATACCTATAGTCAAAGGTATCACTCTTATTAGCTTTTAGTAACATTTTTTCTAAGTGTTACATTAAGTTTTATATTGGTAACACTTTGAAGCAATACTTCTAAAGTGTTACATATGAATCTTTTGTAACACTTTTTTTGTAGCACTTCATAGAAATACTATTATTTGCCACCAAATAGATTCGAACCCACTACCATTTATGTATGGAAGTGGCAATTTGCCACTAAGCTAAGTTGATTCTTATTACAACTTTTGCTTTGTTTTATATATACACATACACACAAACACACACATATATATATTATATGTATATATAATATATTTTATATAATAAAGATTATATTATATAATATATGTATTAAATTATATTATACACTGTATATATCAAGTTTTATATTGTATAGTATATAGTTTGAAAATCATATTATATTATATATTAAAGGACACAATAAATTAAAAATATAAAAAATATATAAAATAAATTTATCGACTAATAAATATTCAATTGGTAAAAATAAAAATATATAAAATTAATTTACCGACAGATAAAAAAGTTCTAACAGTAAAAAAATTAAATAATAAAGAAAATAACGAAATAATTCCTACGTAATTACCGACAACATCAATTTTCATTGGTAACTTTTTAAAAAAAAGTAAAAAAAAATAGAAAAAAAAGGTTAATGATGAAATTGGTCTCCGTTAGTAAAAATTAAAAAAATAAATAAATAATAATAATAAAATATATACATGCGCATTTAAGACGGAATTAATTGCCTTCGTAAAAAATAAAATAATAAAAGCAAAACTAAAATACTTTGTAAAAAGTAAACGAAAATTCAGTTAAAAAAATATAGTACATGATGTTTACAATTTTTAGGTTTGGTGACATCAATTAATTAAATAAATATTTGACATGATTTAATGATAGTTATATAATTTTGTGTTAGTAAAATATAGCTTAAAAAGTGTTACAATCAATAAAATATATTGTTGTCAAGAATGCTTCTTAAATAAAGTGATACCTATTTGCGTTACAAAAGAAATAACAAAAACAAAGTGATACTTAAAAAGTGTTACTTATGTAAAAGTGTTACATATAAGCGTTACATATTGATAAGTGTTACATATTTGCGTTACAAAAGAAATAACAAAAAATAGTGATACTTAAAAAGTGTTACTGTTGGGATTTGGTCCAGCATCCTGCCTGCAATGGGCTTTAAAAGAGGCGCGGCGCGCGCCCGCGATTCGAACTCGTGAGCGCTTGGATTGCATAGTTAAGGGATAGCTTAAAGGATATGATTTGACTACCTATACCAACAGATGATCTTCTTTTCTCGGTGCCCATTACATGTAAACTCCGGGTTAAGCGTCTTGGCCCTGGGAGAGACATGGGATGGGTGACCCTGGAAGTTTTCCAGGTGCGCGTGAGTGAGACAAAGCACGCTGTAAAAAGACTCATGTTTGGTTTGTGGGGGCGATCAATCCGAGTAGCCAGAGGTCCAACAACCGGTATCAAAGCAGTCACGAGTTCAAATTCCCTTGGAAGCACGCTGCAGTGAGGTTGCCGAGAATTTTGGAACGAGATCTTTGGCGCAATGGAGAAACGGACCGGCGAAGGTAGGTTGCCGGATGGCGAATCGAGGTAAAATAGACGAATCGGGTGTAGGTTTGCTCGGTGGACCAAATCAAGGGTAGGTTGCCAGGTGGCGGAAATGATCGAATCGAAGGTGTAGGTTCTTTGGGTGGACCAATCAAGGGTAGGTTGCCAGGTGGCGGAACTCGTAAAATAGATCGAATCAAGGTGTAGGTTGTTGGGTGGACCAGAATCGAAGGGTAAGTTGCCGCTGTGGCGGGCCCATCGAGGTAAACAGATCGAATCGGGTGTAAGTTCTTGGGTGGCCCCGGAGGTCGGGCGTGACGCGACGCTTGAATCAGGCCCCGAAGAAGTTACCGGCGTTACAAGGAAGTTTGGCGACAATGAGGTTGCCAAGACTGAGCCGAGAAGATGGCATGTCTTTGGGAGGGGATTGTTGGGATTTGGTCCAAGATCCCGCCTCGCAATGGGCTTTAAAAGAGGCGCGGCGCGGCCCGCGATTCGAACTCGTGAGCGCTGGATTGCATAGTTAAGGGATAGCTTAAAGGATATGATTTGAACTACCTATACCAACAGATGATCTTCTTTTCTCGTGCCCATTACATAAAACTCGAGGTTAAGCGTCTTGGCCCGGGTAAGACATGGGATGGGTGACCCCTGGGAAGTTTTCCGGTGCGCGTGAGTGAGACAAAGCGCTAGAAAAAAGACTCATGTTGGTTTGTGGGGGCAATCGTCAATCCGAGTAGCGCTAGAGGTCCAACAGTTACTTATATGAAAGTGTTACATATTGATAAAGTGCTACAAAAGTGTTACACAAATATTGTAATGTAAAAAGTGTTACAAACATATGTTACATATGTACCTTATGTAAAAAGTGCTACAAAATTTGTGTTACCTAATGTCATTTATGTTGTAGTGAATATATATTTTAGTTTTTTTACACTAGAAATTCAATATAATTCATTAGATTAAATTAGATCCATATGATCACACCACTAATGGCACAAAATATATACAATAAATATTGTCTCATTTAAAATAAACCTAAACATTACTTTCATCTATTCTCATTCCTAACTAATCAGTCAAAAATACCTTCTTGTGTAACATCAAAAATAAAAACAATTTTTAGAGATAAGAGAAAAATATACTTAGTCAATATATATTGTCAAGACTTGTTCCTATGTCCTAAACTGAGAAAAATTCACTTTTGGTCCCATTAGACTTACCCCTTGATGATTTTAGTCCTATTAAATTCATTTTTAGTCCCAAATCGATATTTTTCACCAAAAATAGTCCCATAGGACCTGGAAACTGAAAATCCGTTAAAAAACTAACGAAAACCGTTAGTAATGACAAAAATGGTCCCATATGACACCAAAGTTAAAATTTTAACGACAAAAATTGTCTCATAGGACACCAAAGTTAAAATTTTAACAAAAAATGGTCCCATTATTCTTTTTTTGATTAAATTTAATATTATTGATGATAAAAATTATTTTAAATTTTATATTTTGAGTTATTTATTTAAATTAATATAGTGAATGTCCATGTTGAAACTAAAAAAACTCTCTGTCCTTCAAATATTTATCTAAAAAATATCTTTTTCCAGTGCATTTCATTTCACTAAAACAAATTCTCTTACTCAAAATATTTAGAAAAACAAATAATTTTCCTATATTTTTTTTTAGATTAAATCACTTCTTGATTTTGAAAATACAAATAATTACAAAAACTACATTTATGTATTAAAAAATATATGTAGTTCAACTATCAATAAAATAAAAAAGTTTACGATATTAAATAATTTCAGAATTTTTATATATAGGAATTATTTTTTAAATTTTTAGAAAAGTACTATTAAAAATATTTTAGTAATGTTAACCTAGCTCACATTTTTCTTTTTTATTTTAAAATATTATATTTTTATTTTTTATGTTTTTAATCAAACTTTACATTTTCTCATAAAAAAATAAATTTTACATATATACACATACATGCACCGGGTTATATGAGATCACTATCCTGGGACAAAAACATAGGGACAAAAAAAAACAAAACTTTAGATATATACACATGCATGCACTGGGTTATATATGCATGTATTTGATCTTTTTTTTTCATATTACATATTCACAAAAAAAAAATTAATTAACATCTACTTTTAAAAGTTATTTTTCAGAAAATTTAAATTTTATAATTTGGGTTATAAATTTTATCATTTATTTCACTTTGTTAATTTTCTAATTAAAATAAATACATGTATTTAATCTCTTTTTTTTGTATTACACATTCACGGAAAAATATTAATTAACATCTATTTTTAAAAATTATTTTCCAGAAAATTTATTTTATATAAGTTGAATTATAAATTTTATCATTTATTTTACTGTGTAAATTTTCTAATTAAAATAAATTATACATGTATTTCATCTTTTTTTTGGTATTACACATTCACGAAAAAAAATTAATTAACATCTATTTTTAAAAATTATTTTCCAGAAAATTTATATTATATGAGTTGAATTATAAATTTTATCATTTACTTGTTAATTTTTTAATAATAATAAATAAAAAATAGTAATTATTTTCCAGAAAATTAGTTTATTTAGATTTTAAAGAAAAAATCACTTTTGGTCCTATTAGACTGAGCATCTGATGATTTTAGTCTCATTGTTCTCACTTTTAGTCCCAAATCGCAGGTTTGACTTTCAATTTAACAGGCTTGACCATTAATTTTTTAACGGTGGGACCATTAGTGAGACAAGAAAAATCTTATGGGACTATTTTCAAGACATGAGACTAAAATCATCAGAGAGTAAATCTAATGGGACCAAAAGTGAATTTTTCTCGTCTTAAACTTAATGTAGAGGGTCTGATGTGTTTTTGCAATTGGGTCTTACATTAAATAAAAACAAATGACTTTGAACTGGCGAGAACCTGGCGAATCCAATTACGACCAATATTCTTGTCCCCAAGTGTAAGTTTTTATATATATAGTTGAACTAGTTGCCCACAGGAAAATATTTATTACTATTAATTGCACAATGTTAACGTGTGGAATTTATTTGTCATAAGAGGAACAACTATATATACCAACAAGAGTTTTTTTATCACAAAAATAATTTTTTTAAAACAACAAAATAGTATTTAGGTTGTAGTGATAATTTTTGTTGTCACGAAATTATCACTATTCATATATCATTAATTAGTTATCAATAATGATGACAACTTAAATACTGTTAATAATAACAACATAATTAAACACTAGTTCTTGTCACTGTTAAGCTTGTGAGAAACAATTAATGTGACGAGATAATGATTATTGTAACTTTTTTCTTGTTGAGGAAAATGATTATTGTAACTTAGTATATATTATAAATGACAATTTTCATATTATGACTAATTTTATTCTTTTTTCTTATAGTGTCTTTGTGAAAGATAAGCTAATCACGAGCTTGAAAGAGAGCTAATGAGATGTGGAATTGTATTGTATGCATTCAAATAGCAAAATTAATGTTAAAATTAATGTTGTGCTTGGATACATGAATTTTCACATTTCGTTCCGCTAGATATATATAAAATTTTTTACCCATAAATGTGATTGTCTACCAAAATTTTCAGGAAATATACTATTCATATCACCCACTCATATTTTTCCTCTCACTTTATTATACGTAAATCGCATCTATCCTCTTTTCAAGAAAACCAAATCATTATCACACATTTTTCCATATATTTCACTATTTACCCACTTATATTTTTTTAACCACCAATCATTATTTTAGTATTTCTATATCACATCATCTTTCATTACTACATTTCCATTTCATATTTATACACATCTTTAAAAATTCTCCCCAACAAAATTTTCGCGCTATTAATTCTCGAACAAATAAACTTTCCAAAATGAAAATATATCCAATCGGAACCTAGCTAAGAGGCTTCCTCTTACATATTTATAGTATAACTACTAAAGATCATACAGATTTTACTGGAATATAGAATCAACAATCTAGTGCTTCATTTTTGCATCTTTATTTTCTTTTCAACATTTGTTCTTTATGTTTCATCAGAAAATTTATCCCCTAAGTCAAAATATTGAGAAAAGAACCACAATATATCCAGAAAATACTCCAATGAAAATATTAGTGAAACTTCCATTTTGAGGAATAAGAAATATTAATTACACTTCATTACACAATTATTAATGTAATACTTACTGTATATATATATAGCTCAATAAAACTGATCAAAGTAGTGCAAATTATCTATATCACCAAGCTGATTAACCTCCATATCAAGCCCATGAAAACTAGTGGATTCACATGACTGAAAACCAGAAGCCTCCATGGGAGCCCATACGGGCCTATATCCGAATGGTTCGAGCCCGATAACGTCGTCCTGCCATGGATCCTGCAGCGTTGATTTGGCCTCAGATACATCTTCACTAATTTGAGCATGATCTTCTTCTTTAGGTTCTTGTTTAACTGATGAAGAAATATTAGTCATGGGATTTATCGGGTCTTTTTTGGAGGGGCTAATAATATTTGTTTGGAAACTAATAAGATTGGGCTGATTCACAGGATCTGAATCAAGAATGAGATGAGAATGTGTTTGTGTGCATGTATGGTGATTGAAGTATGTGATTTGGTACAATATTGAATCTTCTTCTTTGGTACTTCTTTGCACTTGTCTTGTAGCTTTGCAACCTTCATACTTGTGGGTGCACCTGTAATAGCACCTGGTACAGCACCAAAAACAAAGAATATAAGATTAGCAATCATTCTTGATCAGAAAGTTCTATGGGCGGGGAGTGAGGGTCGATGGGGTTCATCCCCGAGTACTATATATAATTTGATTATGGTAATTAATCCAAAGGTCATTTATCACTACTATTCCTTCATCGATAACTATTTAAGTACTAATATACTTGCAATGATCTAATTAACGGATGATATTTTCTATTCCAGAAGGGTGTTTCATTTCATATTCCATGTCACGGATGATTGTCATGTGTATCACAGACACAGATAATTAATTTTGAAGCATAAGTCAAATCTAAATTATCGGCTCTTAATATGATAACTTATATATTCGTGATCGATAATCGTCCGTGAGATGTAATATGAGATGAAACACTTTCCCTCATAGAAGATCTCACCCGTCTAACTAATGGGTTTTTTTGGGCAATTCCATTTCTAATCAAGATTAAGATTAAGATCTAATGAGAAAGAGTCTATCTTCTTAACAATTTATTGATCCATATGTATATTTACCTTGGATATTTGGAATTGAGGATATCCTTTTGTCCATATTTCCTCCATGCGCAACCATCTTCCATTGTTGAAGATACTGTCACCCATGAATCTGTGCTCCTTCTGGAAATAATTACCATATATATAAGGTAAGTAATTAATTATCCACTGATCATCAATGCTAATTCAATTAGATTTCTCACATAGCAAAACATATTACAAGTGTAGAAGAAATCTACAAAAGAACACATATATAAGGAAATTAATTATAGCTAACTAATTAAATTACAAGTAGATAATGGTTTTAGTCCATGTATAGTGTATACACTGATTTCAAAATTAATGCCCCTATATATATATATACAGTTTAAAAGATAGTGCTGAAAGTGGTAAGAAAAAAATAAATATATTTTTCTTTTGCCATATAAAGTACCAAAAAACGATTCAGTGTAAGAAGAGGCCTTTGTGATTTCTAAAAGGCAAAAATATGCTTAATTATATAGACTTCTTAATTAATTTGTTACATATGTAAATAAAACCAGAAAGCAAAAAGCGACCTCTTCTTTTGTTTTATCTATCAAGTTGTTACCTCACAGGCAACTTGATTACTGCTTATCAATGTACGTACAATCAACAATATTAACGAAAAAACGCTTTATTTTTATAAATTGATCAAACTCGTGTCGATATCCTTAAACTCCATATATTTCTGTGGAGGTCAATGAATTCAAGAGGTTGAGATCCAGGACAAGAACGATATTCAGAAAAAGTTTTTGAACTTTGAAATTAAATTCATATTATATATATATGGGTTATGATAATTTTATTAACATTTTCATTAATAATTGAAGGGGCTAAAATCTAGACCCAAAAAAAAAAGAGAAAAAGCAAAAATAGTTTAAATTCTTGCCCCATTTACAAACCCTAATTCTGTTGTTGTGGATAATTGAAACTGAATTTATAATATTTAAAAAATAAAAAAATCTCACCTCCTCTTGTAACAACCCCTCCGATCTTTGACCTCCGTTTTCTTCTTGCTCTCGCCGGAAGAGGCGGAGCCGCCGCAGTCAACGGCGGCGACGATCTGGGCTGATTCGGGGCAGCAAGAACTCAGCTCAGAGAGAGTCTCAGTAAAAGATCTCGAGATTTGGAGCGCAAGTTCTTGGGCCGAGACAGGCCCATCTAGTTCTTTAACGGGCTTCTGAAGAAGCGTTTGAAGTTGGGTTGCAATTTCTTTTCCCTTTATCAGCTCCATTATCGCTCTTTTCCTCTTTGCATGAAAATCATCACTACCCATTTTTGTCTATCTTTTTTGCCTTTTGAAGTCACACGCTACAGTGTGTGTATGTGCGTGTTTTCTTTTTGGGATGTTTTTGTGAGTGGGGTTGAGATCTAAGGGATAAGAAGAAAGTGGGTTTGGTGTTTGCTGCTCATTTTTATGTTATTTTTGGCAGTGAAAGAGTAATGAATTATGTGATTGGGGGGAAAGAGAGAGGTAAGTTAATGGAAAATGGGAGGAAGGCAGATAGAAAAAACCCTTGTGAAGTTTTGTGGAAATGGATAAAAAGGACAAGACAGGGGATGACGTCAGTAATATGACGTCACTCCATGACGTTCTTGTTTGCTGGTCATGGGCATTATGTTTTTTTTTTTTCTTTTGAATTGGTTACGCTGGGACCTTCTAGTCTTGATAGATCTGGACCGTTTACTGTCTTGCACACCTTGGGAACCGTAGATCCAGTGAGGAGTAGCAGACCCGTGCCCAGGAAAAAAGGGAATTAGTGGTGGACCAGCTTTCTAGATTTATAATGTGAAGGGTAATTTAGGTGTGGCGCGTACAACTTGGAAAATTTTAAAACAGATGGTTTTTTTAGAGGTGTTTTAGCCATTTTTTTTAAATATATTTTTTAGCCATTTTTTGATATGAAAAATCTAATTTATCCTTGAGTTAATTTAACTGAACAAAAACATACATCCCTGTGACTCGACATCGAGTTACTGTATATTGTGACTCGATGTCAAGTTACAACATTCAGTTCTCTCACTTACTATAACTCATTTATTTTTTTTTTCAATAAACTTTGAATTCATATAATTTTTTCGTTTTTAATCCGTTTTGCATGTATAATATATCAAATTAATTCTCTTTTCGATATCTATAATTCAACACCCATACTGCATACTTAAAAACGAAAAATACAGGTTCAATTTTTTAAAAAAGTTTGAAAGAAAGAGTAAGATGATACATAGAGATAGGTGAAAGAGAGAGATATAATCTAAATATCAAAGAAACATGCTATAAGTTTATGAATGTCATTTACACCCCAAAATGACTAAAAAATATGTGTCTACAAAAGATGACTATTATTAATCTTTACATTTTGTAAATGGCTATTTTGTACCATTTCCACATTTTAAAATGTAAATCCACATAGGTATTAATGTAGTATCCATGTTACACCAAAGGTATATATACTTGGTGAATAGATAAATGTCAAATATTCAATTGGTAAATAGATAAATATCAAGTGTCTAATCTCCAAAAAATAGACCATTGAATGGTAAATGATATATCAAATACACTACATCAAGTATAGCATCCACAAAAACCTCCACGTACCTGATTTTGAGAATCCGTTGTCAAAATCTTGTTTTTGATGAAAATAAATCATTACATCATTTAGGGTTGAATTCATTTGAACCTTTACACTATACATGGAGTATATATCAATTACTATCATCTAATAATTAGATTTTTGAATTTTCTCTAAAATAAATGAGTTTATATTTGAGGGTAAAATATTTCCAAAGAGAACATTGTAAAATCGATCTAGTAACTTGGCTTCTTTAGACTTTGATCTGCTAAGTTGTAAAAGTTTAGTCATCGTTCAATAACTTTAAAAATTTGGGACATTACTTGAAATGTTGTGACATGGAAAACAAATTCGGGAAATTTTTAATTGGAGGACAAATTGTCACGTGCATAGGCGTACCTACATGAGGATCAGCGCGGTCGACGGACACCACTGGATGTCAGAATTTCCCTATGAAATTTGGGTTGGATTGCACTGGAGCTCGAAATAGCGCTGTCAAATTTGGGTTGGACCATATTGAAAATTCAATCTATAAAACAAATTGAGTTAAAATTTAAAAGGCCAAAGAAATTTAAAAAATTTGACCACACTGGCAAAAAATTCTGGCTACGCCCATGGTCACGTACTAGCTTGATGATTGTATATTTAGAAGTTTGAGAAAAAATAAAAAAAAAATGTCAAATAAGCATTCGAGGGTTTTAGCTAAATTATTGAGGACAATGTCATCAAAATTCGATTTCTAAGTTCGGCGTACGTACTTATCATTTTTATTTAATTTATCTAAATTAGATAAACGAAAAGTATGATCATATACTAAATAGCCCATTTAACTTAAATTTATTTCATGTAAATCTATGTGACCATCTAAGTATTTTCTTTCTTTTTTTCTTTTTTTACTTTTTCAATTTGGAAACATCTTTTTTTTTTTTTTTGTCTTTCATAGTTTTAGTTGCATTAATAACCAGCAAAAGAATTTCATTTGTTATTTTTTAAATTGATTAAAGTATATAATTTACTAAACATTTTTTTAATATATATTGAACCATGCGCGTGTGTAAATATTATTTACATAAGTAAATTATTTATTAAAATGTGTATTTTTGTTCGTTAATTTCAATTATTGTATTTTAAGGGATATTTGAACATTTTCGTAGTTTTTTCTTAGGAAAACATTTTCGTAGTTAAAATCCAATGCTTCAAATTTCCTATTCTACTTTCTTCTTCAAATTCCTTATTCATCATGCTAAACAAAAAAAAAAAAAAAACTCTTATTCACTTTGTATTCCACTAATTTGAATATCATGTGCCCATGTATTGAAATAATAAAAAAATTATTGTATATGCATATGATATTCATCCTACAAAATGGGGGAAAAAAAAGACAAGGTCCGGGCTAATTATAAAAGAATTCAGAGATTTTTTAAAATTTGAAAAATTCTTTTGGATTTGATTATATCTTACATTTTTCACCTTTATATGCCAAAAATATTTCAAAAACCCCATTGATATTTATAGAAGTGTTTAAGAGATAATCAAACCAGTGAAGACTTTCTATAATTTTGAAACATCTCTGAATTTTGTGATTAGCCCAAACTTGAGGGAGTTTTTTTTTTTTTTTTTTAATTATCCCTAAAGTAAATTCAGCCCTTGTAAAGATATTAAAAGCACAAGTGAAGTTCGTAGTTAAAATCTAAGTGCTTGTTTGGCATCATTTTTGAAATAGATTTTTGGATCTAAAAGTCCATTTTAATAAGAAATTATGTTTGGTGATTAATGTATAATGGACTTTTGGATAAGTTATTTCTCCAAAAGTCCATTTTAGAGAAGTCATAATTAGAGTTTTTTCAAAGTCTAAACACGCACTAAATCTATCCAAGAAATAATTAACTCTTTTTTCTTAAAAAAATTATAAAAAAAAAGTATAAACGTTATGATTAAAATATTTTTTTCTGTATTTTATATTTTCTTTATTATGTATCATTGTGATCAAATAACTCAAATAATATATAACTACAATAAAAAAGACTTAATTTGTGTTTGTTTATATCAGGGTAATTTTGAATTTAATTGGCCTACTACATTTAATTTATTTGAATTAATAAGAAGCATATTTAATGCATTGTTAGTGAATTTATAAGCTCATCAATTGATTAGATTGGTAAAGTAAGTTAGTTTTTAGTTAATTAAATGTATGCTCATTAATTGTAAATTTTTTTATTTGATTTATATTCAATTGATTAAATCATATGTATAATGTAATAACTGTTTCAAAAAAAAAAAACTGTATAAGTAATAAATTTTTTAGGTTGGTTAAATGTATGCTCAAAGTAGACTTGGATTAATTCGTCAATTAATTAAATTTGCAAAGCATACCAAATTTGATTTAAGTAAATGTAAATTGAATTGTAAATAAGCTTTAGGAACTCTTTACTTATAACACTTTATCTTTAATTAATACCTCAATATTGGTATTGGATAACCATCATCAGTATCGTTAATGGTATTAGTGCATTGCACGTCCAAAACTTCAACTGAATGTGCTTTATAAGTGCATTTAAATAATTAGTTGTGTTTTTTTATCTTTGACTTATATTTCTCTTTTATTTTGTCAAACTTCTTGTATTCAAATTAAATGCATTAAGAATAATAAACTTTAAATTTCACATGCTCTCCAAATGGCCGCAATATTGTTACTATCGAAAAAAATAATATAAGTTCTGGTAATGTGGACGCTCGTGTTTTCATGATAATTAGTCCAATTTAATCCTATATGAGTGTGTGTTTCCTTGACGTACTAAAAGTTTTTTTTTTTTTTTTTTTTGGGGGGGGTGACGTACTAAAAGTTATGTTGCCCATGAATATATTATACAAACTTAAATTTTAGTCATTTATATGGATACAGTAAATCTTCTTTTTTTTTTCAGAGAGAGAGAATAATGACTATACAGTAAATCTATTAAAATATTCAGTTGGACTACATACATTTCAGGCTAATTTATTAAACTAAAGTAATATTAAAATCTATTTAACTAATTAATTCCAAAAAAAGAAACCTTAATTATATATGTGTGAACTCTGTTTTCTCAAATTTCTTTTTTTTTTCCCCTGGAAATTTTGAAAACAGAGTACAACTCTACTATGTTTTCTAATTTATTTATTTTAATTATTTTTTTGAGATTTTTTTTATTATTTTCTTAAAATTAATTTTCAGAAATAATTTTCTATTTAAAAAAACCTGAACTTAATTGAATTTTTTACTTGACAAATTTGAAAATACATACACCACTTTTCGGATAAGTGCAACTGATTTTTGATCAAAATTAAAAAAAAAATTAGAATGAATTTAGAAACACAACTAGAATATAAAACACGATTACTAATGACAGATATTATCGTGTTTCAGTCGTTATTGGGCCGCCCCGATAAGAACAATAAGAAATCGGGTCCATATCGAGCCAATCCGATAAGCCTGTTAAACCCGATAACTTAAATAATATATTTTTTTTTATATTTTTTTCTAATTCTAACTTCCTAAGTGGATTTATATGTGATAAGTATTTGAAGAAAAAATAATATTATACTATATCAGTAAATGCATTAACGAGCCAAATGCTCTAAATTGTTCATATGAACCAAAATAATATAATCAATAAATAAATATAAATAAATTTGTTTAATTTATCGGGCTTAATGGGTCGTGCCTAGACTATCAGGTTTTTATTGTGTCGTGTTCGGCCTACCATTTCCAGTCCGTTAAGATTATTCGGCCGTGCTCGGGTTAGTTCAAGTTTTTTTTTTAAATAGAAAATAGTTTCTTAAAATTAAAAACTAATAAAATAATTAAATAAAATTTCTCAAAAAACATGTAAAAAGGATGGAATTTCACATAACCTTATTGGGCTTATTCGGTGGAACCATTGGGCTATATTAGGCTCATTGGGTTTTGAATTGATAAATCTGCTTCAGGTGACCCATCCTTTGGTCCTGGTGAGTGAGTTGCGAGTCCCTTGTATTACTTGACTTTTTTGCTAGTATTAAACAATGAAAATAAATTAATTGTTAACAATTTAGCCTACAATAAATCACTATCAACATTCCATCATTTGTATTTCTCAAAAAAAAAAAAAAAAACATTACATCATTTGTATTTATTAGTAATGAAATATCCACCGTCAAAAAAAAGACCAAGGAAATATCCAATGTGAGTAATAGTTTCTTTTTCTTCATCATAATAAATAGACGCATTAGGTCAATAAATTTATAATTTCTAAGGTATTTCGCATTTAAGTTTTTCTTTTAAGTATAATGTCATACTTTTCTCATTATTAATTGTTAATACCACTCATTAAATTATGCTACATTCAATATGTATAATAAATATGTGCAAAGTATTTTTGTTGGTATTGAATACGGAACTTGATTGAAAATACTTGCACTAATTAATACATTATACATGTGCACCTTGACACATCTGCATCAATTGGTACCCATAGTCCCACTCATTTGTGTACAAATTTTGTCCTCTTGATCTTAATTTTCCACATTGCATCTATGTTTTCACCATATTCCTACTAAATTTTAGTTGAGAGCTTTATTTATATATTTTTCGAATTTGTAACACTTGAAAGTTAATAGCCAACTTATATGCAATATATATTTGTACACACACATATATATTAATTGTTTTTATTGACTAGTTTTTTTTTCTTTATGGATGGATACGAGCATTACAAAAGTAACTTAGAATAAAAATAATTGTCTGGATGGAATGATTTGAAACTAAGAATTTCAATTTCAGAAAAACAAATCATCAATATTTTTTGAGCAATTGCACAATTCAAATAATTTCGAATAACTCAATGTTAAGCTATATAGTGGTGAGTTTCAAATCTATCTTGTACTGTAACGATAAATTTATTGATTTGCTTAGGTAATATACACTGCAATGAATTCCAAATCTTTGATTCATAGTTGTCAGTCGAAAGCTATTTTAAATTTATTTTATTTAGAATTATCTGGAATCATTTTCTCAATCCAAAGTATTCTATCCGAACGCACAATCATAATTCTCTCAAATCCACAAGGTTAATGATGGATTTACTCTTATAACATTACATAATAATTTTTTTCTGAATTAAAACAACTATATATATGAAACACATGCTTTAAAATTTGTCAATTTCAATTTGGATAAGTCTTTTTTTTTTTCCTTTCTATTTATGATTTTAAAAAAAATCAACTTTATAACCAATTTTTGCATAAACAAAAGGTCAAGTCCCTTTTGCAATTAGAAATTGTATGTAGAGAAATGGTTTCATTGGCTAATGTTTCTATGCACCCTCACCCTCTTCTCTTCTACAGAAGAACAGCTTCAGTGGCGGCACTCAGAATGCTATCTTCTTCTACCTCCCCACCAAACCCTAATCCCTCTCTCGCCATTTTTCAGCACACCATGAGTAAATCCACTTCAGAAATGCCCTCGAGGTTTCCTCTTTCTGCAGATTCTTCTCAAGCCCTTTTCAATTCTCAGAGTTTCGCGCTCTCTAAGAGCTTCGCTGCTAACAGCAAACCAATTCATATTGGTGTCTGTGAAGCCACTGGTGAAAGTGTGGAGTGTCCATTGGTGGTGGTTTCTTTTTACAAATTCGCTGATTTTCCAGACCATGCTGATTTGCGGAAGCCGTTGAAGGAGCTCTGTGAGCGGCTGGTAGTTTCTCTAATTTCTTTTAATTAATTATTTTTTTAGGTGTTTTCGTAGTTAATGATAATTTTAAGGTATGGGGTTTCAGCTTTTCCGTGTTATTCATGTGTTCTTGTTGGACTTTAATTGATTTATGCTGCTGAAAAGGAAAAAAGGGCAAATGTTGGGTTCTTGAACAAATTGAATTGATTGTCACTCTGTTAAGTACTTGATGGTGACTCATGGGGAGGAAAGCGATTAGAATAGATACTGATTGAGTTTCGGTATCACATTATAAAAATGTTCGATATTTTCTGTGATTCTGTCTGTCAATTTTTGTTGTCTCAAAATTTCTGTTATATGATTCATGCCTCACCTGATACCCTCAGCGTGTTTCAGGGGGCATTATCCTTGCACCAGAAGGAATCAATGGAAGCATATGCGGAACTCGTAATTCTGTTGAAGAAGTTCTCACCTTCATCCAAGCAGATGACAGGTTAAAGGGGCTCAGGCGTATTGAGTCGCCTGTAAGTCCAGAGGAAGAAGCTATTCACCACGGACACATGAGCAGTTCTCCTCTTGCTGCCGGGGAAGATGCTCCCTTTCGGTGGGACCATGTGAGGGTCAAGCTGAAAAAGGAGGTTAGCGTACAATCTCTAGTAAAATTTTATTTCTCTATTCATTTTAATAGATGACTAGAAGATACAGCTTTTTGCACATTGTTTGCCAGATAGTCACTCTTGGAATGCCCTCTGTGTCACCAATTGAAAGAGTTGGGAAGTATGTGAGCCCCCAGGAGTGGAACGAATTGATTAGCGATCCAGATACAGTAAGTAGCTTTTATTTCAATTGCATTCTTAGAACACTCCAAACATGTCCTTTGAAGTTCTTTAAAGTTACTGGGCTAAGATGTAAGAATTGGGCACCGTGGTGGAAGTCCAAAGACAATGAAGTGCAAACATTCATTAAATACTATAAGGCAAGATACCCACCGAAATGAACTTGTCATAATTTGTAGTGTATCCTTCAACGGAGTATTAATTATTGAACATAACAAATGCCAATTTCAAGATGTCGAAGTAAGTTGGTTCCTTAAAATCACTTGATTTATGAATATCAATTTTATAGTAACAAGTTCAGACCATGACATTGTAACTTCTACCACATCAATACTTTTTGACCTTTTTGGTCTAGAAGTCCTTGTTTTCAATTCATTAATCATTTTCCATTCTGGAAATTCTTTTCTCAGTTTCCCTCATCCTTGGACTTTATATTTAATAAGACAGTATGATGTGGCTTTTCAAGGGATTGTTTCTAACAGTTTGCATGTTTTGCCTAAATTTTTACTATTTAGGTGGTGATAGATGTTCGCAATGATTATGAAACTAGAATAGGGAAGTTTAAGCAGGCAGTTGATCCTTGTACAACAGCTTTCCGAGAGTTCCCATTATGGGTGGATGAAAGATTCAAATTGAACGAACCAGATGACGACAAGGTTGAGCCTGCTGGTTCAACTCAAACTGCAGCAGAACAAAATGAGGAAACGGAGAAGAAGACACCCCGAGTGGCAATGTACTGTACTGGTGGAATTCGGTGTGAGAAAGCCTCCAGCTTTCTCCTAAGCAAAGGTTTCAAAGAGGTGAGGATTTTGTTATAGACAATCTTGTGTAGTGGGAAGTCAATTGATGTTCCTCGCGTGTCATATACATCAATTGTAGCTAGTTCCCTGATTTTAGTAACAGACTTCAGTGAATCGGGTGACATTTAGGGAGTGTTAACAAACACTAAGAAAAGTGATTGTCAGCTTTTGGATAAAAAAAAAAAGGAATTTAAGATTTTTCAAATGTCAACTACTGTTTTCTGATTATGCTTAATTTAATCAAAATCTAAAAGCAAGGAAGTTGGTGGTTTGACTTTTACACAAATAAACCACTTTTACAACTTATTCACCAAACACTCCCTTTTAACTTATTCAACTTTTTACTTCTATTTACAAACACTACCAACTTCTGATTCTCAACTACTTTTCACTTTTGCTACAATAAATCACTTCCTCTAAAAGCATAAGTTTTTGCAAGCATCCCCCTGTACTGAATCAACTGATTTTTCTAGGTTTATCATCTACAAGGCGGAATTTTGAAATACCTTGAGGAAGTTCCCAAGAATGAGAGCCTTTGGGAGGGGGAGTGCTTTGTGTTCGATAAGCGAGTCTCAGTCGAGCATGGGCTGGTGCAGGGGACTTACAAATTGTGTTATGGATGCAAGCAACCCGTGAGTGATGCTGACATGGAAGCTCCAGAATGGGAGTACGGGGTTTCTTGCCCATATTGCTACGCTTCTAAATCAGAAGAAGAGAAAGAGAGGGCGAGAGCTAGACAACAGCAGTTTGAGAGATGGGGAATTATTGGCGGTCCAGACAAAGGCCGTAAACCTACGAAAAGTGAGGAGAGAAATACTAAGCAGATATCAAACTCAATATAGCTTGCTCAGCATTTTAGTTTTAAAAGGTCTCAGATTTTTCAGGTGAAGCTGATAATTAAACACTATGAAGTGACAGGTATAATTTAGAAGAAATTTTCATTTATTGCAGAGAAACTCACTCAACTTGTTGTAACTTCAGGTGTTGAATATTTTGCAACTTTTCTTTGATCAGCCACTTTTAGTGTTGGTGGGTCAGCAAGTCATTTATATAACATGAATTTTTGATGATAAGATGTTGTATTTATGGGAAAACCTACGAGGAAAGGTGACCCTGTTGGTTTTTAATGAAGACCTCATCTTTAAGTTCGTCGTTGGTTTATGAGAGTGACTCTTGTCTTTACTAGTATTGTTTGAGGGCAAAATTAGATCTATAGCCTAACACTGTTGTTTTCACCAATAAGGGATTTCTTTCTGTAATTTCGGACTTTTCAAAACTAGTTTTGAAGATGTTTTACTTGTCATAATTAGGTTGGCGGTCTGGGTGAAATGCTAAAATAACTCGTCTATTAATTTTAAATAAGTATTTCTTATAGATTAAACCAACACATACAACTTATTTTTGCAAAATTAAGTAGATGTTTGGTTAAATTTATATAAAAGATCTTATGAAATTTGTTTTTAGAACTTAAAAGATATTGCTTTAATTTTAAGAATAAGTTATTCAATTGTTTGGAGAAAATACGATTATGGAGTTCAAAGATATTATTAATAACAATTTTATAATTAATTTAATAACAGTCAAATTACCTTGTTAACATCTTAAAGTTATGAAAGCTTTTCTCACTTTTCTAAAAGAGTCATAAAATATATTGAAAACTATTGTAAACAATTTATAAACTCAATCAAACACGACATGCTGCGACTAATATTACTTCAGTTTTTCCATTTTTTTTAAAGCAAATTAATTTAGTTTTTAAATTTAGAAATAAAATCAAAATGCATCCCAGTGAGGGTAAAATTGTAAACCTGTGGTATTTCTTTATTCCATTTCTGGGAAAAAGGCCTGAACGACGACCTGACTCCCCCATTTTCATTTGTCGCATAATATATATACACACGGCAATCTCAAAAGAGAAATCAAAACCCAACTCAATCAATCTAGGTTTTTTCTCTTTCCATCGACGATGGCCACCCCAGCTGCGTCAGGATCGGGTCTTTTCAAGTTCCTCCGCCCCGGCATGCGCCCTCAGTCCACTGACATACAGGCCGCCGTTTTCTGGGGCGTCGCTGCGGGCACCACCGCCCTCTGGGTCGTTCAGGTAACCCTATATTCCCTTCTGTTTTACGAATCTCGATCTGTGTTTTCTCGTGAATTATTTGGCTTGGGATACTGGGATTAGGTTGTTTGACTTGCAATCACAATCAGAATGTCGGGTCAAAGCATTCATTGAAGATTTTTTTAGCTAATTTTAATTTGACATGTGAAATATGGAATAAGATCACGAGAAATATGGGAAAAGAACAAAGGAAGAGTTTTATAAAGAGACCAACACATTTAATAAAATTAAATCTTTCTTGTGGTTGTGGCATCTACGAGTAGCCTGGAATAATTTTTGTTTGCTTTTGTCATCAATTCTATTAGTTTGCCTGTGGAAATATGGAATTCTATTCTAGATTAGATCTGTATGTCTCAACAAGGCCATTGGAGTTAACGAAACCTGAATATGCATATTTATACCTAAATGTTTTCATTGTCCGACCTAAATCATATTTCCGAGTTTTGAATTATACGTCGATCATTGAGTTGAGCTGTTAAATGTGTGCCACAATCTTGCTGAGAGTCCTATTTCAAGTATGACATCCTTATTAGTTACTTCTGTGCCATTTGCTATTTGATCGGTTTTATTTTGGACTTATCAGACATGCATTTTGTTTTTGTATGACTAAGGCATGATGCTGCTTATTTCTGCCTTATAATTGATGATCTCTTGTATCTCATTATTGATGAAATAGTTAAGTAACTGTTTTGTCTTGGTTTGTATTGAATCTAATTTTGCTTTGGTTTTTTGATGTGGGTAGCCTTTTGACTGGTTGAGGAAGACATTCTTTGAGAAACCTGCTGAACAAAAGTGAGAGTGAATAGAGATGTGAAATCTTGCTGGTAACCTTACTGATGTCCAAACTCGGAGCAGCATTTTGTGGAATAATATTGATATTCTCTATTATTGCTTTTAGCATACAAAATGTTTTTTAGCAGAATCTGAATAGCATTAATGGTTGCCCGAATTTTTTTACTTGTCATTACTAGTTGCGTTGTTGAAGTCAGATAAACGAACAAGAACGGTGTTTAATGAGCAAAACATATTGAAATCTTTGTGATCTCTGTTTTTTTTACCTGTAATTGAACATGGGATTGTAGTAGAAATTAATATAAGACAACTTTCTAATGTTTATATAAACAATCAACCCTTATTCTGCCCATATTTATACTAAGATAACTTTCTAATAAGTGACTAGGATTTATTTGATCTAATAGCTGGAATAGTCTAAAAAATGTCATGAGGGAAATATGTAAATTAAAAATCTCTTAAAACCTGAATTCCTGTTCTTCGTTCATCTGGGTTTACATAACTTCAATAATCTGGTGAGTTGATGCCAATGTTCATGTTATTTCCTCAAAGTAAATTTTTAGAGATGTCAACATTCAAAATCCTGAATATATTCTGAAATTATATTGAATGATATGTCAATTCTATCACATGAAAAATCAAATAGTTGTATTTATTGTGGTATATAAGGATCCAAAAACTTTTTAAGAATGACCCGCATGAAGATCTTACGTGTTTAGACCAAAAAAAAAAAAAGGTGTCACATTTCTAAACTAATACCATACGTTGTGGAATCTATAAATGGCAAATTACAAAACTAAATCAATGAAATTAATACCCACGGACCCCCTCCCCCCCTCAAAAAAAAAAAAAAAAAAAAAAAAAATTAATACCCACGGAGATTGGGGCTATAAATCAACTTTTGAAGTTTTCTTATCACATCATTATATCTCATTGCATAACTTACAATGCATAATCTGGACATTAAGACTGGACATTTTGTTATGCTAAATATGCCAGGAATAATCTATCTTTGGGATCATTTCTACTCAAGATCCCAACATTGCAGTCCCATTCTTGTTTAAATTGAAACGTAAATCCATTTCTATATGTGGTATTTCTTTACTGATTTCATAGCCTTGGCAAATGGCATGTCACATGAGTCCAAATCTCATACTCACAAATCCACTTTTGCCTAAATTGCATAGTAAACGGGTTTTAAAAATATTTAGTTAATGGTCTTTTAGGCCTTTACTTGTCACACGAGTTCTCATATTTTAGCAAAGAAGTATACATATCTTTGCTCATTAATGAGTAATGCATCTTCATACTTGTGGTATATAATCAACTAATACATGTTTTCCCAAAATAAGTTCGCCACTAATGCCATCTCAACAATTTGCACTATTTTAGTGTAAAATTTGCACTTCATCTCCAGCAGTTTGCACTAAATTATGCACTGAAAAAGAATATTTCACAATAATCCATTTAGTGAATATTTTGATACACTGAAACCATTAATTTAAAATAAAACAAAAAGAAAAAATTTAGCGCGCTTTAATGTTGTGCTATTCTGGCGCAAAATTGCTCACATCTTCAAAATACCGCAAGCTTTGCCACATTGATGGAGCAACTTTTGCCCAATTAAAGATAGAACATTCACTTGGAGATGCTCTAACCATAACAATGCCACTGCTAAAATTTGTCCCTTAATGTACTATTTCAATTAATCCTTATTTCTAAATAAAATTTATTATTATTTTTTTGAATAAAATTTTCACTTATTATAAAATTTATTAACATTATAATTCAATTTTATTTAAATACTAATATTGAAGAGGCTTAGAGGCCTGAAATTATCGATGCCACGTGAAGTACATACCCAAATCACGTGCCAGACAAAGTACATTCTAGAAAAGAGGACCTCTTCCAAAATCCAAATCAAAATTCTAATAATAAATCCTTGTCCACTCGAAATTACTTACGCCTTACACGTACATGAATTCGTAGCCGTCAGATTGGGATATCCTTGGACCCATCATCACCGTTAATCATAACACACGTGCCACAGCTCAACGACCTTGTGTCTCTTCCCATAGTATTTCAGAAAACAGATTACACAAAATCACAAATAGACTACAGTCGCCAAAAGGAAACTAGGGTTTCAGGTTTTTTTGGAAGCCCAAGCTGATGCCGCATTCGATTTTCTAGTTTCTCAAGGTTGTGTTTCGCAAACCCAATTTTTATTTTCCGTCTTCTATGTTTTTTTGCTGGTAATTCTTTCATATAACTCTTTTTTTTCTTCTTTTGAGGTCAATTATTGAATTTGTTTTTGTGTTTTTCATCTTTTTGTCGCATTTAAAGTTATAAGTTACGCACCATTTTCAGATTTTAGTTATTTCGAAGATTATTCAGTTTGTATCTAATTGAAAGGAAGAATTCTTTTGGGGTCAAATGGTTGGTTTTTTGTTTTTGATTTTATTTTTGCTAGCTTATATATTTGAAGATTCGGTATCGAATTGGTGCTGATTTCCTTCTGAATATATAGATTTATTCATAACCGTCAAAATTGGAACCTTTTTAGTGTAGATTTGATTTTTTATCCCTTGGTTTCATCTTGTAAATTGATGGTCCCAGATTCAGCTCATATATAATACCGAGTCCTTCCTAGTTTATTTTTTTATTTTCTGGAATTTATCTGGAATAAATTTTATAATGTTTCTGCTGTTTTGCATCTGATAGAGAGGAATAATGGAGAAGGAGCTGACTGAGCTTTTTGAGTCGGTGAAGAGGGCTGCAGATGGGGCTGAAAACTCACCAGGGGATGAGGATCAGTGCCTTGATGCATTAAAACGGCTCAAGAAGTTTCCTGTCAATTATCAAGTCCTTGTATCTACACAGGTATTTCAAGTCTCTTTCTCTCATGGTTTATATTATGCCCACATTGCAATGGATCTGTCACTCTCTCGTTCTCTCTGTTTATGTGTGTTTTTTTTGTGTGTGTGTGTTTCTCTGTTTACAATGACTTAGTGCATTTGCTACTGAAGTTTATCATTTTATTACCTCTTTCATGTTCTTGATTAATATTGCATGGAATCCTGGCTACTGAAATTTAAAATTGTAGAGGGTGAGTGTTGTTTCATTCAATGTGGATGTCATTTGATACCACATCATTTTAACAGTTGGACTTTGTTTAATATAATGGTTACGGTCATATATTTTTAGTTGTAAACGTAATCCGTTAGCGTTGATTGTCCAACCAGTTAAGTTCCACTGAATCATTGTAATTGTCCTTTTCCAAGTTTCTCTATTTTCAACAGTTGCTGACATTTTTCCATCTGTCAGACTGCGCTTGGCTATGAGAAAGAGATCTATTGCTTCTATAAATTGGACACGCTAAAACGTTGCATTTATTGGTAGTTTACACGAGGCAGTTTAGGAGTTGAAAGGGAAATGTTAAGACATGCCAAAAAGTGATTACCATTCCTTTATTGTCTTTGAGCTCCAAATGTTCATGAATGTCGTCATCTTTTCCTGATGCATTGTATACATTTTGTATGAACTGAAACTAGGTTAGGGCTTATTGCTACACGTGAAACAGCCTGTTGAATAACGTTTTGCTGTTTGCCACATTTCTAGTGTTGTTCCCATTTATGCGGTAATGTAATTTTGCTACAGACTGGATAAACAGTGCAGGTAAGTGATCTTATAGATGTCAATTTTTCGGGTTGGTGTATCCGTGAAACGCCTTAATCTTTATATGTGGGAGCACTGGCTGGTTGAGTCCTGGTTATCATTTTCGCATTAAATGCATAATTCAAATTCCTTGTACTAATTAACTTTTTGTAGGTTGGAAAACGTCTCCGCCAACTGACTAAACATAAAAGCGAAAAGATCAAGGCGTTGGCTTCTGATGTGGTTGAGATATGGAAGGGTATAATTGTCAAAGAAACAACGAAAAACAAGAAGGATGGGACTGTTGACAATGGTGATTCAGTCTCAGAAACTAAAGAGGTGAAGAATATTCAGAGAACAAACTCTTTCAAAGCTGAGCATAATTCTGCAGCTAAGAAATTGAAAGTGGAGAGAACTACCCACTCCAGCACACCAAATTCTGATAAAGCCATAAAGTCTGAAACTTCCTCTAGCGTCAAAATCGAGAAAGTTGAAGTTTCCCACACAACAAAGAGCACTACAAGAGAACATTTGCAGGTTGAGACGAAAGTCAAAGTGGAGAAATCAAGTTCTGGAGTGAGAAAAACGGGATCCGATCCCGTGGGCCCACCAAAACTGTCTTCTTTAGTTTACTGCAAAGACCCATTGAGGGACAAAGTGCGTGAAATTCTTGCCGAAGCTTTGTGCAAAGTCTCCAGTGAGGTTGACGATGATTATTTAAAAGAAAGAGTGAATGAATGTGATCCTTATCGACTTGCTGTTATGGTGGAGACAGCAATGTTTGAGAAGTGGGGAAAATCCAACGGTGCGCAGAAGTTCAAATACAGGTCCGTAATGTTCAACATCAAGGATCCGAACAACCCGGATTTCCGGAGAAAAGTCCTGATTGGGGATTTTGAGCCGCGCGCGATTCTTGAATTGACACCAGAAGAAATGGCTAGCGATGAAAGACAGGTTCAGAACGAGAAAATCAAACAGAAAGCGATGTTTAACAGTGAGCGTGCATGCGGCTCCTAAGGCTAGTACAAATGAGTTCACTTGTGGCAGGTGTAAGAAGAAGGAAACTACGTACTACCAAATGCAGACTCGGAGTGCTGACGAGCCTATGACCACTTTCGTGACGTGTGTGAACTGCGGTAACCATTGGAAGTTTTGTTAACCTGCCGAGCTTGATTGATCTGTATCATTCAGGTCTTCATTGGTTCATTTTTTATGGTGTATTGTTTTCTATTTAGGCCTACAATTGATAAACTAGAGCTAATTTGTTGTAGGAATTGTTTTAAGAACTTAAATTTTGAAATTTGTGTTTTTTTTTTACTTAGAATATTTCGTTGCTACTCATTTCAGTTGGTGGGTTCTGAATTGCCTGTTGTAGTTGTGTATAAATATCAAATTCTATTTGCTCGCAGATCTCATTTGATACAGGAAAAGGTTTAGGTTTCCTTGTGAGCCGATCTTGATATAAGTCAATCACAATATTAGAGGCCCATATTTAAGGATGGCAATTCATGTCTTGTTCATTTTGCATTATCGTGTGTTTTTTTGTTCATGTCGCACTATCGTGTTTTCCCGTTATCTATCTTATTTCTTCATAAATATTACAATAAGTGCAATTTTAAATAAATTTATGATTTCGTGCTTTTGCGCCGTGCCTTATCATGTAATTTCTCTGTAATTGGTGTTAATAGTTGTGTTATGCTATCATCTTGTGTCACCCATTGCCACTCCTATCCGTAATTTCTTTATATCGAATTATATTATTCCTTAAAAATAGCCCATAATTCTGATAATTTAAGAGAGATTGTAGTTGGTAGACTCTTGGATGACAAGATGGTCTTATGTATTATTTGTTTCAGTACATGTTAAATCATATTTCGTTCTAACAATAAGGTGGACCTAAATCTGCTCAAACACCACATGGAAAATTGGCAATGAGCCACTTCTTCTCTGTGGGCACGCCAAAAAATGGAAGTTGAATATTATCCAGATACTCTTCTTTTACTGGCTACATTTTTGAAATCCAACACATTTTGCATCAAATAATTATATGAATCACAACCATCCTCCGTCCCAACATCTGAAGATGCAAATAGAAAAAAGAAGGTAAAACAACAAAAAGAAAAGAAAAAAAGCAACAGATAAGGATAAGAAACCAAAACTAAACAATGAAAAGGAGGTCTCAACCGTCTAATGGATCTAAATCGTTTCTAAATCATGAAATGGAACTTAAGACACAAAAAAGAGGTTTCTTTTAATGTGTTTTGGTTTGAATTGAAATTCTTATTTAAACATAGTAAGAAAACTGGTTATTAAGAGTTAAACAACAGATCTGCTTTGTTTAAGATGCATGAAAATTCCTAACTCTAAAAATCAAACAGCAGAGTTGGTTTGTTTGAGTGCCTGAAAAACCCTTGAACTCTTGTCAAAAATCTGTGCTCTCCTGTTGTAATCAGTGGCCTCTCTGCCTTGATCTTCCCCCATTATTGCTTCTCTTTCCAAGCACTCAAGCAACTCAACTATCCCACCAACCCCTTTGCATTTCTCATTCATTTTCTTCATTCCAATCAATTCATCTTCTTCCATATCCAACTCATTCTCCATTAACATCTTCTCTACTTCTGATACTGAAACCCCTTCCCCACACTTCACTCTCAAAGCACTTTTTTGAAGGAGAGTTTGCTGCTTTTGGACTGGTAAGCGCAAAACAGGACAAGAAAACACGTTTTTAGGCATGGAGATGGATGGTGGTGCAGAAAATTGGTGCACTGTTTTGACTTGAGAAAAAATTGCTGCCTCCATTCTTATTTCTTTGTGTAATTCTTGAGGAATAAAATGGAATTCCAATAAACAGGGGATGGCTCGAGTGTTGTAGATGATATTATTTATACATATTTTATATATTTATAGGGTTGGTGTGGGGAACGAGGGCCGAGGGGTGAAATGGGTTCGTGACACGTGTTATATCGCCACGTGGCGCGAGGAAAGCCAATGGAGATAGGCACGCACCCCCAGAGCGCAGACACCACGTTGCTTTCAAAGATTTTTGATTATGGATCATTTTTTCATGCGTGGCGTATTGAGTTGATTAAGGCGGTGGTGTTTTATTTATCGTTTTGGGAGTTGGCGTTTGTGTCCAAATTGCGTGTTAATTATAGAAGATTCATTGGTATGAGAAAGCCAATTCAGAGACGTATTGTAAGAAGATTCGATCAAGAAAAAAGTGACTCAAATATTTCCTTATTAAAGATCAATATCTAAGAATAATCCAAACGGTGGTAATAATCATACCTCATTTTTCTTTAAATATACTCCTCTTTGTTGTTACATAAATGTCACGAATTTAGAATGCTATAATACCCTTACTAAAAATTTGTGCCAGTTAATCAATCAATAACAAAATTTATGTCATATGATTGTGTCATATGTTCAACCGTTAAAAACTCAAATCATGAGGACACTCACCATATTTCCTAATCAAAAAATCAGTTTTTCTTCAATATTTACGAGGGTTGATTACAAAACCCCCCAGGTTCGGGCTAATTATAAAAACCGGAGATTTTTGAAAATTACAAAAAATCTGTTGAAGCTTGATTACGTCTTACATTTTCCCATCTATAAGCCAAAACATTTCAAAAACCCCTATGATATTTATAGAAATATTACAATTACCCCAGAATTTTAAAATAGAATCAAATCTGAGCTCTTTTTCCCGTAATTTTGGAACAATCCCTTTTTTTTATAATTAGCCCAAACCTAGGGGTGCTTTGTAATTATCCCTATTTATAATTACCCGGGTATTCTCCCCAGGCACTACCACACAAGATCATGATCTTCAGATGTACAACATATATTCCAACACAATAATATAAATATTCAATATTGTATTTTGTGGGATGGGTCCGGATTATGGTATGTACAAAAGAATGTCACCCTCCCAGAAAATAAACGAAGGTCTTCCTAGCATATACAAACTAAACTCCCTTGCCATCCAGTATGTTCAATTTTTTAATTTTATTTTTTCACAATGTGCTGATGTGGCAAGATCCCAACCATGTGGTGTTGAATATCTGGTGTGGGCAAATGTTTTCCTAATCAATCTGTCTTCAAGGTTGCTCTATGTCCTCTTCAACTACTGCTATTCTCTCCCTCCATTAATCTTCTTTCAGCAGCAATAGCAGCAGCCATAGAAGCCGGCAGGTCTCTCAAGCTTTTCGCAGCCGTCTGATTTTCACTAATGGCAGAAGGCGCTACTCTGAATAAGGATTCAACGTCCCTGAGGGTCAAACAAGGCTGGTCTTGGTTCTTTCTGTTCCCACTGATAAATGAACTTGTATTCCTACTCTTGTTCAGTTTATATATGCTTTCTTCGACAGTGTCCTTCACCTGTGCACGAGGAAAATGCGATACAAGTTAGGACAATAACAGTTGAGGTATTAATGCATCAATCATATTCGTCAATGACATTTCTGGTTTTGGTTCAACTTCGCGTCCCACTTCTCCATTGCAATCTTCGGAAGGGCAAAATCAGACATAGAAGTGAAGAAGACAGGGAATCCAGATATCATACAGTATGGCCATGCTGTGATTAATTAACAAAAGACACTTTAGGTAAGGATCTAAGTTTGACATGGAATTTGCTTTTGTTTCAAGCATTATAGTAATTATTTAGAATATGGCTGTCTTAAAATGTTAAGAGAGTAATCACCGATGGTAAGATGAGGAGAAAACTTGTCCAACTTAACCCTAACAAAATAAGTTACCCACACTCTCAGTTTGAAGCAAACATCTTTAATCTCCGAATAGCATCAGAAAAATGCATTTTTGTGAGTAAGCCAAAAAAGAAAGAGATTTTACGGTTATATCTGTCGAAATTCAGTTTCATCAAAAAGCAGAAAAACTGTAATGCACGCGACAGAGACCTATATGAGCTGTACAGTGGGCTCAGTCAGGAGGGTCTTTCACGTGTAGAAGGGCGTGATGTGCCAGAATACAATGACTCCACAAGGAATAGAACTTGGGTTGTTGGTAAGTCTTATATCATTTGTTATTAAAAGCATACAAACTCAAAATTTAGAGACAATTACGTACGATAAAACGATGAACAAGTGTTTTGTGCTCTTGCCCTATCCGGTGCACCCTGCCAACTGCTTGAGCCTCAGCTGCTGGATTCAGCAGTGGCTCTACGAGAATGACATGCTGAGCTTCCAAAAGATTTAGCCCATTCGCTCCGTGTTGAATTAAGAGCAGTAGTACTTGGACAGATTTGGTATCTGTGTTATCTTCAGGCTTCTTAATGCTTTCTTTAGCATTGCTCCTCTGTCCCCTGAAGTGGCTGATGGCAATTTGTGATTTCCTACAGAGTAACACCATGATGAATCAAAATAAGTGATAAAATAAAATCCATAATTGAGAGACATTTTTGTGTAAGACATTATCATCTGGGACATGAGGAGTGAACTGCATCTACCTTCCGCCCTTCATCCTGATGTAGCTTATGCTATTGGCAGCGAAGGCATGTTGTAACACATCAAGGACGTCATTCCAACTGGAAAACACAAGAATCTTTGCTTTGGGATCCGTAGAATTAATCCATAAAATCCTCCTTGTCACTGCTTCAATCTTCAAAACACCGACGAAAATCAACAACTAAGATTCTCGACACACGTAATTCATGACCAATGAATAACAAAAAGGGAAGCAAAACCGATCTTTGAAGTGTTAGTGTTATCAGTACTGCATTTAAAGATAAGGCATTGTTTAGATGTTCACACTTCCATGCTTACTGAATTCTTTTGTAAATGGGCAGATATGAAAAACAAAAGGATGCAAGACTTGTGCTCAATCTATGATCAGCAAGTGTTGTAGCTCATTCATGTTTTTACACACTAAATGTGAGAGGAAATATTTCATCATCACACACTAAATTTTGATGAATTTCTATAGCCTGTGTACTAGACAGAGATAGGAAAATGTAAGATCTACGGCAGAATTATTGATTAAAAAAAAAAAAGAAAAAATCTAGGGAAGAACCGTTTATCTTGTAGTTGGTTAACTTCATCGTATACACATTGATGCAATACATACATACATATAACTGACTACACATCTAAACCCATGCAAACATACATATATACAAGTATCTATAGTTGATTGCCTTGGTCCATTTTGATTAGTTTGCTGCCAAACTGAGAGACAGAGCTTGCCATTTTATGAAATCCAATTATATATTAGAACCAAAGAGGCGAGAAACTGGTCATCTGCAAAGCAAAATCAAAATGCACAAGCCCCCTGGAATGCTATAATACAAGGCATGCTGGTCTTTTATGTCATAAATCAACTGTAAATTAGACTAACCTTCGTACTATATGAGCCTTGGACAGTGATTGAAGCTTGGATTTGTCAGAAGTGTCGCAAGATTCATCTTGTCTATCGTCAGCAAATGCAATATTTCCAAAATCAGTAGATTGCGGCATGTTGGGCATATTACCCAATTATTATTATGGTATTTTGCAGGTGGAATCAACCTTCTCTCTGTCATTGCAAAAAAACCTGCAGACAATCTATCATTATATACATTGTCAAGTAAAAGGAAGCATTATTAGGCATAGAAGCAACTGAGGCCCAAGGACATCTTGAAATGAATTGACTCAATATTAAATAATCACAAGGAAATCTCTATCAACCAACCAATAATGCCTTGAACGCCATTTTCTCTTTCAGAATACCACAGAGAAAATATTCAACAATGCACCATCGAGTCATGCACAATGTTTGCGCACTGAAAGGGAAATATGGCTGATGAAGACTTACATTTACAGCACATGACATGTCCACATTGAAACACCATTTTCTGATTACCAAGCTGATCTTGACAAACTGGGCATGATTCTGAATTTGCTTTAGCTATACATCCATTTGCTGAGGGCACTGCCACTTCAGTTACAGTTGAAGCATTGAAGCTTTCTGATTTAATGTTTTGATTTGATTGTACCAAACCCTGGCAAAGGATAATTAAATAGCAGCAATGTCACATATCAGTTTATTGTCACGAGTAAGAGAAAACTCCATTTGTCGCAATGAGTTTGACAACAGCCACAATATCCAACATTGTTTTCTTGTGGATCCAATGCTAGATGCAACAGACCTTCATGCATATATCACACCTAAAGCTAAATGCATCTTTCTCGAGTACTGCTCATTAATTAAACTCTATACACAACCAAGTGAAGATAAACTTCAATTTCCTTTCTTGCCTAATCCAATTGTTATAAGCATGGAGCCATACCTGCCTAGATTATTTATTATGAAAGCTGAAACCATCATCTTTTGACGTTGCTCCCTCCCTCCTCCCTCTTTGAGATAAACCATTACACACAATTATATAGAAATACTAATCCTTAAGAAATAGAGTTCTTTGACTCCCCTCTCCCTTTCTTCCATACTCCCTGTCTGTTTATACACTACAAATCCCTAAACTGCATATAACCAAAATTAATCATTCCAGAAGGATGACATCTCTTTTTCTTTCCTCTTCCACAGTGGTCGTAAAATGTATTCTACTGGAACTTCACTATGATAACCCTCTTAAATTATTGAAGCCAGTGATTTCTGGAGTATCAATAATTAACAGCAAAAGATTTAGAGGTGGGAAAACCAAATCCAATTAGGAGGAAGTACTCACCTCTAATGAACATGTAGCAGGCAAAGGCTGCAATAGGTACTGTCTGCAATGGATATTCTAGCTAAAT
Source organism: Rehmannia glutinosa (assembly GCA_016081115.2). Lineage (NCBI taxonomy): Eukaryota > Viridiplantae > Streptophyta > Magnoliopsida > Lamiales > Orobanchaceae > Rehmannia > Rehmannia glutinosa. The sequence continues at coordinate 27,076,542 of CM071929.1, read as the reverse complement.
TTATATTCCCACCTTTGGGCATTCGTGAAACATTCAATGGTAGGGAACTTCTAGTGTAAAATCTTTATGCAACCATTTACTATACGCAACAGAGTTATAATCCGAACTTAAGGCAGCATTTCTACGGATACAAAGAAATTATAGGAACAATATAGTTGTTTTAAGGTCGGAAATTAATGTATGATTTCAGGAAAAGAAGTAGAATACTGAATATGCAGCTAAAAGTTGAGGCTTCGTCGTTACCTTCAAATAGCGCAGTTGTCCTTTTATACGTGACAATGAACCCAGCGCTAGAAATTTTTCACTAGAATTTTCAACACTAGCTGTATCTAACTCTTCTGGACTTAAAGCGTCGATTGATTTATCATCCTCATTTTCTCTAAGGCGCAACCTTGAGGTAGCCATCATTATTTCATCATGAGCACGCAAAACCTGCGCCTGAGCGATTGCCAAAGACCTTGCTATGGCGTACTCCTTGCGCAATGCCTGGATAGCAAATAATATAGGCGAAGTAAGAGAGAGATGCATTTCCTAATCAAAATGAGATGGAATGTATGCATTCTTGTCCAACATAAGTTCATTTTGCCTCAATTACGGTAACAAGTTCCCAATAAATAAAGGGAATGGAATAGGAAAAATGCAACCCTTATAGAAAAGATACTAGCATAAAAATACGCAGCATCAAAAAATTTGGATTAGCCAAAGTCCTCCAAACTTCAAAAACAATACTGAGTGAGGAAGTTAAAACATCATGACTAATATTCCACATGCAATCTGAGAAGACCACAGATATATGTTTGCCATACTTCAAGAAGATCAAGCTGCTTTCTGGCTGTCGACATTCTCTCTCTTTCTAGAAATCCCCTGGAGCTGTTTCTGATTATCGTCAGCACAATCTCCAAATCAGAGGGTGACTTTGAGACCTGCCAGAACAATTTCATGAAGAGGATTCAATGGAAAAATTTTTTGCTATCACCATGCTAATATAATACTCAGCTCAAAATCTTGGTTTCCATACAAATCATGCTACCATCCGAGGAAGCAATACATCCAGATTAACAATCTAGACTCATGATCCATGTTTGACTAGATCATTTTAATTGTAATAATGCTTTGGAGAGGTTTGAAAAAGTGGATCCTCTGCATATTGCCTTGTCACATGATTAAAATTTCAATTGAGTTGCACCAAATACTTTTCGACAACAGTATCACTAGATAGCCCTTTCAGGAAGAGGGATGTTAATTTGTGGATGTGTTGGGGGAACAAAGGAAGAGTATGGTGAGCAAGTGAGTGTTGGCGGATTTATGAATAAACAAGCTTGTTTTGTCAGCATTTTCCATTCAGACACAAAGGCAAAAAGTTGCCTCCGCAGAAGTCTCAACATGTGCATTTGAGTCCCTTCCCTCCATGAAACAGCCACAACTAAACGAAAAAAACCAATATTGCAATAACAAAAGAATAGGACAAGCAGTTACACGAGTCTTTAAAATAACTTCGGTTTTTCATTTGGCGTATTATTTAAAACCAAGCTTACATCTCTACCACAGATGAGATAATGAGAAAAGACGATTAAATAAAATGTGAAACTAAAACCTCAAAGTTTCATTACTAGTTAGTAACTAGTGCTAGCATATACTTAGCAGCGAGAGTGGGATTTAGTTACCAAAATTAACAACAGTTATGAACTTAAAAACATAGTAAATTATACATATACAAACAAAAGGAACATAATGAAAAATACTCTGTTAAAAATAGTTCGGTAATTTCTGAAGGCTCAGAGAGAGTACAAGTACGAGTTTACAAAGCAAATAATGCAAGAACGAACCGTCACTTTCTCCCCCACATCCCTCTTCTTTCCATTATCTTGGTAGTCAGAAGAGGACGAAATTGAACTTTGGTCTTCTCGTGACAAATTCCAATAAAAATGATTCAGAGCAGACTTCTTCTTTTGCAGACTCAGTGCCTCTTCTACAGATGTAATCAGCTCTCCGTAATTGCTTTTGTTGAGGCGAAAGAGCCTAGCTTCATAAACCTGGTCAGAAGATTTTTCACAAAGCAAGTTAAATAGCACACATGCCATAATGACTTCACGGACGGACAAGTTATATAGGGGCTACAAACCTGAAATATTTCATCCAACTCACAATGCGTGCATGCAGGACCATCATAGTTAGAATTGCACTTTTTACAGTATCTCACACGTGCTATATCTTCCTCTCTAGGATTTTCCATAGTTTGGTCAACTTCCAAGAGTCTATCAAGCAAAGTTTTTCTTGAACCTTCCAAAGCATCCAACCCAGTTTGTATATAGTATTTTAGAGTTGTTATGCTGCGGAAGCTATTTGAAAACACAATTAAAAAGGTAGTGTTACTAAGGAATTCAATCGACAGAAGTGCTAATTATGGTCGAAAATGAAATGATTTATCCATAAACAGACATTTCAAGTCATTTAGGTGCAGTTCAGCTTTGTTGTTCATGAATGAAGACAAAAAGAATGATCCAGTAAAAAAGCATAGCCAGGGAAATCCTTGTTTAGCTCTGGTCTGCTCAAGATTCCCAGCGCGTTTAAATTTTTGTTTGTTTTCATATAGATAACTTGCTCATGAGCATTTAGGGATAAGTCGAGTCTTAACTCCAACTTTAATGAGAAAACAAAAAAGAAAAAAAGTGCAAGGGCCAATATAGGATTGAGTTCTAACTGCATGCAAGTAAAGGACCTGACAGTAGGTATTCACATGAGACGACAAAGCTGTTCATGAAGTGGATTGAGCTTGAAGGACCATCACAAACCCTCGATAAATTATGAATTCTACAAACGAGATAAGCATTTTGAAAATTTTCACTTGTTCAATAGCTTGACTTTTGACAATCCTTTTAGGTTACATGAAGTTTATGGTTTGCCTACTACTCGGAGTGTTTTTCAGCTGGCAAATTATTTTCTTTTAAGCATTCACTTCTTTATTTGGTTGGGTTCATTGTCAGTTCAGTTTACTGTGTTCCTGCTCTGACTCTTTCCAATTAGGTTTACCAGCTGGGAATCGAAATTATGGAGAAAAAGAAAAGTCAGGGCCAGGACACAGAAACAGGAACGGCAGTTCAAGACAGAACAGTAGAAGGTGAGACCAAACTCACATTTTCTAAGGCTGTAAGGCCAGGCTGAAACTGGGAAGAGATGGAAGCACCAAATCATCAGAATGTCAATTGTTAGCTTCACTATTCTTGGTTCATCTGTTCTTTCAATATTCAAAAGTTTCCAAGGAAAAAAGAGTATTGATTATAATTAATAAAAAGAAAAAAGAGAGAGTTTGCCACTGACCAAATATCCTTAGTTATATAAGTATAAGAGAACAATGTAAATATCCAAGCATTTTCCCCCAAACACATTGAAAGCTTGCCATTCTAACTACTTTTAAGACTCCAAAATTTTAAGACTCCAAAATTTGCTAAAGAATTCTGCAATACTCCTTTGCCTGGACTTTGGAAAAAAACCTCACACTGCTAAGGGCTTGTTTGTTGTGTGTGGGCCTGACTGCATTTTTTCATAGTATAATAATGGGCCTGACTGCATATTTTCATAGAATAATGAGCCTGACTGCATTTTCTTTGCCCGGTGAAAGTGAATGTGACAATGACACAAGAATGTTACTGTGGCATGTTTATGCAAAATTGAAAATAAGTGGAAAAAACAGGTGACATTATTGAAGGAATGTGACATGTACAAATACCTTATCATTCATCAACAAACACCTAGTATTGGTAAATAGGTTTCCAGTTAATCTTAAAATTCAAGCCACCAAAATTAAGCCACAAAGCAGCCTTTTGCAAACAAAGAAAAAATGACCACATTGCTAGGTTATGGCAAAGAAATATTGCACAGCCAAGTTAGTTACGACGGAAGTACATAAAAATCAGGAAACAACCATCACTAACCTGGCAGGAATTCTTGATTTCTTGTTCAGATTCCCAGAAAGAGATTCTCCTATTTTTTGAATCAGCATATTAGATGAATCCTTGTTTTGCTCAATGTGATGCAGGGCATCTAACCACCAAGTTGTGTCCTGGATTTTCCTTTGCATAAAAGCATCACAGACCTTTAAGAGAGAGAGTCAGAAAAGAGAAAAACCAACAACCATATAACAATCAAAAGTCCAGAGCATAAATGAAGGTAAAAAAAAATCAAAACAATACATTCGTATTCAGCTATATGATTTTAAGTCTAATGACATATCACAAAATTAAAATAATATATGCAATACACTTCTCTACTATGGGAGTTGTGTCAATGTATTCCATAAAACATGCTCAACTTGTCTTCAATACACAAAAACGTGCTGCATATGTACAGCAAGAGAAATCTTGTATGCTGAAATTTATACCAACAGAAATTGAAATGCACCATGTCAAGTGTAATAAGATATACAGCAAACATCCAGGAGATGGCCAAAACATGAAATCTGTTTAACATGAATAAGTAGAATTTGAGATAGCTTGAAATCAGCAACCTGTTCATAGACTCTCCTGAACTCTTGTTGAGCAACAGATAGCTTTGAAGTAAATATCAACAAGAACTTCTGTTTTAGATCTTCACATGCTTGTCGCAAGCATTGAACATATGTTGACATATGCTGCTGAACATCATAACTTCTTTCACCATTTCTCAACAAGCACGATGGAGAATTAAGTGAATTATCAGAAATTATGTTCACACTCGGATTATAATTAATCATCTCTTCCCCCTTCATAGTAAGATTATCTTTGTTGTCAATATCACAAGTCCCAGAGATTAATTTTTCTGAGCTTCCTGAAATAGATTTCTGTTGGCAGCTGTTCTCGGTGAGTGGTAATGTTTCAGCAAGATTATGATGAATGTGAATGTTCAGCAGAGGATCCAAGCGGAAATCGTCAGAGTGCTCTTCAACTAAATCCAGTGCCTCTCTATACAATGATACAGCTTGAGGGAAATCTTGCTTGATTATAGCTATACCTGCAAGCCCATTCAACGCGACAACTAACTTCCTGAGGGCGTCCTCGCCTTCTACCTTTGTCTTGCCAATGAGAACCTGCAGGAAGATGATCCTAATTAACAGAAACAGTAATGATAAGCTGTGCAAAGCCTTTGATCAAAATAATAGTTTTGTACTCATTAAACCCACCGATAATATCTCCTCCATGGTCATGGGAGACTTCTGCAAAGAACGTAAACCAGAACTTCCCACTTGAGGATGGCAGCATGCTTGACGAAGCTTCAGGAGCGAGTTAAACAACTTTGCAGCATCCATATTGGTGATGTATGGTTCAGATGAACTATCAGATGACAGGGAATCTGGACAAGGATATATAATGACATTATGAAACTGAAAAGAGGGAAAATTCTCCGTATAGCTAAAGATAATATTTACATCTTATTTGGTCTTTATAAATCAGATGATATGACAGGAAATTATTGAGAACCTGCTAAGTTTTTCTTTCTAACATCATCCTTAAAGCTTTCAACAACTTCTCGAGCATCATCCACACAAGTTTCGTGCTGCCTCTGGTAGAAGTGCTCTTCAATGGGTGAGAGGGAGAGCCAAGATACACATTCCTCTTGAGGAGGAAGTTGCAACTCGTCCCAAACATATGCTTTTGATGAGCGCCACATAAGTTGTTTAAAGAAATTATGCGTGAAAGCCATAGCTCCTGCATCTCCCCTCTGCAAAATAAGGAGAAAAAAAATGCATAGTTACATACTTTTGACAACAGTAAATCAATACCACAAAGTATTCATAAGACCACAACCAAGCACAATTGAAGACCCACACAGCAAGCATACATTACATTAAAGACTAAATTCAAGCCTTCAAATCCTTCGTATTTTAAGATGAAATGTCATTGATAACTACTATATAATGTTAGGTCAGAAGGAAATAATGCAATATTTTGTTTTTTAATATTATAATTTCTCTCCTACACTTGAATCCTTATGCCAATACTCCTGATGTTTTTTTTTTATCCACTTATCAAACCTTGGCATTCTCCACCAACCACCCCATCTGTGAAAACCAGTACCTCACAACCTCTCCACATCTCAACGCACCAGAACCACAACTATCAATTTTAACCTAAACATCCCATTTCAGCATCCTTTTATGTTTCTATTCTTTCCATTATTTCTAAATAATTACAACCACTCAGCATCTCCATCCACATCAAATTAATAGAGGCCACTATAGCAAGAACAAGCACATGCAGAAAGACATCTATCATTGATTAGGTCATCAATTAAGTCTTTGCCGAAATAAATTTCGATCAATAATGTAATCAGTCGTGTCTCAATTAGTACAAAATACACATATGAAAGTTTAAAAATTAAATAATCACTGGCATTTGGATGTGATGGAGACTGTTGGCAAATAAGGTGGCGATCAGTTCGATAAATTAAGATTGCGCATCATAAAATGTGGCAAGACTTGAGCTGATTTTTGAAACAAATATTAGAAATACGATTTGATGCTATAGTATAAAATATGTTGAAATCATGAAATTGTAAAATACTTGCCAAAACAGATTTACTGCAAAGCAGCATGTCAAGCTGAGCTTAATTGGATTTTCTGAGCCAATGGGGTTCGCCAGCTGTGTTAAGTTCCACAGGTTCCAATGTGAGAAACTGAAGAACTGTATTATAGTAATGTTTATTAGTGAATAAGGCCACATCTAAATCATATCACAAACAAGATTCTGCATTCCAAACATACATATAATCTTTTATATCCAATACCTCCTAGAATTATGACTGTCCATTAAAAGTAAACCACAACTATTTGCAATTCTCATGAAAATAATGAATGTGATGAGATCAATCTTACTACTGATACTACGAGCAACGGCTGAACAGATGAGGCCTTCTTACATGTGTCGTGGCTAATCTAAAAAATATGCACACAGGCGTACGATATCGCAGCATTTTCCACAAGAGTGAGGCAAATGGTGTTTAGTCGCTAAGCACACTCATTGACAGATATACAGAGTTAACGTCATGTATATTCATAAATTTCAAACTAAGAAGAATCAGCATAGTTATATTTTCATACCTCATACGGAATAGAAATAACGTCAGTCCACCAACGGAGGACATTGAATGGACTTGATTGAAGAAATCTCAAAAGTCCATACAGGTCGTCAAGTTTTCTTTGTATGGGAGTCCCTGTTATACACCAACGATGTTTTGCATGTAGACGTAATGCCAATTCTGTTGCTGCAGCCGCATTACCCTCCACCATTTGAGCTTCATCCAAACATATTCTCCACCATAAAACTCTGGTTAGAAGAGTTGGAACCACTGGGTATCTGCGACATAAACTCAATAAATATCACAATTAGTAAGAGACTTAATGCCGAAGCTAAGCAATCTTGAATAGTAATAGGAATACTCAAACTGAAAAATGAAATAATAGAATAAAAAGTTAAAATGAAATAATAGAATAAAAAGTTAACAAAAGTCCAAACTGGAAAGCTATGATGGATTATTTACCAAAAAAATAATAGCATGACATAACTCTTGCAGATATTTGTGTACTTTGAAAAGCTATTATCTCAGGAGGTGGTATTTATTGATAATAAAGGCCCAAATCATCAATAAAGTACTGACTTGATACAACAACAACAACAAACTAAGCCTTAATCCCACTATGTGGGGTCGGCTATACGGATCATTTCGCCCCATCGTTTACGGTCATAGGCCATATTTTCATTTATTTCTAGATATAACATGTCTTGTTTAATAGTTTTTTTCCAAGTCTTTTTTGGTCTTCCTATGCCTCTTTTGATTTGTGTGAGTGATTCCCTACCTTCTACACGTCACACATGTGCATCTCAAGGTCTCCTATAAACATGTCCAAAACATCTTAATCGTGTTTCTCTAATTTTCTTATCTATTGGTGCTACTCCCATTTTGTTTCTAATGTGTTCATTTCTTATTCTATCTAATCTAGTGTGTCCGCACATCCATCTAAAGTACTGACTTGATCCTAAGAAGAAAAAAAATTAGACAAAGGTCCAATAGATCTGGGATTTGTCATCTTTGGTCATCGAGCAGGAAGAACTGAAGATATCAGAAGGGAGGGTGGAGGGGGACAAAAAAAAAAACAAAGAAAACCAAGCGAAGAAGGCAAAAGGATCTCTCAGTTATCTTTCTATCCTGAATTTCATAACTTGCCCAGATCAATCACTGGTTTTAATGTGAACATCCTAATTGTTGTTTATTACAACATTGAGGAGTGCTTTTTCCCCTTTTAATAGAACATCAACGATAGAATGCCTCACAGACAACCATATTGTGTGCAAGGAGTTATGGGTCAGAAGCATGACTGTCTTCCTGCTGCAGACGATATGAAACCATGTTAGATCAATTTCCAAAGATGGCATCAGATATTGGCTCTCACAACATAAGGACCAATTTATTTTCATAGTTTATCTGGAAATGAAGGGGACAAATAAGTTTTACTAATTTTGCAGGATGAGCCTATACCATATAACTCTACCTAGCTGGAACCTATCGTCATTTAGAATAAGTACACAATAAGATTTTTTTCATTTATTTTCTAATATCATCGATCCAAAAATAGTTCTCACAAATGCCAAGACGGCAGCTGCACAGCACATGCACAAGGAAGTTAAAATATATATACATACATATATATATATATATTAAATGAAGCATCATTAGAAGATGTGGGAACAGTATTTTCACTAAAAAAAAAGAACCTAAAAATCCAGTTTAGTCACTGAATACTGTCCCACAATATAGTCACGTATCTTCTGCAAGATCACAACCTGTTCCAGAGAAACTGGTATTTTTAACTTACAATGCACAGCTCAGGTGGACGAATTGTTCAGAGCATATATTTTTAACCTCCATTTTACCCAAAAGAAAAGTCTACTTCAAATAGTGGGAGAAATCACCTCTTCTTGTATCTCATAAAGCGCCGATCCCCTTCATGTCTTTCAGAATCATGCGGCAAATCCTCTTTAAGCACATCGTAAGTTGTCAGGACAATGTCAGCACTTAGAAGTTCATCGATATCAATAACAGGTTCATTGGAGAAGGAAGTATGTCTAACTCCTTCATAAACACATATTCTTAAAGAGCCCGGATTTGTATGACTGTTGAGCCAACGGAAGACAACAGAACAGAATATAAGCAAAAGAAAAAGTAGAACAAGAATGCTGGAAACAAGCAGAAAACTAAAATAAAGTAAAACAACAGAATAGAATATAAGCAAAAGAGAAAGCGGAACAAGAATGACGGAAACAAACAGAAAAATAAAATAAAGTAACCAACAGAATAGAATATAAGCAAAAGAGAAAGCAGAAGAAGAATGATCGAAACAAACAAAAAAATAAAATAAAGTAAAACAATCAACCAAACATCTAATAATTTTTCTTATAGACTTCGGATTCAATTCTTCTTCAGAATATTATTCATTTTTAAATTCCCATATTTCATAGAGGCCATGCATAACAAAGATGAAACAACACGTTCCATCAACAATAGTCATGACACAATGCAATATCCTTTGGTGGTAGACTGGTAGCTGCCATTTTACCTAAAGAAAAGATAAACAGAACTTTCCTGAATCAATGGACCTTGAAAAAACAGAAGTAACTTCTGCACAGGAGTATGATCCAAGAATTCAAGACATTATTTTAATAAACCTTATTCTGAGGAAAAGTAAAATCATTAAGTAGCTTTCCCAGAGAACAGAGTTATCCCAAATAGGCAAATATGTACCATGATCAATCCTTCACATATCTTTGTCAATAGCTTTTCTTTTTTAAATCATATGATCTTGTGGGGACAGTACGTGTGTGTTTAATAAAAAGAGGTCAAATGGCACACAGCACCAGTGCAAGCATTCAGGAACAAATATATGTAGACAAGAACGCATTATATCCAAAAATCACAACAGCCGGTTTGGTTCAACAGACTCCACATAAATGCACAGGCAACAAAAGAACAGACGAGTTACCGAAGAATTTCAGCATGCCACTGGAGCAATATGGGAGTTGGACAAACAATAAGAGTTGCACCAGCAGCAATTGGAGATTCTGTGGCCTGGATCAGCTCTGAGCACGTACGACATATATAATCTCCATCAATCTCAACTACTTTAGTATCATTCTTTCTTTTTGTATACTTCCTTGAGTTACCAATTGGATGCTCCTTACATTTGTCGCCTCTGGCAAACCCTCCAGATTTCGAAGTTTTTCTTCTCGCTGAATATCCAACACAATCTGCATGTTGCCAAGCATCACAAAAGTCACACTGTACCCACAAACCTTTATACCTGTAGCTTTCAGTGACAGCCCCACATAAGCACTCAACCCGCTCCCGTTTCAGTCTTTTCAAGTTATTCTTTTGAGACCTTTCGACTTGCAATGCCTTATAACCACCAGCAACTTCAGATGATGGCATCCGATGAGCAAAAATACAGGCTAGCAGCTCAATAGTTTTCCCCAGGCCCATCTCATCTGTGTTTTGTCATAGCAATGCAACAGCAGCAACCATAAGCCCATCATTTGATCTTATTTTCCACCAAAATACCAAATTTTACAGTGAAGTAACTACACTAGAATGCTGGTATAATTTTGGTTGGAGAGTTTTACCCTTGATGCTTAAAACTGAAAACAGCTAAGGAATATTTCTCGAAAATCACAAATATTTGAAGAAACTCATCAAAAGTTAAAGGGGAAACTCTTTACCATGCAATGTAAACATTTCCTAAATATAACATAATATACATCCGAAATTACTCGATGACTGAACCAATGATGCATGAGTTCACATTCGTAACTGTAGAACTCAAGAAAGATAACGTACCAGCAAGAATTCCACCAGAAACATATGATGAGCAACAGATAGCATGCAGAGAAATGTTCCCACTGAAGCATAATAAAGCACTCATTAGTAGATATACTTTTTTGGTAACTAAGATTGGTCAGGGAAGGCTAGACAAAATAAATTGAACATAAAGATCATTTGCCTCATTGATTAGAAAAAATTTCTCCCTCTTGTTTTATCTTTTTGTAAATTTCCTCTTCCCCCCTTTGTATTATGTCATTTTCTTTGTACTTCCATTATCACTAGTATGAATAATGCAAGCAACCATATAAGTTTTCACAGAAAAACCAAAGAGAATGAAGATTGAAGTGGTGGAAGAAAATCAGTGAAGTCTCGTAATTACACAAATAGGACAAGCACACAGCACCAACATTTAAGTTATGATAAATTCGCTTATGGAAAATATTGAGAAACATACCTAAAAGGGTTATAATAAATCCTTCTAGAAGTGTTGATCAAATTTAGAGGCATACATAGAGGAGAAACAATCTGGCTTCTTTCATTTCCATCTAAATGTTCAAAATCAACTTTTTCTCGTTTTACCATCCAGTAAGCTGCACGACGCTGATATGGTCGTAGTTCAGGAAGCAAGTCAGGAAGGTGATCTTCCAGCATTGGCTCCTCTCTGTTGTAAAAGATCAATCACTGAGTCTTAGAAGACATATACTCCAAAACTCACAACCATCATAAAAGGTAAGTTTAACTTTCCATAATACTCACTTTGATGGCTTAATAGCTTCATAAAAGCTGGAAACTTCAAGCCTCACTTGTTTTTTTGATGCAGAGGAATCATCATCAGCCACAAGTGGTGCATCAACCTCCATATTTTTCACAGAATTGTATCCATATATAGCTTCCGAAGTCATAACCTCTGGACGCAGCCATGCCATAACACTCATCATACTTTTTTTCCAGAGCTGCCTTGTATTGTCAAGAAGGGACTCACACTCATCAAAAGCACGTTTCAGAATCTCAACCCTGACGCATATGGATGACATGCCCTCCAAAAACTCGATTCCAATAATTGGCCTAACAGTCAAGTACTTCAAACTAGTCAAATGAACAAGACCTGTAACTCCTTCATCTGTCCCATCAACATTTCCAGACACCATCATAACATCCCTCTCTGATCCCTCTACTGTACATTTCATCACAAACTGTAAACATGTATTACTCTCAGACAAAACCGGCCAATGCCCTAATTTCATACGACCAAGATGCTCATTCACATTACTTAATCTAAACCTCAAGAAGCACCTTGAATCCCTATAAAACTCCTCAGTCAGCTTATATCCATAAAACTCCTCGCTCACCCTCAAATTCAACAAAACAATTTCCGAGATATCATAATGCTCCTCAGAAACCCAGCTAGACCTATCAACTTCAACAAAAAATGGCTCTTCAACGTTGACCAAGTCATCTTTTCTGGGTTGAGCATCATTATCTCTGTTTAATTCTGATTCAGAGGACTGCCTTTCTAGTATCCCCCCCGACCTATGTGGCCGAATTTGCTTCCTTCTACCCATCACTACACAGAAAAATTACAATACCTAGCATAAATTCCAAAAACCAACTTGCAATTTACAAGTTTAAACACAAGAAATAGCAACCTTAAATTGACAGTATGCAACAAGCAAAACTCGGTTTCAGCAATGAATTCAAAGAGTTACATCCATTTCAGCTATTCTACAAACGTAAACGTAAGCAATACGTATACATACATACGCATACATGCAGAAATAGTGTTTTCGTGTGTGTTTAGGAACAAGGGTAGTGGAGTTAGAAGTAAAACCTGGTAAAATTCCTCCTCCTTTTCTTGTATAAACTGGGGAATTTACGGAGAATGCAACTGAAGGAGTTAGAATTCGCGCGAGTTAAAACCCTTAGATGGGTTTGTTAGTTTGTACTTTCCCCTACGGCGGCGCAACGGTGACTATGTCGGTCGGATATCTGATGCGTTTATTTTCCTGGGATTTGTTGGCCTTCTTCAGTCATCTTATTTGTTCTTCCCGAGTCCCGACGGTTGATAAGTAAATTTTTCTTCTTTGGTAAATAAATTATATAATCATTTTATTATATTAACATTTATAAAATTAAAGAAAAAACAAATAAAATAAAGTACTTTTTTATATAGAGTTACATTAAATTTTTATCTGATTTGAGTTAAAAAATTTTTTATTTTTTATCCTTTGAGAATCTTAATTTGTTCATTTGTTGACCTTGATAAGTAAAAATTTTCATCTTCTGTTGATAAATAAATTTCTTCTGTGATACCAAATAAATAATAATTTTTATTATATTAACATTTATAAAATTTTAAAAAAAAACAAATAAATAAAGTGTACTTTTTTATGTTGAGTTACATTATTTTTTTATCTGACTTTGAGAATGTAAAAGAATTATTTAGTTTTGACTAGTTTATATCATGTTAAAATTTGTTCTGGAATATGGTGCATTATCCTGAATATTTGAAGGAAAAAAAAACATAAACAATGTTCATCTCAACTTTTTTCACATATTAAATTACAAACGCCTTAGTTATCGTTATGTTGTGAGATGGAAATTTAGTTTTATGTCATCATTTTATCCTTTCATAATATTGTATATATGCATGTGGAGTGTCATTGGTAATGTATTAATATTATTATTATTATATATACAAATAATTTGAATAGTTAAATAAAAATAATATTATAAACCAAAAGAATTTATCTTATATGACATCATCAATTAACAAACAATCGAATGGTTTTAGATGAAAATTATTCTATTGTCAAAACCAAAACTTATTTCAAATGATTCATTTCCATGTTAATTTCTATTTTTTTTTTCAGCCATTTAGTTTAAGAGTTTGTCCTTACACTATCAACCTCTCACATTTATCTCAATAACATTTGTTTATTCATCCAGTTTTGTGGAATATGAGATGGAATATGAGAATGAAATAGGAAATATTCAACAAATTCTTGTAAAATCCTAACCCAAAGGCAAAGATTCAGCAGTAAACTTGATAACGAAATCAACACTAAAATGGCTTCTTTGTAATGTGTAAAGTAAATCCATTAACTATGAAACAACGAATAAATAAATAATACAAGTCTATTCCTAGTGAACATATGTATATATATATAATCACCCTCTATAACTATACCATGACACAAACTCATTCGTATTTCAGCTATAAAAATAAAAACAAAAAACATACAGAGATAAAAAAAAGAAGACAATAAGAGAGGAAGTTTATTGGTGTATTGCAACTTGAATTGACCATTTCTCTTCAATCCTTTCATATTCATGCTGTAGGGGGGCTCCTCTCCTGTTGCCTACGAAGCTTGTTTCATGCAGTTACTGAATTCAATCAAGTGTTGTTAGATCACTTGTCCAACACTTGGCTAAGGGATGAATATCCCATTAGCCGATGAAGTGGGGAATTCGATGACGATTCGATTTCCGAGCTTCCTTTTCGCCATTTCGACGAAGATCCGACTGCTTCAACGGGTTCCAGCAAACTCTCGTTCTCGTCCCGACGCTCCATCAAGACAGATTTCATCTTTCTATCTTCAATCGGCTCATATGAACCGCCGGACGACATCTTTCTATTGTACGAGTTCCTATCGATAACCGAACCCTCCCCTTCCGTAGAGCAAAACGACCGCCCGTAATCATCAGAACACGATACAGTTTCGACGTGTCGGCCAGAGCTGGAACGAGAAATTGGTTTCAGATTTCTCCGGCTGGTGGCACCATTATACTCGTCGGCCTCACTGGGTGGAGGGGCGGAAGCTTCTGGAACGTACGGAACTATATGCGTTCCTTTCAGGAGCGAAAATCTCAGAACCTTCTTACAGGCGTTGCACATTAGCCGATGGTATTTTTTCTTGAAGAGTAGAAAGTCTGCCGGTAGATGCAGCAGTTCAGAGCAATGATAACAAGCGACAACCGGGGCCCCACCAGCTACAGGCCGGAGATGTCTTTTCGCTGCATGATACTTCTCTTTCAAACGTAACCGTTTTATCTCATCGTGCCTCTGGTCGTCAGATTTTGTCTCGTGGCCCCATAACGAGATTTCGGAGCTCGTGTAATGCTGTGGACTCGAGGAATTGCAGCAGCTCTGATCAGAGTGGACCCCACGGTGACGGTTTTTACCGTGCATGGTGTGTGACGGCAACTGTGCCGAGTAGCGCCAGTCTTGGGGACAGCAATGCAAACAAGAGCAGCTAACTTGGTGTCTGTAATGTGGAGCCTCACCTGAAAAAGCCATTCTTGAGACATTTTTCGCTTGATTATGCCGTAGGGTATATCCGTGGGGATGGTTCACATCTGAATATATTTCCCTTTCTGGTGTCAAGTGATCGTATTGAAACGAAGCGAACTTCCCGTCCACAGCTCCAGCCGGAAACCTTCTAACTTCAGGAAATTGCATCCTGTTGAGCTGATCTTTCAACTCACACACAGTTCTCAACAGTTCAATTCTATCAGGTTCCAAGTACGACGGCTTGACCGATGAATTGAAACCCGGACGCGGTGGAAGTGAACTGTGCCGATAACTTGTATGGGGATCTCTTGAAGCGAATGGTAACCTAGAAATACCCTCTTGTTTGTCGAGTCTCGTCCTATTTCTATTGTTTGCCAGGTTTTCCATTGCACGATGTGAGGAACTTGTTGCCCAATAACTCCTTTCAAGTTCACTGTTTTTTCTGAGCATATTGCGTGCTGATATCCACATCCTTATTCTTTCTCGAGGGACGTGAAATGTTTTCACGTATTTGATCATCAGTTCCATCATAAGAAGATTCACTACCATCATAAGCGTAATAGCTCTCGGTTTTCGGATAATTAGCCGTTCCCAATGTATCTACCGAGCTAACTCTTCCAAAATTACGGGTAGTCTCCCTGGAAAAACGATTCAGATGTTCGTTATCAGGAGATGAGAGGTAAAATGACACAAGGCTCTCTTTTGAGGGGCTTTGACAAGAAACAATAGAATCACCGATACTTGCATTCGTATTTTTCTCTCTTCTGAAGATAAGACGACCTTCAGCGCCATCATGTGCTTCAATGCTTTGTTCCGCTGATTGTGATTGTGATACATTGTCATTTTCATCGGCAGGCTTAATTTCTCCATTCTGATTAGTGAAACCAATCCGACTATTTTCATCATTTTCTGGTGGAACATAGTCGTCTTTTATCCCTTCTGGAAGTAAAACACTCTCTTTATCTTCATGCTCAGACAAAAAGTTGTCACTTTCTTGCAATACTCTGTTGTCTTGATGTAAGTGGCTCTTGTTGTGTTGTTCCACGAGTTCACTCTTCTGGTGTATACACTTCGTCCTCGAGAGTATATTCACCAGAGCTAGGAGTTCGTCTGAAAAGTTTCCGCCTCCAGTCCATTCCCGTTGTCATCACGAAATTCCTTATGGTATCTTTTGGAATTTCGGCCTAACGAGTTGTGTTTTGAAAAGTCGTAAGCTTCTATGGATAAATCTTCATTCGGAGGACAAGTAACCTCGGGAGAGCTAGAAAGGCCATTGGAGATGCTTCTGTCCTCACAAAGTTCCACACTGTCACCATTTTCATCTTTACATCTTATGTTGTCTTTGTCCAACGACGATTCCACGTTAGGTGGACTTACGAAATCATTGTTTGAGCTTCTGGCTACTAAAACATCATCTTGTCGACTTTTCGAAACAGAATGTGTTTCTTGCGAGGATAATTCAGCGCTGTTGGTCTCCACTTTCCGATTTTTAGCTGTGTATAGAGGGATTACAGAAAATGTAAGTAATTTTCCAAAATCAGAAGCACCCCACCCCAAGTTTTTAGATTTTGATTAAATGAAGCATAAACAAAAGCAAAACTGGCATTTCTGGAAACAAAAACTGGCATTTCTGGAAATTACAAGAAGTGATTCTTTTCAGCTAAAAAAACTAAAATCACTTTTTTCCCCTTCAATTTGTCTTGCAAACACTCTTTAAAGATGAATGGTAGAAGTTTTAAAACACTATTACAAACTTGGAGAACAGTGCCACATCCTCCACATTTGTAGTGTTTGCAGATGAATGGAACCTCTGGCAACTCTCCACATTTGTACAGTAGAACCTCTGGTCTGCTAGAACCTGTCGGCATTTAGGACATCTAACCAATCGAACTTTCGTGCTCACTTGAGTAGTCATGTTTCACTTCAATCAAACTGTGATAGTGACCAAATCACCGAATTCTGAGAGAAACCACAAACAGATAAATATAAGTTTCCAATGGGAGCAAAGCTATAATTAACCGAAAAATGAGGGAAATCAAATCATACACATAGAGAAGTTGCAAGAAAACTACAGTAAGGAGTCATTTCCAAAACAATAACGCGCGTCTGCTAAATCACTTTAGCTCCAGGATTATTTAGCAGTAATACAATAATGATGACAGCTTATATATATACAAGTGTAACAAACGAAATAGGCATTATCCAGGTCAAAGGAAAACAAATGACATCTCGAGGAAAAATAATGTTCTGTCATTAGATGAACTAGAAAACAGGGGAATGGACCTAAACATGATCAGGTAGATCACATAACCGAAATGCCATAATCTTCGACTATGTCAGCAATTAAGGTAATAAATTAAACTTGCACATTTATGTGAGAACAATGATAAGAATAAAGAACAATCATATCAACTTCATGAGTGGAGATTAGACAAAGTCATAAGTTCGAAATCTTGAAACCCATTTCCCATTCCCTGTCCTAGGATGACCTAGCACACCATTTCTAGTTGTTTCCAGAGAAATAAGTGAATTAAGTACGAAGGAGACCAGCGGAAGATCCGATTATAATGATCAAAAACTGAAGCCCCATACTCTACACACAAGAACCACATGTATTAACCTATTATGGCCACAGATTTGGACAAAGAACAGCTATTTTATCTCTCATACCTACATTCATTGGGAAAAATGATAGAAAAAAGAATAGAACAGCAGTAAAATTGGAGCAGCAAGTCAGCAACATCCATATTATACTTGCTTTAGATTTCAAAAGAAATACTTGAGAAAAATCTTGAAATTGGATCCAACTAAGTTCTAGTAAAAAAACTCACCAAAAAAAGCATGTATCACCAAAAAAGAAAAAGACAAAGATTGAACCTTTGCAGTGCAATACAAATAATAAAGAGACAACACCTTATCCCAGTCCACCCCCAAAACAAATGAGAAGAAAATAAAATTTCTAAACTTTGCAGAAAAGCCAATCAGAACCCATTTCAGTGTAAACAGATCCCATAAACTGCAACTCATTTATCATCAAATATTTCATTGAAATTCAAAAAAAACCCATACCTTATTCTAGCGAATTCAACCACTACATAACAATAACAATCATAACTCTTCCGAAACCCATTTCTCTCCAAACAAATATCCAATAATACAAACTGTAAGAAGATCAAGAAACTATTTTTAATTTATAAAAAGCAAGAAAAAGTGTCAAAAGTGAGGGAACAGACGAACCTAGTAAGAAATGGGGTCAAAGAAACTCATGAGGAAAAATCTTTTCTTTAACGCCAAGTATTTTGTTATTATTTTCCACCACTCAAAACTTCTTCTCCTTCCTGGTATTTTACACCCACTCTCTCTCTCTCTCACACACACAGAGAGAAATACGATTATGGTGGAGGTGAACTCTTCCTGCCGTGTTTGAGAAGCTCGCCAATTCCAAAAAGTTGAATTCTTGGGTCATAATTATGTAACTCCAAACACGCGCACACACTAATCTTGGTTTGCGAATAGAAAGAAACGTTATTTTCGACTCGGCGCGTAGACTGTTAGTTGAGAGTCAAGCTACAAGAGCAACACACATTTGCACGACCACTGTTCTGTAGTATGGTTAAGGTTTACCAAGTCAATTTTAGTATTGTATTTCTTTTTGTTCTTTTTATGTTTAAGGAAAAAAAAGGCTATTATATTTTCCTTCTATATTTATAGTTCTCAACTTCTCATTTTACATTTTAAATATAAATATTGTTAGAGTGATTAATTATTTAAATGACTTACATCTCTAAAATTAAGCTTTTAAATGAGGTGATCATTAAACATGGTATCAGAGTCATGCCAAACGAAAGGTCTTGAGTTCAAACCTCACCATCACCAATAAAAACATTTCACATACTAGGCTTTATAAACAACCCTGCACGTGAGGGGGCAAGTTACAGTAATTAAATATTAAATTGTTCACATCTCGAAAAGCTTAAACTTTTAAATGAGGTGGTCATTCAACAAATATTTGGCACATTTGATGAATATTTGATGTTGCCGCAAAAGTTCACATATCACCTAAAGTTCCAACAAGAAAATTCGGAGGGTAATTTTTTCCGAGTGGGATCCAGCCTATAACACAAACAAACGTTAAAGGAATCCGATGTAGCCCGGGAAGCCCCTCCTAAGTAAGCAAGGGAACTTATATATAATTTACCTAATCAGAGCTATGGGCTAAAATTGCATACTTGAGATTACATTTAGTAGCTTAGTATGTATAGGATCTTGGTTCCTATAATAACAGCATTTAAAGTTTCAAGCTAATAGAATACTAATACGACCAGTTCATGTTGTACCCAATATGCATCTATTGTTTCATTTACCTTATTTCATATGTTTTTCTTATTCTCGCACTGGCTATTACTGCGACGAGGCTAATTTAATTGTTTGACATATAGAGTCTCTGGGTTTTGACGTCAACATATGATTTTAAGATAATTTATAAATCATTTAATAGCTTTTATCCACTTTAATAAAAAAAGAAAAGAAAAGGCAGCTAGCAGTGGTTGACTAGGTCCATTCTTTCTGGTTAGGGAGGGAGGGTTTTTAAAAGAAAATAGAAGTTTTTTTAAAAATTATTTTATATATATATTGTATATAATATATATTATAATAAAAGTTTTATGTATTCTTAATTTCTTATTATATGTAATATTTATAAATCAATAAAATAAATATTGTAAATAATATTTTATAAATATATAGTTTTATTTAACATGAGTGAGAACTAGGTCTAGACCCGCCCATTCTTTTTTAAATTATAATAATTTATATTTTTCTATTTTTGACCAAATTTTCAAAAGTAATCTAATGTCAATAGGTTAAAAAAAAAAATAAATATAATTATGCAATTCTTTCTTATAACATTTTTTTAGAATTGAAAATTAAGATTTTTTTTAAAAAATTATTAGTATACTACAATAATACTAAAACTAATATTTAAAATAAATATTAAAGCTAGAAATTTCAAGATTTTATATTTTAGGAAGGCTAAATTAAACTTAAAAGTAAATAAAATGGATATTAGTACTACATAATATTTTTAAACATTCTAACAACTAAATTTAAAAATACATAATTGGCAAAAATTATTTTTCAAATTATAACATTTAAAAATATAGTAAAAATTAATTGAGCAACAATATCTCTTTCTGATGAGTACTAAAAAGACTATATAACCCCAAAGAATGGTCTAATACCCAGTACACCATAAGGGCTCGATTTGAAGTCCAAATCGGACCTTGAGGAGCCACGTATACCAAGAGGGTCGCTAGGAGGTCGCGTGACAACTGATTCTATGAGGCTCCCAAAGAGGTGAGTCGTGGCATCATTCGAGGCACGCGACCTAGTCGAGGTGCCATTACTGGTTTTAATTTACATGAGGGATATGGTTTTAAAATCCATTGAAGGATTCTGTCTTTTTCTAAAACTAGATCATGCAACTATTAGAATTTAGAAGCTAGGACAACGTTTCAAGATTTTATCTATTTTAGGAAGGCTAAGGAATTCGGAAGGTAAATAGTGTCACAACTAGGAAAGTGGATAAGCATACTACATACCATATATGTATTTGCGCATTCTTTCCAACTAATTTTACTGCAATTTGGCTGTGTAAATTATTTCTCAAATTATCAACATTTATGATGGTCATGCAACCACTAACTTGAGCAACAATATCTCTTTCCATCTCTGATTTTCTTGTAATTATTATTAAATCTATATTCTATTTTAAATTATATAGTGAGGAAAGTATTCATAAGTCTAATTGTTTATATGATCCAACTCACTTGAAAATCTATTTCTCGCAATTTGCATTAGTTTTTTTATTAGATATAACAATTTCTTGTTTATTAGTTTGTGTTACTACTTCAATTATTAATATGGGTAAAAATACATTGTCATTCACACTTTGACAATTTTCATAATTTTTTTTGTTACACTTTGATATTTAAACTACACGCGTTTCACATTTTACCATCTGGAACACCTCGATTAAATAACTTTTTACAGTAATTTAACATATGCATGACAATAATAATTCAACTTTTCAGTATTATGCTCAATAATTCAAATTGAACGCATTAAACAATCTGGAATTAACAAAAAAAAAATACACATACAATAGCTATGTAAGACCCATATGTCTTTCCTCAAAAAAAAAAAAAAGACCCATATGTCAAAGTGAAAAAAAATGTCAGTTTGGATCACAACATATTTTTTTCCCACTATTATATAAATAGAACTTTATAGGTACGGATTGCGGACTGGGGAGGGGTAGAAAAATAAGACAATTTAGAAAACTCGCCGAGGAAACAAAAGGTCAACTATGTCAAAAACTCGGCGTGGGATGACTGGCATTGACCGAAAGGTCTACAGCTGCCAGCTGTAAAATGCCACGTGTCGCTTCATGGCGCATAACACAGCTCGTATAGCTGATAGCGATTTCAAAAATAGCTGATAGCGATTTCACGTATGAAAAAATTTCTCCCTCAACGTGGGACCTACCTCAGTGATGACGGCTCGGCGAGCCATTATTGCCACTGCGGGCCACAAAATTTAATGCGCCAGCCGACCACGCCGGTGGTTGTTGAGTGGGGCTGATGACACACGAAGTTTATCCAATCATTACGAGACATTTGGCAGAGAAATTTGATACGTCAGGTGACGCTGCTAGTGACGTGTGCTTTGCAAGTATTTATTTCGTAGTTATCCAAATTTAGTGAGTTATCTTCCTGTTAGAATCGTAGGCATTTACGGGAAGGGTAAGGGGATCAGGACGGACGCAAAATTTATTTTGGAGGACAAAATCTAGGGGCGGTTTTGGACTACAAATAGATAGTGCAATTGCATAGGAAGTCCTCCGAGGGCCTTCATTTTATATATATATTATATATATATATATATATATATATATATAATCAATAATAGAGAAGGTAGTGACCAATCCTATTTTTGTCCCCCTTTTGTTTTTTCAAAAAAAAATTACTAGGTAAAAATTTTTATTTTTTAGTTAATATTTATTTGCATTTTTTAATTTTTTTATTCGGCTCACTTAATTTTTCTTGTATCGATCCATCCCGTAATAATTTTTAGCTACGCTTTTTTGTATTTCTAGTATTGTATACAATGGCGAGAAAATTATTACTAGGTGCCGATACACAAAAATCTGGGGTGGGGACAAATCAAAACAACTAAAAAAATACACATAAATATTAACTATTTTTTTTAAAAAAAAGAGGTTTCGGGGGTGTTCATGGCCTTGGCCTCCCACTATCTCCGCGATTGTATATATATTATTTATTACTCTAGACCTCTCGAAACCTTGGACCGACTCTCTGGCAAAATCAAATCTAATATAAATAAAAAAAAAACATATAAGCTTTTATAACTAAATTACATGAAAATTTGGGGGGGGGCAAGATATGTTGGTTTATATTTATATATACTATATTAAATAAATTATTAAATAATATATTTGCCATAGCCCCCGTTCCGTCTCAAGAAGACGGTGATATAAA
The DNA here is from genome assembly GCA_016081115.2 of Rehmannia glutinosa. Taxonomy (NCBI): domain Eukaryota; kingdom Viridiplantae; phylum Streptophyta; class Magnoliopsida; order Lamiales; family Orobanchaceae; genus Rehmannia; species Rehmannia glutinosa. The sequence goes on along the minus strand of CM071929.1, from coordinate 27,053,847 downwards.
TATCATCCTCGTTCTATACCTGGTTTTAGTACCAACGAGGATGGTTTTCCACGTGAAATTTTAACATCCCTAAAAATAAAGCATTACTTTTTATGGAAAAATATCATGTATAAGAAAAATTATTAAAATTACTTTTTATTAAAAAAAGTATCATTTCTTATGCAAAAAAATTTTTTAAACTTAAAAAAATAACTTTTTATGGAAAAAGTATAACTTCTAATTAAAAAAATTATTTATATTAAAAAACATCACTTTTAAATTAAAATAATGCATAACTTCTTATTAAAAAAATACCACTTCTCATTATAGAAGTATCATTTCTTATTAAAATAAATATTATTTTTATTTAGAAAACAAATAACTATCACTCTTTATGAAAAAATACTTTTTAATTAAATTTTTTTCTATTTATACTAAAATAAAATATCACTTATTATGGAGAAAATATCACTTCTTATTAAAAGAATTTGAAAATTTCAATCATAATTAAATAAATATACAATTTTTTCTATATTATGTTTAGGCGCCACTTCCAAGGGCGCCAAATATTCTTAAAATAGTACTACTTGGTTTTTCTTTTTCCCTTTTTTTTAAGTTTTGAAAATTAATTTTAAATATTAAATAAATATACAATTTTTGATAAACTAGAATGTGATATATTACAATTTAAAAAATGTTTTAGTTTATAAAACATTTAAAAAAAAAATACACATTAAAATACATAATAAGTTCTCATATAAAACATAATATACACTACACTAAATTATATTTGTAGGGTATTTGTGAAATCCGATTACACTAAATTATAATTGGAAAATTTGCAAGATTCTATCCCCTTTTTATTCTTATTTGTAATATATTCAATATATATTTTTATAGTAAACTAAATTTGTAAAGAATCAAGAAACACATTATCTTCCCAACAATAAAGATGGATTAGAATTTTGGATACACATATTCAAACTCCTTCATATATATTTGAATATATTACAAATAAGAATAATTTTTTTCCAATTATACCCTTTATAAATAACAAACGAAACTTTCCAACTCAAATGATAAATGTAATTTTGTGGGGGATATTTAGTCAAATTAGCCAAAAACGAGTTTCATTTATTGATAATATGTATTTTGTAATTTATAAAAAAATCTGAAATTAAAAAAAAATGTGTAATCGGGTTTCACAAATACCCCACAAATATAATTTAGTGTAATCGTGTAATCATAACTTATTCCAAAGATTTTAATGTATAATTTCTTTTTTTTTCTAATTAAACTTTATTATGTAATCGCGTTTTCATTTAAAAATATTTCAATTCTAGTTATCCAAAAATTGTGTATTGTATTTATTTAATATTTAAAATTAATTTACGAAAATAAAAAAAAAAATAAAAAATAAAAAAAAAAATTAATAGGCGCTTGTCGAAATTAAAAAAAAAAAAAAAAAAGATGGTGTATTTTTAACACCTTCTTTGTAATATCTCAAAACTCTCCCAACTCACCTTAATTTCACAAAAAATTGTGGCATTTGCCACATTCTGTCAAATTACCTTAAAACTCACACTATAAATACCCCATTTATGATGATAAAGAGGTTTTCTCTCTCTCCCTCTCTCTCTCTCCCAGTGATTAAAAAAAAAACATCAAACTGATAAAGAAAGTGGTTTCCATAATCAGATGTGAAAATCAGATGTGAAAATGGTAATTGTTAAAGGTGATGAACCATTTTATGAAGACTAAGAAAGTAAGACCCACCACTTACTTCCAGGAAGCTTCTAATCGGGCTTGACTTCTAAACACTGACACAAAACAAAAAAAAAAGTGTCTGAAATTAATTAAAAAAATAAAGTGTCTGAAATTAATAGTTCTGCTATTCGGGAGACCTAGAATTTATTACTTTTATGGATAATTACAAAAATTACCCATATCTTTCAAAATTACAATATCCCTACATTTGTTTTTGTTTACAAACTGCACCCTCAAGAGAAAGTGTTTGTTAGATAAAATGATAAATACAAATCTCAGTGGGGTATTTGTATTTTGAAAGATCGTTAGAGTTTTTTGTAATTAGACTAAACCTCAGGGGCAGTTTTTGTAATTACCCCTTACATTTAAGGACATTTACTCCACATTAGAAGATTAGGAGGAGAACTCAGGAAAAGAATGCTTCAGCTGTTCTTGCAATTGGAATAAATGAAAGGGATAATTACAGAGGTTTGGCCTAATTACAAAAAAGCCAACTAACTTCTAAAATTACAAAAAGTACCCATGTTTGATTTAGTGTTAAAATTAAGGGGTAAAATGCAATATTTTATAAATGTGAAGGGGATTTGAATTTTTTTTTTTGTGCTTATGAAGGGTTTAAATGTTAGACAAAATAAAACCTTGGGAGTATCTTTTGTAATTTTGAAAGCTAGCTTTTTTTTTTTTGTAATTAGGTCAAACCTCAAGGGTTTTTCGTAATTAACCCTAAATGAAATGAAAATAGTAAACAAACAGTGCTGAACCTTTTTAAAGTATAACACTGATCTAAGCCTCAGAAAGTAAAATTAATTCTTGATTTTCCAATGATGCATTTATAGAATACAATCAGAATGAGTGCTCATCAATTTAAGATAACAACACATTTTAAATTTCTCACTTCTTGTATATTGTCCAAAAAAAAAAAGAACATTTTTGAGCACTTTGTTTTGGGCTGTAAGAGTTAAAAAGAAGCAAAATCTTACAAATCTCACAGGCTGAAATTCCTAACATAGCAAAAACCTTTTGAGTTTAACATGATTTTGCAAAAAACAAAACAGAGAACTCAACTCTGGGACTTTGTATTTGACTCACAAATGGCCATAGTTTTCTTTTGAAGCTCCTCCTTGTTAGCACCTACGAGTTTGTCCAATTGTCGTCCGTCTCTCAGGAAAAAGAAGGTTGGAGTTGCTTTGATATCCCATGAAGTACTGAATTCCTGCACCACATTAATTACAAAATTAAGATTTTCCGATATCAAGATTTTTTTCTTGTTCCAAAATCATCATCATATTCTTGTAATAATATTGAGTGTTTTCTTCTCCTGAAAGTGATACTTACAGCTAACTCATCGACATCAACTGTTAGAAACAAAATGGAGGAATATTTATCAGCAAGTTCGCGATAAGCTGGTGCTATCTGTCTACAAGGATTGCACCAAGATGCACTGAAATTAACCACCACCTGTTTGAGACCACAAAAATGAAAAATTAGAGAAATGCAGGAGAAAAATGATTCTATTTCTGGTTTCGTTTATGTAAAATCACTTTTACAACTTATTCACTAAATACTATCTATTAACTTAACCAACTTTCAGCTTCTAATTTGCAAACAATACAAACTTGTAATTCTTGAACTGCTTTCCACTTCTACTACAATAAACCACTCTTTTTTTTTTTTTTAAGCAGAAGTTTTTGCAAACACTCCCTGCATTTACTAATAGTGGCAACAGGAACTTACAATTTTGCCGTCATTATTTGCTTCCGATGTCTCTTTTTCCCACTTCTCCATTGTAGTTACAAGGTGAACATTTCCACCTGCAAGCTCTGCCGTGGTCTCATCAATTGTACTTCGTTTGCATGACTGCGAATAAACACAAATTCTATATTTACAAGGCAACAATTACAAAAAAGAAACAACTCTTTCAGACCATAACAACATTTGGCTTAATCATTAAAAACAATACATAGTTCAAGTCAATGAAGGATTAATTGCTGATACAGAGAAACAACTCTTTCAGACCATAACAACATTTGGCTATCATTGAAAACAACACACAGTTCAAGTAAATGCAGGATAAATTGGCTTAAAATTTTTTTTTCCATAAATAAATAAATGAACCATGAAAAAAATGTAGGAGGATGAAAAATTTTCATAAACAAATGAAAATGTCGAAGATAATCATTTTCCAACATAGCCATTTTCAAATACTAATTACCTTCGTCCAGCAGTGTCCCATCGACTATTCACAGCTGAACCCCAACAGAAGGACTACAGCAGTGACCTATAAGCAAGAAAAAATTTAGAATCATCTTAGAAGAAAAAATTTAGAATCGTCTTAGAAAACAACTCAAAAAATGGCAGCCTAATTAGTAACTTTCTAATTTTAATTCTGTAGTAATATTTTACAATGATTCTAAAAATGTAATCAAGATCCTCTATTCTATTTAGTGTTTATCTTATATTGCTATGAACTGTGTGAATGCCATGTGTATAAAAATGACGTTGTCATGTACACGCGGCATATATCGATCACCGTTAAAATAGAATAGAAGATAAACACTGAATGAAATAGAGGATCTCAATTGCTAAAAATGGCTGTCAACCAATGGAATATGCTTGAGATAATTTCTAATAAATTGATCTCAAAATGTGGATTCTTTTCAGATAATAAACAAGGACACCCTCTTAATCTCTTCCAAGTAAATGTTGATCAAAGCAAAGCAAGCCCATCTAATCAAATTTCTTTTTTTTTTCTAAGTATAAAAATCAGATCAATTATTCCCCAAAAATTGGTAATTCTATTCTGTCCAAAACAATTATTATTTCATCATTTACAAAGATGGCCATGCAAAGAAATCCCTAAAACAGTCATTTATCATCCGATGCATATCCATATTTATGAATGAACCTAACAAACATCAAAAACAACCTTAACCCTTAATTCTTTCGTAAAATTACAATCTTTACATTATATTTTCGGAAAATCAAACCACTGTAATAATCTTGACAGATCATAAATGGGGCACAGTGAAAAAGAAAAGTTACCTTAGGATTGTGCGAAGAGAAAGCCACCGATATAGCAACATCAAAAAGGGATGGTAATGAAAAGAAAAATGCCCAGATGAAAAATTTGCGGAGAAATAAAGAAAAATGGAAACTTTGTCGTGCTAAGAGGATATAATAAGAATGAAGATTGTTGGATAAAAGCCTTATACTGAATTTATTTGACTAATTTTTGAAAGGAAAAACAATATACAATTATTCTTTCAGAAAATATATTTGCAGTACCAAATTGTCCTTGTGGGGTCAAAGAAGTGGTCAACGAAGTTTGAGGTTTGTGTAGTCAATGTGTCCCCGGTTATGTCGTTCCTATGTGAAACATATACGATGTTGTATAATTCTTTAAATTTCTAGAACACGTTGTGATAAGTTTATAATAATTAATGGTAGTTCCATACGGAAATTAATGCAACTAATTTTGATGTCTGACGTGGTGTCACTCCAGAATTGATATCATCTATTCAATTTATTGTTCCGTTTTCTATTTTAACGGTATCAATATATGCCACATGTACCATCTACGTAATAAAATGTACTTAATTTTTATAGGTTGAATTCAATTATTATATGGGTCATCACCGCATCACAAAAATCATTAGGGGTGTCGAGGATCATCCGACGCTCGTTAGGGGTGTCGAGTTCCGAGGTCAAGTAAAAACAGGCCAAAAACTTGGAGCTAACTTGGAGCTAAGTACATAGAAAACTGCGTACCTTCAATCAACAGAATAAGTGGATTTTCGAGGGCTTTTTGGCCTCAAGGCCTTAATGGGCTTAATTTGGGCATTATTAATAATTAATTCCAACATAATTAATAATGATGGGCCTTAATTTATCTTTAGGTCTGTAATTTAGATAATTCACTTAGACTTGTCCTATTCGGTCTTTTCGAATTATAACCAATCAATTTTCGCATAAGTTTTTATAACCCCTGAACTTCGAAAAGTTTGAAAAATCTCTAATATTAGGAACATTGTGCACACTTAGTTTTTTTTTTTTCTTCTCGAATAATATTGGACGTCAAATGTTATTCCAAATTTCCAATATATAAGTAAATCTGTATACGTTTTTATTGCAAATATGCTATTTTTTTTAACCAAAAGAAATTGTAATTTATTAATGCAGATAATCATGAATTACAAGATCTTCAAGCCACAACGGGAAACAGCCCTGCACCCAAACAAAGTGTGTAGAGCTGGGAAAAGTAAATTTAGCGAGCTTATGAGTAACTAAATTAGCATGTGGTTTATTGACTTTGAAGTAAATAACTCAGCTATCCCTTTTGTCAGTATTGCCGAAAAATTGTACATTATTATTAACTCAAGGTGCCAATACAAAGCACAAAATTCTGTTGTATAACAAACGCTTGTGCAGCTATTGAGGGTCGCCTTTTACTTTTTCGAGCTTTTCAGTTTCTTCTCGACGTTTCCTTTCGGCTTCTCTGAGTTCCATAGCGGCATCCTCCTCGTCCTCCTCCTTTGGTCACGCGCCTCAAACTCCTTCGCTGCAGCCAATGCTTTGACAACTGGGTCCCGCAGTTCGAAATCAACCCACCACCAATCCTATACTCTTCTTCATCTCCAATTACGAACAGCCGTTGATCAGGTCCAGTTGCCACGGGAATGTCTACTGCCAGTAGTTTCATATCGTGCTGCACCACATTAACCCAAGCATGAGAAGAACGTTTCTTCCTTTCTTTCCTATGAAAGTTTAACCTCAAAAGCTATACACGTATAAATGTTCCAATCCCACAGCTCAGAGCCATGTGAAACGTGAAAAAAAAAGAGAGCCAAAAATATATCTCCGCAAACTAAATAAAACATACTTTTTCTTGAATCAGTAGAATCCACCAAATACTTGTGTATTGATAGTTGGGGAAAACACTTTGCTATCCGAATAGGAGCTAATGTTTTTTTGCTACACTTGGACATCTGAACTACACTGGTTTTACACTTTGCCATCTGGAGCACGATTGCTGATATTTTTGCCAGGATTCTGTCACAGTGCTTTTTGGTCAATTTCACGTTGTTTGATGTGCTCAACTACAACAGTTGAGCCTAATGTTGAAAAGTTGAATTACTATTTTACCCACATAAAACAACCTAGAATTGACCAAGAAGTGCACAAACAAGAAGCGACTAACAGAGTCGCGGCAAAAAGTTTCCACAACGAGATGCTCCAGATGGTAAAGTGCAAAACCCGTGTAGTTCAAAATGACAAAGTGTAAAGAAAAAAAAATATATTAGCTCCCAAAGTGCAAAAATCATCATAGTTTAGATGTCAAAATGTTTTTACCCTGTGATAATTAGGCAAGAAATGCAGTGGCAGGTAGGTATTAACTAGATAACGAAAAACAGTAACTTCAAGAAAGAAAAAACAAGATCAGCTGGCATTGAAAGAAACCTGGCCTTTCTTCTTCCTGACTTCAACACTGACCAATCCCTTTTTTTCTGAACCTTGTATGGGGAAAATAAGAAAACACCTTTTGCTTCTTAACCTCGGATGGAAATTTCTCAGGGTGATGCCCCCTCCTGACATCACATATGCCCTCAAATCTGTTCCTGTGAGTGGCGCACCCATGACCTCAAGAATACTAGCCGATGTATTTAGCCTCCTCATCGCCATTCTGTAAACTTTATCTGGATTGATGTTGAATCTCGAATGAAGGTACAAGCCCTTCACATAAGAAAAAACACATATTGATCATTATAAGGCTGTTTGATGTTGGGGGGGGGGGGGGAGATAATGCATCAGTTAAATGTTCAGCACATGGTTTGAACTTGTAAAGAGAAAGGGGGAATATTTTTCAAATTTAGATTTGATAAGTAGGGGGAAAGGGATAAAATCTTGAAATACCAACATATTACATTATCAGAACAACAGGAACGTGTCGTACAACTCAATCATTCATTTCCCTTCCATTAAGTTGTCCAAATAAAATGTTTTTTTATCCCTTCACTTCCTCTTTCCTTAGAATTACATCCCCACGTCTCCATGAAAAGACTTGCAATTTGTCACTTTATAATGGTCATTGAACTTCAGAATTATCTGTTACCCAGCTTTTCAAGCATGGAACCTACGAGCCAACACAGAGGTGGAGATGGAAGGGAAAGGAAGCAGAAAAAATAGTAAACAATCTCATCACCACAAACACATCAGCAACAAAACTAGCCACCTACACCTATTGAATTTGTTTGAGGTTTGTCATCATATGATTTAAGCCAAACAACCAAAGAACGTGCTAAAAGAGAAAGCAACTCAAAGTGTAGGATTTAAAAAAAGGTTTGAATTATGAATTTTATGGTGAGCAGAAATTTTTTTCCCCCCAAACTACTATAGCGTCCTGCTTCCACCCCATCTGTCTTATCGTATTAAGGGTTTAGCAGATAAGCTTTCGTCTTATCTATTCATCCCTTTTTCTCATTGTAGATTATCAAGATAAATTTGAGTTGAAGTACTTAAAATCTAATAAATTCTTAATAACTCTATGCACATTACACTGGAACTAAAATTTTCCCTTGAAATATCCTGATAGTTTTCATTTTCACTATCATGCATTGAAGCAAGCATATCTTTGTGGAAAAATGATTACAAACTCAAAAGGCGAGATCCTAAAGACCGAGTGCTAACAAAAGATCTTGAAGAAAGGAAGTTAGCTATCATCAATTTCATTCAAGCAACAATATAGCAAGGTAACAAGATGATATCAAGCTCCTCTATCATTTCCATAGGTAAATAACCATATAAGCAGTAGTAGCTATATAAGGATGGCAAAGCAAAATGAAAATCCATGATCCAAGGCACTAAAATCCATAAAGAATTCTTTTTCTTTACCATCAACTCATTAAACAAAACTTAATTACCAACAATAAAAAAAAAAAAAAAAAAACAGAACTGAGTAAAGCCTATAGAAGGCATCAACTAGAACAAAACAAAGGAACAACTCACGCTAAACGCGACGATGGAGGATGAAAGAGCCAGAAACCCATACTTGGCCATGCCCTCGGAGAAACCAATAAAAGTATTCGCGATCCCAAACAAGACCCGCCACAGCAAAATGCAGACCACAAACCCACCTGCACCCAGCACCACCAGATAATTCCTCTTCCAGAAGGCCTCAATCTGCAGACTCACCGCCTCCTTATACCGTGCGAACGCATTCTTAAAAGCCAAACCAGGGTTTTTCGCCACTTTTTTAGCAAAATTTTTAGAACCCATCTCGTTATTCATAGACGAAAAGTACCTAAACCCCAAAAAATCTCTAGGCGGCAAGAATCCGGCATGTGGATTTAATTTCCCAAAAACACCTGGCATATTGGCTGATGATGAGAAATGGGTTTGTTGGGAATTCAATAGCCATGAAGAAAATGTAGGGTTTCTGATTACCTTAGGGTTGTTTTCGATAAATTGGGAAATGCCACTACTAGTTGTTGGGGGTTTTGATGCAATGTGATGAAAATACCTGATAACGAAGCTTGATGATGAGGGTTTTGCCATTTTTTTGGATTCGTTTCTATATATTTTCTTTGGGATTTTTCTGTAAAAATGAAATTAGGTTCGCGGAAATCACAAAATCGAAGAGGAATTGATCGACCTGCTGGAATAAATTCAATCGTAATTGTCATGGAAATAAGTTTACTGACTTTGTAGACACAAAAGTAGAACAAGTGTATAAATAAATAAATAATTAAGTGTTGTATATAGTATCGAGTGACAAATGTCTATTTTTTTTTATTTTTTTTGAGATTTTTTTTTTTTATTTCAGGTGTGATGATGGAGTATAAATAACAATTTTAAGCTCTATCATCATCTGTATGTTCTTTCTGATAATTGTATGAAAATGTTGTAGCAAGATTTATACATGTTATTTTGTCTTTGGAATAGGAATGTGATGACTCATGAAGTCATAAAACATAATCCATCTAATCTATTTGCTTTTTTTTTTTTTTTGAGAACCATAATTCATCTAATCTAATTTGGTCTGAAATCTTTTCCATTATGCATGCTTTGCTTTAAATTTGCTCAAAGCCTTTTCAATAGCAGTGGGGTGGGCTAATGGAGATTTTGCCATCTTAATTAATGATTGCAAGGCTATCACCAATCACCATAAGACCCACTGGAGCTTTTTTTTAATCCAGATCTACAGATTTTTATTTTATATATTTGATATTTACCCATGATTCTCTCTCAAGTGCCATCTTATTAGATGCCTGTTGTGGGCAAAAAAAAAAAAAGGGTTTTCTCATAATTATTATTTTTATTTAATAAACGTATTTATTTAATCTAGTTAATTACCCAATATTATTCATTGTTTATTGGGCTATATATAAATCTGTCTGGCCCACTAGCCATATATGCTAGATCATGCACATGTCCGTCAGCCACTTGTTTTCATATGTGGCGGCAACGGCGAGGCTCACTAACCAGTATATAAATATCTCTTTATCTTTTGTAAATTATAATCCAGTTCACAATCAATTAGTCTTAATTGTTGTCTTTCTGCTCCGAATTATCTCCCATTCACTTGATGACTTGAGTCTTGGATGTGCCTATTTGGCCGGGACAATCCCAGAGATTTTTAGTTTGGGAATAAGAAAACTTTGACTAATTCAGAATTCTTGACTTGGAGTGATCTGTGGGAAAAAAAAAACATCAACAATACCCATTTAAGTTATTATAAATAGATAAGATATTTGTTGTTTTGAAATATATATGACTTTTTTCTCTTGCAATTAGATTAATTTGAAGGATATTTTTTTATAATTAACTCGTGAGTAAACTGAGAAGTACAATTATAAAGTGTAGGGTGTAATGCACATTATGCATAAATATGTAATTACATGGGAGAACTATAAAAAACATCCTTATATTTAGATTAATCATAAAAAAACTCAATTATTTTTCAAAATTGTAAATAACTTCTCGACATTTGCTTCTATTTTACAAAATGCACATATTGTGAGGGTAATTATAAAACAATCAACCTCAAGGTGTTTCCGTCAAACCTCGATGGATATTTATAATTTTAAAAGGTAATTGGATTTTTTTTAAATATGTTAAATCTCAAAAATATTTTTTTATAATTTACCCTAATTTAATTTACAAATTTCAACGAGTAGATGAATGTTCCTAATTATTTGTTAATGTCACCGCACCTAATTATTTGTTAATGAAACTGGGATTAGTATAACTTCTCCTTTTTCCAAATCATTTGTCACATAATGAGATGATATAGTATCCTGTCTTTTGCTTGAGAATGTGGCATTGCCTTTATATTCAAATTGATTATTTTTCTCCCTCAATCCCTCCTTTTTCGTCCTTTATTCCTTTTTGTCTTCAATAACTTAGATATCTAATTATCTATGTAGACTGTAGTTTCTAAAATATTGTACTATTGTCTATTCATATGATCACAAGATCACATATATATATATATATATATAGATAGATTTCACAATTACACATATGATGTGTGACGTCGAAATATATCTGAAATTTTAACAGTTCAAATATAAATTTCACAATTCTTGTTATAAAATACATGTGTAGTATATTAGAGGGAAATAGCACATGGATTAACCAAAGGGGATATTTGCAATTATAACTGATTTTTTTAAAGGTTAAATTTTAGTAATAAATTTTTATAATATATATCATATTTAAAGTAATACCTACAAGTACAACTTGTAATTTTCTTTGTATTATAGAGATTTGGAAAATCTTGAGTTCATATTGAATAAAGTCAACCAGCATGCACAACTCATTGTTGCCAAACAAATAATATATGCACTGTCCTAAGAATATTCGCTCCAACTCCATCTCAGTGTGAGATGGGGGTTGAATTGAATTTTGATGTAATAAGCTCATTAGTTTAGCCCACATTTTATAATTATCTTAATTATGTTAGTGAAATTATTAGTATTCCAAGTTGTTGAATTTAAAAAAAAAAAACAGTGGAATCGATTCTTTATACCAAGAAATTTTATTTTTTTTATTTTTTTTTTCTTCTAGTAATTGCATAACATAATTCGATTGTTTTCAAGTTTTTTTTTTTTTTTTGGAGTATGTAGGACTATATGAGGAGGGAAGACATGCACTAATATGAGATCAAAACTCAAAGCATAATGTATGCATTCATTGTTTTATTAGAATAACAACCAAAAAATCATGATCTTATAGTTCAATCGATATCGCTTACCCTTTGTAAGTTTATTCATCAAATTCGAACTCAAGTATTTAAATTTCTTTGAGATTTTTCTTTTAGCTAAGTCTGCACAAGTTTTTTTTTGTCATATTTCAATTATGGAAAAAATGAATTTTTTTATACAATTTGTTTAAAAAAAAATTAGATACTTTTAATGGTAAATTTTTTGGGTATATATTATTAAAAGCTATGATTTTATCTCCAACCAATCCCAACTTTATTGAAAAAATGATAACATCCAAAAAGTTAAATAATAAATAAATTAAAATCATAAACATTGACTCATTTCTATACGCTAATCTCGATTTAGAGAAGATTTATACCGTAACAGCAACTTATAATTGATCCGCCAAAAAAGAATGAGTCCTTTTGTTTGGTTTTAGACTTTTAGCCCGTTTTCAGCTCCAGTGTAGTGTTTTCAAAATATAAAATCAATTTAAATATTTAAATTCCTCTGCACAGACTGCACCTGCTTTTATCTCTTTAAGAAAAATATAAAAAATATAATCATTATTATATATAATATATATAGTTATATACTGCTATACATAATTAATTATCTATTAAAAATACATTTACAATTTTTATATTATTAAATAAATTTACATACAAGGGATTGACTCGAGTTCGATCCGTATGCATGGATGTCTCCACTCTCTTACCCATTTTACATAAATACATTAACAATTTAAAATACACCAAAAATCTTATCAAATATAATATTTACGACAAAATTGTTTCTTTAATAATTTTTTTGAACGTACCATAACCAGAAAAACTTTGGTTACACGCTTTCTTTTAAATTTACAATGTTACACGTTTTCCCCTTCTTGGACAAAAATTAAAAACGGAAAGAAAAGAAAAAACAGTTTGTTTATGTTGAATGTATTCTGCCAGCCATCACTATTATACATACATCTTCTCCCCCATATAATTCTTCCTTCCTCGCTCTCTGCATCTTCTCATTTCACATAATTATTAATTAATTCATGTATAGATATATAATATGTATGTATATAATATACATAGTTTGTTAGTTTTATTCCTGTAACAGTTGCCAGTTCTCACTCTTCTGACTTTTCCTCCTCTCTCAACATTTCTCTGCTTTTTTCTGTATCTGAAACAATTTTCCATCTCAGATATATTCTTCCGCTTCTTCTTCACCTGGATTTCGTGGTTTTTTTTTTTATAGTTATTTTGGGTTTTTCTTATGGAGATACCAAATGCTGATGCTGCGAATTTGGATTCTGCGTCACCTTCGTCAGCAAGCAACGGAGGAGGAACCGATAACCTCCAGTCCCGTGCCATGCAGTTCTTACAGTCCCCTATTTCATCACTACTCGAATATTCCGGCGTCCTCCGTGTCCGGTCTGATTACCCTTACTCCGAAGCCCATCCTCTCATACCTGAGAGTACTAGTACCAGTGTCAATGTTCAAAACCCTGGAAATTCAGAGTCGGTTTACCTGAATGATGCTGTTGATGGGAGTGGCAATAGCAATTTGGGTAATAGCATAGGTGGGGAGGTTTCGATTCGGATTAACGGGGAGCAGGATACAGTTGGGGGTGTAAATGATGGCGAGAATGGTGTGAATGGGGTGGGATTGGATGCGGAGGGGTCTATGGTGGGGGATGATGATGTTAATGGAAATGGGCGAGGTAACAGCAACGGTGATAATAGTAATAGGGAAGCGTCATCGTATCAGAGATATGATATACAGCAGGCAGCGAGGTGGATTGAGCAGATTCTTCCTTTTTCATTGCTGTTGTTGATTGTTTTTATCCGGCAGCACTTGCAAGGTAGTCAGTTGTATATTTCTTTTATTTTTGATTGCTTTTTTTTTTTGAAATTCTTGGCATTTTAGCTTTTTTTTTGACTTCATGTTAAGGATGGGGACTCATTTATGTGACAAACATTCAGTTTAGCTTTTCTGATTTTTAATTATGTGTTGAGCTATTCGATTAGGCTAGTGATAAGCTTAAAGTGTTCCATCTTTTTTGTAAATGAGGTGGCTACTATTTCTGTGGTGCAATCTTTTGGCTATCCAGCTGAAATATTAATCTCTTATCTACTACAGTTAGACGATAAAACAACCGGATCATCAACTTCTGTGAAATTGAATAGTTTTGTGTTATTTTGCCTTATGCGTGTTCTCTTGTTTCTATGGTCATCGAAAACCCTTTTTTGGGTCCAACTCTTGACGTTTTCAAGAATGGTTTCCAGGATTTGTTGTTACCGTTTATTCTGCGGCGATCTTGTTCAAGTCCAATGACATTCTTCGGAAACAAACTGCTCTAAAGGTGCAGTTTCTGTTCCATAGGCTGAATCTTTTGCAGCACTATTGTGTAAATGAAATTAAGTTTCTAAGCCTTCCCTTCTCTAAAAACTATTGAATCATGGATCTATAAACACTGGCTTTTGCAGGGAGAAAGGAAGATTACTGTCCTATTTGGTTATTCTGTTTTTTTCTTGCTTCATATATTTGGAATCTACTGGTGGAATTGGAGGGATGATCTTGTCTATCCATTGCTCATGATTCCTCCAAAAGCAATCCCACCTTTCTGGCATGTGATATTTATCATCCTGGTAAATGGTATGGATTTTGACCTGGTAGTTGCTTTTCTGGCTTTAGTTCATGTGACTACTATGACATTGATTGTAGCTGAATTAATCCATTTGAGGACATGCTTGTTCATTATATCATATCTTCCTGTCGTTCAAATTACTTGTAGTTGACTCCTTTAAAGATGGCTCTATGTTTAAGCCATAATTATTTCCATGCGTCTAAATGAGTTGGCTGTTAAACAACTGTTTTGTGATAATATAGCCATAACTTGCTGTGCTCCCATGAATTTCTGTTATGACAAACTATTGGAAACTGACCTTTTGATATGGAACTTGAAAAGGTCACCTCGTCATCATTTAATAGAAGTCATACTTGTATATAAACAAAAGCATCATACTGGCATAATTTGCTTTGGCCAGCTGCAGCAGCAAAACAGCACTTTATTCTTGGTTTTATGATCACAGTTGTAATTGTATAATTTTCCCCTTCAGGGGGGTGTGCGTGCTGGTTTGATTTTAGCTGCATGCGGGGCACAAAATAATTAATCTGCAGGGGGTCGAGGTGCTGGTTTGATTTTTATATTTATTTTCTATTTTGTTGCTCTCAGATACAATGGCACGGCAGACAGCCATGGTTTTGAAGTTGGTTCTGTTAATGTATTATAAGAACGGTAGAGGCCACAATTTTCGTAGACAGGTAACATTTTTCTGGAGCAGATTGTATATGAAGTACTAAAGTGCAGAATTGCTTAAAAACTAGTAATGGACATTTAAATTGCTTTGGAATCTAATGGTAATAATTTGGTCATTCAGGGCCAAATGTTGACTCTGGTTGAGTATACACTACTTCTATACCGTGCTTTGTTACCGACCCCTGTATGGTATAGATTCTTCTTAAACAAAGAGTATGGGAGTCTCTTTTCATCACTGACGACGGGATTGTATTTAACTTTCAAGCTAACATCTATTGTCGAGAAAGTATGTTAGTTAACAACTTACTTCTATCTCCCCAGTTATCTAGTCTTTGACTCTGCATATCGAACTTACGGGCATTTACCCTCTGTGTGTGTTCTTCAGATTCAATCCTGCTTTACTGCCTTGAAGGCATTATCCAGAAAGGAAGTCCATTACGGTTCTTATGCAACATCCGAACAGGTACAATGTTTCTTCTGGCCATCAGAAATCCCATTCATCTTCATGTGTTCACATTCAAAAACTCATCTAGTTATACCTCTGAGCTGGCAGCAAAGAGTTGGCTTTTAGTTTCTGAATTTGCATTTTCGTAACACAGTACCTTGATAACCCTTGCATGCTTTAAAGTTCAAACATCCACGACTACTGGTCTTGATTGATGTTTCAAAATATGAATTCCTGGTTATTGGAGGAAGCAGTTTCTTGCTATAATTACAACAAATATCTCATTTGCACATCACCTTTTTCTTTTGAAGAGGAGAAAAGATAGCTGGAAAGATGAGAAGCAAATGTAGCTAGTTCTGGTTGAGCTCACTTTGGCTCATAGCTCATAGTATATCCTCCACTTTTATATTCCTCCTGTTGACTGGTTGAGAAAAATATACCCAAAATTCTTGATGACAATTAACTGATATTTTTCCATTTTGGCCATCAAGCCCTCATGTTATTTTGCTAATAGCTAAATTTATCATTAACCATATTCATCAGTCTTAGTTTTTAGACAAATTTTACTTGTTGCAAGGAGTCCATGGATGCAAAAAAATGTATTGTAACAGAACCTTTTAATTGATTCTATTTAGGTAAATGCAGCTGGAGATCTATGTGCCATATGCCAGGAGAAGATGAATGCCCCCATTTTATTGCGCTGCAAGCATATATTCTGTGAAGACTGTGTTTCAGAATGGTTAGTTTCATTTCTTCTTTCTTATATATATACACACACATATATATGTGTGTGTGTGTATTATCACTCTGGTTGTGTTTTTATTGCCCCTTGAAAGAGTTTCTCAGTATATGTCTTGTGATATTGCTGTGCTTTCTTGATTGGTTGGTGTTGGGTAGGCATATTAATACGGGTGCGTTACTGATTCATATGAATACTCTATTTGTTCTCATTTAGCCTTCTGGTTACACAAACCCTTGAAAAACTTTGTTGCTCATCATGTTGCAAAATTCATTTCAAAATTCGACACTGTGATGAAGTCCCAATTCTGTTGAACTTTCCAATTTAGAGAAACAAAGAAATGGTCCTGTGTGTGTGTTGGGTGTTGGGTGTTGATGGAGGGCCGGGGGTGGCGTGGTTAAATTTTGTTGGTCTATTTATGTGTCATGCCCTTTTAACTGCTCTTTTGTTGCATGTTTGAAAATTGAGAGGACTTTTGTTCTACCGATCGTTGATGTAATATCGTAAATTACAAGTGCAGTATTTTTGCCTTTTGTTGTCAATTAACTCACCGCCATTGATTCGTTCAGGTTTGAAAGAGAGAGAACATGCCCTTTGTGCAGGGCTCTGGTTAGACCTGGTGATCTTCAATCATTTGGGGACGGATCAACTAGTCTTTTCTTCCAGTTATTCTAGTCGTCTTTCGCTAAACTCCGCATCGATCCACGATTAGATTTCCTTAACCTGCTCAGCAGAAGCAAAGAGCATTTTCCAGAAATAATTTGGATGCATTGTAGAAAACTGCACAACACATTGGCAATGCATTGGGAAAATCACCATGACCAAATTTGACAACCAACAGCATGCTGCTGCTTATTTAAGGTACTTCTAAGTTATAAATCGGGTCGTTGAAATCTGTGAGAAATTTTAGGTGGATGAGAAGATATTTATGTTCTAATTCTATGTTCTATCTCCGTATATATATTGCTTCCATAATTTTTTACATTTACCGTGTCAACATTCTTGTTGTAATAGGATAAAATCCAACGTAAATTACACATTGTAAAATCTTGAAAGGATTGGCTGCAATATTGTCTCTCCAATCAATACTGTTGTGTTACAAAAGAGGTGAATGATTTAAAGAATTTACTTTTACTGTCCATTGACAATCATATCTAAACTTTATGATGTTTTATTAAAACGTGACAATCAGTTCGTTTTTTGTTTTGTTTTTATCATTTCTTATTCTCATTTTCTATAGTGTAAATGATTTTTTATATCTAAAAATACACAAACATCTAGCATGTATAGAATTTTATGCATAATAGATGTTAATATATGTCTATATAGTGTTTTTTTTTTTTGAGTACGTGGATGTATATAAATGTATTGAATAATTATTTATGTATAAGATACATAAACATAAATATACAACAAGTAAATTATACAAAGTAATTAAATCAATTAAATTTACACCGTTGCATAAAAAAATTTGTGGTAGAACGATACACTTTTTAATTGATTTGTAAAGTTGGCTAGAACCCAAGTGGATATGAGCAGTTATAAGTTATTCACATGGCGGTTAATTAGATGCTATATAATTGGGTAGATACCAACTGTAAGTCCAAGCGGCTACGATAATCTAGAGGGGGGGTGAATAGATTATCTCAATCTTTTCGATTTCGCCCTCTTTTTCCAACCGAATGCTCAAGGATAATAACAAAGGTGCGGAATGTAAACAACACACGTCGATTTAAAGAGGTTCAACCCACCTAGGGCCTAATCCTCTACCACCCCAGTATATCCGGGATGGATTTCGAAAAGAGAAAAAGATTTTATTAATAATTACCAAAAATTATTACAACAAAATCTTACACCAACACCTTGAAGAGCACCACACTCTTCTTCAACACCACCTTGAGATTACCACAATCTCACTTGAAGATTACCACAATCTTCAAACGGCACCTTGTGAAGATTACCACAATCCTCACCCTTGAAGAGCACCACACTCTTCAACACCTCAAAAGAAGATTACCACAATCTTCTTACACTTAACACCTAGTTCACCCAGTGTGTTCTTACCACAAACACTCACAAGGATATCTTGTGTTTGAATGACGACCACAAATTCAAGATTACAACTCGATAATGAATAATACAATTGAGTGCAAGTGTAATCAAGAATAGCCTAGACCTCAAGAATGTGAAAGTGAATAGCTAGGCTAATTACAACAACAAAAATAAAACAATGTAAGAACAAGTGTATTCTTGAGTGTATCTTGTTGTGTTGTAGTTTTCTCTCTTATTGTTGTGCTTCAAAACTTCCTCTATTTATAGGAGATGATTGATACTTGATAGGCTCCTCTTGGAATCGATTTCTACAAAAAAATTGCAATTAAAATCAAGATTATAAATTTGTTAAAATCAATCCCACAATTTAGGGAAAAGTTGTCTTTGCCGCACAACGGTTAAATTTTCTTTGTCAAACTTCGAGCGGCGACCGTCACGCGCACAAATAGACGTTTGAAAGTGAGAAAACACATTTACAGGCGGCCGGTCGACGGGGTCCAATTCGGCCGACCCTATGTCCAATGTCGGCCGAGCGGCGAGAACCAAAAACGAGTCCAGAAAGTTACTTTTGAGAAAATGCTCCAGTGCAGGTCACCACGGCCGACCGATCGACCGCGCCGATCCGCCCACTTGGTCGACCGAGTCGACCACACCACACCGGGTCTACCACCACTGACCTGGTCAACGGCCACCTTTTTTTCCCGAAAATAGCTTATTCACTGCTTTTTTCACAATTTTCGTCACGGGATGCCCTATAGGCGACCGATTAGCCTCAAAACAAAAGTATTGTCCAATTTTATATTGAAAATAAACTTCAAGAAATACTCCAAAAAATAGTAAAAATATTTTAGACCGATCGGGAGTATTAGGACAATATTTTAGAACCATTGTTTTGGTGTAAAAACACATTAACACAAAATCATCAAAAGTGTTGTCCAATTTATATCGAAAATAAACTTGTAGAAATACTCCTAAAAATATTAAAACCATTTTAAATCATTTAGGAGTATTTGGACAACCTTTAAAAACATTGTTTTGGTATAAAAACAAAATCATCAAAATCATGATAAAATCATTTATCAAACAATCTCCCCTTTTTGATGATTACAAACCAAAACAATTTTAACGAGGTCGATTTTGAAAACAAAACATTTTTACCGGTAAAAGGAACTTTCCGTTATGAGCGACAACATTCCACGAATATAATCACAATGATGGGAGTAGAGATATTCAAACACATATAGCAAATGCTCCCCTATCAACATGCGCAACAAGAGTTATATAGAAGAACTTAAACAAACATAGCTAAAATATTAGCTTTTCGATATTGAGCTTAAGTATCAAAAACTTAAAAGATCCCCCTGTCGAGGATACATCATTAGAACCGTATATAAGTCCATACTACAACCAATGGACCATGATTCATACACAACCATAATGCACCAAGTGGACTAGATATGATCCACAACTTATGGCTTTATGAAGCCATAGCTTATAGTTTCTTTTCGTTAAGCTTATCTTAGCTTTTATGAGCTAATGAGCTTATAACATGTTTCTCCCCCTTTGGAATCATCAAAAAGAATGTTAGCACGATAAATACATCATATATTCATATCAAAGTGCGCAACAAAACCGATGTATCGAGCTATTTGAGCATTGAAGCTTCTAAACCAAATAGGAGGGAAAAGTCGAATCATATGACTTGTAGAGGTTTATGAAAACTCATTTGATAAGCAAAACATGATCTCTATAAATGTATAAGACTTTTGAAATCGAGAGAATCATGTAGGTGATGAATTTTTCATTGAAACGTTTTATCGAACACTTGGCGGGCGTCAAAAATTGAGAAAGATATATATAGCCCCTGTAAATGAAATCAAGCCAAGTTTTTCATCACCAAATGCAATTTAACAAATGTCAATCATCAACAATCAATAAGCTTATCACAAAAATATATGAATTGCATTAAGAAAAATACATATAAGCCACAAACTCAAGGGTTCAACCCATTTGAGCTAAAGATAGTGAAATTCTTACCATTCAATCGGTAAAGACGAGCAATGATGATGATAGTCGAGCTAGATAATCCCCAAAATATATAGTTCATGCATCAAAACTCATTTGAAGTGAATTGTGTGTGAAATTTGCAAAGGGGACGAAAAAATGGCCAAAATGTGTCAAAGTGACGAATGTCAAGACAAACCATTTTAATCAAATTATAGCCTAGGGCGACCGTCGAGGTTGAGGGCGACCGGTCGGCGTTGAGGGCGGTTGCCCTCAACCCTTTCACCATTTCACTGTCTGTCAATTTTTCCAAAACCCGAATTTTCAACCAAAAATTCGATTTTTAAACCCTAAGTTTTAAAAAACGTGCAAAATACAAACGTAGACCTCATTCAATATACATTATGTCATAATCAAGCTCGAAATGAGGTAAAATACTCGGCGGTTAACGATCAAAAAGTCCGCGAGTTATCCTTGAGACGGAATTAAACACATCTCAAGTTTTTGTTAAAAATCACAATCCCTTAAAATAATCTCAATATGTTTAGTTCGATTATGACGAACCAAATTTTGAATATGAATAACCGTATAATAGATACCGAACTTGTTATCTGAAAAAAAAGAAACGTTTTAAAGCTTTGGATACAACAAGTCATACGAAGAAGTGCCTTTCAAATATTTGAAAATTTCTTTTAATGACACTTTTAATGAGATTCGTTGGGATAGTTTTTGAAGTCGAGCATATAGACATAAGGCATATGGAATGTCGAGTCTATAGGAATAATACAAGAAAACATACCTCGAATTTGTTTGTCGGCCGACATGCCTCTCTCAACCTTTGTCAATCTTTAGTCATAGAGGTTGAGATATTTCTTCTTTCTTCAATGCCTAACTCCTTCAAGAGTTCAATATAACCATCTTCTTGGCATTGAATAATTTGAAGTCCAAGCAATAAATTGAGCTCTCCCATCATGCTCATTTCAAGTACATCTTTGCATCAACTTGGAAAAATATCTTGCACAAATATTCATTAGTAGTACCAAAAATATTCTCATAAATATGCACAAGTAAATAATCTTGCCCTTTTTCAAAAATAAAGAGAGTAGTATCAACTTTACCTCTTGTAAAATAATTTAGCAAAAATAGCTAAGTCTATCAACCGTAGAAGGCCTTTTATAAAAAAAAAACATTTGGCCTAGAAAAAACAATTTTAAACCCCGATAGACTTCTGCTTGAATAAAACCATTTAGAAAATTGGATTCAACATCCATTTGGTAAAGCTTGAAATTTTCTTAAGACAAGAATGGGCAAGTAAAATGTAAATAGCTACTAAATGTGCTTTGAGTGCAAATGTTACATCAAAATCAATTACCTTCTTCTTGAAAATACCTTCGAGCTACTAACCTTGCCTTAGTTCGACCAATGTTGCCTTGGTCATCGAGTTTGTTCCGGAATACCCTTTTTGCATTTATAATCGTTTGTGATGAAAGACATGGCATCAACTTCCAAGTATCATTTCCTTTTAGCTCCTCTTGTAATTCTAAAAACCAATCTTCATCTTGAAGCATCAATTTAGGAATTTGTCTTCTTCATCACTATTGGGCATCCAAATGATCTAAGGTGTTCATAATAGAACATTTACATCCAAATATTTGGAGTATTTCCTTTTCTACACAACTCAACAAACTCATTAACGGCATCTCTTATATAATCAAGAGAAAAATAGCCCAAGTGTAAAAACATGCCTCAATCATCAATCACAAAATATCTTGCATAAGAGCATAGTAGAAATAGACACTACATATATAGACCATGAAGCAAGGAACACATACTATGCATTTAGAATATCATCAAGAGTCTAATAAATCATGCAAGTTCAAATAAGCTTAAGAAAGCTATAAAAAGTCTCTTTGAAATTTGAAAATCCGATATCATATAATTGAGACATCATTTAAAAGAAGTATTTGAACAAAAGTTGACAAACCAAATATGTGCAATCAAATATTGAATAGTGTCTTTCAAAAAATCTAAAAATCCTCTTAATGGCACTTGTATGAGATACTATGAAAAACAAGCACATAGGCATATGGCAATACATATATCGAGTCTATAAGAGTAAAAGTAACACAAGTAAACATACCTCGATAATTTATGTCTTTCTTGACAAAATGGCCATTTGTGAAAATATGTAAATCCTACACAATTCTTAAAATAAATCTAGAACAAATCATTATGATAAAAGTGTAGGTTAATAGATATCACAAGTAAGCTCATGCCATAAAAATCCATAAGATATGATAAACCACTTGAGTCTAAAAATGCACAAGGGTTTTTTTTTAAAAAACATCATATAAGGTCTTCTTTTCAAAATATTTTAAAACCACAAATATATATTGAAGACCTTAATTTTAAAATAAATATATGAAAACTCATTTTGCAAATAAGACACAAATAAAAACATGCATAATAGACAAATAAAATGCATATTCGAATGGGGAGATACGGGTTACCAATTACGCCATTTTCATGGGTTGTGTCGTTCCCATTGTTGATGATATCTTCCCCTTGAGAAGTCATTTTGTTGATGATGACTTCTTTGATTACTCCATTTCCAAGGTTTGTTACCCTCCCATTGTTGATGGTCTCTTCCTCTTTGAAAATCATCTTGTTGATGATGTCTTAGCCATTTCCAATGATTGTATTCTTCCCATTTTTGAGTATATCCTCTTCTTGGAAATTTGCTTTGTCGAAAATAGTTTCTCCTTCTTTGATCAAATGAAACGGTCATTTGATGTCTTCTTGGCGGTATAAATTTTCTTCGATCATTATTTCGCCGGGTACCTAATATGACATTGTTTTGTGGTACCCTTATGTGTTTGGGTCCTTTGGGATTAGTCTTGAGACTTTTAGGTCTCCAACAATAATTGGAGCTATTTCTAGCCCGACAAGTATTTACCGTATGACCCTTTTTACCGCAATAAAAGCATGTAATAATTCTAGGAGCATAATGACCAACGTCTTAGAGACTTGATTCCTTTTCATGTGATTGACACCCTTAGCTTATGATCAAGTTCTAGTTTCGAATTATCACAACAATCAACAATATTGGTCATCTTATCGGTACTCAAGTTGGATTTAGATAAATCATTTTTCAAGCAATTTATATCCTCAACAAGAGTACTATTTTCTTTCTCAAGGTTTCTAACCTTGTCAAGAGTGGTGGTGTGAGCACATGATAGTGATTCATAGGAAGTAAATAAACTATCCTTATCATTCTTTAAAACAATGAATTCCTTTTTCAAATTTTTGTATTTAACAAGTAAGTTTTGGAATTCATCTTGTAGCTCATCATAATCATTTTGCAAGTCACTATATTCATTTTGCAATTCATTGTCATAAAAGTAGAGGGTTTAGAACTTACCTCGTTTTCTTCTTCGATGCCCATGAGGCATTGTTCAACTTGTTCATCATGGGAGGTTGTAGAAGCTTATACCATGTTGTTGAATTTGATGTTGTATCCATTTGTGAAGTAGATGCTTTTGAGTTGCTCCTTTCATTTGCATATACTTCATAGATGGCTTCTAATTTTTGCCATACTTCATGTGCCGACCGAATACCTACAACATGATCAAATTCCAAAGTGGTAAGTGAACAATGTAAAATATTAAGAGCTTTACCATTTAAGGAGATGATTTTCTTCTCTTCATCATTGAGCTTTTTGAAGCCTTTTGAGGTGTGTGGTGTATCTTTCATCGAATGGATTCTCCATTGATGATGGTGTTCCAAATATCGAACCCGCAACCTTGTAAATAGCATTCCATTCTTTCTTTCCAAAATATAAAATTTTTGGAATCAAACCGAGTGGCTTGGTGGTGGAGGTGCTTGGGAAGTTGAGCTTCGTTAGTAGCCGACGATCGTTTCTCTTCACTCGCGATGTGAAACGAGCTTGCCAAAGAGTTTGGCTCGATACCACTTGTAAGTCAAGCGGCTCACGATAATCTAGAGGGGGTGAATAGATTATCTCCATCTTTCGATTTAGCCCTCTTTTTCCAACCGAATGCTCGGGGATAATAACAAAGGTGCGGAATGTAAACAACACACGTCGATTTAAAGAGGTTCAACCCACCTGGGCCTAATCCTCTACCACCCCAGTATATCCGGGATGGATTTCGAAAAGAGAAAAAGATTTTATTAATAATTACCAAAAATTATTACAACAAAATCTTACACCAACACCTTGAAGAGCACCACACTCTTCTTCAACACCACCTTTGAGATTACCACAATCTCACTTGAAGATTACCACAATCTTCAAACGGCACCTTGTGAAGATTACCACAATCCTCACCCTTGAAGAGCACCACACTCTTCAACACCTCAACAAGAAGATTACCACAATCTTCTTACACTTAACACCTAGTTCACCCAGTGTGTTCTTACCACAGAACACTCACAAGGATATCTTGTGTTTGAATGACGACCACAAATTCAAGATTACAACTCGATAATGAATAATACAATTGAGTGCAAGTGTAATCAAGAATAGCCTAGACCTCAAGAATGTGAAAGTGAATAGCTAGGCTAATTACAACAAGAAATAAGACAATGTAAGAACAAGTGTATTCTTGAGTGTATCTTGTTGTGTTGTAGTTTTCTCTCTTATTGTTGTGCTTCAAAACTTCCTCTATTTATAGGAGATGATTGATACTTGATAGGCTCACTCTTGGAATCGATTTCTACAAAAAATTGCAATTAAAATCAAGATTATAGTGTTAGAAATCAATCCCACAATTTAGGGAAAAGTTGTCTGTTTGCACAACGGTTAGAATTTTCTTTGTCAAACTTGAGCGACCGTCGCGCACAAATAGACGTTTGAAAGTGAGAAAACACATTTACACAGGCGGCCGGTCGGTCCGGGGTCCGACCAATCGACCACATGTCCCGGTCGGAAAGAGAACCAAAAAACGAGTCCGAGAAAGTTACGTTTGAAAAATGCTCCCAGTGCACGGTCACCCGCCCCACGGCCGACCGACGACCGCACCGGATCGCCCACTTGGTCGACCGGTCGACCAAACCGATCTACCACCCTGTTGGCCCTGGTCAACCACCTTTTTCAAAAATAGCTTATTCACTGTTTTTCACAATTTTCAGTGCGGGATGCCCTATGGGCGACCGATTAACCTCAAAACAAAAGTATTGTCCAATTTTATATTGAAAATAAACTTCAAGAAATACTCAAAAAATAGTAAAAATATTTTAGACCGATCGGGAGTATTAGGACAATATTTTAGAACCATTGTTTTGGTGTAAAAACACATTAACACAAAATCATCAAAAGTGTTGTCCAATTTATATCGAAAATAAACTTGTAGAAATACTCCGGAAAATATTAAAACCATTTTAAATCATTTAGGAGTATTTGGACAACCTTTAAAAACATTGTTTTGGTATAAAAACAAAATCATCAAAATCATGATAAAATCATTTATCAAACACCAACTCCATTGAGATTTTTACATGTGTTCAATTTCTATGTTCTTTTTTTGAAAAAAAATAACACTCGCTAATGTCAGAAGTTAACACATGTAAACTTCCTAATAGAGTTAAATGTTACTCAATTGGGTAGCATCAAACTTCCCAAAATGACGCCATGTTGCAATTGGCTCCATATCATCATTATGTTTTGCAAGTTTTGAAACTTCAACATAAACAAAATAAATGTGCCCAAAATTGTAATTTATAGGTAGAATTGCTAGTGGGGCAAAATAAAGGACTGAAATTGAATTTGGCGTAAGAGACAGAACTATGCATTTTGCCGTATTTAAAATAGATGGGAACAGGAGCATTTGGTTGGACCTAAAAATGAAAAACAACTTAAATTATTTGATACCCAATTCAAGAACAATTATATTTGAATTCGACTAGATTAATAATGAAATAAAATATAATATGTGTGAAAAAATCAAGTTACACAAACTTCATTAAGTTCGACTCAATAAAAGTTCATTCAAACTCAGTCAAAGTAATTTGAACACTATATTTGAAACTTGATTAAAAAAAATCAAACAAATTTGAGCAATAACGTGTTTGGCTCAATCCGATTCGTTTATATCCTAACTGGACTCTAAAAAAAAGAGGAACAAAGATTTACACGTAATTATTGTATACACAAAATTTTGAAAATAGTACCATAAGACACTAACAAACACAATTCATTTTTATTATGTATTTGTGCACATAAAATTCCATCAAAATTACTCAATCAAACATATTCTCTTTCCACACCCATATAATTTTTATATTAATTCATCCAAATATAATTTCACTTTTCACAGTAAAGCCAAATTTCTACTAAACTCTCAATAAAAAAATGCTAGAAACGAGAATTCTTACCGGAAACATAACCGAGGCTTACACTGAAAAATCATCACCGCCATCATAGAAAAATCTGGAAATGATATGATATGTTCCGAAAGTAAGAGTATGCTAGATTAATCTAGAAAATTAATAAATTAATTAAACATAAAAATAAAATAAGACCAAACCGACATACTAGAACAATCCTTTCATTAGTATATATATGTGTGTGATTGTGTTATATGTGTGTGTGTACGTGAGTGGCAATTAAAGAAGAACGTGAGTGATAAAAATAGTGTGAGTGTTATTATTATATATAGATTAGTGGAGTGCTAGTTGAGTGCATAGTGTAAAATTTAAAAAAGGCAAATAATTGCCTTGTGGTGTACCTATATTTGTGTCTACTTTTGTATTAATAAAATATCTCATTTACTACAAACTCTACAACGTGGTATCAGAGCCACGTTGGGAAAAGTCGGGTAAGACACGGGTTCATCGTCAATTAAGAAGGAGATTATTGAGTCGTGAGGAGTCGTGTGCAATCTAAGATTGTGAAGCGTAGTGAAGCTTGCTTGGTTACGAGAAGGTAATCCAAGTCACGATGACAGACCTACAAGCGGTAGGAGGAATAGAGAAACTCAATAATCAAAATTACACTACGTGGCAGACGTGCATGGAGTCTTACTCAAGGACAAGATATGTGGGAAGTCGTTGGTGGATATGAGGTTACGGCACCAGAAGAACCCGGAGCCTTGAGGAAATGGAAAATCAAGGCAGGAAAAGCTATGTATGCACTAAAGACTACGATTAACAAAGAATTGTTGGAGCATATAAGGGACGCAAGCACTCCAAAGAAGGCATGGGACACCTTGGCGACGTTATTTTCCAAGAAGAATGAGTTCAAGCTGCAACTGCTCGAGAATGAGCTCCTATCACTCAGACAAGGGGAGACGACCATAAGTGAATACTTCAACAATGTAAGAACTCTCTGTCGTGAGATTTCTGAATTGGATTCCACTAGCAAAGTTCCAGAAGCTAAAATGAGAAGAATAATTATTCACGGCTTAAGACCCGAGTTTAGGGTATTATAGCCGCCATACAAGGCTGGTCAGAGCAACCTTCTTTGGTCAACCTTGAAAGTATATTGGCTGACCAAGAAGCTCTAACCAGACAAATGGCAGATGTTTCATTAAAGAAAGAAGAAGAAGCTTTACTAAGTTATAAAAAGAAAGGCCTACCACGTCAACAAAATAATAAAGATAAGAACGAATATAAAAGAAAAGAAGAAAAAAGGTTTGAAGTAAGGGGAGTCGAACAAAACCGTTACAAGAAAGGTCAGACGTCCAAAGGAAAGAAGAAGGGCTCATGCTATGTATGTGGCAAACCAAATCACTATGCCGAGAGAATCTGGTATAGGAAAAATTCTGCAGAAGGGAATGTAGCAACATCAAATGGGCGAGAAAATTATAACAGTGAAGAAGAGTGGGATGTTGAGGCATCTATGGCAATAATAGAAGAGGCTCGAGAGGAAATCGTTGAACCAAGCCTAAGAGAAGAACCAGCATTAGCAGTAGTCATCCCTGGACGAATAGACTATGAAAATGATTGGATCGTTGACTCGGGATGTTCCAATCATATGACAGGAGACAAAGAGAAGCTGCAGAATACAACCGAATACAAGGGAGGTCGAATGGTGGTGACTGCTAACAACTCAAGATTGCCAATAGCTCATATTGGTAAGACAATTATCACACCACGATTCAGTTCGAGTCAAGTACAATTGCAAGACGTCTATCACGTTCCAGGTATGAAGAAAAATCTTCTATCAGTGGCGCAACTGACAACCTCAGGAAATTATGTACTCTTCAGACCTAAAGATGTAAAGGTGTATCAAAATCTCAAAATTGATGGTACACCTATCATGGAAGGTCGAAAGTTATAGTCCATTTACGTCATGTCAGCAGAGTCTGCATATGTAGACAAGACACGGAAGAATGAAACGGCAGACTTGTGGCATGCAAGGTTGGGGCATGTGAGCTATCATAAGCTAAAGGTGATGATGAAGAAATCAATGCTCAAAGGTCTTCCTCTACTGGAGATCAGAGATGATACTATATGTCTTTGGTCATCATATGGTAAAGCACACCGCCTACCATTTGAAGAATCAAGTTATAGAGCAAAGAAACCGTTAGAGACAAAGTACATTCGGGCGTATTTGGACCGGTCAAGCAACCTTCGATTCAAGGCATGCGCTATATGGTGACATTTATTGATGACTTCTCGAGGACGCGTTTGTGTTTTCTTTATAAAAGAAAAATCGGAGGTATTTGCAAAATTTAAAGATTTCAAAGAAAATGTTGAAAGAGAAATTGGAGAAAAGATACAATGTCTTCGCACGGATAACGGGGGAGAATACACATCGAGAGAATTTTCCCAATATTTGAAAGATCGAAAGATACACCATCAGCTGACGTGTCCAAACACCCCACAAATGAGAATGGTGTAGCGAAAAAGAAAAAATCGACACCTTGCGAAACGTGTCGGTCGTATGATATCATGCTAAAAATGTACCAATGGGTTTTGGGGTTTGAAGGTATGAAGACAAAGAAAGACATGTAATCAATAGGCTACCGCAAGCAAAGTAAGGATTCAACTCACCATTCGAGAAACTATGGAAAACTAAACCAACTGTGAGCCACTTAAGAGTATTTGGATGTGTCCATTGCGTGTTAAATTCGCGTGTCGAGTCATCTGCGAAGTAAGTTCGTTCGACAAGAAGACAATTAGGTGCATATTTGTGGGATATGATAGCCAAAGAAAAGGATGGAGATGTTGTGACCCAACTACTAATCGGTGCTACACATCCCGCAATGTGATATTTGATGAAGCATCCTCTTGGTGGGCCGCAAAAATTGGAATTACGGACTCAACCGAAATTGAAGATCAACTTGGGAGAAATTTGTGAAACTTCCAAAAACACAAAAGAGCGATGATGAAACTGAAAAAGAACAAGAACTTGAAGATTCCCCAAGAGCAACCCAAAGTCCTTGGAAAACTGGAGTACACGAAGCTACACCAGAAATAACAAGACCAAGTCAATTAGAAGAGATTGAAGCACCACAAGAAGATGTTGGAGATCATCCAAGCTCTTCACCACAAATAAGAAGGTCTAGTAGACAAAGGAAGCCAAATCCCAGTGCACGAATGTAGTGGTAGAAGAAGATATAAGTGAGAAAGAACCTGAGATATTTGAAGAAGCAGTTAAAAATAACGAATGGAGAAAAGCAATGAGCGAAGAGATCATGGCTCTAAGACAAAATGAGACATGGGACTTGGTACCAAAACCAGATGGAGTTAAACCCATATCTAATAAATGGGTGTATAAGATAAAAAGACGTCGATGGATCGATAGAAAGATATAAAGCTCGACTAGTGGCACGGGATTCTCACAACAGTATGGGTTGGATTATGATGAGACATTCATCCGAGTGGCAAAATCACAACAAGAAGAGTCCTAATAGCATTAGTCGCTAGCAAGTCATGGAAGTTATGGCAAATGAACGTAAAGAATGCATTTCTACATGGGGAACTTGACAGAGAGATATACATGGTGCAACCTACGAGGGTTTGAAGATAAGAAAAATCCACGAATATGTGTGCAAACCGAAAAAGGCTCTATATGGATTGAAGCGAGGCTCCACGAGCATGGTATGGTAAGATTCTTTGAATTTTTAGTTCAAGGTGGGTACTCGATGCACCAAAGATTCAAGTCTTTTCATAAAAGCACGAGAAGAGAAACTTGCAATAGTGTTGGTATATGTGGATGATATCATCATCACGGAGATGATGAAGAAGAAATTCAAAGAAACAAATGAATCTATTAGTAAGGTTCCGGATGAAAGAACTCGGAGAACTCAAACATTTCTTGGGGCTCGAATTAAAGAAAACAAGTAATGGATTATTTCTATGCCAACTAAAATATGAAAAAGATCTATTACAAAAATTCGGGATGATCGATTGCAAGCGATATCAACACCAATCAAGCAAACGTCAAGTTATGTCTTGAAGAAGCAAAGACTTGGAGAATGCAACTATGTACATACAACTTGTGGGGAGTCTAATCTACTTGACGCTAACACGACCCGACATCGCATATGCAGTAGGGATTGCAAGTCGATTTATGGAAAAGCCAAAGAAGCCACATCTTGAACTAGTCCGTCGTATACTAAGGTACGTAAAAGGAACACTTGATTATGGACTTTTCTACAAGAAAAGTAGAAATTTCAAGGTTGTTGGATATTGTGACGCGGACTACGCTGGATGCCGAGATACTAGAAGGTCTACTACTGGATATATTTTCAGCTTTGGGTCAGCTGCAATGTCATGGTGTAGCAAAAGACTCTGATATCTTATCAACAAAGCAGAGGTCGTGATCGGCGACAACAATGGTTGCTCAAGAAAGTACATGGTTGATGCAATTATTGAAAGATCTACACCAACCAATCAACTATGCAGTAGAATTATATTGTGATAATCAGTCAGCTATTCGCATAGCAGAGAACCCAGTATGTCACGCGAGAACAAAACATGTCGAAGTACACTATCACTTCATTAGAGAAAAAGTACTTAAAGGAGACATCAAGATGAAGCATATTAATACTACGGTCGGATAATGCCGACGTGTTCACCAAAGGACTTAACGTTTCAAAGTTCAAGAATTTCGAACACGTCTCGGAATGGTTCGACGAGAAAATTTAATTTGTGAAAATGTCGGTGCTGAGGGGGAGAATTGAAAAATCATCACCGCCATCATAGAAAAATCTGGAAATGATATAATATGTTCCGAAAGTAAGAGTATGCTAGATTAATCTAGAAAATTAATAAATTAATTAAACATAAAAATAAAATAAGACCAAACCGACATACTAGAACAATCCTTTCATTAGTATATATATATGTGTGATTGTGTGGCAATTAAAGAAGAAAGTGAGTGATAAAAATAGTGTGAGTGTTATTATTATATATAGATTAGTGGAGTGCTAGTTGAGTGCATAGTGTAAAAGCCAAAAAGGCAAATAATTGCCTTGTGGTGTACCTATATTTGTGTCTACTTTTGTATTAATAAAATATCTCATTTACTACAAACTCTACATACACAACTTTCATATCATTTTATTAAGTTATTGTAATTACATTAAGTTTTTAAATTGGACACTTCCACTACTTAGTACATCTTATTAATATATTACTATTTTCCAATAATCTCGAAAAACGAAATTGTAGGGTTCTAAAATGGTAAGTGTAATACACGTGTCAATCATCCACATGGTTGGAATATGAGATGAAACACGGTTTTGAAATAGAAGATCTCATCCGCTCATTTTTGATAGACTCCTCACTTATTATTTAAATAAATATCATACGCAAACTAAATATAAAGTGATCACCTATGAAACATAAATATACTCAGACAAATATATTATCATTTTTCAAACTTATATATTTTCAATCTGAATTCTTCAATTCAAAGATATTCTCAATTTTTATACACTAATCACTACAAAACCGAAAACTCACTGAAAATGTCAAAACTATAAATTCACCGTGAAAACAAAATATACATCGCCTTAATTACTCTCTCACACCTTGATTTAACTTATAATAATCCTTTTTGTTTTTGAACAATTATTAATAATCCTATCTCGAAACAATATTATCGTTACATTAATGTATTCTTTAGCAATAGTATCTTTCTGAATGGAACATATGAATAATTAAACAATAAAATGAAATCTTGTAGGTGTTCTATCTTTTATGCTATTTCACAAGAAATGAATGAAATAATTTCGTTATAAAAACAATTTTTTTTTCCTTTCTCAAAAAAGGTCAAAATGAAGTACGAATCTTATGACATCAACACATCTCTATGTTAAACAAATCTGGTTATATAATTAAGCTCGTTTATTTCTCAAACCCGTTTCTGAAACAAGCTGGAAAAGCAGATTATTTATCTCCAAATCAAACCTGTTTGTGTAAAATCGTGCATGAGATACAATATTTTGGCTGCATAAAAAGTCTCTGAAAGTGGCACTTTTTGTACGTGAATTGGGAAACATATCAATACCAAAGTAGAGTGTATCCAAGGCCACACATACAAAACCCTTTTTCAAAAATTACGTTCTTTTCAGGTTTTTCTTGATGTTATTGTATATATGGTTTTTATGGGGAAACAATATATGAAGAAAAAAAATTATATATAAACTTTATTTAATATAATTTATATAAAAATTATAGAATTGAAAGCAGCAACTATCCTTTTTCTTTTTTTCGAACGATAGTATTTTATCAGAACAACTCAAAAAACTGAAATTACAACTACAAACGTAGCCAACAAGCTAAGAGTCGACTTGACTAAATAAAAGTCAAGCGGGGAATTGGTAAGACCAATTCAGATCTACTTCACAAACTAAAACCTTCCCACTCAAAACTAAACCACCCCACGCCGGGAGACTTCAGCACTCCTTAATGGAGACTGGAAAACACTAAAAAAAAACAAAATATGGCACGAGCAACTACTACATACTACAGAACAGATAAAATTGATCTGCCTACGAGTTTTGCAAATCAACCGAAAAAAGAAAAAACAAACAGAATAAAAAAACTACAACTTAACAAAAAAAAAAGACATAGCAACAAAGAAAAAATTAACAGCCTAACAAACATAGAAAAGAAAAGATTCTCCCACCCCCAAAACCACCGCCACATCCGGTACCACCGCTCCTCACCCAAGCTGGTCTCTCTCTCGTCGGGAGTCTAACTGGACTCGCCGTCGCCACATCTCTGATCGTGATTTTCAGCCTTGATCTGGTCCCCGCCGCCATCCTAGTCGCCGGCACCGTCATGGCTGTACATCATCCATTTCTGACGATGGGGGCGTTCGGTTTGACGGGGCTCACATCGCATATCTGGCAGAGCAAAAGGCTGAACAAACACATGAGCTCACCACAAAGCTTTCATTCTCATGGGAGAAGAAAGCATTTACTTGGGAGGAGGAGAGCGGAGATGGGGTGGGCGGCAGGTTGGGGGAGGGAAAAGAGGGAGAAAATTAGGGTTTGAGTTTTAGAGAGAAGGTGGAGAGAAAAAAGGAAGAGAGAGGATTCAACTTTTCCGCCACTGTTGTTTCCCCAATTTTTAAAGCAGCGACTATCCTTACCGGCCCTTTAACTCCGCCCTTAGACTATCTCTACCAGTTTGTATTATTTTAGTGCATATTCTTTATTATTTTGGTGCAAATTTGAACTCCATCTCTAGTAATTTGCAGTAAATTTTCACTAAAAATTAATATTCTATTTTAGTGCATTTTTTCATACGCTTAAATTATTAATTTAAAACAAAAGAAAAGAATTTTTTTAATGCAGCTACAACTATTATGGCGCAAAACTTTTCACATCTTAAAAATTGCGTAGGCTTTAGCAAAGTGATGGAGAAAGTTTTTGCTCCATATTATAGATAAAACGCTCTTTTGGAGACACTCTTAGTAACACATGTTACAAAAAGGAATATATATATATATACATATATATATATATATATATATAACAAACTATTCAAGTTTGACTGAAATACGAATCCATTAAATCTTGTATCCACTGGCGGAGACAAGGGGATATTGGGTCTCGGACTGTATCTGGCTCGACATTGCAAAAAAGTAAAAAAATAGTTATTACTTAAATGATTTTATTTTAGTTTTTCATCTGATTCACCTCATCAACTGGATCTTTGTTGAGAAATAAAATGAAAAATTAATAGCAATGCACGACATAAGAACTTGCATGGAAAACAAACATTGCATTACTCTCACGTACTCCCTTACAAAACTCTTAAACACAAAACATAAAGATTAAAGTGTTATAATTGAGCTAGTCGTTCGACTTTGACAACAACACCTTTTTCATTTTGTTCACAATCCAATGTGGGACAAAATTCTTTTATTTTGCAACAAAATCAATAACTCTACATGGCAAAATAAAAGAAACTTCAATGTCTTCACCAATGATTATAATTCTCAAACTAGAGAACCAACACACTCTACCAATGAGTAGACTACTTAGAATCAATCATTCTAAGAATTCCTTATGTCGAAAAATCCGCTGAAATTATTGATGCAACTTCCAACTCTTGGCTCTCGTGGAAGTCCATCAACTATCAACATAACAATATAACATACACTCAATATCTATGCCAAGGCAATATATGTGTGTAAATTCCACTACACAGCATGCATCTATGTTAGCAATCTTTCTTCCATGTAAAGCCAATGTCTATGTGCAAATTCGTTCAAAATATATTTCCTGGTGTGGAAGATCAGACATCAATAATGCCTGTTTGCAAATTTGCGTAAGAAATATTTTCCGATGTAGAAGATTAGACATCGTTGCAATCACATAGCATATTAAGGATCTCAAAAGACCTGACCTGGATTCTAATACCACTTGTTGAGAGCCCACAAACGCAACCCATTTCCATATTGATATGATACTATTCACTTTAGGCTAAAATCCTTTATGATTTTGTTTTTGGGCTTTCCATCACCGTCGCGTTCATGGGCTCCCCGGAATCATATGTGGTGAATTTCCAAAGAAAGAAATTAAAGAAAAATTGGAATTTTTGATGATGGCACTGTCCTCTCTCACAAAAAAGTGCAAACATGAGTGACATGAGTGGGGTACCCTTCTTCTACTGTCAACAACATCAATTGGTCAAAGTTACAAGACCACCACACCACCTGGTTAAATGTTAAAAACCTCTCTGTATTTACTGCCTTATCCCCTCCCCCTTTTCTTACTCCAAGTTCAGTGCGCTCCAGAGAGATGTGTTTTTACTTTTTATTGTTTCATCTTTTTCCCTGTTTGAGACCAGATACTGCAGTAAGTGAATTTTTACCTATCACTCCTCTATAAATGCAAAATATATGCAAGCAACATTAATGTATAATGTTTGAGGTCCCTTTCTCTTCTCTGATTCTCATGACGAAAGTGACCCTTCATCTTCCCATTTGGGTTCACTTATTCTCACTGTTTCTTCAGTTTTTTAATGCCAGAAAAACATATGTTTTTTATACTCATTATATTAAATATGTTCGTTAAAGATAGAATAATATATGGATTCTCATCCTCCCATTTTGTTATTCTATCCTGATTTTTTTCTGTGTTTTCATTAATGGGGATTTAGGGTTTGAAGTCCTGTATAAAACCCCCTTTATTGCAAATATTAACAGATAATTATTATTTAGTTTTTCCTTTTCTTTTGGTTTTTTTTTCCTTTTCTTTTGTTGTTTTTTCTCATATCTGTTTGTTTCTTATATTAACAGCGCATTCATGTGGGATTTTTTCCTACAATAAAGAAAAAAAAAACCTTTTTTTTTCTTCATATGTTTTATTTGGCCTTGGTTAATTCATCCGTGGTCATGATTATTTTATGTGGCGCCAGAAAGTTGACACCTTTCGCTTCCTTTCGCCCCTTGTTATTTTTTTTGGTGTTCTTGATTTTGGGTTTTTCTCATGATAATTTCTGGCAGATGGGTTTGTCTTCTTCTGATCAAGATTGGACCTTTAAGCTAGGGTTTTGTGTAAAAATTTCTTAGCCTGGTGTAGAAGTTGGATCCATACTGGATTTTATTATCTTGATAAAAGATTAGTGCTTTATTTAATTTGCTACAGTAATCCTATGTCAGCTGTTCAAGATTTTTCAGCATATTGCAGAGGAAGTTGCCGATTAAGGTATATTGTCATATATATTGCCCTTATTATTTTCTCTGGTTTATGTTTTGTGGCACTTATATTAAGCAAAAAATCGGAAGTCAAAAGAATTTTAGTCCGATTTTCTCTAACTGATCATTTCTTGGTTTTTGAAATTGCCCAGAAAATGTTTAAATCTCAAATACTATTTGCTTTGAGATTCATTGGATCAACAATTATGCTAGGTTGTGGTTAGTACTTCTACAAGTTTAGAAATGATTTTTACTCCTTATTTGCCTTTTTCATTTTATAAGTAATAATAAGATTAGTATTAGTAGCAGCAGTAATATTAGCATAATCGATAATGAAAATATATTAGACTCGGTATTAGTGATTTAGTTACAATAAATTAATGTGGGCATTTCCCAAAATAATGAAGAAAATCTTTCTTTCTGCAATGTAGTATTTTTCTTGTTTCTTATTTTTCTATTATGGATGCAGAAGGGGATATATAGTGTCATTTTGATCAGCATCTTTAAATGTAAAACTTTTTGCACAATATGAAGTCAGAAGGTACCGGTGTTGTTTCATTACATCCGTTCAATCATATTAGAATGTTTAAAACATTAATGGGAGCACCATCTCGGCACAACATTAATTCTTGATTTTCCCTCAAACTTAGCATTGGTTTTCATGATCAAAGTTTGTAATTTTCAGACATTTGGCATTGGTGTTTCTGAGAAATAGATGACAAGCTTGAAATTTGAGATGAGTTTCCGAAATATTTCGATAGATTTATAGATGTTATTATATTGCAGCA
This sequence comes from Rehmannia glutinosa, assembly GCA_016081115.2. NCBI lineage: Eukaryota > Viridiplantae > Streptophyta > Magnoliopsida > Lamiales > Orobanchaceae > Rehmannia > Rehmannia glutinosa. The sequence continues at coordinate 27,016,432 of CM071929.1, read as the reverse complement.
ATTGAATTGAGGAATTGCTAGTTAGGGATGATATATTGCATTGAGGAATGGTCTAAAAGAGCTTCCTTTAGCCCACTCATGGATGAGAATTGGGGCTGAATTAGCTGCCGACTCATTCATTTAAGCACTCAGTAGAACACAAAGAAGTTTATGCTACTGTGATTGAGTGAATGATGCGGGAGATAATTTCACGTCCCTCTCCGTCCCGTGCTTGGACTGAAGGGAGCTCCTCTTGCTGTTGCCTTCGTTTCGATTCTACTTGTTTCGAACACTCGTCTTAATAGTTTTTAAACGCTTAGAGAATGTGCGATAGTGTGAAGCTAGTTACAATTGGTTGTGTTGAAACGTTTGTTTGAAGCACTTCAATGAATTGGCTCAAATCTCTCTTCGGTGTTCGATTTACGACCATTTGCCTCCCTCTATTGTCTCGGATATTAAATTCTCTTTTGATCATCAAGAGGTGATAAACTAATTACTTGGTATATATCATATTTTGTCATTGGCTAATGTAGAAATTACATGTTACCATTGGCCATGAATATTCCCTAATGTATGTGGAATATGGAAGATGAGAAGCTCGGCTCGTTCAAGCTCGGTTCGCTTATGGTGGAGTTGCTTGTTGCTTTTTTCTCAGGTTCTATTAGTTCATACTTTTGCTTAATGTTATTAGAAGATAGCTCCCTGTTTGTGTTTCCCCTTGACAATTTGCTTTCCACAAGTTACTAGGTTTTCTTTTAGTTAAATACTTTTTCCTATATAATGTATCTTAGTCACCTTGATTTTTAACTTGAAGATGATGATATTTTACTAACATGGCAACATGCTTTATTTCATTTTGCATGTAAGTTTATTTTAGGAAATTTTTTGGACAGTCTCAGTTGTAGCATATTAGTAGAAAGGTCATAATTTTATTCATCAGAACCCATATTCTAAAAAGCGTTAGACACTAGTCGGGGGCAGACTGGGGTCTAGCGCCTGGGAGGGATTAGGCGGACCTAGGCAGGGTTAGGCGAGGCCTAATAAGAAGAATAATGTAGCCAGACAAGGGAGACCTGCACGCGCAGGCGAGGATTTTGGAACAATGTCAGAGCCAATTTTCTTCCCTTTGCATTTGATTAAGGTAGATCATAATAGGTTCAGATAAACTTAAACTATGTACTTTTTACTTACAAAATGTGCAAAAGCAAGGTAGATATATATATATATATAGTATATATATATAGTATATATATCTGCTTCAAAATCAGATTATTGTTCCACTTGATTTTGTTTATGTCTGAAATTAGTACAATAATAAGAGACTTTGTCTTCTCATGCATGGCTTACGTTGTGATTTAATCTCTAATGGTACTTAAAACATATTTAATTAGTGGCTTTCATTCTTGATCAGGTCGTGCAATTTTGCCGTACCAATTCTTCTATATTATTTTTTTCTTATTTTTGTGGTGCCATTTTAAGACAGCAAACTTATGGGAAGAGCCCAAGAACAACTACAGATTGCCAAAAGTGGATGAAGGACATCATCTTGTTGGTCCCCTGTTTTAGAAAATGGAAAGTATTATTTTTATCATATGATTAATGTAATAAACCCTTTGTGGGGTACTACTTTTTTTTTTTTTTTTTTTTTTTTTCTATCAGAGGTATCCCCACACCCTTTGTGGGGTACTACTTTAATTGTATATAAATCGTGTTTATGGATAAAAATCAAACAGATTCCATATGTAGGGTGGTCCCTGGTCTCTTCATCTGTGTTAGTTTTGTTCATTCTATTTTATTTTATTGTGGAAATTGTGGTGTATTATTGGTTGTACTATTGTTTTCTTGTAATAATATAATGTGTTCTTAAAGGAGGCATTTAGAATTTTGTGTAATCTATTGGTCTTTATGGCCATTGGTAGCAACATTTTCTTAGGTTAATTACAAAACTATCCCTGATGTTTAGTCTAATTACAAAATTATCTTTTAAAATTACAAATATTCCTCGGACATTTGTTTTTAGTTACAAAATTGCATCTCATCAGGTCTGAATATTTGTTAGGTAAAAACAAACCTCGTATTTGTAATTTTGAAAAATGATTTGGTTTTTTTTTTTGTAATTAGGCTAAATTTTAGGGGTAATTTAGTAATTATCCTTATATATAAGCTTGGTATTATAGGGTTGCCATCCCAAAAATCTAGGGCACTCTGTCTTTTAGGGTTTTATGTGAAGTGAAATAGACCTCAACAAAGAGAGTTTTGTTGTTGTGGTCCCCTATTTTACAAATAGTGATATGGGTAAAGAATTTAGTGTGTGTGGAGGTTAAGGTTTACTCAAAGTTTTGAGCAGTAGATTGTCGGCTCTGCATGTGCCGATGTTTAATGTTTGCTAGTGGGTTTGATGGCTACAGCCTTAATCTTAGTAGTGATATTTGCTACAAACACGACTTTTAAGCCTAGTCAAAAAGAATATGTCCACTTTTCGTGATTACAATATTTACTCATCATAACTAGGGTGAAATTTATGCACCACCACCACAAAAGAATCGCGATTGTGGGATGGAAGTCGTGGGTTGAAATCATCCATCAAATTGTTTGTGGGGTGGAGATCGGGGGTTCATATCCCTTCTCCATCGATTGCTCCGGGGCATATGCGGTTGTGAAGATTTGGTGGGACTCATACATCTTGAATAAAGATTCGTGTAGGTTCGATTCGGGAGAGATCGTTATTAGTAGATTGGGGTCGAACATAATTGTTCTCTTTACCTGGAGGATCCGGTTGTACGTCGCCAGACCGTCGAACACCGGCGTGCGTGCACATCCCGCGTTTACTTGGCGGCAGAATGAGGCGAAGTCGTTGTCCTCCGAGGCATAGTCGGCGTAAGCAGTTCTGTTCGAGTTATCAAAAAAAAATATTTACTCATCATATATTGGAGGGAGGGCCTCAGGTGTTGAGAAGTGAAGAGGGGGGGGGAACCTTAGGTGTTTGTTATAGTTGAAATTTATCTTTGAGATAATTTTTACTATATGATTCGTTGTACTTTACCATAATTAACCAACTAAAAGCTGACGTATCAACTCATGATAGATACAATTCACCTTTTAGGGGTTAATTGTAAAATGTTCAAAGTTAGGCGTGCAAAAGAAAATTTTCTAAAATTTAATAGGCAAAGTACAAACTTATTGTATTTGATGGGCAAATACAATTATCCCCAATTTTAAACTGAATAAAATACAAGGTCTTCTCAAAAAAAAAAAAAAAATACAAGGTTTTGTTTACATACTTCAATATGTTGTGGCCTGTGGGTCCTGGTCTCGCCTCCATTTTTCTTTTTTTCTTTTTGCCCATTGACACTAGGCCCAATTCGCGACACTGGGCTCAAATTCTGGACCCAGAACTGATTCCGTCCAACCATCAGAAGTGGATCAAACATAATTTTATGAATGAAATCACATTGGCTGACCCATCCTAATTCATAACTCATAAGTTCCTAAATCCTAATTCCTTTATTTTTTTCAGTGTTTTTCTTATACATCCACTTTTTAGGGTTTTTTACATCCATACACTAAACATGACACGTGAATAATACATCCAAACAAAAAATCTTGGTTGCATTTGTCAACAACCCCTTCCAAACAAAACCAACAATGTTTAAAGAAAAATATATCGTAAAAAGAAAGATTAAAAATAGCCAAATAAATAATGAAAACCGAAATGGTATTCAGACAATCATTACAACTTAAACTCACCAAAAACAATTACCTTTTGATAATAATTTCTCATTCACCCAAACACATCTACATATTTCCAAAAACTTTGAGTTGGGTCTAGTGATGAAAAGGAACAGGTTGGAAAGTCGGGCAAAACCTAGCTCGTGAAGTCCTCAAACATCTATAATATATATTATAATTAATAGTGGTGTTACCCAAAAATCTCCGATGATAGTGCTAATTAAACTCCACCGTGCACCTGGTTGTACCCTCTCCGACACTCAAATCATATATCACTCGAAGAAGAGGAAGAATAACTCAAGTATATGGTGAAATATCAGAAATACATTAGGGGTTAACCATACCTGAGAGATGAGTATTTATAACAATTATAATTAGGTTTTCGGGTTTTCCGGAGTCAGTTATAGGGAATATGTCAGAATTAGTTACTAAATCTTATCTGATTTAGTAACCTTAGGCCACGTCACACCCATATCGAGCAGTCATATAAATACCGAACACTAAGAGGATTATTTATCTCGAGCATATCTGAAGGGCTTCTAGAAACTGAGCTTCAGGAAGATTTCTCTACAGGCTTTTGGGCTGGACCTCGGTCCTCCTAAGTTGTTCACCAGCTCGGTCTATTATATGCCGAATCAAATAGCATTAATTAATTAAATATATATGGGGCGGATCTAACATAATAAACAAAAACTTTCTAATTGTTGGGATTTGGTCTAGCATCCTGCCTGCAATGGGCTTTAAAAGAGGCGCGAGGCGCGGCCCGCGATTCGAACTCGTGAGCGCTAGATTGCATAATTAAAGGATAGCTTAAAGGATATGATTTGGACTACCTATACCAACAGATGATCTTCTTTTTTCGTGCTCATTACATAGAAACTCGGGTTAAGCGTCTTGGCCTGGAGTAGACATGGGATGGGTGACCCGCAGGAAGTTTTCCGAGTGCGGCGTGAAGTGAGGACAAAACGCGCTAAAAAAACTCGTGTTGGTTTGTGGGGACGATCGTCAACTGAGTTCGCTAGAGGTCCAACAACTGGTATCGGAAGCGGGTCACAAGTTCGAATTCCCTTGGAAGACGCTGCGATGGAGGTTGCCGGGAGCGGTGGACGAGATCTTTGGCGCAATGCTGAGGTGAAACGGACCGAATCGACGGCGAAGGGTAGGTTGCCAGGTGGCCGAATCGAGGTAAAAACGCAATTTGGAGCTGAAGGTGTAGGTTCTTTGGGTGGACCAGAATCGAAGGGTAGGTTGCCGATGTCCTGAATCGAGGTAAAATAGATCGAATCAAAGGTGTAGGTTCTTTGGGTGGACCAGGCGAAGGGTAAGTTGCCAGGTGGCGGAATCGGGTAAACAGACTCGAAGGTGTGTAGGTTCTTTGGGTGGCGGAATCGAGAGGCTTGCGTGTGACGCGACGCTGAATCCAGAAGAAGTTGGCGTTAGGCCCGAAGAAGTTTGGCGGCAAAATGAGGTTGCCAAACAATGGAGCTGAGATCTTGGCAGTCTTTGGGAGGGGATTGTTGGGATTTGGTCCAAAGATCCTGCCGCTGCAATGATGGGCTTTAAAAGAGAAGCGCGGCGCGGCCCGCGATTCAAACTCGTGAGCGCTGGATTGCATAGTTAAAGGATAACTTAAAGGATATGATTTGGACTACCTATACCAACAGATCATCTTCTTTTCTCGTGTGCATTACATGTAAACTATGAGGTTAAGCGTCTTGGCGCTGGAGTAGACATGAGATGGGTGACCCCCAGGAAGTTTTCCAGGGTGCGCGTGGGTGAGGACAAAACGCGCTAGAAAAAACTCGTGTTGGTTTGTGGGGACAGTCGTCAATCTGAGTAGCGCTAGAGGTCCAACACTAATGAAAATTTGATTGAGATTAATATTGAAGTGGATAACTATTATAATAAATATAAATTAAGTGGTAAAAATGTTTAACAAGTACTTTCGTGGGATAAAATAAAATATTACTGTTATTTAATCTGAAAAATAACATATTTAAAATTTATTTTTGCATTAATATACTAAAATGATTAAAATTTGTGGATGAAGTGTCATTTGCCTGGTAAATTGTAATTGGCCAAAAATTGCCGGGAATCTTCTAAGAGTAAAACAGTAAAAAGTAAAAGAGTAGAACTGTAGGACCACTAAAGTATCATCGATCCTCGAAAAAATACCCCCATTTCTTCTCAACTCCCAGAAATTGCAGTACTTCAAAGATGCTTGTTTCTTCCTCCTCATAAATTCTCAAGATTTCTGTGTTATCGAAGCTGTGAAAATCACACATGAGTATCAATGGACTATGTGGAAATCACCAGTTTCCTTTTGTCGGCCTTCCAAAATCACAAAAGTTTTCTCACAACAGAAAATCACTGGTTGGACTTCATTTTAAGGGTGCCGTAAAATGGGAAAACCCCTCTCATTTTTCTTGTTATTTTTCCTCCCAAAAGCACCTTTCGGAACACAAGTTTGTCGTCAGAGCTGCCTCTGCTGCTGCTGCTGCTGATTCTTACCCGTTGGGTGGCTCCCGTGGCGAATATTCTGGTAACAGTTTCTTTTTTTAATTTCAGTTTCGATAAATGATGTTATCGTGTTGTTAAAGTTTGTACTAATTGCTACAATCATATCATTTAATTGAGACTATGAATTAGCCGTGATTTAAAGTGAATGTTTTCTTCTTTTAACGGGCACTGTATTTGAACCCTAAGTTTATGGGTGTTAGTAGATGCAACCCACTACCCAAGTGGGGTTCTATGCCATTGGATTAACACATATCCACTTGGGTAGCTACCCAAGTGTGTAGCATCTAGTTACCCAGTTTATGGATTGTTCTTTAATTGATGTTGTTGGCCTTGGAGAGTTGGGCAAGTTTAGCATTTTGGCCTGATTGCTAGGATTATTTATTTATTTGCCTTTGGATGGACTAGAAAAAATTATGTAATTGTGTTAAATGATGTAATTTGTATAATCTTGAGGATGATGAAAAACGAAACCAAATTTCGTTCTTATGTGTTGTGTGTGTGTTCCCTTAAAAAATTTCCAGAACAACTACAAGGAGCAAAACCAAAGCAAAAAACAAAACAAATAGCTGGCATAGATCAGGAGGAAGTAGACGGTCCAACGGTTTTAGCTGATTCTGATAGTTGTTTCTGCGAATTTAATGGGGTACAACTACACCACAAGATATGTGATGCAGAGTTATCACCTCCAGATACTTCAATAGAAGGATCAGCTCCACAATCTCCTAACTATACCAAAAGGGTTAACTTTCCTATGATTTTGTTGCACGGATTTGGAGCCTCTGTCTTCTCATGGAACCGAGTCATGAAGCCTTTAGCACAGGTTGCCGGTTCTAAAGTTCTTGCATTTGATAGACCAGCGTTTGGATTGACGTCGAGGGTAAATGCGATTAAGCATTCATCCCCTGGTAACCAAGATTCAAGACCCTTGAATCCATACTCAATGTTGTTCTCTGTATTGGCAACACTGTACTTCATCGACTTCTTGGCTGCTGAGAAGGCCATTCTTGTAGGGTATGTTCCACTTGCATTTTTCATTTTTCAGTAGTCTTCCCTATTTTTGGTAAGAGTTTTGTTAAACTTTGTCACATTCTCGAAACTACACCCACCGCCGCCGCCGCCAAGCGGAGTTTTGGGTGCTACATTAAATTTAGGGATATTTACAAAAGTACAAAAGCCAGTTACCTTTCGAAATTACAAATACCCCCTTAAAGTGTTACAAACACCCCGTATTTACCTAACGAATACTCTCCTCTTGAGGGTGTAATTTGTAAAAGAGAAACAAATATTAAGGGGTTATTTGTAAATTGTAAGTTTGAAAGATAACTGTTTTTTTTTTTGTAATTATGCTGAACCTCATGGGTAATTTTCGTGATTAACCCTTAAGTTTAAGCCAATCTTCATTTTTTCTTCTTCTATTAAGTTTCACATAATTCAATAAGAACATTTACCTTAGCATTTCGCTTCCTTCTTATTAGTACTCCCTATAGCTTAAAAAATCCTCTTTTTCTTTCTGGTTCAGTTAGCATATAATCTAAATGTAATGGTAACTAAAAATAATTACGTGCAAAATTCTATTGAGAGTAAAAAAATGAGAATGTTAGTACTTACACCATATACTTGAAGATTGTCAGGCACTCTGCCGGTGCTCTTGTAGCTGTAGATGCATATTTTGAGGCTCCTGAGCGTGTAGCTGCTTTGATCCTGGTTGCTCCAGCAATTTTTGCACCACTCACTATGCAGAATATTGCCAAAAATAACCAAGCTGGAACTGAAAATGAAGTCCAGCGGAACAGCTCAGATTTAAAAACCAGTGGGAATCTATTTTTCAGACTTCGCAGTATTTTATCAAAGTTCACTAAAATAATCGCAGAGGCAATAGTTCATATGGTGAAAGGGATGGCTTCCATGATAAATTCTCTTTATAAGAAAGCTTTATCAGCAATCCTACGCTCTACATTAGGCGTGATGGTGGTAATTAATTTTTATTCTGCAACAATATATTGTTCACAAAGTTTAAGTTTTATATGTTGCCTTGGCATTACATAAAAGAACTTTTGAAATGGCTACAAAATCCTAATAACCACATCAATTTCACAAAATGTAGTTCAGCATGGTTACATTCATCCCTTTCTCGTCACGAGGAGTAGCGACATCAAAGCTACTTATTCTAGTTAGAACTCGTTGCTTTATCCCAAAATACGGAGTATTGCAGCATAATGTATTGTTTTAACCAGTTTCTGACAATTTACATATGCAGTCACGACTTATGAGCAGACTTGCAGATGGTTTTGAAAGATTAATGCCATGATTCATTCTTTACACACACACACACACACACACACACATTTATAAAAATAGATGTCCTGTCGGCTGTCATAATGTTCTATTTGATGTGTCAGATAAGGATGATAATCAATAAATTTGGTATACCAGCCGTTCGCAGTGCATGGTATGATTCAAATCAAGTTTCTGATCATGTTGTACAAGGCTATACAAAGGTGACTACTTGCTATACCTTTTCTCTGAGATGGATGATGCCTACTTTCTTTCAATGTTCAGCACGCTTAATTATTCTCAAATGTACAGCCACTGAAGGTGAAGGGCTGGGACAAGGCACTAGTGGAATTCACGGTGGCAATGCTAACAGATTCCGCATCCGAATTAAAACCGCCTGTGGCGAAAAAGCTTAGTGAAATCTCATGTCCAGGTTTAAGAATTAACTCTTTCTTTTGGCCTATTGATTATTGTTTATGGTCCAACTGATTTTTGTCTTGAACTGGATTCTTGAATGTTTCCTAATTGTACAAACCTTAATAACTTTAAGACATAATATAATTTTGATTATCGTTTACGTAATGAACACAGTGCTGATTGTTACGGGTGATACTGATCGGCTTGTCCCCTCTTGGAACTCTGAAAAACTTTCGCGAGCCATTCCAGGATCTCACTTTGAATTGATCAAGAATTGTGGCCACTTGCCCCAAGAAGAAAAGGCCGACGAATTTGTGTCTATTGTTGACAAATTCCTGCAAAGAGTCTTTGGTGTTGCTGAAGAGCCACGCCTGCAAGCAGTGACTTGAGGTTGGCATTCGTTCATTCTATGCAGAGCATGCTGGTTACTGTACTGTCATTAAAGATATAAAACGAAGCTCACCTGTCAAAGAGAGCTGCACAATTCCATTTTCTGCTGAGGCGGAATTTAGAAATGTAACTGTAGAGTTCTCTCCATGCAAATTCATGGAGATCTTGAGCAAGAAAAGGCCATCCGAGTGAACTCGAATTGTAATGGTTCCAAAATACCTTAATTGTATCATATCTGTCGCAATAGAATATATAAATACTTCGTTGGGATAATTACAAAAACTGCCCGTGTGGTTTAGCCTAATTACAAAAAACTCCAGTATCTTTCAAACTTACAACCCTAAAGTGTTACAGACACCCGGCGCCCTTGAGGTTTGTATTTACCTAATAAATATACACATCTAGAGGGTGCAATTTGTGAAATAGAAACAAATGCCAATGGGTTATTTGTAATTATGAAATGTAACTGGGTTTTTTTGCAGGTAAGTTAAATCCCAGGGGTGGTTTTTTGTAATTAACCCTATTTCTTTGCAGCATAAACAACAGAACTGCCAAAGCAAATTCTAGAAAGAAGGATAAGTTGATATGGTAGCACTTGCATCTCGTGCCGCACCAGGGTCATCGAATCCTGACATGAAATCATCGCCAAAGATTACTGCACCAGCTGCAAATGCTCCGGCACCTACCCCCATTCCAAAGCTAGGTCCACCCCCGCGCCCTGGTGGTGCTACTGAAGACGGCATGTTTATGTAACTACTAGGCATGAAGTTAGTGTTCGTGGGGAAAAAATTAGGAGTATATCCCACATTAGGAGGTGGCGGCGGTGGTGGTGGTGGTCGAGACGAATGATAACTAGGTCTGCCGTCTGCACCACCAACCGGGTGTGGTGGGGATAATTTGGAGGAAACGGCATCGAATGGCTGCTTTCTGGTTGTTGGGATGAGTTTAGAGGCAGATGGGGTCTGGGAGTTTGCAGAGATCCATAACCACTAGTCAGGTTAATGCCACCTTTGTTATCGGTTAAATTGAATCCTTCGCCACCATCTGCATTTGATATAATACAGATAAGTACTTGTCAAACAAAATAAGTTGCGCGGGTAAATGATGGTCACATGCGAGATTCGAATCAGGTTTTCAATTTCCGCTGGAAATTGTCCTCAATACGTCATTTTTTTTTAATTACATGACTAGTTTGCCAAAATCAAATCGAACAAGAACTTTTGCCCATGACACATATACAGGACTACTCTGCAATTTTCCTACATATAAGAACCCCAGCCAAACAAAAACAAGTCACTAGACAAACTTGTTTTGGAACATTTTTTAAATGGACTTTTGGATCTAAAAGTCCATTTGTCGTAATAATAGTTGTTTGCTAGTTAAGTTAGAATGGATTTAGATAAGTTAGAATTTGAGACTTTTTGAAAAATCACATGTTGGTCCCAACAGGTACATGATAATTTTCTGTATTTTAAGTTTAAGCTGCTCATACCTAGATATGAAGAACTGGACTCTTCCCTTTCTTCTGAAATTCGGATCGAGACATCAACAAACCCTAAGGGTTTGTTAGAATTCCTTTTTCGCAGCTGAAAGCTCCCAACTTCTTCGACAGGCTTCGAGACATCCGATTTTGAATCATACTTGTCGAAAAATTCTTTCAAAACAACAGTTGTCGATCCCAAGAGGCTTTGTCTAAGAAAGATCGGCTCTCTACTGTAAACTTCAACATGGAGGGCCAACTCTTGAAACTTCGATTCAGAAGGATCAACTACAGTTGAAAATTTTGTTTTCCAAACTGGATTCACATTACCTGAAGCATCAATTTTGGTGCAATACTTATTTTCAGGATCAATCCATCCAACAGCAAACCACTGGAGCTTCCAAAGCGACGACGTTCGTCTAAGCCCCCGAGCAGAAATCAAGCAGACCTCAACCCATATTTTCCCCATTTCTTGTAAGCCTTATCTGTGATTTTTTTTTTTTTTCTTTTCAAAAAAGCAACAGAAATAGGATTTGTAACCTGCTAGTTCCTTTCTTGATCAAGGAGAAAAAAATGTCCAGTGCTTTGCACCATTAGAAGGCTACCTTGCTTTTTGCCAAGGAAAGTAATTTATTAACTGAGATGTTATACAGAAGTTTTACCTTTTCCCAATAAGGGACTTGTAAGTTGTAAGTGCATTACAGTTGGAAAGGAATCAAATAATTACTAATAGTCAAATGTTCACAACATAACAGTTAGAAAAAAAAAAGGCAAATTATCCTTAATTTGTGCATAAAGTGAGATATTCCAATAGTTGACTTTTCAGCTGGTCACCAAGTTAAATTCTATATACACTTATACAGTTTGCCACCAATCAAGGCCAAAATATAAAGGGCAAGAAGTGTTAGACTGAACAGTGTGGAATCATATTGATCATATACAGGTTGCTATTTTGTGAGTTCTCTTGGAGGGGGAACTAACAGTAGCTTTCTACCAGCAGATACCATTTGCTCGTTATTGGAATAGCTAGCGGCAGAACGTGTATACATCATTGTCGTGGATCCTAGTATATCGTCCCCAAATCCACATTCTCTGAAAAATAGCCTGTGAATGTAACGAATAAATCACACCGGTCATGCCTATTTATAAAGGCAACGAACGATGAGGAAAATAACATCTCCAGCATGCCACATATCAATTATATCGATGAATAAGACACCACTTATGATTTTTGCTGCCATTTAACTTAAAAGATTGAAGTAGATTTCTCATATAGGGTGACTTTACAAATCAATTAGTATAACTCAATTACAAATTTGAGCACCACAATCTCTCAGGCAAAGTTGAAATTAGTAGCAAGATCAAGAATTTACCCTTCATTTTCAGTACAGAGAGCAGCTATGTCATATATATCTCTGCTAGTGAGCATTCTACAACAGAAATGAAATGATTTTTCAGACACCTTAAACTTTTATAACAGGTGCAATATGATGACTATCCACCATTAGAACAAACCTTATGATTCTTTGAACTATCATCCGACCAATTCCCCTACCTTGTAAAGCCGGGTGAACCTGCAAGTCAGCATAACACAATTATACAAATTCATACCAAAGATGTCAAACCACTAGCTGCCACAACATTATTCACAATTAACAAAAAGGAATTTCAATCCAATCAAAGCAAAAAAAGGCTAATCAAGAAGCTTCACCGTTTCTCTTTAACATTCATTCCACCCTTCCAAATAAATTTCAATAAACTACAATATAATTTCTAACCATAAATTTTTATAATAGACCTCCAGATTCAAGAAAGCCTAACTATTAATCAATCTTGGTTAGAATTTCTATTTTTTGTTTCTTGTTTTTTCCTCTTTCTTTAGTGTATTTTTTGCACTGACCATGACATCATAGATAGAAGCCGTCAATCCCAAATCAGAAACCGCACGGCCAAACCCTATCAGCCGTCCATTTTCCGGCGTCACCGGCGCCACTTTTCTAATCCAATCCCCACCAATGCCGACGAAATTCGCCAATTCCGCCGAAGTAGAAGATTGGGTCGTTAGAAATTCGGGCTTGGTAAAAGCAGAAACGACGACGGAGCTGTGGGAAACCGCGGTTCGGAGCTTGAGCTCGTCAACGAGCTCGACTCTGCCTGCGGCGTCGATGGTGGGGAAGCGGTGGCAGGAGTGGTTGCAGATGGCGTAGAGCTCTCTCAGGTGAATTAGGTTCACGTGGGCTGGATTTGTGGATATGGATATCGACGGCGGAGACTGAGGCCGGGGAGTGGGGTTGGGTTTGATTTGAGCGGCTATTTTGGGCGGCGATGGTAAAGAGGTGTGGAATTTGGAGGGAAGATAACCGCCGTGTACGGCTGTGGCAACTGCCATTACCCCCGCCGTTCAAGTTTCAGCACCGTATTCCATATTTCGGTATTGGGATAATTACAAAACACCCCCGAGGTTTGGGTCAATTACAACAGAAAACCACAGATATTTCAAAATTACAAAAAACCCATTCATGTTTCATTTTGTCTTAAATTTAAGGGAGTAAATGTAATATTTTTGTAAATATTATGGGAGTTTTTGAAATATTTCTGAAAATCAACGGGAAAAATATAAGACAGAATCAAACCTCAAGGGTGTTTTTTGTAATTTTTAAAGAGTTATGGGTTTTTTTGTAATTAGCCCAAACCTCAGGGGTGTTTTTGTAATTAGCCCTTCGGTATTTCATTTCTAAATTAAGTATTTTTCTATATCCTTTTTCCTTTTCGTTCTTATCAAAGAAAATGTATCCCCTTTTTATTTTTAAAATTTACTACATGATAAATAATTATTATATTATACATTACGTAGTATAATGAAAAATGTAGTCAAAATTTACATTTTTTATTATACTGATTGGACAACAGACCGACGACAATACCATTTTTTTTAATCATTAAGCTAATTATGAAAATACTGATTCCAAGTATTCAGAAATGGTTTTTCATAATTAACTACAACTTCTTTTATATATAGAATTCTCTATTTCTAACTCGGTTTGAAATTTGTTAAAATAATCGTAAACTCGCATCTTGATCACCTCTAGATGGCAGTACGCAGAAGTACTAAGAATTGAAACAGTGAACAAAATTAGACAATTATTTACAAAGGGCGAAAATGTGATTAGATGAACGCTTTCCTGGCATTAAGAATTCTTCTCTAGTATTATCAACATCCATCCACATAAAGATCCTGAGTGAATGGCGACGATATTCACACCCCAAGAACCTTTAAATACGCCTATTTTCTTAATATAAGCTCAATTTCTTTGTTGGGTGAAAGACAAAATTAAATAAATGAAACTTCTCCTTGTATTTTAAATGGAAAATGAATATTGACTTAACTATTTTTAAAAAGTTATAACTATCATTAATTTTTCAATAATCATAATTTCCATGTTTTATATTAGTATAATACATGTGCAAAATCTTCGTGTTCTATTTTTACAACACAAATGGTTAAAGATAAAAATTGGAAAAAGAAAATCTGCATATTAGTTAAGTTAACAAATGAAAACAGAATAAACAATCAACCATAATGGTTAAATTTTTTTCTGTCATTGTTTGCTTGAGTTTATTTTATGCATAAACCAAATTCTATTAGTTGATGGTGTCTTATCTTAGCGGCCAAAGCTGAAAAGGATAGTGCTATTCACACTTCATTTTCTTCTATAGACACTTACTTAATATATACCCATCATTTTTTTTAAAAATAACCTACTATTTAGTATTTACTTAACACCCTCAATATTTCTCCAATTTATCAGTCCCTCAATTAAATCCTAATTTTTTCACCCAAAACATACGCCCCCAATCGTGGGATACACAAATACACAATCGTACGATTCTTGCTCTCGTGTACTCTATCTAAACAAACGAACACTTTTACAATGAGAACCTACTGGAGAATACAGCTGCTTCTTGGTGAGGAGACAATGAAATGGCGGCGACACCATGAGAGACAACGACAATAATGAAAGAGGTGATGATATTGGCGTCGATTGTTAGAGCTCATGATATTGGATTGATTGCATATAAATATTGGGTTAAAAGGTTAAAATTATTGAGATTGAGTTTCAATGTTAGGGTTCTTGATATTGCGTTGCTTGCTTCAATGGCCCGATCGTCTGTGCCACTTTGTTATGGCACAATCACGCTAGTCAATATGTAGTAAGGGTATTATAGTTTTTAAAATTCGTGAATCGTGATATCAATGTAATTATAGAGAGATCTATGTAATTATAGAGAGAGATAATATATTTAGAGGAAATGGGGATGCGGTCCATGCGGACATCGCCAATCAACTGAAAAATGCTTTTCAAATACGAGGTTAGTTTCATGTCCATCGAATTTGTGGAAGATGGTCACAAATTTATAAAAAAATTATTTCATTGTATATTGTAATTGTCACATGAAAAATACATCCAAGGTAATTCTTTATTAAGAAAAAAAATCTAAAAGCAGTATATATATATATATATTGATTCAAATATGTAGTGCACATGTAAAGTTTTTGGAATTTGGTAAATTTTATAGTTTTAAATTAACTTGCAACTCAAAAAAGGGCAAGTATACCAAAGTGAAAACCTATTTAAGAATTGAAATTATGGATTGTTGACATGTTGGCTTATGGATTGTTGTCATGTCGGTTTATTTTTAAGGTAGATCAAATAGTGTTTTATTATATAATATAATATTATTATTACGCGCCAAGTATATAAAACGACATTGTCGATGCAAACTTGCATGACTTGTATTAATATTGCTGAAATAGAAGATCAACCACGGTATAAAATAGATGATTCATCCAAATTGTAGTTTGTTAGACCACTTTATCTATAAAAAAATATCCGGTTGTAATTTGTCACGCTATTTTATATATAAAAAAACTAACTTAAAAATTTAGACAAACATACCATATTACTATAGTTTGTCACGCCATAAATTGTAGTGTGTTACAAAAATAATTATATAAACGTCAAAGGAGAAAGATGATCAAATTAATTTTTTTCTTGTAATAAAGATACAAGGAGTAGAGCTGATAATGAGTTGGGCCAAGTCAGTCCAGCGAGCTAAGTCATAAAATTGGTCGGGATTAGACGTAACCGAAATTTTTTCGGGACACATTTCTTGTGGGCGAGCTCAGCCCATCGCGTGTAATTCTGATCGGTCCGTTCGTGCTTGTTGGGCTTTGAGCTGTAGGCCAAACCAAATTAGGCCCAATGCTTTCCGGGCCTCTAAAAATGGAGTCCATCCCAATTGCGGAAAGAGTGGGCCCATTGGGCCAAGGAGGAATAAATAGAGAAAATGTGAAGAAAGAAAAAGGAAAATCTAAAAAAACATTGCACCGCTGTCAATCTGGATTTTGAACTATAGTCGGACGTCAAATTCTTCTAAAATCCGACAAATTCCTCTTTCTCTTTACTATTTTAGGCTCCTTCAAATGAACAAAGCTATCAGTCTTTGCCTAATTGCCCTCGCAGAGGCACATACATAGAGAGAGAGAGAGTGAGATAATTCATATTCATATACATACAAAAGTACCTAAATGCAAGTGTATAAACAGATAAGAAGTAATTCAAAAACTCATTTGTAAAGAAAGGGAGAAAGTGAGGTTTCTCTCTTTGTTTTTGTTTGAATTTTTCTCTGGACCTGGGGCGGTGGAGGAGCCTCAACTATTTTTCTGGGTCCGGAGATTTTAGGGTTTCTTTGCTTCTATTGATGCCCATCTTTTATGTGTACAATTCAAGCTGACATATACGTGTCTATGTGTTTTATCTGTGTATAAGTTGTTTAGGGTTTAGATTTCTTTGTAAAAAAAGGTGTGTGTTAGTGTAATAATCTGAGATGGACGGGAGGAGAATAACGGCGAGCCCGAGACCGTGCTGTGGGCGGCGAGTGGTGGCGAAGAAGCGGCCTCGCGGTGGTTTAGATGGGTTTGTTAACAGTGTGAAGAAGCTGCAGAGAAGGGAGATATCATCGAAGCGAGACCGCGCTTTCAGTATGAGTGATGCTCAAGAGCGATTCCGCAACATTCGCCTGCAGGTTCATTTGATTAAATCTATCATCTTTCAAAAATTCAATTGTTTTTTTGTAGTTGTTTTGATTAAATTACTGAAGGGCGTTTGGTTGCCTGTGAAAGATTTGAATTTTTCCTGTGTTATTTGTGCCTGTGATGACAGATGTTACCACACAGCAAAATTAGGGTTTTTGGTTTGATTAAGTGTTCTTGTGTTTCTGAGAGAAATCCCATCAGAAATTTTCTGTCTTTTCAGCTTCTCACTTGAATTCACATGTATATGTTGCTATGTATGTAGATCTGGGCAATGGTGTTTATCGCCTGTGCAGAGAGAACAAAATGAAGATTGGTGTCAACAAAGTTTTTGGAATCATAAAGTTGCATTTTTAAAAAAATAAATATGTGGGTCTGTATCTTAGATCATCTGGTGCATTCACTAATCAATATTTTCAAAGGAAGCTGCGTGACTTATCGGTTTATTGGGATTTGTTATGATCTTCTGTGTGATTTTGCCAATTGGCACTTGATCGCATATGGAATTTGCGAACGTTAAACATTTACAAGGCTTTTTTTGGAAATTTTGTAGATTAAATTGGTAACAAAGTAACTACGTATTTATGTATATGGTGTAGTTTGGACTTGTCTTTTTGTCACTTTTACATTATGAAAATCATTTGTTATGTGAACACGATTTTGAATGATCTAGTTGTCCTTAGTTCAGTAACCCATTAGAATTTTTTAACTCTGTCGCTTCCATTTTATATCCACTCCTCCGCTGCAAGAAAATACTATCGATACCCTTCTTCCCTGTTTCTATCTATCCACTGATATGTTGTGCCACGTTCTCTAATCTTGTGGGGCCAACCATAATGAAACGTGTCTCTTTTCTTCTTGTGTTAGTTGCAAGTGACGCCACATTATTAACGCGTTTTCTGATCTTGTGGAGCCAACCATAATGAAACGTGTCTCTTTCTTTCTTGGGTTAGTTGCAAGTGACGTAACATTATTAATGCTATACCGACTACAGTATAAGATGCATGTTTATGATCCATTTGGATACAAATATTTGAATATACATTAAACAGATTTTGGGCGTGGCATACGTAAGGTTGATCTAATTCTTCACTATTACATCAGCGATATGCTCATTGCTAGGTGGTCTAAAATTTAGATCTGGACAATGGAATTCAAGTCGGGAAGGTGGGTAGTTGTGGCAACAATTAAATAAGACTATAAGAGTTAGTCAGCAATTGTTGAGAGAAGGCACTGCCGCTGTGTAACGAAAAGAAAATATTAACTTCAGGACTTCTTTCAAGTGTGAATATAATTTGCTCCTTCTATGCTAAGTAGCTAGTGACTAAGTTTAACCTGTGCGACATTTGTGTGATTTGGGAGCTAATTCAGGAGAGCGAGGAATTTGACTATTTAAGCAATCATATACCCCTTCAATTTACAATGACACTGGTGTTATGGTTTCTGATATCTGGACTTCTTCCTGTCTGTGCTATTTTCCATCAAACTATATTGCTTGTCCAGTTGATAATGAGTCACTATTCCTGACAGTGTCAAGCCCCTACTTTGTGAAAAAGTATGACAATGTGACAATTTTACTTGATATATGTTATACTGTCACTGTTAAGATGGTGTTTCATTGCTTGAAATTTCATCTTTGATACTGCAATTCCTCTGGTGTGTGGAGGTGGGAGAAGCAAAGCTGGTGGTAATGGCATGCGAAATTGCCCTCGGCAATGAATTCTAGAATGTCTAGTTTTGTTTTGGGCGTTCTGTGAATGCCTTGTTTGTAAAAAAATTGTCCGGTTAGTGCTGTTACATTTGACTTTTTAAATTCTGTATTTGTATTTTTTATTGTTAAATAATATGGATATTTCTGATAACATGAACATTGAGAATTATAATGATATTGATATATAATTGCCTACATTTTGTTGTTGGGAAGAAGGAACTTATTTTGTTAGAATGAGGAAACAAACACAATCTCTCTCTGTGTGTGTGTGTGTATATACATATCTACATATATTTGTTGAGCTGGGCTGGACGGGGGGAGTTTGGTATAGAGATTGAGCTAATTGCTGTCATTTTTTGTGTGGGTAAAGTACTAAATTCTATAGGCTATTTGCTCACTTGCTATAGTTTCATGCAAAATCTGATTGAGGTGTAAATATCTGCTTCAACGTTGATCATTATCCATCTATTTAACCATGCAAGTTTTCCACAAACTGTGGACAGGTTGTGGTCTATTTACATTGGCATTCTTGCATTAATCCTTTTTTTTCTTCCTTCATCGATATATATTCTCCTTTGATGGCTAACCTAGTATTACTGTGGTTCAGGAAGAATATGATACTCATGATCCCAAGGGATATTGTTCTTTGTCATTACCATTTCTGAAGAAGAGGTCAAAAATTATTGAGATAGTGGCTGCTCGTGATATTGTCTTTGCTCTTGCGCAATCTGGTGTATGTGCAGCATTCAGCCGAGGTGCAATATTAAGTGAAAATTTATCTACTTATACAAATATTTTCATTTCAATTCTTTGCTGTAGAAAAAGGGCTTATATGTGTCTTGTTGCTTGTGCAGAGTCTAACCAGAGGATATGCTTCCTGAATGTTTGTCCCGATGAAGTTATCCGGAGCTTGTTTTACAACAAAAATAATGATTCACTCATCACTGTTTCTGTTTATGCTTCAGATAACTTTAGTTCCTTAAAATGCAGAACCACAAGGATTGAGTAGGAAGTTTCATCTATCTTTGCTTTTGGTTGCTTTTCATTATTCTCATGCTGTTTCTGATACTCATGCATTGCATTTCTGAACTATTTTTTCCAGATACATACGAAGGGGCAAACCTGATGCTGGTTTCCCGTTGTTTGAGTCTGAGTCGTTGAAGTGGCCTGGTTTTGTGGAATTTGATGACGTAAATGGAAAGGTTCTTACTTATTCCGCACAAGATAGGTAAATTTTCAACATGCTCATCTGTGTATCATCTGATTTATTTCCTTGTACTTGAAATTTGCTGATGTCTGCTTTTCTCTACTCTTTTCAGCATATACAAGGTGTTTGACTTGAAAAACTATACAATGCTATACTCCATTTCAGACAAAAATGTTCAAGAGATTAAGATCAGGTAGTTATGTTTTCAGAATAAGGTTTTATCCATTCGTCATTTTCATACACACATCTGGAAGACATGCTTCTTTAAATGCATCCAGGTGTTAGCCTAAGTGATGTGCCTTTTTGGTGCCGGAACTTGGTATAATTTTAATGCACATGCTCCGAGTATAAGCCCTGTAAGGTCTTTAATCTTGGCGTGTAGTTCTGTTAAAACATTCTATTTGTCTCGTGATGTTGTTGAAACTTGGCTAATATGAATATATATTATTATGTATGATGTTGAAATATTATTTGCCGGTACTTAGGGTTTAGGGTTTGAACTAAATTTGAGGAGGTGTTTGAATTTTTTCATTTTAGGAGTTCTAAATTAGCCATTTTTGGAGTTATATCCTTCGTAAGCCCACAGTTCATAGAATTTTTAATTCAATTGGGGGAGGGACGGTACATAATTCTGAGATTTTAGGTTTTGACATGCCCTAGTGGGGGTACAATTCTCCATAGCAAAGTAATTGATGTAGTTTATATGGTGAAGCTTACCTATTTGACTATTTCAAGAAAAAAATATTTTATGTGGATAAGCTTAGCCCGGATGAACTGGATATAGTTATCAATTAAAGTGCATTGATTGGTAAATATATGGATCATGTCTTTGACCATGGTGTAGGCATGTTTAAGTGTCAGTTTGATCTAGGGATTTTGGGGTTTCATGGATTAAAGCAGTTGTTTGAAACTGTGGTGTAGCTATGCCACCTGTGCTAGGGCAACTTTATGTGTAAGTGTTCCTGGTTACCCATTGTTGTTGAACTTTCAGAATTACTTGCAGGTAGATTGTGGTTTGTAAATGTACTTTCTTGCATATCTTTCATTCCTTCTAAATGTATTGTTATGGGACTGTTATATATATCTTATTTGCTGAGTTTGCTTTTCTTAACAGTCCAGGAATCATGCTATTGATACTTACAAAAACCCAAGGTGGCGTCCCTTTAAAGATTCTCTCAATTGAGGACGGGACTGTTCTGAAATCTTTTAGCCATCTCCTTCATAGAAACAAGAAGGTGGATTTCATCGAACAATTCAATGAAAAGCTTCTTGTCAAGCAAGAGAATGAGAATCTCCAGATTGTTGACGTAAGTCGCTCTCCACTGCCATTGTGATGTTCATGTACCGTGAAATCTCACAATCTTGTCTGTGTAGGTCCGCAATACAGAGATAACAGAAGTTAGCAGGACTGAGTTCATGACCCCATCTGCATTTATATTTCTGTACGAGAACCAATTATTCCTGACGTTCAGAAACCGAACGGTTGCTGTTTGGAACTTCAGAGGGGAGCTTGTGACCTCATTTGAGGATCACCTTTTGTGGCATCCTGATTGCAATACTAACAACATATACATCACAAGTGATCAGGACCTCATCATTTCTTATTGCAAAGCGGATTCTGAGGAAACAATATCTGATGGAAACGGTATGTTACAGGAATATTCTGTATATAAAGATTCTTGTTTTTCGTTCATGAGTCTGAGAATTTCGACTTTTATGCTGCAGCATATGGTGCATATATTATTGGAATTAATCACAAAAAATACCCTCGAGGTTCAGTCTAATTGCGGAAAAAACACAGTTATCTTTCAAAATCACTAATAACCTCCTTGATATTTGTTTCTATTTTACAAATTACACCTACTATATGTAATACCATATGAGGGTAAATTTAATTTGGGATAACTATGAAAACAACCCCTGAGGTTTAGCCTAACTACAAAAAAACCAAGTTATATTTCAAAATTACAAATACTTCCTTGACATTTGTTTCTATTTTACAAATTGCACTCTTTATAGGGGGTATTTGTCAGGTAATGCAAACCTAAAGAATGTGTTTGCAACACCTAAGGAGGTATTTGTAATTTTGAAAGATAACTGGAGTTTTTTGTAATTTGGCGAAACCTCATGGGTAGTATTTGTAATTATCCCTTTTAATTTTGAAGGATAACTGTTTTTTTTTTTTTTTTTTATTTTAATTAAACTGAACCCCATGGGTGGATTTTGTAAATACCCTATATCTGGGCATCACATTTTAGGTGAACTATGCGTAGATTTTGACAAAGAATCGTGCTGATGTATGCATTTTCATTTGGAAAAGCTCGACAATGCCTTTTATTCAATCATGTTTTCTTGTTGACCACCCTTTACACTGTTGTTGCAGCTGGTTCTATCAATATCAGCAATATCTTGACTGGGAAGTGCCTTGCGAAGATAAAGGCAAGCAACGGCCTTCCCATGAGCGAATGCAATTGCAGCTTAGATTGTGGCGGCAGAAACTGCAACTCAAGGAAGCGAATCAAAGCTTCTAGAATTAGGAGCACCGTAGCAGAGGCCCTTGAAGACATAACTGCTCTCTTCTATGACGAAGACCGCAATGAAATCTACACTGGAAATAGGCTTGGTCTTGTCCATGTCTGGTCTAACTAGAGACGGCCCATTTGGCCCATTTCCATGCGGATGAAAACGAAGCAATAATGCTTGTGCAAAATTAACTTCATGCCTTTTGTTTCTTTTACCCCCAGGGAGGGGGATATTTCGTGTCGTGTTTATACATTTTCTAGTTGTTTGTTAAATTGACTTATTGGGTGTGACCCTAAAACTAAGATGTTAGCTCGTTTCGTGTTGTAGATGTGCTTCATGACTTGGGGCTCTTGAGGGAGCTATAGAAGCTGCAAATCATGTAATTTGCGTTCGAGTTAGAAGTGTTTCTATAGATGGACTAGTTGTGGAAGATAATCTGGATGCTTTATGTATTTTGCTTGTGTTGAGTGTGGTGAATGCATTTTTCTTTAATAAACTGCTTCATCTATTTGCTGCTTCCTGCTGCAGTCAAAGATGATTGATAAACATGGTTACTTGGGGAGTGTTGCAAACATTAAAAAAAAGTGATTCTCAACTTTTAGTGGAAAAATGCTACTTTTTAGTGTTTGCATCAGTGTTTTATGTCTTTCTATGCAAAAACTAATTTTGAAAGTGGCTTTTTTTCCATAAACACTTCAAAATTTGATTTTCAACTTTTGAATTCATTTTGCAAATACAGGCTACCAACTTTTGTTTCTCAACTACTTTTACTTGTACTACAATAAATCATAATGCATAGGGTAAAATTACAAAAAGTACGCCTTAGCTTCAACTTACATAAAAGAAAAACTGTCATATTTAAAAATTACAAATACTATTGAGATTTTTTGGTTTTACAAATATCTCCTCAAAAAATGGAATTTGTAAATTAGAAACAAATCCTTTAAAGGTATATGTAACTTTTAAGGATGATGAGTTTTTTTTTTAAAAAAATAGGCTGAATATCAAGAATAATTTTATGATTTATCCGAATATGGTTTAAGGCAAGAAAATGTGGTGACTTTTCTTTTTCTTTTTCTGGAGGGGTAGGGTTTCATCTCTTGAAGCTATCCATAACCATAATTGAATGCAAAGAATGAAAAACCCACAAAAAGCCTGTTTCTTCATGATTTCTCACCTTTTGCCCCTTTTTCCTCAGCTTCTAAGGCAAGATAATGGATATAATTATCTGTTATAAAGTTTTGCATCTGCTATATGGATAGAATTGTCTGTTATAAAGTTTTGCATCTGCCTTAAAATTTGCAAAAACTTCTGCTTTTTGAGGAAGTGATCACAAAGAACTCGCTGAGGCTTTGGGCTAATTACAGAAAAAACCCAGAGTTATTTTTTTAAATTATAAAAAAACCTTGAGTTTAATTCTGTATTATATTTTCCGCTCTCATAAGCAAAAAACATTTCAACTTCCCATGATATTTCTAGAAACATTACAGTGACCCCCTTAAATGTAAGACATAATTAAATTGAGGGGACTTTTTTTTTTTTTTATAGTTTTGAAACAGCTTTTTTTTTATTTTTTTTGGTTATAATTAGCCCAAACCTCAAGGGGTATTTTGTAATCATCCCTTGAAAATTCTATTAGTACATGTAGTAGAGCTTATGCATATGAAGGTTAATTAACAGTTTATAATATTTGTGAGAAATTGTTTCAAATGTATGGTAAAAATTGGGGATGTTAATATATACTAGCGCCCATGCCTAATATATTAACGCCCTCAAGTTTTACCATACATTTTCAACAATTTCTCACAAATACTATAAACTGGTAAATAACCCGATCTAGAATTGAAAATTAAAAATTGAAATTGGTATTTCACTTATAGAGGGAACATAAAATCATTTACTATCATCAGGCAACACTCAAAAGGGTATATGAATTATTGAATGTACCACACATTCATGCATTCTTATTGTGTCCAATTTCATAATAACGACAACAACCAGCAATTATCAAATAAAAGAAAAAGTAGAAAGTTTCTGTTTAAAGTATTGAAATGGAATTCATAATTATGACTTCATTGTGAAACTATTATATTGGGCCCAACCAACAGGCTTACTTGCTGAGCCCATAAATTTATTAGTGTTAAAGGTGGACCACACTGTTGGGCCCTTCTACGTTAGTTAATTTTCTTCATTCTTTTTTATTGTTCTTTTTACTTTTCCAAATGATTGACCTAAATCTATCTTTATAATCTCGTATTATTTCATAATCCTACTTTTAAGTGTATGATATACTATATGATTGTGTCTCAGCAGCTCAGAATCTGCAATTAGGACAATCATAATTATTTAAGATTATATTTAATTATGATTATTTGAAGATTAATATAATATTGCTTTTTTTATAATACAATATAAAAAGGACAAGGATAAATAGATTAAAGTTTGAGAGCCCATCCACTATAGTCTATATTTGAACAAAAGCAAACTTCAGGGATAAAATAAAGGCTTTCTCTTTCCCTCCTATTTTAGTGCGATTATCTTAAAATATTGATTTTCAATGGTCAGAATTTTTTCAATTTAATAATAATTCACTTGTTTTCAGTAGAGCTGACAATGAGCCGGATCGGACTGAATTTGTCCAGCTCAAACCCATCAAACTTTTAAAAAATTTTGGGTTGGGTCGCAAAAAAACATGTCCCCATCTCAGCCTATACGTTGCATTTTGTACACAATACTGTCGGGTTGGACTAAAAATCGGGTCAAACCTGGCCCACGGTCAATCAGATTGGATCAAATATACTCGATTCTTTTCGAGCTTAAAAAATTATAACTCAGTTTGGCCTAAGCCTAATACCGATTGGGCTGTATTTTGCCAACTCTGATTTCAAGTGCTGTAATAATCACACAAATCCCACCCAAATTTTTCCCGTGTCTTTTTTCTCTGTAATAACGAAAATTCACTGGCCTAAGCCAAAACAAAAAGAAAAAAAAAAAGAAAGAAAAATCTGTACACGTGCTTTGTCTTCCTCAAAAACTTGCAGTGTGGAGTTTCTTACTTTCTCTCTCTACACTGAAACAAAAGGCTCCCTTGCTTTTCTCTCTCTAATGCTCTACACTCAAATAAAGAAAAGGAATTGAATAAAGCTCTGCTCTTGCTTCAGTTCCAGTAAGTACTCTCTCTCTCTCTCTCTCTCTCTCTCTCTCTCTCTAACTCTTAACTCTTTGATTTGCATATTCGAATAATGCCTTTTTATACTTGCACATGTATAAGCATTGCTCTATGCGTTTGTTAGCGATGCCAAGATTTTGAGCTTTAGTGTTGGCGTTGGATGCTGTGGTGTTAGTGCTTTACTTATTTATTTTATTTAATTTTTCCGCGTTTGTAGTTTGTCGGTTGCTTTGGAGGTATTCTGTTCTGTTAATTTGAAGCTAGATCTGATCTTGAGAGGTAGGTGTGATGTTTTTAACTTCAATTTCACTTTTTTTTTCCCAATTAAACGTTCTGGAAACCTCGGCCTAATTTTGATTGAATGTCACATTAGAAATTTTTTTGCGGATTAATTTTCAGTATATTTATGATTATTCGAAACTTAATTTTTATGATCGGTTTACTTTGGTTTTTGCTCTTTCAATCATCGAATATTTATTCACAAATGCAGGGTGAGAGTGCTTTCAATTGTACACAATCACATACACGCTACTTCTGAGTTTTTACATATGTTAAATAAATGTCAGTGTCTGGACAATAATTTAAGTGATGAGTTGTTTGTGTATAGCAGGTGTGCTTAATAATGTGGAACTGGTGTTTGGAATGATAAAAGCTTAATGAGTTCTGGTAATCATGTATCTGTTTGTTTCTTTGTTGGTGTTTATACAATTTGGAGGCGGATTTGAAGTGGAATAACAACAGAACAAGGCGGCTGTAGTTTTCTTTGATAAGTATTGTTCCTTCAGATTAAACTGGTGAAGATGGACGCAGCAGTAGATACCTACGCTCCACTCGATCACATCGAGTTCCACATTATTCCGAGCCAAAATAGGTTATACTTCAAATAAAGCTTATCACTTTATTTCTTGCAAATACCTAGGACATTGCACGCATTTTCCTCTCTTGTTTATGTTTTCTTAATCGTTTAAATAAATTCTGAACTTGATAACAATTTGCTTATATATCTGAAATTTTTTAATACACCTTGATAACTGAATTGTGATTTTTCCTTTTTCATCATAATATACACTTTGCTTCGTCCATTTTAGTGAGTAAAGAGTGATATCCTGTAAAAGATTTCTTGTAATATTCTCTCGTTTTTATGTTGTTGGAAAATGTTGTCATGTTTTGTAATTTGTTACAGAGGTTTCATCGGGTGACTTAGTTTTTAGAACTTACATATTCTATACTGTTAGTATTTGGAGGTCTCGTTGCTTGTAAAACTAACTCTAAATATTCTTAGTTTGGATATCCTTGAAGGCCATTTTGCCATACGTGGCCTTGCCTATCTTATTGTCATCGTTGGTTTGTTACTATTAGTTTATTTATTTGGTTATTTTGATTCTTTGTAAAGGTATGAGGCATGTGTATGCTATGACAACAAGAAAGAGAAAGTGTCTTCCGGACTTTTGGAGCATCTGTTACTACATTCAGCTGAAATCAAAGCTTTGCACTCAAAAGGATCCAATGCCGAGTATAAACTTTGTGCGCCAGAAAATTCACACGACACCAAATGGTTCACAAAATCCACATTGATAAGGTTTAGCAAACGAATGCTTTCACTAGTTTGGTTTCATTATAGATAGACGATGGTTCTTACTTACACTCCCTTTACTATTTTTGCGAAACAGTTTTTTACGTATAATTGGTTCAGCAAACATATTGGACGTTACCGTTTCTTTGAAGAATGAGATATCTCAGCTGGAGGAAGCCCGCAGATTTCATCTTTCTCTGTATGCAAAGGTAAAATTTCCTCCTGAGTTGATCTTTAAAAGTAACCACTGACTGTTTCTTTGTAAGTTATTTTTCGCTTTTTTGTATTTGTGCAATTGATATCCGTCACTGCTTGTATATTTTTTTAACTGCCTATACTATTACTGGCTTGTTTGCAGGATGAAGGGTCGGATGCTTCCAAGTATGTTTGCTTGCTTTCTGCCACTACATAAAAATTCCAGCATGGCATATTCTGTACTCTAACAATTGGTTGCCTACAGGAACGAATTGCTGCGGGCCATAGACTTAAGGCTTACTGCATTGAGAGGAGAATTGACCTCTGCTTTTGATCAAGCTGCTGGTTCTATCTGTTCCGTGGAGGAGATGACTGATATCGAGAAGTTTTCTCAATACTTTGGATCGGAAGAGTTCAGGTACACTTAGCTGTAAAAAGAAAAACTGTAATGTTGTTCCAATTTAATCATTGGAGATATTTTCAATCTAGTGTGTTATTATTGACTACCTGTTATTATGTATATTCATTCCAGTGATTCATTACACAAGCATATAGAACTGAGACAAGGAGATCAGGCTGTTGAAAGTTTGAGCAGTAAACAGTTCACAGAGAGCGACAGAGTCGGATCAAAAGAAGGGAATAATCATGCTGTTAAATCTTTATCTTCAGAGACGCAAGTAAAATATGGTGTCTCTCCAGCAAAAGCCGCACAGGTCGAGAGGCAAAGCTCTACAGAAAGCGACGAGTCGTCTTTCTCAAATGAGGAAGAGCAACCATCTGTTGAACGAAGTCGCACTCTTATAAGATCGGCTTCGCCTAGGAGGTCAGCATCTCCAATGCGGAGAGTACAAATCGGACGATCTGGATCTCGAAGGTCTACTGCGATAACTATTAAGAGTCTGAATTATTTTCCTGCCAGGGAAAAATTGTTTTTTCCAAAAGATCCAGCTGCAAATGATAGTGATGAAGAAGGACCTGGGCAAGCACCTAAAAAATCTGAAAGCAACGTTAGGAGAATGAGTGTGCAAGATGCAATAAGTCTTTTCGAAAGCAAACAGAAGGATCAAACAGGAGATAATCAAAAGGCAAAGACGCTGTTGAATGCATCTATTGGTGCAAACAAATCTGTACTGAGAAGATGGAGTAGCGGAATGGGCGAAGATTCTTCTCTATGTCCCCAAGATACTTCTGTTGAAGGTGCTGAGATTCAAAATAATGTCGAAAATAGGGAAGTTAGAGTTAGTTCATCGGAATCTGACGCTGAGCCTTGTGGATCAGATGTCAAATTGGAGTTAACAGAAATAGGAGCATGTAGTCCAGCGCTTATACAGGAAGAGCCTCTTCCAATTGAATCAACTGATGTTAATGAACGGTCAAATGCCTCGGCTGAGTGGAGCCGTCAGAAGGAAGCAGAACTAAATGAGCTGTTTACGAAGATGATGGAAGCTAAGCCTGTACAAAGCCGGACTGTTGTGCCTGCTAGCGCAAAAAGACAAAGCTTGCCTTCTGAGAAGAGAGGTGGTTTTTATGATCACTACAAGGAGAAGAGGGATGAGAAACTTAGGGGAGACTCTGCTAAAAAAAGAACAGAGAAAGACAAACAATTCAGAGCGGCACAGCAAATTCTTGACGCAAAAAAATCACAACTGAACTCGGCAACTGCAGGTGATGATAATAAAAAACGTAAAGTGAAGAAGCTCCAAAAACCACAAAAGAGTGTATCTCAACCTGCAAATCCCAAGACAGAAAGCCCGAGACTTGGCATTGTCAAGAAAGACTCTCCAAAAGCATCTTCTCTGCCTGCCACTCGTAAATCATGGCCATCGATGCCATCATCGAGAGCTACAGGGCCATCACCTGCTAAAATTTCAACATCTTCTACTGGTGCAACTCCAACTCGTAGAAGATCACAGCCAACACCACCAGTTTCTCTCTCAAGCTCAAAATTAGAGACATCCCAAACACGAGCTAAGTCTGTTAAATCAAATCAGAACGATAGCAAGAAAATCCCGAGAAGTGACACTGAGAAAAAGCAGCAGTCTGTGACAAAGCCTAGGAAAACTGCGATAAGCAAAGTTCAAACTGCCCCTCAAGATCTTGCTTCATCAACGAAACCTAGCTTGTATAGCAAGGTTACCAAGAAGAGCAGTGTTGTTCCGCTCGAATCAAAGCCTTTTCTTCGCAAAGGTTCTAAAACTACATCCAGTGTCAATCCAGCCGTGATTTAAAAAAGCATCTCATCCTCAGGAACCATTAATGAAATCTGAAGATACGACCCGGCTGAAGAAAATGTAACAGTTTTTAACTCTTCTGATCCAGTGATTCATCATGAAGAGAAGGAAATCGAAGAATTGAAAATTCACACGAGTAAGGAATCTGGGGCCACTGAAATAAGCCCCCAGAAGTGTGAAGACAAGGAAGAGGGCTTTAGTCAAGTTAACCCCACCACTGATGATGACATTGACAGGCTGGTCGAGCGTGAATTAAAAGGCGAGGCTGAAGAAGAATCAACCATCTCGCCCAGAGCTTGGGTTGAAATGGAGGAGCACGAAGATCACTCGATTAGCTCTGTTGACCAAAACGGCCAAGTAGTGGGTTCACCAGCCTATATAGCCCCAGTTGAAATGTCGAGTCCTCGAGTTCGTCATTCTCTCTCACAAATGCTTCTTGAGGAGAGTAGTGAACCTGATTTCGTCGATTGGGGGAATGCTGAAAATCCTCCACCGTTGGTCTACCAGAAAGATGCGCCCAAAGGATTTAAGAGGCTATTAAAATTTGCTCGAAAGAGTAAAACCGAGGCCAATGCAACTGGTTGGTCTAGCCCATCTGTCTTTTCCGAAGGAGAGGATGATTCCGACGATCCCAAATCTATCAGTAAGAGAAGTGCCGAGAATCTACTGAGGAAAGCAACCCTTCAATCAATGAACAATGGTCACCAGAAAAATTCAACTGATTATGAACACCCTGGTATGTTTCTTATGCTAAAGCTTAGATTTTTGTTTTGAGAAATTGGTATATAAAGTTATAAACACTGGCGGAGCTAAGGGGCCATGCTGCCCCCCCCCTCGCCAAACAATTTTTGTTTTTAATTGTTTATAGCACTAAGAAATTAAAAAAGAATCTTAGTTTACATGATATTTTTCTGAGTCTTTTATCCGGCTCACCCCATTTTTGTGTGTTGGATCCGCCATTGTATAAAACTAAGCTAAAGTTATGAGTATGGTCTTGGACCCTTTGACATCTAAATACAAATGATTATTGAGAAATTTAACTTGTGTTTCAGCTCAAGGAAATATTAGCAAACTCAATTCTCAGAGTTTATCTCAGCAGTTTCAGCAGGGCCATGTTTCAGCTTCTGTGACCACAACCAAAGGTTAATTGTGTTATGTTGTTTCGATTTTGCTTCCATAGGCTATGTATTCTATTCTCAATCGTGTCTTGATTTTAATATTGTCTTCTACGTTGTCTTTCAGCAACAAGGTCATTCTTCTCTCTTTCAGCATTTAAAGGCAGCAAATAGGAAATGGAGCTAAGATAACAAAATTCGAGTTTTACGCGGACCTGCAAATCTCCTGTAGCCACAACCTAGTGCATTTTGTGTGCTCTCTTCTATTTCTGTTTTATCCGGCGCTAGGTATTTTCGTGCTCCAGAGAAAATATTATCTTTCTGCTGTAGCAATTGGTGATGCTCAATATAGCATGTAACAGAAGAAAAATGGTAGAAGTTTTAGCAATGTCTGTAGACACAAATCACAACAAATTGGTATTTTTATCTGTGCAGGCCATCATTTTGTTGTATTTGCGTCTTTTCGGTTTGACCATTTGTTTGTATCAAATCATGTAACCATCTACTGAATTATCATTGACACATTGATTATTTATTGGCTTAGTTTATGTTATGTTGGAACTACAATTTGACACATTTCACCATGGTATTCGGAATCGGCTGCAATACAATTTGAGTTGGGCAATTCAGTGTTGATGGCATAGAATAGTTGCTGAATATCCATGACTTTCGCTGTAGTTAATAGTTATATCATTTCCTTGATTTCATTTTTTCTTTTGAACTGATGGGCATTTTAGACTTTTCATGATATTTTGATGTAATATAGGGCTGTTAATAAATATTAAATACTTGATAGATAGCACAACTAGTAAAAGAAATTCCATATATTAAGCGAAAAAAATAATTATTATTGTTATTATTATTTTCAGTTTTTGTGGTAGCTTATAGAATAAAACATATATTTTGGCCTTTGGCACCATATATTTCACAATACTTCTCAAAGCAACTGATTTATAAGGAAAAGTAAAAATAATAAAAAAATATATAAAATCAACAAAAGATTTGATATTTTCGTAGTTTTGCGTAAACCAAGGAAAAAATATATTCTTTTGCAATTTTGTGAATGTTCTCACTGAAATCTAAAATGTAAACAGTTTCCAAGTTTCGCATTATCTACCTTCTGGTCGGACCAAACGTTCATTCATTCAACAACCGAGATATTCAAAAATAACAAGCCGACTTGCAATAGGTAACACCAAGTTCTCATCAATCAATGGATATAACGGATAATAAATTGATACATCTAAACAGAATAATATGAATTAAAATGTCATTCTCACTTAATGTATTTTGAAAATTTGCAGGTAACCCAAGTTGGTCAGTTCAACTTCTTTTTAAATGTATGACTTCATGGATACATTACAAAACTTGGAAAAAGTCATGTGGTAATAGAGAGCGAAAAACATAAGAATGACTTCCTTACTCAAACAAGGCTGCTTGCTTCCCTCTTAAGGTATCGCAAATGTGGAAATATTATGTCCGCATGAGATCCATAATATCGAGAAAATATTGAAACCATTCGACTTGTGTCATTTGCAGCACTTTTGTGACCCATGGAATGCCGAATAGATGCTAGTTTAATCAACTCATTTCCAATGACGATGTGGTTTTCACCATAAAGCGTTTCCAGGATCTGTCGACAAAATATTTATCAAAACTTCAGGTTATAAAGACCTAGCAACTAGCATATTGTACTTTGATTATAAACATAAAACTCATAATCAAGAAGCGCAATCAATTCAAACACATAATTGATCTTTACAAGGTCGTTCGCTTTAATTTTCTTAGATAGTTGACCCCTAGTTAATTAATAATCTGAACAAGTTGCTTTTCCCAAATAATCTCATCTATACAGATTATAATAATGTTATGAGCTGGAAGGACATATGCACCATAGAGTACTTGCAGTACAAATAATTTATAAAGCATATGGTCATAAAATCCAGCCATATAATATCCCAAATTTCTACAAGCTTTTAACAGGTCAGTTGCAAATGAGATATATCTCGGGCATCACTTAATCCTACTGTAGGAGTTTTAAGGCCATTTGTCGCGTGGATCAAATGGATAGGTGTAACTCAATCCAAAGGTTGTGCTAGTTTAAAATCATGTTCAACTGAAAGCTTACCTCAATTGAAGCCTGACAATGGTCCAGTGCAGCTTGCAATTCTCCAATCAAACAAAATGCTTGTGCAATATTATCTTCCACCTGAAAACATTCTGAATCAGGTGAAGACTTAAATTTATATATGGCATAATTAAAAAAAGACGTTTCAAAATTACAAAATACCCCCTCAGGTTTGATTCTGTCTTAAACTTAAGGGGGTGTAATATTTCTATAAATGTTAGGGGATTTTTTGAAATGTTTTTTGCTTATGAAGTGAGAAAATGTAAGACGAAATCAAACCTCAAGGTTTTTCTTTTATTGCAATTTTCAAATATCTTTGGATATTTTTTGTAATTAGACCGAACCTCAGGTTTTTAGTAATTATCCCTATCTATATAAAGAGATATCAAGATAAGAAACGTGAGACAACATATGCTCCAAATCATATCAATTTCTCAAAGTATGAAAGTAAATCCAATAGAAAGCCATAAAGTACCTCCGCAATTCTCTTGTTGAAAGGATGCAATACAATTCTTAAAATATCGATAGATTTCAAAGCATCTGTAATTAAATTAGTTGCTATTTCACCAGAAGCTACCGCATCCTGCAACCTGACCAGTAAATTGGATCAATTAAATGTTAAAATAATGAATGCTCTTACAGACACACAACATGCTACCAGATGATGTTAATATAAAATCAAGAAAAACTTGGTCATTTACTTATGTGTGCAACAGATACCACTGTAGGATTGACGCAAAACAGAGTCATAAGAATTTTTGGATGTGTTTTGAGTGTTCTGGGAAGTGTTTTGGGAGAATGAATTGAGAATGAGATCGTTTTGGGAGACACAAACATATCATCCATGAAGATTGTTGGTGGCATATTATAAAAACTTTCGAGTTTCAGTCTAAGAAATTTAAGTACTAAATTGAACATGCAATACCTTTGGATATAAATCTCAGCTCCGGCAATTGTTTTTTGCGAAGCTCGTATATCACAAGAAGAGCCACAACTCAAACAACAGCCTGGCTCGAAGCAGTGCCTGTAATCAGTTTGCTCAAAAATGTGACGAGCTACTCTGCCAATGTTATCATCACTGACCATATACTCCTTCAATATACCACAAGAAACAAAAATAAGATGAGGGTGAACAAATTTCTCACAACTGTCGTCATCTTTGCTGATGCCATAGTAACCCTCATGTAGAGGCAATGTGATTATTTTTGTGATGCTTATCAAGTAAAAATAAAAGAATAAAAATATAAAAAAACAAATGGAGATGGTAATAATAACAACAAGGTTTTCCTATTCCTGCGAAATTTAAGGGAATGAAAGCATGATGCGTTAAACAAAATATGATTCTGATGTGGTCCTCTTTCATCCAAATGTACACATGAATCGGCTAAATGTTTTAATGTTCTGTGGATGACATGTTTAATTCTGAAAATTTGTTCAACTTAGAAAAATTGCAGAAGGCATAATACCTGCAAAGAGTTTGGTCCTTTGAAGTGTTTGAGTTTCTCTTGCTCGTATTTAGCGACACAGCTGTTAAGGACAACTCCAAAACAATTTGGTTTAATACACCGATAACCAGTGTGGACAAGATCAGATAAATTCAGTTGTGCACAACCACTGCACTGACAGATAAACGAGTATCGATCTTCTAAAAACCTACGACGCTCACTGCAATCCCACTCCCCAACCTGCAATCAGTGATATACTGCTTAGAACAAAAAAGGTCTTGCTCACTATTATGAGTAGCATGAGTTTATGTCCGAATATACTGTTGCTTACCCTTATGCTCACTAACACCATTTTTCTAATAAATCACAATAAGAATCCAACATTTGGTCATACTAGAGCAAACATTATAAATTCCAGTTCAATCTTGTAAAAATACATTGGCTGTGTTATCTCTGGTGTCCTAGGCAAAAAAACATTATGGGAATCTATTTTGGTAGCGTGATAGGGGATTGTGTTGAGTATACAAATTAGTTTTGCATATTTTATTGAAGAAAAAATGATGTGATGTATACCTGAGACAAGTGTACATATCTTGCTAATATTATTTTCTTGTGGTAACTGGAACACACTTTTTGTTTTGTTGTGGTGGTTACTGTGAGACATTTTAAACATGTCTTGTCAAAGTTGTTTTGATGTAGTTAGTGGGAATATAGTTGAGTATAGGATTATTTAATTGAAGAATTGATTGATAAGTATTTTGGGGAAATAAAAATCTCGTTCCCTGAAACCTTAAAAGAGTTTTTTATAAGGGTTTTATTACCACGTCGAAGACCGAACTACCTGAGGGCCATAAGAGAGCTCCAGTTCGGATCCTGCAGCGACATTTTCTGTTGCTCGTATGAAGAGGGTACGTGAAAGGAAATATGCATGAACATTTGGCAGGCAAGAATGGTTAAATAAGCTACCACCACAGTATACAGCTTGCGCCACTTGGACCTATAAAATTATCATCAGAAGTATTCAGTAAATTCTACTATTACCAGTTTTTGACATTTTTTAAATGGGCTTTTATGAGAAACTCACTATGTTTATAATAATGTCAAATTGTTTTCAATATTGATATTGTAAGGATAGTTCAGACTGGATGGTTAAATAACTTCACAGCAATTAATACCTGTTCCACGGAACTAGTTACATCATAATCTAGGGGCTGCTTTCCATCTGAATATTTCATACGGACAACTGCCATGGAATTGACCCTAATTTTAGATAGAAGCATGATGATCTGCTAAAAAAACAAAAATAAAAAAGAATTATGGATTGCAAAATGTAGGGACACATGCACTCCAACAAATAAATATTGTACATTGACATTCTAAAAACGATAGACATTAAGTATTATTAGTGCAGCTTTTCATAATTATCAAGCATTGTGATCCACCTCTGATGTCATGGCCGAGTTTGAAGGAAGGTTGGAGGCATAAAATTGCTGAAGACAGTGTAGCAGAATTATTGAATAAACATGAAACTCCAATTTGGTTTCAGGTGAAAGTTGTCCATAATTCTGACACAGATCCTAGAGATAAAAGAGTTTGTCAGCTTGGAGCGCAATAATTTCATTAATCGACAAGGCAACACAAAAAATCAGCAAAAAATTCCAAAAGTACCAGAATCCCATGAATCTTAGGATCAACACCACCAGAACTCTGTTGTTCTATATGCTTCACAAGGATACGGCCAGCCAGAACCACATCAGATGGCAAAACTGCAGCCCAGTGCATACCTTGACACTCATGCTTATGTTCAGCAGCATGTTCAATGTTTGAACTTGAAATGCCAGGTGAAGTCACATTTCTAATATATCGTTCAAGATCATCAGATAATTGTTCTAGAGATTAATATTTTTCCTTACACTTTGGAAAATCTTGTCCTCCAGCTTGCACTTGACATTTTAGAGAGCAGTATACTGGAATTGAACAGGACACACAGGGCACTGTATCTGCTGGTAGTTCATTGAAGCAGAAAGCACAATGAGTTTCGCGACAATGCTTCAATAGAATCTGCACCATTATGACACGTGACAATTAAAAAAATCTGCATATTCAAATCAAGTTCTTTGCCTATCAAATTCAAACAAATGCGACGTACTATCTCGTAATTTATTATAATATTATTAATATTTATTTTTAATCTCAGATAATATTTTTAGTTTGCTTATTTCATAATTTTTTTTATAATTTATTTTAAACTTCATTATTTTTTTCCGCTCGAGTTATCTATTTTATTTTAAAATAAAATAAAAAAAGATAAGTGGTACAACGAAACCTTTATAATTAGACTATGTTTTATAAACTTAGAGTAGCGCAGCGAAAGTGTGATGGATTTTTGGATTTATTAATAAAATAGTTTCATTTATAAAAAAAAATTAAATGCATTCTTATTTTAGTAATGCTAAAAAAAACCATTTATAAAAAGTGGGGCGTTACAAGTGGTATCAGAGCAGGTCTACCTTCCTGTGGACTTGCAAAAAAAAAAGGGGGGGGGGCTGAGACTATTTTTATTATAAAAACAACATCACCGAACATTGTTTGCTAGAAATTGTGGGGGACTGAGATGATGGTTGTCAACCAAGCATAAGGAGAGGAGAATTGAGGAGAGTGAGAAATGGTAACCTTGGAGGTGTGCGTGTTAGCGTGGGTTTGTACGAGTTCTTGACGAAACAGAGTTCGAGGTGGGTGGCCGGTGGTCCTGCGGCCTTGCCGTCGCTAGCCGGAAAAAGAAGGAAAAAGAGAGGTTAATCGACGGTTTGTGCGGAAAAGATGAAGGAGATGGTTCCATTTCGTGTTACTGGGTGTATGAATGTTTGTGTGTGTGGGTGTGCGCTCGGTGAATTCGAGGGCATTGTCCGGTGGCCTATCGCCGGAGTAGTTCACCATCAATGGAGAAGACTTGAGGGGTGCTGCAATTTCACTTTCGCCGGAGATGAAGATGACAGAATCTTTGGGTAATAAATGAGTGTAGGTAACGAAGAACTCATCAATTTAAGCTTTCTAACTTCAAGCTTCGTACGACTATCAACTGCATTTAAGGTAGGGATTTTTCTTTACACTTTTAAGTGTGAAGTTTAATTGTCTTTATTAAATAAGTACTTGTATAATTTTATGAATTTTATACTTGACAATGTGATTTATAATTGTTGAACTTGATGTGCATATTATATGTGAAGAATCTGTATTTATTTATGTGAAATGGCAAAGTAGGCTTCGGCTAATGGCAAAGTATGACTTCGGTCAAATGGCAAAGTATGACTTCGGTCAAATGGCAAAGTAGGTTTCAGCCTTAGCAAAGTATGATTTCAGTCAATGGCAAAGTAGGCTTCGGCCAATGGCAAAGTATATGTGTGGCTTCAGCCAATGGCAAAGTATATGTGTGGCTTCGGCCAGTGGCAAAGTATATGTGAGGCTTCGGCCAGTGGCAAAATATATGTGTGGCTTCGGCCAATGGCAAAGTATATGTGAGGCTTCGGCCAATGGCAAAGTATATGTGATGGAAAAGTATATGTGCTTAAATTTGTGAAATTATGCTTGTATATATTTAATTTGGACAATTAGAATTCCTACTGAGTATGTGTTTACTCACCCCTATTATTCAAAATATTTTCAAATTAAATGGGTGGGTGCGCTGCCGATGCTGGGGATAGACAAAGACTTTACACTTTAGTTATTTAACTTTTGAAATGGTGACTGTTTTCAAATTCAAACAAATGCGGCGTACTATCTCGTAATTTATTATAATATTATTAATATTTTTTTAATCTCAAATAATATTCTAAGTTTGCTTATTTCATAATTTTTTTATAATTTATTTTAAACTTCATTATTGTTTTAAAACAAGTTATCTATTTTATTTTAAAATAAAATAAAAAAAGATAAGTGGTACAAATGAAACCTTTATAATTAGACTATGTTTTATAAACTCGAGTAGCGCAAAATGAAAGTGTGATGGATTTTTGGATTTATTAATAAAATAGTTTCATTTATAAAAAAAATTAAATGCATTCTTATTTTAGTAACGCTAAAAAAAAACCCTTTATAAAAAGTGGGGTGTTACAGTATCTGCTGGTAGTTCATTGAAGCAGAAAGCACAATGAGTTTTGCGACAATGCTTCAATAGAATCTGCACCATTATGACACGTGACAATTAAAAAAATCTGCATATTCAAATCAAGTTCTTTGCCTATCAGAGCTACCAATTTACTTGCAAAATGCAATTGTGGATTTTGGTCTAAGGCAATAGAAGACAACAATGCCAAGCAATTCTAACATTCACCAAGAATATGAACAGGAAGCACATGAGGTTATAGATAATATTCTCTATTGAAAACTGGCGATGCAATAATTATCGGATGCACAGGAGGGATACTAGCAACTATGATAGATTACGGAACCAATAGTAAAGTTGTTTATACTTTATAATGGCTAGAAGTACTGCCCTTTGCTGGGGAATTTTTTTAATTCATACCGCAGCATAGGGATCTTCCTTATGAATTAAAGAAGCCAGAGGAATGTCAGTAGACGAAACCATTCCCCTCCCTTTAGTTGTTGTTGAGACACATTGGAGGTCCATTTGAAGTCGCTCATCTGTCACAAAGACCTACAGTATAAGAAATCAAGGAATAAAAAACACTTGTTACCAAATATCAGAGTATCACTGAAGCAATGGGCAAAAGAGATGCACACAATAAAAATAATGCATGGATTTAATACTTTAGTTTGAACTAAACTTGTCATATCTGATTAATCAGCTAAAGGCACAGCAACAACAGTCAAGAAGAAAAATGAACAGAACAGACTGAACTACTGCAAGGCCATGACTGAAGCCTCTGGCAGTAAAAGAGCAGTCCTGCTAATTCTAGATAATAACAGTGGAACTATGTCAATTATAAGTATGATGGATAAATTTGTTCCTTTGAATCTAAGAGAATGGTTTAGCCAACCAATGGATGCATGTTCATTTATCACAAGTTATATATATAATTTACAAAAAAAAAAAAAACTGAAATTGATATTTCATATCAAGCATTTGGGAAGAAGATAAGATTTTTGATTTGTTATCATACTCAGGACCAATGCTATTAACAATGGATAATCCCCCTTTGATGAGAACCACTCACCAGTTTGATTAACAAGATAAAATGAGCCATATCAAAAGAAAGCCTTAGCATTACAACATAGCAGCAGCGCATCACAATCAAAACACATTCAATAACAATATCAAACTAGAGCACTATTATACCAAGGATCTCAATTACAGATCATAAACAATATATTGGAAGAACAAATTGAAGCTACCAATCAAAAACATATGCAAATAAAGAGATAATGAAATGAAGGTGGTATTAAGGAAACCTGAGATCTCATTATTTGGTTTCTCCATAGCATTACTTCTTAGCCTGGATTGGTCCAATAGCTTATTTAGTTCACTTTCTATCTGTCTTTTTCCACTCAAGGATGTCTCTATCTTCAGAGATACATTCAAATCACTGATAGCATCTTCGTGGTTGCCCAATGAAGAATTTGCCTTAGCTCTCCAAAACCATGCCTACAGTAAGAAGATCAGAATTTTGGTTAAGAAACAAAATTGCAAAAACATGAGAATATGCAGATGCACTTCTGTTATTTTTTTTTTGGACTATCTTCATTCACAATCATTTCTTGATGTTATGCAAGGACAAAAAACGCATTAATAAATTATATTAACTCCAACTGAGTATCAGACAAGTCTTGAACTGTACTAGTTAAAAGCACTAGTTCTCAGTCAAAATGATAGAAGTTGATGGTTAAAATACACCACATGAGGTTTAAAGAAAGAAGCATGAGGTTTTTCTGCATAACCATATCTAATCACGGGTACAAATAAATGAATACCACTGTCATTCCCATTAAGAACCAAAAAGCATCACTAATTTCCGTGAAATGAGCAAAGATATATGATGGAACTAAGAATTCACCTTTGCGTACGCAGGGGATACTATGAGAGCCCGGCTGCAGTCTCGCAGACTTTCCAGAAAGAATCCCAATTTCTGGATATAAATCAGAAAAGAAACTCAAGAATACTGAAAGATCTAGTAAAAGTATGTCGCTCAAAATGAATGCATCAAACACATCAATATCTTCACTCAAGAAAAAAGTTCTAAAAACCAAGAAGTTAACAAGCTAGCACAAAAAGCCCTTTTTTAACCCCAGATCATCGACAGGATGAGAACATCCCCTTGTGCAAATTTATGAAATAACTTCTGCATTATTACCACTCAGTAACACATACGGTGTGACAATGATCGTAAGCTAAAACTCACATGCAACGACGAAGCACGATTAAGGTACAGCATTGCGACCAGATTTTTCCCCTTATCTTCCACATCCAATGGAGCAATGCGTAGTGCCTGCTTTATCCATGTCAAGAGAAGGAAGACCATGATCCATCTTAATACTTGAAGTTGAAGCCACATCTAATGACTATTTTCATTCATTTGATCAATGTGATTAAAATATTTGTCTAACAAAAATCTGAAAACAAAACAAACTCACCTGCAAATGAATTCAGAACCACATTACTGCTACTACTCTTATACTCTGTGTGTATGACCATACATGTGTAACGTTGAAAAGGCCGCATCTAGATGTAAATCTACCTTCTTTTAAGAATACATGAGGAAACTTTGTTAATTGGTCATGAAGGCTGAAGTGAGCCACTTCCAGTTCTTTGTTATTTCCTCTCTACTTTATAACAAGAAATATATTTTTTCTTTACAACCCAGAGCAACGCCATAGCAGGCAACATTGGACCCACTCACTAATCACAAATGGGGGTGGGTGGGGTGGAAGACACAACCTACAAACGAACAACAACAATAAGGGTTTGTTTGGAATCCTAGCTCCTTGTACTGTTTCTAATCTAACAAATACAAGGCAAGTTAGTATATATCAACTCACTACCTATTTGGTCACTATAATCTGACCACACTATGTGGATTGTCTGCAAATAGATTCTTTTGCTAATGTAAAGATTTATTTTAACGAATACAATCAATTTCAGTCTTCGTCCTTGACAAGATTCGGGACACAGGAAAAGAGACAAGTAATGACTACCATCATACAGACTTTTAAAAACATTGTGGACCAAAAACTAACAATCTAAAATTAGACTAGATGCATCTTGCCTTACCTGTATAAGATTCATACTTGACAATATTCTGCCCAAATAAACAGTGCCGTCAAGTAGAGCTACTGTTCTAATAAGATAACCCAATATCAAAGTGAAACAAAACACTAAGTGAAAACACGAACTCAAGGACGTTGCTTCCCCTTATCTTACTTAGTAACTGTAAAATTTAGTAAGAAACTAAAATGGTTCCTGTCTCAACCTGAGAGTAGAAATGCAAAGCACTTGAATAGTCCCCTTTTGAAAAACATTCGTTGCCTTTGCCCTTCGCTTCAAGCGCAGCTTCCTTATTCTTACCGCACAGCGCAATTTCTGGGTCAGTCAAATCTCTAACCATCTATGGATACTCAACCAAAAATCAGAAAACAACAACAACAACATAATTTCCATTTACTATACCAAAGGCGTACCTGGTGAAATAGAGGCAAGGTTTGGAAGAAATGAAGAAGGGAAGAGCTTGTGGAGTGGAGGTCATCGGTCGCGCTTTTTGTGATTTTCTGTTTTAGCGTTTCGGGGATTACTGATTTCAGCTTCTCCATGCTGGGAACAGAATTGGGTTTTTGATGGGGTTTGTGGAAAATGGTAAGGAAACTGAAGAATTTCAAGCACCGTGAAAATTTCAGTTTGATTTCAGAACGGTCCTTGAGATTTTGAACTTTGTCAATGTCATCCCTCTAGGCCTCTACTCTATTTGGGTCCCGTCCGGCGTCCTACCCCACCAA
The DNA here is from genome assembly GCA_016081115.2 of Rehmannia glutinosa. Taxonomy (NCBI): domain Eukaryota; kingdom Viridiplantae; phylum Streptophyta; class Magnoliopsida; order Lamiales; family Orobanchaceae; genus Rehmannia; species Rehmannia glutinosa. The sequence goes on along the minus strand of CM071929.1, from coordinate 26,974,308 downwards.
AGGTAGAGGTGTGATTTGAGGGTTTAGTGGTTCCCCAGGAGGCTGGCCGTGCCATTCTGTTTGGGCCGGTCCTTCCGCCTTTTCAAAATGCATCTAGGGCTAAAAAAAAACGAAGTTACTTAATATTTGATTCGAGATCGATCGTTAAAAGTTCGTTTAAGCTCGGTTTATTAACATAATGAACCAAACTTGAATACATTTTTTCATTCAGTAAGATGCAAAGCTCCGCTCGAACTCGGCTCGATTAGTAAAAAAAAGAATGAAATATGTGTAAAGCTATCAAACTACTCGAGTTTGATTAGTGCTCGACTCGACTAAAGCTCGTTCGAGCTCAATTCGATTAATTAAAGGGATAATTACAAAAATCCCCCAGAATTTGGTCTAATTACGAAAAAATCTACAGATGTTTTAAAATTACAAAAAGCCCCCTCAAATTTGATTATGTATTAAATTTGAGGGGTAATCGTAATATTTTTATAAATATCATGTAGGGTTTTGAAATATTTTTTTACTTATGAAGGAGAAAAGTGTAAGACGGAATCAGACTTCAAAGTATCTTTTTGTAATTTTTAAAAATCTCAGGAGTTTTTTGTAATTGGCCGGAACCTCAAGGTCTTTTTCGTAATTATCCCTTAATTAAATCTAAATTTAATGTAAATTGTTTTGATAAGGGACCAAAATCAATATGGGGAGTGCTCGAGCAAAGCGATTTCCTTGTTCTGTGGAGAAGTTTTACTGTCTTTTTTTTTTTCGAACGATACTGTTTTATTAGAACAACTCAAAAAATTGGAATTACAACTACAAACGTAGTCAACTGACTATTAGCCGACTTGACTAAATAAAAGCCAAGCAGGGAATTGGCAAGACCAATTCAGATCCACTTCATGAATTAAAAACTTTACCCCCAAAACTAGACCACTCCTACGCTGGGAGACTTCAACACTCCTTAATGAAAACTGTAAAACACTAAAAAAACCGCAACACTACAACTAGAAAATCGGACACGAGCAACCACCCAACACTGCGGGACAAACAAAATTGACCCGCCTACGAATTTCGCCCTTCAACCGGTGAAAACAAAAAAAGGAACAAAAGAAAAAACAAATGCTAACAATACATCAAAATCAACCTAAAACAACTAAACTAACAAGAAAAAAACAACAAAAATGAAAAGCCAAACAACAACAGAACGAAAAAATGAAAAAAAACAAAAACTAAGAAATAACCTCTCCCTCTAGCTATACCAACACCAACATGGGCGGAGCCATGTGCTGTAAGCACTGGGCTCAAGCCCAGTAAGCACTGGGCTCAAGCCCAGTGCAAAATTTTCAAAAATTTTATTTTTATTATTATAATTTTTAAAATATTCAAAATTAGCCCATCCAAAATTTAATGTGAAATTCAAATTCACCCCAAAGTCCAAATTCAATTTAAAAATCAAGAATGAAGAATGTAAATTTTTTTGTGTTATCATGGAATTGATGCTATATTTAATATATTTGTGATTTTTGACTATCTTTATGATCCTTATTTATCATTTGTACATTTGTCATGCATGTCATTACTTTTAAAATGTACCTAACTATTTGTATTGGTAATTTATTAAAATATGTATCTAAGTATCAAATATATATTAAGGTAATCATATATTTTATTAGTTAATGGTCTAACAGTCCTAAGTAAATCAACTTAACAGTTTTGCTTATTGTGTTTATCGTGTCGTACCATATTTTTCTCGTGTTTTTAGTGTGTCGTGTTTGAGTTTGAATAATTTTAGGTCCAATAAAGTCATTGTGTTGTGTTTGGGCTTGAGCTTATAATAGCAAGTTGTTATTGGGCCGACACGAGTGATTTGTCAACCTTAAGTGTCCTCATCAAGAATGAAATTAAAAAAATATCTTTTTTCTTTAGCTTTAAATTTATTTATTGACTTCTTGTTATTTGGCCCGACTCGCCTCGCCCCATTGTCATGGTGTCATCCCTATATATAAGTAATTTTCTTAGTGAAATATTTACTTTTTAGCCCACCCTACTATTAATTCCTGGATTTGTCATTGAACACCAACGAACCTTCGTTGTCGCCGTCCCTAACTCTTCCCCTATGCTCACCACAGATCCACAAAACCGTCACCAACCCACTTTCCACGCCATGGGGGGAGATGCGACCGGCGACCGGACATCGCCGATCTAGGAAGGTAGGCGGCCAAAGCTGTGGTATGGCTAGGAGAAGGAGAGAAACCGAGGGATGAATAAGAGTTACTAGAGAGATGGAGGAACTTTTTTTTTAGAGAGAGAAAGGGCCTGTACTGAGAAGTTTTACTGTCTAAATACAATTCTTGTGCAATTCACCCATAATAATCTGATTGAAAGACCCAATATTCGAATTTTTTGGACGTACAATACAACTTAAACTACAGACATGAGCCACGTTCTCACATCTTACATGTCATGAATGTTGTGTTAGGTAAAGCACACCAAAACATGTCAAATAATGTGGGAAGAAAGTTTTTGCCTACCAAGCACACATTTGTTGAAAAATGAGATGAGAAGTTTGAGTTTTGCTCATCACTTTGTCTATATATAAGGGTTTACGAGTTGAAGGAAAAATTATGGCAAGCAAGGTAATTTGCTTGGCCATCCAACCAGGTGGAGAGGAAAAATGAGTGTACACACCTGGAGAGATCAATTTGGGTGAGTCAAATTGTGATTGGTGCGGGGAAACACTCGGGGTATTTTTCCTCGGGTAACACAAAGGGATTGGAGAGAATGTTCTTTGATAGCTAGTAAAGTGGTTGTACGAGAGTCTTTTATTCTTGGGTTTGGTCCATAAAACTCAAGGGGTGTATTTTTTCTTGTACCGGGAAATTCTTTATTAGTAAAGAACGAAAACTCTCGTGGATGTAGGCGAGTTTTGCCGAACCACATAAAATCATTGTGTGTATTTTAATTTTTGTTTGTGTCGTTTATTTTTGCCATCATCTTGTTGGTGTGATTTATCGGATATTCCGGATAAATCAAATCTCGGACCACGATGCGCCTCCGCTGCGCCCAACAAGTGGTACCAGAGCTACTTGGTAAGCCGGGGAAGGTAGAAAATTGAGATTTGATTTTTTCGGACGGGCACTGTGGCAGTGGCAAATCCATTCAAGGTGCAACAATTTGACGGCAAAGAGAATTTCACTCCTTGGAAATAAAGGGTGAAGGATCTCCTAGTTCAACAAGGCCTGACAATGGTGTTGAAGGGAAAGGAGAGAAATTGACAGATATGAAAGGTGCACAGTGGGCAAATCTGGATTAACTGGGGAAAGTTGGTGTAAAGGTTGAGGAAGAAGATAAAGCCCTTTTACTTCTTACCTCTATCCCGGATTCATATGATAGTCTGGTGACGATGTTGCCATACGGGAAAGACACACTGGACTTGGAGCTTATATAAAAGCATTGGCGTTGTCCCATAAAAAAAAGGCAAACCAGGAGGAGGGACACAGATCTGCTTTGGTTGCTCGGAAAATGAATCGGAGACGAGAGGAATCTGGTGGTGGATCTGTGACCAGCAGGTCAGATTCAAGGACCATGGAAAGGGTATTGTATGCTATCGTTATCACGATGAAGGTCACATTAAAAGGAATTGTCCTTGGAGAAAGAAGGATAATGCCGATGATGGTGGCGGTGCTGATGTGGTGATAGCTGCGGAAGATGGAGATATCTCACAGTCTCCACAAGGATTGATATTATTTCTCGAGATTGATGGATTTTAGATTCGGTATACGTAATACATGTGTACTCCAGAAAGGATTATTTTGATTTACTTCAATTGCAGAGGGCATGAACTTTGTTCTCGGGTGATGGTTCTACTTCTGGAATCATAGGATTTGGAGTGGTGAAAATCAAAATAGGTGATGGAATGGACCGTACTTTGGGTGGTGTGACCTATGTCCCAAAAATACGGATGAATCTAATTTCCTTGAGCCAAGTGGATTCCAACAGTTGCGATATTCAGCTGTAGATGGAGTCCTGAAAGTCACACATGGCGGAAGGGTCCTAAGGCTGAGAAAGAAGTATCGGAATTTGTATCGTCTGATGACCTCAAGGATTACTGGAAGTAGTAGCGTGCCAGAAGGCTTCCAGGGAGCAGACGGGTGTGAGGGAAATCTTGTTGGACGAGAGAATGATTGAGGCCGTCCCTCTCGACAGTCAACTGATGGTGTTGACTGGACTGCACGTGTGTATTGACCGATTGAATTAGGTGGAGTCAGGACCTTACTGATTTGGCATGTGCAGATGACTGAAGACCAATGATGTTCGATGTTCTGGTTTGCGGATGATAATATTTTGTTGTGCAGGTGGAGATTGTTAGGTAAAACACACCTAAACATTTGTCAAATAATGTGGGAAGAAAGTTTTTGCCTACCAAGCACACATTTGTTGAAAACTGAGATGAGAAGTTTGATTTTTACTCATCACTTTGCCTATATATAAGGGCTTACGGGTTGAAGGAAAAATTATGGCAAGCAAGGTAATTTGCTTGGCCATCCAATCGGGTGGAGAGGAAAAATGAGCGTACACACCTGGGGAGATCAATTTGGGTGAGTCAAACTATGATAGGTGCGGGGAAATACTCGGGGTATTTTTCTCTCGGGTAACACAAAGAGGTTGGAGAGAGTGTCCTTTGATAGCTAGTAAAGTGGTTGTACGAGAGTCTTTTATTCTTGGATTTGGTCCATAAAACTCAAGGGGTGTATTTTTTCTTGTACCAGGAATTCTTTATTAGTAAAGAACGAAAATTCTCGTGGACGTAGGCGAGTTTTGCCGAACCACGTAAAATCATCGTGTGCATTTTATTTTCTGTCTGTGTCGTTTATTTTTGCCATCATCTTATTGGTGTGATTTGTCGAATATTTCGGATAAATCAAATTTCGGACCACGCCTCCGCTGCGCCTTGTTAAACACTCACACAAACAGCATCAAAATGAGTCATGAAAGTTGTTATACCAAATAATGTTAGAAAAACAGTCACATACAGACAAAAGAAAGGAAGGTACACCGTACACCTAATGCTTTCTTGGCATAACAATTAGAGTCAAGCAAAACATATGTATCAAGATTATGCAAACCACGTTTAAGGGACTTCTTCTAGGACAATAAATAATTTTTATTATATGCATATATTATGGCCTAACTAACTAGCAATTGTCTTGTACTAACTAACTCATCAATCTCACCTCCTGCTTAGTCAACTAGGTACAATTAATAATTGAAGTATATATAAAGACTCCATCTGATCATGTGACATACTAATAATAATTAGATCTAGCTTGGATTTTTTTTTTAAATAAGGTAAACTATTAATCCCACTTGATTTATTTTTCCCCCTTAACTACATCAATTCATCTATATAATCCTTTTCCTAACCTAACTAGAAATCATCCCATTCCACGGAAAGAGAGAAATAAAGTGAGATATACAGAGAAAACAATAGCCATGGCAGAAAGCCTAAAAACCGTAGACGAATGGTTCGGAAAGCTGGACCATGCAAAAGAAATCTGGACCAAACTTCATTTTTATTACCAGGATACTCTAACCGGAGATAAAGGCACAATTTGGAAAGTGACCGAATCCGATATTACTTCCAAATCTCCCACATCTTTCGGGTTGACCTACATGGTCGACAATCTATTGACTGCTGGACCTGAGCCCGACTCACAAGTCGTGGGTCGAGCTCAGGGGACGGCTGGTTTTGCCGACTTGCATAATATTGCACTCCAGATGGCCATCAACTTTGTTTTCACGGAGGGCAAGTACAAGGGGAGCACCATAAGCGTACTAGGTAGAAACCCGGTGGCTAAAGAAACATATCGCGAATTGCCAATTGTTGGTGGTACTGGAGTTTTTCGAATGGCGCGTGGAGCTGTCATTACCAGTACTTATTCTTTCGACAAGGCCACTAGTAACGGTGTTATTGAATTTACTTTCTATATCACACATTATTCAATGTGATGTGAGGTATATGCATATTGTATCTTTTATGTTGTTTTGATGTTTCGAGAATAAAGTATGTACTCCTAGCTTGGTTCAAGCTTGGGCTGGTATATGCAAAGTGTGATGTATGATCTATTTTGAATTTGATGTTTAATGGAATTAATGTATGGTTTATTTGAATTTGTTGTGCTTTCATTGTGTTCGACAATATAAGTTGTTATTAAGAAATGAATGGTGCTAGTAATTTTACTTTTCGTAAGTTCCAGAAATTGGTATAACAATATTAGTGGCGGCGCCTTTCATAACACTAGGATCTGTTCTGAAAAATTCGGGATATTTCGAATTGTTTGTCGAATTGTTTGTTCCCACGGACAAAGTCAAAAAAACCTATAAAATTATTTGAATATATATTGAACTTTGGACATAAAAGAGTTCCGAATCGAATCTCTTTAAAAAAAAAGATCTTTTGTCTTATGGTAGCATGCTCTAGTCCCTTTACAACATGTGTACAACTTATCCAAAGAAATTCATTTATCATTTGATGAAAAAAAACCTAAAAAAGGTATTTTTACTTGGTCTCACCTATTACACGCTAGACGTGAGGTCAATGGTTCAAACCCTATTCCTTCTCACCATTAATGGTTTGAATTTACACTCAAATAATAATAATAATAATAATAATAATAATAATAATAATAATAATAATAATAATAATAATAATAATAATAATAATAACTGACATCCTTTGAAATTTGTTTTATTTTTCCGAAACTAACCTCCTCAACAAATATCAAATTGTAAATAGAAACAAATATACTAAGAAGATGTTGTGAACAAGGTGCTGATTGGTATGGCAAGAAATAAAGGGAAGAAGAAAAACTCAAGTCAAGAAAAAGTTGCGATCTTGAAAGTGGGAGAAGATAAGTTAGAAGGAAAAGTCGGAGGAAAAGCTGGGACCAAGAAGTCTTGTCTCTCCTGGACACGTGTCCTAATCCCGGTCCGTAGGAAAAGAGGGTCGAGATTTTATTATTAAATGACGGATGTCGCATTTCTATTTGTTAGTTAATTAGTATCATTTTCACTAATCACCTAGCTAGTGGTCCCAAATGAAATTCAGTAAAAAGGTGTGAGTGGAAACGTTATGCGGAGAATCGATTATCAAAATTCTACTCTCTCCAATATTCTCTTCTTCATTCCTCCATTTCTTCTACTACTCGTTTCTATTCTTGTTCGGATTATATTCAAATACAAATACAAAATTACATTTAATCGAAATCATAACAATTGGTATCGAGCTTCTGGTCATCCTTGGATATGGTCAAGGAACGCGTATGAAGGACCTGCAAAAGCCCAAAAAGACTTGATCAAATTCTTCAAACTCGAATCACTAAAGAGAGAAGCTACAGAGCAAAAGTTGCAAGATCGATTGCGAATCACATCGAAATGCAAGAGCGATTATCGAGCTTAAATGGTAAATTTGATCACTTAACCAACACCTTGGCGCAATCCGATTGCGGTTCTTAACCCACATAAAAAGGAAAGGGACCAACAGAGGAGGAATCCATATTAGGGGGCATTTTTCCTTCGCAAGCGGTGGTAGTGAGGGCACTCATTTCGAAATAATAACTCACCAAGAAGGATGTTAGGCGATGCTCGAGGTATGCGGTCATTTCTCCAATCCCTAAGGTTGATTTTCCCAGGTTTGATGGCTCTTCCCCTAGATCATGGATTCTAAAGTGCAATGGTTATTTCAAGTCGGTACCTAACATCCCCGATGCTCAAAAGTTATACTAGCTTCCATGCACTTTGATGGCAAGCACTCAATGGTTTCAAAATTTTAGTATCAAACAACCCGAGTTATCATGGCAAAGTGAGTTTATAGAGATTATTTCAGCTAGATTTGAGGAGTTAAAAGAAGCAAAAATTATTGCAGAGTTCAATAAGTTAAAAGCATACTGGGTCCTATCATGACTATGTGGAAAAGTTTGAGGAATTGAAGGCATGCATGTTGCTTCTCAATAATGGTGATTTTTCTGAGGAGTATTTCATAGCAAGTTTCATTAGTGGCCTTAGTGAAGAGCTACAAGCATTTGTTACCATGTTTGAGCCTGTGACCTTGCAACAGACCATTGAGCTGGGGAGAAAGCAACTTCACGACCGGAAGCCCTCACCAAGAAGATCGGGACACCTATGAAGCCATTTACAAACATATACCCTAACACAAGGAAACCGGGATGCGATTATTCGAACTCTAAACCTAATTCCATGAGTTCTCCTGCAGACAACCCATTAAGTTGTTAACAACAGCTGAGATGGCAGCTAGGAGGGATAAGGGTCTTTGTTACAATTGTGATGAGAAGTTCACCTTTGGACATAGGTGTAAACAAAGGATCAACTATATGATCATGACTGAAGATGAGGAGCTAGCTTACTTGCAAGATACACCGCCATCAAGCTATTTATGAGCCACCACAGAACAAATGGATGAAATCCAAATGACATTGAATGCCATTTCGGGGAAGATGGTCTTACAACCATGAGGCTTTTTGACAAAGTGGGGAGCACATGTTACATATTTTGATTGATTCGGCAAAGACCTTAAGTTTCATACAAGAAGCAACGACCCAAGAGATCGGGATGTAAGCTTACACCAAAAAACCACTTTGTTAGTGAAGGTGGCTAATGGCCGAGGTTGGTGAGTTCACAAAAGGCGTAAGATTTCACTTGGGAAATGCGGGGGAATAATTTTGCCTATTCACTCAGTTGTTGAAGAATGAAGGATGTGATTTGATTCTTGGTGGGGATTGGTTGAAAGCCCGCACTCCCATTGAACTAGACTATGATAAGATGACCTTCACAAATCACTCAAGGCGGCGAAGGGTTACACTTCAAAGCTTTGATTTGACTTATTACCGAGTGTCAATTCATTTACGACACTCACTTTTTTGAGTTGTTACACATGAATCATGAAGAAATGTGTTGAAGCAATGTATGTCCTCACAATTCGAGATTCTAATTCATGGGTGACCTACGCTTACTATCATTCTTTGGAGTTTGAGGAAGTTTTGAAGAACCCGAGGGTTACCACCAACAGAGGCATTGAGCATCAAATCATTCTTAAACCTGGGAGTGTGCCTAAGCATCAATACCCTTATAGAGCATCACACAATCACAAAGATGAAATAGAGAGAATTGTCAGGGAACTTTTAGAATCTGGGATCATACAACACAAAGAAAAGTCCATTTGCTTCACCGTATTATTGGTTAAGAAAAAGATGCCACTTGGAGATTATGTGTGGATTATAGATATCCAATGCCCTAATCACAAGCATGACTATCCAATTCCGATTATTGAAGAGTCATTGGATGAACTATATGGGGCAAGGTATTTTTCAAAAATTGACTTGAGGTCTGGTTATTTTCAAATTCTAATGAAACCTGAGCATAGGTTTCTCACTGCATTTAGTACCCATAATGGGCACTATGAATTCCTTGTTATGCCCTTTGGGCTTTGCAATGCCCCAGCTACCTTTCAGTCATTGATGAATCAAGTGTTTAGGGAATGCCTAAGGAAATATACCTTGGTGTTTTTTGATGACATATTAGTTTATAGTGCCACCTGGGAGGATCACCTCTGGCACTTGGAGAGTGTGTTATCTTTATTGAAAGAAAATTCCCTATTTGCTAAGAAGAGTAAATGCAGTTTTGGGCAGTCACACATTGAGTATTTGGGCCACATTATCTCTGAGGATGGTGTGTCAACTGATCCCAAGAAGATTGAATGCATGGTGCATTGGCCCATTCCTACCACTCTCAGCGATTGAGAGGGTTCCTTGACTTACGGGATACTACGTAAGGTTCATTAAGGGGTATGGGATGATAAGTAAGCCTCTTCTTGAAAGTTCAAGAAAGACAAATTTGTGTGGAATCCTGGTTCAAAAAAAAAGCTTTCATGTTTACGAAGGAAGCTATGACTACAAAGACCCATTTTGGCCTTACCAGATTTCCACACAACCTTTATACTAGAAACCGATGCAAGTGGTTTTGGAGTAGGGTCAATGTATTAATGCGGAGGAGAGGCCTATTGCTTTTATGAGCAAGACATTATGTCCCAAAAAATCAAGCATTATCCATCTATGAAAGAGAATTCTGGTCATTTCGATGGCAATACGAGATGGAGACACTATTTACAGGGAACAAATTTATTATTAAAGACGATCAAGCCCCAAGATTTATTGGATCGTAGGGTTATGACCCCGGTCGGAGTAAATGGATAACTAAGTTGCTTTGGGATTGAACTATGAGATCCAATACAAAAGAGGAATTGAGAACAGGCGGTGATGCCCTGTCCCGGGATTGAGATCTGGGAATACTTGCACCCATCACCACCGCTACTCCAAATTGGGTTCAACAAGTTATTGATAGCTATGCAAGGATTCATTTTTTGCCAAAATAATTTGAAAGAAATAGTCCTGGACCCTCTACTTATCCGGACTTTGTGGTCACGGGAGGGTTGGTAAGGTATACAAGCGGCATTAGCGGTGGGCAACAATGACCAACTCGAGGGGCTCATCCTAACTCGCTATGCACCAATCTGCGTATATGGGGACACTCGGGGATTAATGGAACATATATGAGGTCAAGGGTGTGTTTTATTGGCCTAAAATGAAGGCGATGTGATTTCTATGGTGCGAGCTTGTGATGTGTGTCAAAGAAACAAACCGATCATGACTCCCATCCTGGTTTATTACAACCCTTCCCATTCCAAGTCAAGCTTGGACACATATCTCTATGGATTTTATTGAAGGATTACCCACCTCGGGAGGCAAGAATGTGATCCTGGTAATCATTGACAGATTCACCAAGTATGGCCACTTCTTGGCTCACACATCCTTTCACCGCCATGGGGTTGCTAAGTTGTTTTTGGATAATATTTATAAGTCGCATGGACTCCCAACAAGATATAGTCACGAGCAGAGATAAGATTTTCACCAAGACATTCTGGAAGGAATTGTTCAAACTTATGGGGTTAGTTTACACATGTCATCGCTTACCACCCCCAAATCGATGGGCAAACGAGCGTTTGAACCAATGCTTGAGACTTATCCGAGGTGTATGGTCCACCATAATCCCAAACAATGGCTCAAATGGCTCACACTGGCAGAACATTGGTATAATACCAATTACCACACTGGTCTTAAACTCACACCCTTTGAGGCTCTATATGGATACCCACCCCCTTGTTATCATTGGGGCCCTATACTGACTCTTCTAACAGTGAAGCTAAGGAAGTGGTGCAACACAGAAGACAGATGATGCAAGACCTTAAAGAAAATCTCCTACAAGCTCAGAACCGTATGAAGACTTATGCAGATACTTCAAGAACTGAACGCAAATTCGAAGTGGGTGATAAGGTGTACCTCAAGCTACAACCTTTTAGGCAAAACTCCGTTCAACTCCGCAGGAACCTGAAGCTCTCCTCAAAGTACTTTGGACCCTACACAGTTTTGGAGAAAATTGGTGAAGTGGCTTACAGATTGGATCTGCCAGAAAGTTCGAAAATACATCCGGTATTTCATGTTTCATTACTCAAAAAGCAAATTGGAGCCAAACACGTACCTTCTCAGGATCTACCTTCAACGAATGCTGATGGGTTGCTCAAGATTGAACCTTTAGAAGTGCTTGACAGTCGCGTGGTGAAAAGGGGTAAGGAAGAAGTTCAGCAAATTTTGATTCGATGGGCTGATTCCAGTTGGAACAAATCATCTTGGGAAGACCTCAAGTTTATCATCAAAAAATTTCCAAACTTTGATCCTTGGGGACAAGGATCTGATTCGCAAGGGGGTATTGTTGTGAACAAGGTGCTGATTGGTATGGCAAGAAATAAAGGGAAGAAGAAAACTCAAGCTGAAGAAAAAGTTGCAGTCTTGAAAGTGGGAGAAGATAAGTTAGAAGGAAAAGCTGGAGGAAAAGCTGGGACCAAGGAAGTGCTGTCTCCTGGACACGTGTCCTAATCCTGGCTGTAGGAAAGAGGGCTGAGATTTTATTATTAAATGACAGATGTCGCATTTCTATTTGTTAGTTAATTAGTATCATTTTCAGCTAATCACCTAGCTAGTGGTCCCAAATGAAATTCTGTAAAAGGTGTGAGTGGAAACGTTATGCAGCAGAATTCAGTTATCAAAATTCTACTCTCTCCAATATTCTCTTCTTCATTCCTCCATTTCTTCTACTACTGTTCTATTCTTGTTCTGGATTATATTCAAATACAAATACAAAATTACATTTAATCAGAAATCATAATAGAAGATATTTGTAAGAGCTGATGAGGTTATAACACGCGCAGTAGCAATAGGATATTTATTAGCAATAGTTAATTCAATATTTCCTAAAAGCAATGACTAAGACTTTATTATACAAAGACCAAGACAAATTATAATTTGTATTAGCAAATGAGCTAATGTGCCTATGTGGGCAGTACTTATAAATATAGACTATATAAACAAAGACTACTTAGCCATGACTTCATCATAAATATTAATGCCAAACAATAAGTCAATGATGTGGGAAGGGAAAGCAGCTTCCTGTTTTTTCCTAGAAAAGATTATTTTCCTTGTAATATTATTATTCCTCAGTCCATTATCATAAACTTCTAGTTTCTCTTGATTCAATAATGTTTCAGATACAAGGTAGAAAAGAAGACTTGGCCTTGTCTGAAAACATGAACTTAACCAGCTTCCTGGTTTTTTCCTTTCTTGTACTAAATTGTGACCATTAAAAGTTATAGGAATAGAATTGATATTATGACTAATGGGTAAACTCGTCTAGGACCAAAATTGACTCATCAAAAAGTTTAATGTAAGGCTAATCAGATCTAACTATTCTGATATTTGACTCGAGTTCGATTGTTAATAGCTCGTTTGAGCTCGGTTTGTTAACTAAAACGAACCATTCCCGAATACTTTGTCTTATTCGATAAGATGTAAAGTTCGGCTCTATAAGTAAAAAAATAATAAAATATGTGTGAAAATATAAACATACTCGAGTTCGATTCGTGTTCGACTCGATTAAAACCCATTTCATGAGATCAATTCGGTTAATAATTAAATCAAATTTAAATGCATTTTTTGAGGCTCGATAAAAATTCAAAAAAGCTTATTCGTCAATGTCATAGTTACAGGATTAAGATTGTCAACCCTAATTAGAAACACATGACTAAAGTTGCAACTAAGCCGAAATTATAATAATAACTAGAGATTGAGATATTTTATTAATTTAAAAACACAAATAAAGGTAAACGATTGAAATATATTAGTACCCAAAATTAATGTTATAATATATTAATTGACTATTTTGCAAACCATGTTTTTTGCAAAACTAAAATCGAGAGTTTCTATAGTTACAAAATATTTTTGGAAAATGTGATTTTTATATGACCTTTTGCTACCCATCGCCTATAGTACTTAGTAGGTGCATTTCCTTGTGGGGGCTTTAGTCTCTCAAATTTTTTAAAACCTTATCACTTATTTTATATGCATTTTATTTCTAAATATTAATATTTTATATTTAAATAATTAATTTTTATTAATTTAGCCCCCATGATTATTTACCGTGAAACTAAATGTCAAGCTCCACCATGTTACTTACATGACCTATTTTGCAATTTTCCTAATCAATTAGAAAGTCGCACATACTCAAATTAAAGTATCAAATTCAAATAAACCATACATTCCATTAACCATCAAATTCAAAAGAGATCATACACACATCCCAATTTACATGTACACTCCTAAGCTTGAACCAAGCTATGAGGATCATAGTACATATTTATTCTCCAAAAACCACAACATCATACCAAAAAAGATCCATTACATGCACATCACACTGAAGTATAATGTGTGACATACAAAGTGTATTCAAGAATAACATTATTGGTGGCCTCGTCCAAATAATAAGTACTGGTAATAGCAATCCCACGCGCCATTCGGAAAACTCCAGTCCCACCAACAATCGGCAACTCGCGAACCTTTTCAGTAATCGGGTTTCTTCCCAACACGCTTATGGTGCTCCCCTTGTACTTGCCCTCCGTGAAAACAAAGTTGAGGCCCAGCGCAAATGCAGGATTGTGCAAGTCAGCAAAACCAGGCGACCCTTGAGCCCGGCCCAAGACTTGTGAGTTGGGATCAGGCCCAACAGTCATTAGATTGTCGACCATGTAGATCAGCCCGAAGTGTGTGGGAGAAGTGGCAGTAATTTCGGATTGGGCCACTACCCAGACCGAACGGTCTTTTCCGGCTGAATTATCATGGAAATAGAAATGAAGCTTGGTCTTGGTTTCTTTTAATTTGGCCAGATTTTCCAACGAGTTTTTTTCGCCCAGGGCTGCCATGGCTAATGATTTCTCTCTCTTTATGAAGAATTAATGGGATGATAGATAGGTTTCACCATTCAAGGAACGGACTAATATATAGATGAATTGCCGTAGACAAGGGAGAAAAGAAAAAAGAAAAGTCCAATATGGAATCGTTTACCTTTATTTGTTTCTTTTTCTTAATTACAAAATATTTCAATCTCTAGTTATTATTAGGGGTGGCGAGTATAACTGGCGACAACACGATCAACGATTGAGCAGCGAACACGACGCAAAAATTATCGGATTTGGGCTGAAACTTATCGGGTTTGAGCCGTTATCGGAATGACACGATAAAAATGGGACTGATATCGGGATGACATGATAATTTTTTTGATTATTGGCAATTAATTAATTATTTATATGGGTAATTTGCTAATAATTAATTATTTTTACTTGACTGTTTTTATTAATAATTTATTAAATTTTGTTTTATGTATAAAATATAAAGAATATAAAAAAATTATATGTTTTATTTGTTAAAGGGTCAAATGGGTTAACCTAACTAGATTTGATTTTTGCTTATCGTGTTGTGCCGTGTTATCGTGTTTTTAACGTGTCTTGTTTGGGCTTAAATTTTAGACATGTTAAGCTTTATCGTGTCGTGTGTCCGTATTAGGGCTTATCATACTAGCCCAATAACAAATTTGGATACACGAACGATTTGCCAACCCTAGCTATTATTATAATGTCGACTTAATTGCAATTTTAGAATGTGATTCTAATTAGGGTTGACAATCTTAATCCTCGGACTAGAGATATTGACGAACCGAGTCGAAATGAACATAATATTAATTTTTTTAATTTTTATCGAGCCTCAAAAAAATGTATTTGAACTTGATTTGATTATTAACCGAATTAAGCTCGAATGAGTTTTAATCGAGTCAAACACGAATCGAGCTCAGTATGTTGATAATTTCACACATTTTATTATTTTTTACTTGTAGAGAGCCGAGAGTTCGAGCCGAGCTTTATCATCTTCTTGAATAAGAAAATATGTATTCATTTAGTTAACAAACCAAACTCAAACGAAGCCTATTAACGATTGACGACCTTAGTCAAATATCGAGTAGTTTGATTTGATTTTTAACTCTACATGTAACTTCTTCATGAGCCATTTTTGGTCTTAGGCGATTTTACCCATTAGTTCCAATCCTAGTTACAATATCAATTCCATTCCGTAACTTTTAGCGGTCATAGGTTAGTACAAGAAAGGAAAAAACCAGGAAGCTGGTTAGGTTCATGTTTTCAGACCAGGCCAAGTGTTCTTTTCTACCTTAATCTGAAACATTATTGAATCAAGAGAAACTAGAAGTTTATGATAAAGGACTGATGAATAATAATATTACAAGGAAATTAAAATAATCTTTCTAGGAAAAAACAGGAAGCATTATTGACTTATTGTTTGGCATTAATATTTATGATGAAGTGATGGCTCAGTAGTCTTTATTTATATATATAGTCTATATTTATAAGTATTGCCCACATATGCACATTAGCTCATTTGCTAATACAAATTATAATTTGTCTTGGTCTTTGACTCTTTGTATAATAAAGTCTTAGTCATTGCTTTTAGGAAATATTGAATATCCTATTGCTAACAAATATCCTATTGCTACTGCGCGTGATATAACCTCATCAGCTCTTACAAATATCTTCTTAGTATATCTGTTTCTATTAATTACAATCTGATATTTGTTGAGGAGGTTAATTTGTAAAAATAAAACAAATTTCTAAAGGGTGTCAATTATTATTATTATTATTATTATTATTATTATTATTATTATTATTATTATTATTATATATTATATTATTATTTGAGTGTAATTTCAAACCATACAAAAAGCGGATGGAGGGAATGAATACAGTTTAAACCAGGGGCGTAGCCAGCCCGGCTGGCTACCCCTAGCCCAAAATTTTTCCCCTTGCTCAATTATTTTTTCTCTTTAAAAAAACACATATAATTTTTTTTTTTTAATTTTTTTCCACTGAAAAAAACGGAATGAAAAAAAATTTGGGGTGTCTTGGGGCCCCCCCCCCTATCTACGCCTCTGGTTTAAACTTTATATTATATATACCATATATATAGTGAAATTTTGTTTCAACAAATTAATTTTAAATATTATTGATTTTTTAGTATCTCAATTATAAACACTTTACTAGTTTCATACCTCACATTTGTGATTCAACGATTCAATACCTATATTTAATGGTTTTCATAAATTAGTACATATTCACTTGAAAAGACAAAAACATCCCCAAGAAAATCTTGAAAAAAAATTAGTTAAATTTAAAATAATTATTTATTTTTATTAAATAGTTAACTTTTAATAAAAAATATTCAATTTGAAAAATTAAATTTAATTAATAAATCAACTAAATTAAATTATTAAATTCTTAATTGTAAAAAGATTAAATTAAATTAATTATTTTTAAGTTCACAGTTTTAATTAAAATATATTAATAAAAAATACTTTAATTTTCTTATTTACCATCTTAATTTTAATTTTTAAATTATTTAATTTTCATTTCATTTTTTAAAATAGTTAACTAAACTAAAATTTCTTTTTTGATTAATTAAATTTTCATTTACGTTTATTAATTTACCAATTTAATACAATTAGATTTAATTTTGGTAAAATTCATTAGTGAAACTTCTTCTTATTTTTATTTTTATTAATGAAATTAAATTATTTTTTAATTACTTTTATAATTTAGTTTAATTTTCCAAAATTATCTTACATTTTATATTTTTTGGGCGTTTTCATCTTTTCAATTGAATTTGTACCAATTTATAAAAAACGTGGAGTGTATATACTAGATTGGTGAATCTTAAACTTGAGATACCAATTAAACAGACAAGGTGCTTATAATTCAGGTACTTAAAAATCAATATCCCTAATTTTAATAATTCCATCTATTTAAAAGCATGTAGTGCACATTATCAAAAAAATTCCTTACACACACACATATGTATATATATATATATATATTATACACACATATCTGCATATAATTAAGATTATTTTTATTGTCCTAAAAGAAGTCCCTTAAACGTGGTTTGTATAATCTTGATAAGTACGTTTTTTTCTTGGCTCTAATACAGTAAGCTGGCCCTAAACCTGATCATTAATTTAATTATCATGCTAAGAAACAATTAGGTGTACCTTCCTGTTATTTGTCTCTCTGTGCGTGCATGGGCGTAGCCAGGATTTACGGTCAGTGCGGTCAGAATTTTTTTCGTTTTGGTGAGATGATAGTCTGGCCGATTTTTTTTGAAAATAGAAAATACAAAAGGGAAATCTAAAGGCTGATACATTGCATCAATGTTTTGTGAGTTTTCATAATCTCCAATTCTGACTTCTCTAGAATGAACTTTTTGGAGAAGTGATTTATCCAAAAGTTCATTCTAAATTAATTACCAAACAACAACTAATAAATTTTTAGATCCAAAAATTCATTTTAAAAGTTCTTCCAATTAAAGCACTAGTCATTATCAAGTTCGGAAAATATATCTCTATATAACATATAAGACAATCATTCATCCACTCATATATCTTAATTGAGCCAGATAATTCTTAATTTTTTTTTTGGTCAAGAAGGTTTAATGACCTTTTTAAATTTTAGCTCAATTTTTTTTTATATGAGCTAGACGCCGGTTGAATTTTCATCGGTCGAAATCATATTTAACGATTACTGCGATTTGAGTGCGGTCAGTGGACCGCACTCGTCCCAAGGTGGCTACGCCACTGTGTGCGTGTGTGTGTGTGTTTTAACATTATTTGGCACAACTTTCATGACTCATTTTCTTTTGTTTGTGCGTATGTTTTTTAAACACAATTAGGCATAACAAAAAAAGATCGTTTTATGTGAGGTCGTTTCATGAATATAATTTCATGGCGGATCCTATAACAAACAGAAATGTATAAAATTTCACCTCATTGATTAATATATCTATGAGACCGTCTCATACAATTTTTTATGTTTACACAATACATTCTAAGTGGATAAAATTTGAAGTACTTTGTATTTGAGGTATTATTATTGTTAACTTTATTTTGGAGATTTTTGTGAGGATAAAGCTATGTTGGAGCTGGTCTTAAAACTATACACGTACCTGGTATTTCATAACACCAGATGAAATATAACAAAGTAGAAGCTCATATTCATGATGTATTTTTTCCCCTAAAGTCTATATATCTATAACCTTATTATAAGGAATCTTTTGATAACGTACGAGACAGTCTCTCATGGATTACATATCCCTTGGACGAATCCATATACATCAAATGAGCTCTTAATACGAAATCGCGTAATCAATCCCATAACTATAGCATCTGGCAATTTAGGACCGTAATTATTTAAATTTGTGATTTAGGACGATAATTTTAATTTTTTTGAAATTTTAGGCCACTTTTCAACTGAAATCTCAATTTTCACCAAGATTGATGACATGACATCTATGTGGTCAAATAAAATACGAGCAAAGCTTATTTCTTGTTTTCTGGAGAGGTTTTACTGTCAAAATGCAAATTTTGAGGGGACCCATAATTTATTATGCTCTTTATGATCATACAATATATTGACATTTTAGGCATAACTAACTTGCAATTGTCTTGTAGTACTAGCTAACTAACTAGCAATTGTCTTGTAGTAGCTAATTCATCCATCTCACATCCTACGTAGTCAACTAGGGACAATTAACAATTCAAATTTATGTATTGACTCCATCTGATAACGTGACAATATTCTAATAATAATTAGATCTAGCTTGGATTTTTTTCAATAGTAAAGTATTAATCCCACTTGGACTATTTTCCCCCCTTTTCTACATCAATTCATCTATATAATCCTTTCCCTGAAACCTAATTAATTAGCTATCATCCCATTCTACAGAAAGAGAGAAATTAAGTGAGATATATAGAGAAAACCGTATATAGCCATGGCCGAAAGCTTAAAAACCGTAGACGAATGGTTCGAAAAGCTTGACCAATCAAAAGAAATCAATACAAAGCTTCATTTCTATTACCATGATACTCTAACTGGAGATAAACGCACAATTTGGAAAGTGGCCGAATCCGATATTACTTGCAAATCTCCCACATCCTTCGGGCTGATCTACATGGTCGACAATCTATTGACTGCTGGACCTGAGCCCGACTCACAAGTCGTGGGTCGAGCTCAGGGGACGGCTGGTTTTGCTGACTTGCATAATATTGCCTTGCAGATGGGCCTCAACTTTCTTTTTACGGAGGGCAAGTACAAGGGGAGCACCATAAGCGTACTGGGTAGAAACCCGGTGGCTGAAGAAACATGTCGCGAATTGCCAATTGTTGGTGGTACTGGAGTTTTCCGAATGGCGCGTGGGGCTGTCATTACCAGTACTTATTCTTTCGACAAGTCCACCAGTAACGGCATTATTGAATTCACTTTCTATATCACACATTATTAATGTGATGTATATGCAGATTGTATCTTTTTTTTTTATGTTGTTTCGAGAATAAAGTATGTACTATCCTAGTTCGGTTCGAGCTTGGGTTTGTATATGCAATGTGTGATGTATCATCTATTTTGAATTTGATGTTTAATGGAACTAATGTATGGTTTATTTGAAATTTGATGTTTTGATTGCGTTCGACAATCTAATTAGTTGTTAAGACTTAATTAATTAAGAATTGAATGGTGTTGTTAATTTTACTTCTCATAAGTTCCAGAAATTGGTATAAAAATATTATAAACACCTTTCGAAATTGTGTTTGTTGTAAAACTTAACCTCCTCAATAATTACCAATTTGTAAATTGAAACAAATATATTATATAAGAAGATATTTGTAATTTTGAAAGATAACTGTTTTTCTTATGAGTAAACTAATTGTCAAAAATTATTTAGGTTTTTGCTCTTTTTGTTTTTGTTGCTGTGTGGGTATAGTGTGAAAACCGTAAAATTCTTCTAGTTCATGTTCTTGTTGTTTTGTTTTTTTTACGAACATGAAATTTCCAGTGATATCGCTTTCATCATTGTAAAGAGATTGACCAAACTCGAATTCAGTATCTTTTAGTTTCTTTGAAATTTACCCCATTCCCTTCAACCGATACTCCCAACTTATTGTTTTGTTATAGTTTTGGTGGTGATGGGGGAGAACAGCTGATCATGAGGTGATAACACGCGCAGAGTTGTAAAAAGCGTTAGGCATTCGCTAGGCGGTAGACTAGGGCCTAGCGCCTAGGCGGGACCTGGGTGGGATGAGGTGGCCTAATCGGAAAATAATCGTAGGCGAACAAGGGGAACCTAGCGCCAGATTAATCGGTGTCGAGACTTTGGAGATTTTTACAACACATGTAATTAGCAATAATTAGTTCATTTCCTAAAATACAACGACTAAGACTTTATCAATTATATAAAGACCAGGTTCCTCAAAAAAAAAAAAAAAAATTATATAAAGACCAGGACTAAGGCTGAAAATGACTATAATTTGTATTAGCAAATGAGCTAATGAATGTTAGCTAAGAGCACGATGTGAACACACCACTTAATTAATCCGAAGTTACAAGGCCTGACAAGGGCAATAATTATAAATAGACTATATAAATAAAGACTACCGAGCCTTGACTTTATAAATATTAATGCCAAACAAGTCAATGCAGTGGGAAAGCATGAACCCAAGCAGCTTCCTGGTTTTTTCCTTCCTTATACTAGCTTTGGACCATTAATTAAATTAAAAGTTAAAAGAATGGAACAGCTATTGTGACTATATATTAAAATCGTCCAGGATCAAAATTGTCTTATCAAGAAGGACTAAAAATCAAATGAAACTCTTCTCCAAAAAAAAAAAAAAATCAAATGAAACTACTCAGTTAAAAGCTCGTCTGTGCATGGTTTGTTATGTAAATAAACCAATCTTGATCACATTTTTTTTGTTCAGTAAAATATAAAACTCAAAACTCAGCTTGATAAGTAAAAAAAGTAATAAAACATGTATGAAAATATCAAAGTACTCGAGCTCGGTTCGTGTTCGGCTCGATTAAAGTTCGTTCGATCTCACTTCGGTTAATAATCAAATCAAGTTCAAACACATTTTGCGAGGCTCGATAAAAATTAAAAAAAGCTTGAAAAATATTAATTTCGACTTTGCTCGATTCGAATTGACAACCCTAATTAGAATCAGATGACTAAAACCGCAACTAAGACGACATTAAAATAATAACTAGCTAGACATTGAAATATTTTTAATTAAAAAAAATAAACTTCATATATGGGATCATACAAAATCCCCTCGAATTTAACATGGTATCAGAACAAACCCATGCTTGAGCATGGAGGATCCTGATGATGATTAATGAATTGATGAATGACTCAATAATGAGGGCCGGGGCGTGTTGAGATGTCACTTCTAAGTTGTCCCACATTGATTAATTAAGGGAAGAAAATCCACTTTATAAGCCAAATGAGCTACTTATATCACCAATTAGTTTTAGCTTGGATAGAACCCCACTTAGTGGGCTTGAACTCTCTCTCATATTAGGTATGTTTAATGTGTGAGACCGTTTTAAGTCCCCCGAATTTAACATAAGGTAATCGATCCAAATAGGACATCTTTTTTTCTCCCTTATCTACATCAGTTCATCTATATATTAACCCATTCCTTGAATGTTGACACCTATCTATCATCCAAATAATTCTACAGAAAGAGAGAGAAATCAAACCATAGCCATGGCAGAAGGGTTAAAATCCGTGGATGAATGGTTCGGAAATCTGGACCAATCAAAAGAAATCAAGACAAAGCTTCATTTCTATTTCCACGATGTTGCATCCGGAGTCAACCCGACAATGTATAAGGTGGCCCAATCCGAAATCACATCCACTTCTCCCACATCTTTCGGGCTGATCGACATGATAGACAATCTATTGACCGTCGGGCCTGAGCCCAACTCAGGAGTCGTGGGCCGGGCTCAGGGCACGATTGGTTTTGCCGACTTGAATAACCCCGCAATACAGATGGGCCTCAACTTTCTTTTCACGGAAGGGAAGTACAAGGGAAGCACCATAAGCGTGTTGGGAAGAAACGCGATTACTGAAAAGGTTCGCGAGTTGCCGATTGTTGGTGGGACTGGAGTTTTCCGGATGGCGCGTGGAGTTGTTGTTACTAGTACTTATTGTTTCGACGCGACCACTGCTAATGGTGTTCTTGAATACACTATGTATGTCCGACATTATTCGGTGTGAAATATATGCAGATTGCATCATTTTTATGTTATTTTGATATATCGAGAATAAAAAATGTACTATCCTAGCTTGGTTCAAGCTTGGTTTGTACATGTAATTTGATTTTGATGTTTAATTAATGGAGTGTATGCTTATTTGAATTTGAATCTTTGATTATGCTTGACAATCTCAAATGACAATTGGGATAATTGACAGATTGCACCCTAAAATTACACTTCAATAGAACAATGCACCCTAAAATTGTTTTCTGACAGATTGCACCCATGAAATAAACTGCTAAAAAAACACAAGTGTAGGGTGTATTGTGCCAATGGAGTGGAATTACAGAGTGCAATGTACTCATTACCCTTCCAGGTTGTTGAGACTTTTTTTTTTTTTTAATTTAATGGTATTATAATTTTTTCTTTGTACTTTAGTATATATGAAAAAATATGTAATAGAATAAAGGACAAGTTTTCAAAATTTTGGGAAGTGGTCTACACCTATCCCAATTTTTTTTTTGTAAGCCTCTTAATTATCATATTAGGAGTTGTTAGTTGACTTTAATTTGTGGTTACGATTCAATTATTCAATCTAATAGCAGGCTTGGATTTTGCTCGTGTAAAGATGAAAAGACTTATTATATGCACAATAATTAATTAATGAACCATATTGTCAGATTCCATATTTCCACTAAGTGGAAATGTCTATTAGTGGAAACGGCAGGTCAGCCCGCCTTGCCCTGTCAAAGAGTTGGCCGTGGTGGGTTGTGGGCCATCCAGCCCGGCCGGCGCTATTGACAGGTTTATGTATAGAATGATAGATTGAGAGTCAATGAAAACCAAGAAAAGCTGTGACACAGCAAAGAAAGTGCAGTTTGCACAGTTGTTCTCTCTTCTATATAATTTAAGTACTACAAATTTTCATCAAAGACAATTATTGATATACAAGTAGGGGTGGCAATTCGAGTTATCGAGTTATATTCGTGTTTTTATTTCAGCTGGTCAATTTCGTATTAAGTTCAAAACGCATCGAAAATTAAATAAAACTCAAAATATTATGTTTTTAGATACATTCATAAGTACTTCGTTCGTGTAAGTCCTGTTGGGGTTCGGATTTTTCGTGTTCAAGTTTCTTTAAGTCGAATTCTTGTCGGATTATCGTGTCGTGTCAGAATTGTCACCCCAATATACAAGGCTATGTTGTAGAGAAATAACTTTATACCTCATTGTACCAACTCTTAAAAAAAATGAAAAACCAAGACAACATTCTCACAGCAGAAATGTGTCTAGAACATGAAACCAAACAATTTTTCAGCATTTTACGTATATCAAATTGTTGACGTAAAATTATAATTATATTTCTTTTATCTAATTATGTCATGATTTAATTATTCACTTATGAATATTCCTAATTTGGGTCCAAAATAAATTGACCCGTGAGACACAAACTGTTATTGAAAAACCCATTAGACTCAGACTCAAATAACTATTTACGGTCCATGAGGCCTACTATAACCCAAACAGACCACTTTATTACACCAAGTCCATGCAACCTATTATTCCAAATATAAAAAGTCTCTCCATGTTTATTTGTAAGTAAGTTCAATTAATTAACGCGACTTGCATTCATGTGCTCTAGTTCTCTCTCATATAGTCGTTGACTTAAACGCCGCAGAGACCTCCTTGGGACAACACTAGAGAACTCCCCTAGCTTTATGTTGTGTCTTGGAGGGTAGTTCTCACCAGTTTTTTTTTTTTTTTTTTTTTTATTTTCACGAATGAACAACCTGCTTGTTATTTGTTTTGTTCTTACTTTTCCAATTCTTTTAGGTTTTTTTGTTGATTCTTTTAACTTTTAAAATTTAAATTGAGAAAATTTAATTTTTGCCTCTTAAAGAAAATTAAAATCGATAATTTGTTAGAGACTAGTCAGACTCAAGCAGAAGAAATATGCCCTGCATTCTTGGTATGGAGCTTTTAATTTTTTTTTTTATCTAAATCACAAAATACACACAAAAAAATTGCAGCAAAAGGAATTCAAACTCATGCACTTTGGATGCATAATTCCAAGTTGCAAGCATTAACCGATGTGCTAGAACAATTCTTTGTTAAAATACCTTGTCCCAGGAAATTTCCTTCGTTAAACTAAGAAATTAAAAGTAAAATACTTCGGCCCGGACAATTGCTTTCGTTAAAGCATTTTGTCCTCTGCTCAACTTGTCTACAACAATTCAATCTATATAATCCTTTCCTCGATCGGAACCTAACGAGCAACCACCCCATTCTACAGAAAGAGAGAAATAAAGTGAGATATATAGAGAAATCCATAGCCATGGCAGAAGGCCTAAAATCTGTGGACGAATGTGAAGAATTCAATTTAGGTTTCCAGCCACATCCTCCATCTAGAAGCCATCCATCTTTGAAGAGTTGGTGATCAAGTTTGACAAGGAAAGTATGAAGCTTCCCAACAAGCCCACCATTGTTGAAGCTTCAACCACCTACCCTCCCACATCCATCTATAAATAGGTGCTTCATTCTTGATTGTAATCATCCCTTGTAAGTGGAATATCATAGAGAGATCCTTGAGAGTGATCAAAAATCAATCCTTGAGAGATTGAGTGAGTTTTGAGAGTTTTTTTGTGAGTTTGTAAATCTCCCTCAGTAAATCTATTCTTGTGTGAAATAGAATTGGTATTTTTCTCTCAAATTCATCCATTTAGTTTCATAATGATCCTGTGATACCTAACAAGTGGTATCGGGCCGTCCGCATTTGTATTCCGTGGTTGCGCCAAGCGCTCTTACCAAGAGGGTGGTGGAGTAGCGGGGGAGCGGAACATGTTGGGTGGCGATCATCCGGAGAATCCTCTCTCGGTCTCCGAGTGCGATTGGTGTGCGAGGGCACACGTGTGGGTCGCCAAGGGGCGCCGTTGATGCACTTCGGGTGAGTAGACCGTGTGTACGAGGGCGTACACCATCTTGGGTGGGGGAGGATGTCACGCCCGTGACATTGGGGTGTCTTTATGACTCTTGGTGGATTGTCTTTGTGAATGACCGTATGTGGCTTGATCGGGGTTTGTGGGTACGTGTACATGACCCTTCTGGATGTTCGAGCGAGGCCTACCCGGTTAAGTTCGGGAGCTTGTCGCTAGTCGTGACTTGACGGTGAAGAAGGGAATTGGCCATCCCTACCCAAACCCATCGGTCGAGATCTTTGAGCCGCATTCTGATGAGCCCAAGGCAGGCGAAACCAGTGGTTGTCTTGTGGGATAGGCTGGCCGGGTGGACCGGGCGCCGCGGAGCATCGTGTGGTGGCCGAAATGGCTAGGCCCGTGACAAGTGGTATCGAGCCTCGTCGGAGTGCTCGCGGGGAAGTTGCAGAGGTCTGAAATTTCGAGTTTTACAAAGCTTGTTAAAACTCAATTTTCAGCATTCCATTGGATTCCTCTCGTCGATCACGAGTCTGTCGTGTGTTTCGGATCGAAAAACGGACGCCGGACGGCCGTTTGCGAGCTGTCGAATTTCGGAGAAGACAATGAACAGTAATCTCTGCATGCAAATTTCCAGTTAATTACAAATCAGTCCCTGAGTTTTATATTTTTCATTTTTGACCCCTAAACTTTCTGGAAATTTCATTTTGATCCCAAGATTTTCTGAAATTTCATTACGGTCCCTGAACTTTCAGAAATTACAGATTGGCCCCTGAACTTCTTGATATTTCAGTTTGGTCCCTATATTTTCAGAAAATTGCAGATCAATCCCAAATTTTTCAGAAATTGAAATTTTAACCCCAGTGTCTATTCCACCATTTTTGACCATTCCGGACGTGACGGTATACTCCGTTTCGTGAGATTCAATCTCTATCTTTGTGAACAAATTGTTGGAAGGTGAAAATGGCCACGGATGAGTCAACATCATCTTCTGGAGCTATGATTATGCTCAATGCTACCAATTACACGTTATGGAAACCCCGGATGGAAGATCTACTCAATCAGAAAGATTTGTTCGATCCCATAGAGCTAAAGGGTGTTAACCCGATCTTCCAAGTCAACCGAAGTGGAAGAAGTCGAATAAAAAATCTATTGGTCGATCCGACAATGGATTGACCATAGTGTCTTCCACCATGTCGCACAGAGACGACGATATGCCCTCCTCGCGGTTGGAGGACATGTACCAGGCGGGCCAAGACCGCTTCGGAATAAGGCCCTATTGATGAGCGCTTAGTCAACATGAAGTTTGAAAAATGGAACTTCATTTGAGGCATACTAGTGAGTTCGAGCTTGGTAAACCAATTATCGCCTAGGGATGCCACTTGGAGATGAAATGCAAGCTCTCCTACTTCCGTTCACTTCCCGATACTGGGAAACACTAGTTGTTTCTCTCTCGGCAATTCGGCCCCGAAAGCAAACTTACCATGTCATGGTTAAGGATGCCCTATTCAATGAAAGAGGCGGAGGAAAAAAGACATGGGCACGATCGGACCCGTGCCCTTGTGGACGGAAAATCGGGGAGACAACACGGGAAACAACAACGAAGTAGTAGAGGCAAAGGAGAGGCAAAAGTAGGGAAAGATCCACCGATGGCGGAAAAACCAACATATAAATGTCATCACTGTGGAATAGAGGGTCATATGAAGAAGAATCGCTATAAATGGCTAGAGGAGCAAGGTCGGAGGCGGTTCCCAGGCCGAAGAATAAGGGTGGAGAAACGCTAGCTATCATTCCCGGAGATGTAGCACTTTGTTCAACCCATGATGAGACATGCGCTTCATATCTCAAGAGAAGATACGAGAATGGGTGGTAGATCTGCAGCGTCTTACCACGTAACTCCTCACAGGACTACTTCACAACATACAAAGTGGTGACTTTGGAGCGGTGAAGATGGGAAATTCGATTCCTCTGGAATTGTAGGAATTGGTGATATACGAGATAAAGACAAATGTCGGGAGTACAATCACTTTGAAGGATGTCGACATGTGCCCGATCTTGGTGAATCTACTTTCGGGGATTGCCCGGACAAACAGGCTATGATAATCATTTCACCAAAGGCACGTGGAAGTTGTCAAGAGGCACTATGATAATTGCTCGAGGACACATTTGTGGCACGTTGTACAAGACTCATGTGAAAATATGTCGAGATAGCCTCAACATTCTTGAGAAAGAGGCTTCTCAAAATTTGTGGCACGGAGAGACTCCTGTCACATGAGTGAGAAAGGGTTGTCTACCCCGATAAAGAAGAGCTTATCAATGTTGACAAGGAAGACGATCCTTGCAATCATTGTCTATTTGGTAAGCAACAAAGAGTCTCGTTTAGTTCCTCTTTAACGAGAAGATCGAGTTGCTCGATTTGGTGCACTCACGATGTTTGCGGTCCCCTGGAGGTTGAATCACTAGGCGGTAACAAATACTTTCGACATTTATTGACGATGCTTCTCGAAAGTTGTGGGTGTATTTCACGAAGACAAAAGATCGGGTGTTTGAATATTTCAAATTGTTTCATGTCATGGTAGAACGTGAACGGAAACAAGTGAAGTGTCTTGATCGAGATAATGGAGCGAATACACTTCTAAAGCGTTCGATGCCTATTGCAAAACCTATGGCATTCGACATGAGAAGACATCCCACGCACCCTCAACATAACGGTGTCGGCTTTGAAAGAATGAACCTGGACAATCATGGGCGTGTTCGAGCATGCTCGGTATGGGTAAGCTGCTAAGCCATTCAGGGAGAGAAGCGATCGAGTTGCTTGCTGATCAACAGATCACCATCAGTACCACTGAATTTTGAAGTTCCGAGAAACTATGTGCAGGAAGGATCCGTCATACTCTCACTTGAGAGTATTTGGATGTTTAAGATATGCACATGTATCCAAAGAGCTCGGACGGAAGCTTGATGCAAGGACCACTCCATGCATTTTCATTGGCTATGGAGATGAAGAGTTTGAATACGAGTTATGGGATCCAAAGGAGAAGAAGGTGATCAAAGTAGGGGCGTGAGTGTTCCATGAAAGTAAGACAATGGAAGACATTGAAAAGCCCACAATGTCTCGGAAGTCAAATATTGGTGCTCAAATCTCGAGATGCGGCACGAACCGCTCGTGAGAGACGGTGGCGTAGTGCGGAAGATATACCGAAGCGAGAATATGAAGAGGTAGAAGAAGGTGTTGAGCGGGGAGCCACAACCCGCTCTACCAAATGTTCCTATACCATCGAAAGCCAGGATGGTGGTGGATCTCCTCGATTGTTCCAGAAGTTCGTAGGTGCGAGCGAGGGCGGATTCCATCTAGAAGATATTCGAATCCGATTACCTTCTAACTCAAGATGGAGAACTGGAGAGTTTCAAAGTAGTATCTCATAAGGACAAAGAAAAATGGTGCAAGCAATGCAAGATGAAATGGAATCTCTGCAGAGAATTCCACTTATGAGATCGTAGAACTTCCGAAAGGGAAGAAGGCACTAAGAAACAAATGGGTGTTCAAGTCAAGAAAGATGGTAGCGGAAAAGTGGTGAAACACAAAGCTCGCTTGGTAGTCGAGGGATTCCAACGAAAAAGGGAATCGACTTTGATGAGATTTTTTTCACCATGGTCAAGATGACATCAATTAGAGTTATTCTTGGTTTAGTAGCAAGTATGAACTTGGAGCTTGAGCAGATGGATGTGAAGACGGCATTTCTTCACGGAGATCTCAAAGAGATCTACATGGAGCGACGAGAAGGTTTTGAGATTTCGGGTGATAATCTCGTTTGCAAGCTCAAGAAGAGCTTGTATGGTCCGAAGAGCACCAAGCGTGGTACACAAAATTTGACTCGTGTATGGTGAGTCAAGGCTCTGAAGACTAATGCGGATGAATGTGTTTACATTCAAAAATTTGCAGATGGAAATTTCGTTGTTCTTCTACTATATCGTGAGGCGATATTTTGATCGTGGGAAAAGATACAACGAAGATTAGTCACCAAGAAAGAACTTTCGGTCTTTTGACATGAAAGACTTAGGACCGCTCTCAACAGATTTTGGGAATGCGGATAGTTCGAGACGAGAAAAGAACCGGAGGTTATGGCTATCTCGGGAGAAGTATATTGAGCGAGTGCTCGAGAGGTTCAATATGAACAACGCCAAACCAAGTAAGCATTCCATTAGCCAACCATTTCAAGTTGAGCAAGAGTGCATGTCCCTCATCCAGGAAGAAGATCGGGAAATGTCATCGGTGCCATATTCTTGGATTGGAAGTCGATGTATGCAATGGTGTGTACAAGACCGAGATATTGCTCACGCAGATGGGAACATGAGTCGTTTTCTCTCTAACCCGGAAAGGAGCATTGGGAGGCGTGAAATGGATTCTCGTACTTGAAGTGCGTTAAAAATATGTCTTTGTTACGGGGAGCCGATCCCGATCTTGGAGGGCTATCTGAGATCACAGATATGGCGGAGATCCTGACGAGAAAATCAACTTCGGATTTCTCTACACTTTCGCGAGGAGTTTTTCATGGCGGTCAAAGACTGCGAGAAGTGTGTTGCTTTATCCACAATGACGAGTATATTCTTTGCCATTGAAGTGGTAAAGAAATGTTGTGGCTAAAGCGTTATCTCCAAGAACTTGGAATTAAGCAAAAAGATTACAAGGTACATTGTGACAGTCAGAGTGCTCTGGACTTGAGCAAGAACTCCATGTACCATTCCCGTACAAAACATATTGACATTCGATATCATTGGATACGCGAGACGATAGAACGACAACAATTGAAACTCGTTAAGATCTACACAAAGGAGAATCCATCAGACATGTTGTGAAGGTAGTTACACGAGAAAAGCTTGAGTTATGCGAGACATAAGCGGGGATGCTTTGATTCCGGATATGGCTGGAGGGGGAGAATTGAAGAATTCAATTTAGGTTTCCAGCCACATCCTCCATCTAGAAGCCATCCATCTTTGAAGAGTTGGTGATCAAGTTTGACAAGGAAAGTATGAAGCTTCCCAACAAGCCCACCATTGTTGAAGCTTCAACCACCTACCCTCCCACATCCATCTATAAATAGGTGCTTCATTCTTGATTGTAATCATCCCTTGTAAGTGGAATATCATAGAGATCCTTGAGAGTGATCAAAAATCAATCCTTGAGAGATTGAGTGAGTTTTGAGAGTTTTTGTGAGTTTGTAAATCTCCCTCAGAAATCTATTCTTGTGTGAAATAGAATTGGTATTTTTCTCTCAAATTCATCCATTTAGTTTCATAATGATCTGTGATACCTAACAGAATGGTTCGAAAAGCTTGACCAATCAAAAGAAATCAAGACAACGCTTCATTTCTATTACCAGGATGTTCTATCCGGAGAAAAAACGCACAATTTGGAAAGTGGCCCAATCCGATATCATTTCCATTTCTCCCACACCTTTCGGGCTCATCTACATGGTCGACAATCTATTGACTGATGGGCACGAGCCCGACTCAAAAGTCGTGGGTCGGGGTCGAGGGGACGGCTGGTTTTGCCGACTTGCATAATCTTGCCGCTGAGATGGGCCTCAACTTTCTTTTCACGGAGGGAAAGTACAAGGGGAGCACCATCAGCATACTAGGGCGAAACCCGGTAACTGAAAAGTGTCGCGAATTGCCGATTGTTGGTGGTACTGGAGTTTTCCGATTGGCGCAAGGGGTTGTCACTACTAATACTTATTCTTTCGACGAGACCACCAGTAACGGTGTTATTGAATTCACTTTCTATATCAAACACTATTCAGCGTGATTTGATATGCAGAAATGATCTATTTATGTTGTTTTTGGTTTTGCGTGAATAAAATATGTACAATCCTAGTTAGCTCTGTTCAAGCTTTGGTTTGTACGTGTAAAATCGGATGTGTGATCTATTTGAATTTGATGTTTAATTAATGGAGTGCATGTTTATTCAGCTTTGATGCTTTAAATTGATTGCATTCGACAATCTAATTAGTTTTCAAGACTTAATTAGTTAAGAGCTTTTTTTTTTTTGAGAAAAATTAGTTAAGAGTTTAAAGGTGTTGTTAAAGATACTTTACATAACTTCGGCTAATTCCACCTTTGTGCCCCTCTAAATCCGCCTCTGCTTGGAAGTCGGGCGCGAGGGGGCGAGACGAGAAATACGATGCAATTGAATACCATCATAATTAGTTACGTAAAATTACAATGATGTGCCGATTAAATTTCCCAACATCTTGTGTGCTTTTGTATCATATCCCCAAGAACTTAATCTTGGATGTCCCTCGGCATGTTGAACAAGCAAAACAATTGGTGCATAATTTGGAAAGAAAAAAGGAATTAATGCCGACAAGATTAGGAACGAGCAATATCATATTCTTCAACGACCTCAATTTCTTTGTCGTAAATTAGTGGATTGTCATAACACTATCTTCCTCGTCAAATTTTAGCATTTTTGATACTCATAAATTGAAATTGTTTGTCACCTTCCTTAAATCATCAAAGATAGGTGGTCCATCATAACGATAAACGATCAATCTCTTCGTCAAAGTTTGGAGGTTTTTCGATACCAACATTTGTTAAACTGTCGTCGCTTTTTCATTAAAAATTGATTGTCCATTATGGCCACCATCTTCAAAATAATGAGAGATTAAAACATTCATGTCCGCATAATAGGTTTTCAACAAGGTGAATTAGATGTGCACAACATCATAGACAAACTCACAATCACCAAGAAATCGTTTTCAAGAAGCCTCTTGATTTCTTAATATTGGATCCGCACGATATCAAATTATTTTGCCAATATTTTTAGTAATCCTCATGAACAATATTTTTAGTAGCTCTCATGAAAAATATTGATTTTCTTCTTCCAGAGTATTACACCTAAAATATATTAATTGTCTCCTTGAAAAGTATCAAACAGTGACGTAATATTAGACAGTTGCATAGAGCCATTAGAACCCTCAAAAGTATTAGTTTTTCCCATTAAAAATATTAGTAATCTATCGGGAAAGTATAATTAGTATCCCCTTTGAATAGTTTTTTTAGTCATCCTCATGAAAAATATTGATTTTTTTCCTCAAAACTATTAGTATTCATCCTAAAACTTATAATTTATAGTCTTATTGAAAAGTATTAGGTTTTCCGATTAAAGTTATTTTAATATTCACCCTCAAAAGTACTAGTTTTATCATATAAAGTATTAATAGTTCCCCATAAAAGTATTAGTTCCCTCCTTAAAGTATCAATAGTCATCCTGTAAAATATTTAGTAACCCCCCTAGAAACTATTAGTTTTTTCTCTGAAAAATATTAGTAGTCCTCGAAAAAAGTATTAGTAGTCCTCCTAAAAAATATTAGCAGTGAATTGGTTGTTGTAGTGTTAGTGGTTGTGCTAGTAAATGAATTGGACCGACTGTGGGTCGGGTATTTGAATCCTTCTAACGAATTAAATCCGTTAGATGTCTGACAGGAGCTAACATCATAAAAAATAATAGGCCGACAGTAAACACCCTATGACGACAGAGTCAACACACGAAAGACTAAAGTGAGTGGAAACAAGCAGTCGTCAAGACGAAAGACTAAAGTGGATCGAGTGAGCCAACATACAAAAAAGTAGAATAACGCGGATGGAAAACTAAAATAAAAAATTACATAAGCTTTAACTATATATTTCTTTTTCAATTTGTTAAAAGTAAAATACCTTGGCCCCGGAAATTTCCTTCGTTAAAATAAGAAAAAGTAAAATACCTTGCCCCGGACAATTCGAGTTACGTTAAAGTATTTTGTCCTGTCTAACATCAATTCATCTATATATAATCCTTTCCTTGAAACTTAATTAGGCATCATCACATTAATCTACAGAAAGAGAGTAAAATAGAACCATATATAGCCATGGCAGAAGGTGCCTCTCCCAATAATCTCTGCCCCAAACCCGTGGACGATGATTGGTTCGAAAAAGTGGACCAATCAAAAGAAATCAGAACAAAGCTTCATTTCTATTTCCATGATAATGCAACCGGAGAACACCAATCAGTGTGGGTAGTGGCCAAATCCGAAATCACTCACATTTCTCCCACAAATTTCGGACTCATCTACATGGTCGACAATCTAATGACTGTTGGGCCCGAGCCCAGCTCAGAAGTTCTGGGCCGGGTTCAAGGCTCGCCCGGTTTTGCCGACTTGAATAATACTGCATTTGCGCTGGGCCTCAACTTCGTTTTCACGGAGGGCAAGTACAAGGGGAGCAGCATATGCGTGTTGGGGAGAAACCCGGTACTTGAAAAGGTTCGCGAGGTGCCGATTGTTGGTGGTACTGGAGTTTTCCGAATGGCACGTGGGATTGCTATCACCAGTACTTATTTTTTGGACGAGCCCAACAATAATGTGATTCTTGAGTACACTTTGTATGTCACACATTATTCGGATTGATATATGCATGCATGATTGCATGCATGATTGCATGCATGCATGTAATATTTGGATCCTTTTGTGCATGTTGATGTTGTTGTGGTTTTAATTTCGAGAATAAATATGTACTACCATCCTCATAAGCATTGTTCAAGCCTAGGTTTGTACATGCAAAATGGGAAATTGTACGTACGATCTATTTGAATTTGATGTTTAATGGAATGTATGGTTTATGAACTTGATGTAATGCTCTTGAATATTGTACTATATATTAAATGGATCTAAGAATATCCTGTTGTTTTGTTAGGCTTCGGCCATAAGTGGTGCGTGAGAGGATGCAATTGGAATTGGAGTTGTTGTTTGATCAATATCAACCTTGCATTTATGTTTGAGTTGTACCGACCGTTGGATTTTAAAGTGGTGCATCTACTGTCTGTTTTAAAATCGGTTTGAATTACCATAATTCTTAATTTTACTGTATTTATGCTAATACTATATATATTTGATGCAGTATCCTGACAATCATAGTTTAGTATATATAATTTTTTATGTCTCATTTCAATATCGTTGTAATATTATTTTTATATATGTTGCTTATTTGTGAAATTGCCTACTTGTGTAATCATACTAATCTTTAATTTTTAAGTTCTGCTATTTTTTTTTTGAAAGGTTTTTAAGTTTTGCTATTAAATATATATTAATTAGTATGTTCATTCTGCATTCATGGTGCATGAACCGGCCGTTGTTACATCAAATATTTTTGCTTAAGAAACTATTTCAAGTTTTCATTAAACAACTCATGCATTCTCGTTCCCTCTCTACTGAGTTCGTTTAGCTCAATCCATGTTTTTCTTTTTTTTTTTAAAAAAAAAGAGAATGGATGAACAAGAACCATCCATGCAAGAGTACTAATAGGACGTTGAATTTGCAGTTGTTTTCAATTGCGTGTGGGATTTATTTTAAGTATGTTGGTTAGAGATTTGTTGTAATCTTATTGTATATAATTTGTCTTTGGATTATTTATGAGTTAAGAGTGATCAAGACTTCCCTGTAATATGTGTATTAGACTAAGGGTGATCAAATGGAATCGAAATTGGATTTTAAATCGGAATCGTAACTGCGGTCATGAATGGTTCCAAAACCAAAATCGAAATCATGTAGCACGGACAATTATTGTACTTTTGGACAATTTCTCATATGGAGGCAAAGTTAGTAAGTAATTCAGAGTCGCACTCTGATGATTAGGATTTTGTGATTATTTTGGGTTATTGAATTTGGGGGTGACAATTACAATCAATCAAATAGCCAAACTTGGATGATAATTTTTTAGTTTTACTATAATATGTATGTTTCCAACATCATAAATCAAAGAATAGTATATAACCAAAAATAAATTGATTAGAATCACCTATAAAAAGTGAATTTATTTTATCAAAATTAAATTTAAATGAAAGAATCATATTTCACTAAAATTTGGAATGTTTGTTATGCAAATAATAATATTACAAAAATATCAATCGATGTTTATCAATAGTTCATGTATTTTTATTATTATTTATCGGTTGTAATTTGATTGCAATCAATCAAATAGTCAAACTTCACAGCAGTTATTCAATTTACCATAATCAATGAATTTTTCCAATAATTGCAATTAGTGTTTAATGTATAACCAAAAATAAATGAGAGAATTTCATAACAGGGTCTATATTTAAAAATGTGATTTTGGTTTTACTAAATATATATATATATATATATATGTATATATATACTTAGGGTAAATATATATTATTAAAATAAACTTATTACATATTTATGCGTTATAGAAATATATAATTTTATTTTATAATAAATTGAAGAATAATTTAATTTCTAATTCATATTTACTAAGCTCGTTTAGGTTCAATTAAGCTCAAAAACGTTTGTGAGCCTTCAATATAATGAATAAATTCTGGATCAAGTCCGACTTGATAATAAAGGAGTAGTGCTCAAACTCTCAAAAGCTCAGGTCGGTTCGGTTCGATTGCCATTTGCCGCCTAGATAATTATATTGTTTTACTTTGTTTAAAAATAAATCAACTAGTGCAATTTTCGCCATGTTGGTACGTCTACATTAACTTGTATATATATACTAACAAACATATTTTCAAATATATTTTTCCGCTATTTTGCACTTGCTAAAAACAAAATTAGATATTTTTTAATGGAAAACAAAAAACAAAATAGTCATATATGTCCAATATCTTTGTAATTATATGATTAATTTTGTTTATCTTAATTATAGTATGTATTGACATTTTAATTTAGGTATGTATGATTAGTACTAAATACTATACATCTGAATTTAGAAAGATTTAAAAAAGAAAAAGAAAAAGTAGTTCGTTTATCGATATTATTGTAATTGATCATTAATTTTGTCCATTTTAATTTTGGTATGCATTAAAAATCTAATTTATATATGATTTCTCAGTATTAAATATTGTATTAAATAAATTCCAAAAGATTTAAAGAAAAATATGAAAACGAATCTGCATTATTGGTTCGATCGTCATAATTGTACTATACAATTTATCTTTTTTTTTCAAAGTATCAATTTGATAAGATTTTATTCATATATTGATGGAAAAAGAATATAATGTTATTTCAGATTTGGAAAAAATATGTACGAGTGTGTTGATAAATAAAGTATATTAATGAGTTGTTATACTTGAAAATTATATATTTTGACTGTATTGTAATATCTATATATCTATAATGAGTCAGTATATCTTAACGTGTACAATGTTTATGTTATATTCAAATCTATATATACGGACGTCAATACAACTTATCCGCTATTAAAGATGCAATTTTTGTGGAACTAATCACCATCATTACAGATTATTCAACGCAGGTTGATATGAATACAAGTATCTAATTATTAGAGGTGTCAAAATGGGCTCAGACCGACGGGCCGCACTGTAATTTTGGAGTCTCGAAAAAATTGCACCTATGTGTCTTGTAATTGTGATTGACCGGTCATTTCATCATTTCATGTATATTTTTCATGAGTTGGGTCTCAAAATAGATGTCCACTGGAATTTCGTCATAGCCCAACCTAAATTTTTTCCTTGGCTCGACGAACCAGCACACGTCGACCCATTTGACAATTCTACTAGTTATTATAATAGCACGTACATCGCTTGGGGTCCTCATCTAGTATTGTTCAAAGTGCTTACAACATTTTACACAACACTTAGACAGGCTGTGCACTAAGTTTCTATTTCATGTACTGTCGTGGCCCTACAAATTATTTGGGGGCGCAAATTGTATTGTCCCTTTATAAACTTGAATTTTGATAGTAAACCCCCACATAAAAGTGGAGTGAGCCGACAAATAAAAGTAAAGTGAGCAGCATGAAAAACTTAAAAATATTATATAATTTATATATAATTTTTTTTTTCAATTTCTTAAAGTAAAATACCTTGCCCCGGGAATTAACCTAGTGCTCTAATGGTTGAGACATATGTTGTAAGGATAAATGACCTAGG
Source organism: Rehmannia glutinosa (assembly GCA_016081115.2). Taxonomy (NCBI): domain Eukaryota; kingdom Viridiplantae; phylum Streptophyta; class Magnoliopsida; order Lamiales; family Orobanchaceae; genus Rehmannia; species Rehmannia glutinosa. Next base: position 26,936,840 of record CM071929.1, on the reverse strand, counting down.
TTTAATCTCATATGAGTGCGTATATCCCCTCCCCAAATTCCCTCCATTGTACTCAAAAAAAAAAAATTACCTTACCCCGGGCAATTGTCTTAATTGGTTAAAGAAAGAAAAAGTAAAATACCTTGCCCGAGGCAATTGCCTTCTTTAAAGCATTTTGATTTTTGCCCTTGCTCAACTTTCACGCTTCATAATCAACTTTTAATTAGACATTTAATTGCATTTTATATTATCCCTTGCAACTGCTTTCGTGAAACACTTAAACCTTTTTAAACTATTTTCACAGTACTGTATATATGTAGTCACTTAAAACCTTTTTAAATTATTTTCACAGTACTGTATATATGTAGCAAATTTCCATTTAAACACAGTGCCTAATGGTGTCGCATAAGCCATGTCAAAACATGTAATAATCCGAACCAAAATTTACAATTTCAAAAAATAAATCATTTCAAACATATTTCAAACTTTTTCTCTTATTTAGTTTTGAGTATATTATATTGTTTTATCAAATATTTCCGTTTTGAATTATTTGGTGGCAGTTAATGTTCACTTGGTTTTATACCAATGATTTGGGCTTCCTAGACTTGAGTTTTGTGTTGTTTTTGATTATTTTGAGTCATTTGAGTAGCCAATCCATGTTGAGAGCTAATTATATTGAGTTTATAGTCATAGTAATGAATCGTATATCAAAAGAAGTACAAACGAGCAAACAACGAGAGATTGATTTGAAGAAACGTCCAAACGCGTCTGAAATTTCCATCACTGGCAGCGTTTCGTATTTTGGCCATAACTCTCTCTACAAAATTGATATTGAGGTGATTCAAGTGGCTATAGAAAGCTAAGAGATAGGGCTACAACTTTGATGAAGACACAAAAAGCAAATTCGGACGTTTGGATGGCGCCACAGCGCGAATAAGAGGCGCTGCAGCTGCGGCCGCAGCGCCCAAAACGAGCGCCCGCAGCGCCTGGGAGTGTTTTACGGGCGCTGCAGCGCCCTCCTTAGCTGCAGCGCCGGGTCAAAAAGTGGGCAGTGTGGGTTTGTGTTTTGCGCTGGCTGCAGTCATTTTATTTTGGGAGGCGCTGCAGCGCCTCATGGGGACAAAACAATGAAAGTCCGATTTTTGGATCTAAAAGGAGGGTACTATAAATAGATACATGGGAGGCTTCATCTAGGGCATGGAGGACACTTGGGGATACACCCAAGAACACAAGAAATACATCAACTTCATCAAGGAAGAACCAAGGGAAGAATCGGGTCGAATCGAAGCTTGAGGATTGAAGATCAATCGAGAGATTATCCATTTCCCTAAGTTTTCTCATTCTTTGTGCTTTAATCTTTTATTTTAGCTTGTCATGAATATGAACAATTTGTCTATGGGTTGTTTATTTGTAATGAGTAGCTAAACTTCTTGTGATTTTCGGGTTTTGGAAGTAGATTAGTTGAACTCTTGTTGAATGTTTTAATCTTAATTGAAGCTATTGTCTTGAAGCCTATTTGAGTACTTTGTTCTTATTCTTGTTTTATCATTTGGCCGATGATTTAACATGTTTGATATATTGATTCATAATTCGAGAGATGAGTTTCGATATTAGATCTTGAGTACTTGACATGAATATTTGCATAATCGAGAGGTTTGTGAATATTTGTGAGGATATATGATCTTTTGTGCATTTGGGAGTTGTTATCTTATGTTGAGTAGAGATGCTAAAGATGTAGATATTTCAATCTACACTTTATATACATCTCGAGAGGGAGGATAAAATACCATTGTGATCGTCTTATAGGTGTAGTGATAATAACTTTGACTTTGATTAAATCGGGACAACAAGAGGAATATTAATTGAAACCATAACCCGAATCCATTTCATTCCCTGGATAATTCCACTATTCTTAGTATCTTGTGTTTTGTGGTTAATCTTGTCTTTACTTCTACAACAATTACCAAATTTCGATCGTCTAAATAAAAATAAGACTATCTTAGTTCAATACTTAGCGCATAAATTTATTAGTCTCCGTGGATACGACCTTGCTTACCCTATTCTATAAACTACACCGTACACTTGCGGTGAAGCTAAAAATAAGGCGATCAGTTAAATTTGCGTTTTTAGAATTGAACTATCGGATCTTTGGAGGAAATTAAACTAAGTAAAATATATTCAACATAATGAGTAAATTATAAGGGCCGGAAAAGTGGAAAAATATTTAAGAATAAGGGCCAAACTTTATCTTTCCCCCTTGTATCCAAGACCGAAACTGGTACATCAGGAAGTTGCACGATTAAGATTGCCAACCTCTAAGAGTCACGGGACTACAATTACAATTAGGGATAATTACAAAAAGTACCCTTGCGGTTTGTCCTAATTACAGAAAATCCCGTCTAACTTTAAAACTTACAAAAAGTAACCCTGAGGTTTGATTTAGTATTAAAATTAAGGGGTAATCTGCAATAATTTTACAAATATGAAGGGGGATTTTGAAATATATTTCAAACCTCAGGGGTACTTTTTGTAAGTTTTAAAATTAGCTGTTTTTTTTGTAATTAGGTCAAACCTTATGGGTACTTTTTGTAATTATCCCTTACAATTAAGCCGACTTTAAGATTGGAATAACTTTTTTTTTAAAAAACAAAAACAAATATGATAAATGATTCCCAATTGGACTATTTTATTATCATTGTCTACATCAATTCATCTATATATTAATCCTTTTCTTGAAACCAAGCCATCATCTCATTCTACAGAAACAGAGAATTTAATAAAGTGAGATATATAGAAAAAACCATAGCCATGGCAGAAGGCTTAAAATCCGTGGATGAATGGTTCGAAAATCTGGACCAATCAAAAGAAATCAAGACAAAGCTTCATTTCTATTTCCACGATGTTGCATCCGGAGACAACCCGACAATGTATAAGGTGGCCCAATCCGAAATCACTGACACTTCTCCCACGTCTTTCGGGCTGATCGACATGATCGACAATCTATTGACCGTCGGGCCTGAGCCCGACTCAGGATTCATGGGCCGGGCTCAGGGCACGATTGGTTTTGCCGACTTGAATAACACTGCAATCCAGATGGGCCTCAACTTTCTTTTCACGGAGGGCGAGTACGAGGGGAGCACCATAAGCGTGTTGGGGAGAAATGCGGTTACTGAAAAGGTTCGTGAGTTGCCGATTGTTGGTGGCACTGGAGTTTTCCGAATGGCGCGTGGAGTTGTCGTTACCAGTACTTATTCTTTCGACAACACCACTGGAAATGGTGTTATGGAATACACCATGTATGTCACACATTATTAAGTGTGATATATATGCAAATTGTATCTTTTTTATGTTGTTTTGATGTTTCGAGAATAAAATATGTACAATCTTAAGTCTGGTTCAAGCTTAGGTTTGTACATCATGTAATTCGATTTGATGTTTGATTAATGGAATGTATGCTTATTTGAATTTGATGCTTTGATTACATTGGACAATATATTGATATGGCAAAATTAAAAACCATATAACATTTCAGGTAACAAAGTAAAAAGTCGCACAAACTTCACATGACAAAGTGTAATAACTTTAGTAAAGATTTGATCGAAAAATAATGCCTATAACATGAAAGAATATTAGGAGCATGCTCCATTGTCGGTGGTCCATATATAACAGTGCAAAATTCGTGTAGTAAGTGTAACAAAGTGTGTGTATATATATATATATAGGGATTGGTTCAAATGAGACCAACCCCTTTAGGTTAGTCCATAAGAACACTTATGGACTCTTGATTTAAAATTTTAAATGGTGTAGATCATTTTAGTTAATTTAGGCATATAAGGGTATAATTGTACTTTTATATTTAATTAGTTATGTTAATTGGAAAGTTATTAGCTATTTTTAAGGAAACATAATCCTACCTTTTGATTCTGATTTTTAAGGAGGAAAAATTATCAACTTCAAATATTTTTTTCAAAATTGATACTTATTTCCGCCATATTTGTGAACAAATCGTTTTATTGTATACTTAGTTCGATGGACTTATATTTTAGTCATGTTTTATTGTATATTTAGTTCGGTGGATTTGTATATTTGTTCATGGAATCGTATTCTTAGTTATATAGGTAGTTTAGTAAATTTGTATACCTAGTTACTGGGATTTGTATACTTAGTTCAATGGAATTGTATACTTAGTTATATAAGTAATTAAGTGTAATTGTATACTTAGTTAAATATTTCTGTATACTTAGTATTATTTTAATGTATAGTTAGTTCAATGTAATTGTATACTTAGTTAAATATTTCTGTATACTTAGTAAAGTTTTAATGTACAGGTAGTTTAGTGTAATTGTATACTTAGTTAATTTATGTATACTTAGTAATATTTTAATGTATAGTTAGTTTAGTGTAATTGTATACTTTTCATTAATTGTTGCACGATTTTGTTGCCATATTTGAATAAATTGCAGGTTCGAATGGGAAGAGAGAGAAAGGAAAGATCAATACAAAATCACGTCCCTAATTTTTAGGAAGCGGTTACTATATTTAATTTCCTGGATTCCTATTTTATCCCTTCTCATTTGTATACTTACTTATGAAATGTTGTATATATTGTAATATATCTTGGCCATTGATTTACTATTTGGATGGTGTAGATTTAGTCTTATGGACTAACCTAGGAGGGTGGTCTCACAGGATCCCCTTCCTATATATATATATATACAAAATAACCTATAGTTTCGATGATATAATTTCGTCTTATTTAGTTATAATAGTTTATAAGACGGAAGGGATCAACCTTTGTTATTTAATGATAGAGGTTTGTGTTGTTAGGATGATTGACCCGATTTATTCTTTTTCCTATTTTTACTCGATTGTAGTTTAAAAAGAAGTTTAGTTATTGCTTTTTAGTACTTGACCTATAAGCATTTTGCTAATCTGGTACCTGACATTTCCAAGTTATCAATTACCCATACTTCATATTTTTTTATAAATTGGTACATATTCACTTTTAAGAACGAAAATGTCCCTAATTTTTCTATTTTTGTTAAAAAGTTAAGTTTTAATTAGAATTATTAAATTTAATAAATAAAATTAATTAAGAAATGACTTACTATTTTTTAAATTAATTTTTTTTTTAAATTTGATTAAAAACTAATTAAAAATTAATATATTAATAAAAAATGCTATAATTTTCTTATTTACTATCTTAATTTTAATTTTTTAATTATTTGATTTTCATTTTATTTTTGAATATTAGTTAACTAAACTAAATTTTCTTTTAATTAAATTTTAATTTATGTTTATTAATTTTCTAATTTAGCGTAATTAATTTTATTTTTTCTAAAAATTCCTTAATATTTTAGAAACTTATTTTTTAATTAAATTAATTAAAATTTTAATGATTTGATAATTTAATAAGTATACTCAAAAATCTATTTTGAGTATATTTATGTTTCTTGAGGATATTTTCGTCCTTAAAATGAATAAGTACTAATTTATTTGAAAAAAATATGAAATATGAGTATTAAATTAATAACTTGAAAATGTTCCAAACTATCTATATACTAGAAAAACACCCGTGTGTTACACGGGATTTGTCCAAAAAATAAAATTTTAGTGTTTCAAATTTGTTTGTGATAGTTAGAGGAGACCTAAAATACTGATTACAAAAAAATAAATTTGAAAGCTACATACATATTATATAAATATATTGAATATATTTTTAAAAACTCGTATATAAAATATACGATTTGCCAATTAAATATTGATTGGATTAAATATTGAGTGAATTAAACTTGCCGGATATACATACATATATTATATATATGATTGGATTAAGAATTACTTTTGCCGATTAATTTGCATGCGGTCAAAATTAATTCAATTTTTTTTGTTGTCTTTTATGGTCTTTTAGGAAAGAAAATCAACCATAATTAGAAGCCAAAAAAATCAATTTATCCAAATTGATAGTAAATCAATTTGTCCAAATATACGGAAAATAAATTGAGTCAATAGTTTTATACGAAAAATAAATTAATACGTTATACGGAAAATCAATTGAGTCAACTTATATACGACAATAAAGAAATTTAATTAATACATCAATATTTGATTGGATTAATTTTGATAAAATCATTTGAGTCAATAGTTATATATGGAAAATTAATTAATACATTATAAGGAAAATCAATTGAGTCAATAATTATATACGTAAATACAGAAATTTAATTAATAAGTTGATGATAAATTCATAGTAATAAATTTATAATTGGAAGAATAAGGTGGTGACATAGTTTACCACATGGCCAAATATAAAGATGACACATGGATTTGGAAGACTAAGGCGTTGATATGCGTACCAAATTGCAGAGGTAATGACATGTGACAACTTATTTTTTCTTTTAGTATATAGGGTTGATTAAGATAATAAAAATATCAATAACCTAAAAAAGTTTATAGGACGGAGACCAACAAACGGTCCGTGCAAATTCGATATCGGTAGAAACTTTTTAGCTCTATTTTAAGGAACAAGACATTTGAGAGAGAGAGTTGGGACGGTGAAGTGGAAGATAAGGTCGCCATCGAATTTGCACTCTCAGTGAGGTTTCTCTAAAACCCTTCTCATTTGTAAAGTTTCTGTTTTTTTTTTCTCAGTCGTCTTTTTTTCTTCTTGCAATTACTGCTGTTCTTATCTTTCATCCATTTCATTTTTTTTTTAAAAAGAAAATTCCGCTTGATATACAATTCACTTTTTCTTTCGGGGAGGTTTTTCGCCAAGTGGGTTTCTCTAATTTCATTCAGATTGTCTTTTGGTAAAACAAAGCTGTTATCTTTCTGTATTTTGTTTTAATAAATAAGGTTATGGAGTTTTAGCTTAAAGTTAGCTAGCTTTATATTTTTCCCTTTTTCCATTTTTGTGAGTTATGGGTGATGCTATTTCTTCTGCAAATTTGATTTGGATTGATGCTGGGCAGCACTAAATGGCGGACAATTAGTCAAAGAATGGGCTGGAATTCAGCAATTTCCTGTAGCCACTCAGGAGAAATTGGTTGACTTGTTGGCAAAACTAAAGAATCAGGTTCAGGATCCTTGCTTGCTCTTTGCTTATGACATAGACACTGCATTGCATACCCTATGGTTACCAGAAAAGATGCTATATTCTAGAATTTGAGTTTTAGATTCCTATGTCAAAAATGAAAAGAAAATCTAAAAAGTTGCCACTTTGTTAGTTTTGTTTTATTTAAGTTTATTATTCTGCGGTTAATTGTTCCATGGCTAAATTGAGGTGGCTCTATCGACAGACATTTGATGTACATTGAGTTATTTTTTTGTAGAACGTCGACACGTTAACAATCCTTGTGATGGGGAAAGGTGGTGTTGGTAAGTCTTCCACCATTAATTCTATTATAGGAGAACGGGTGGTCACCGTCAGCGCTTTTCAGGTATATATCCTAAAAAACCATGTTTCTCTTTTTCTTCTTTTACATAATTATTGTTAATGTACAATGTGATTTTCAAGGAAAATGTCTTGTATTTTATTTCAGTCAGAAATTCCAAGGCCGGTGATGGTTTCACGGTCACGAGCAGGTTTTACATTGAACATTATCGACACCCCAGGGCTCGTTGAAGGAGGATACGTCAACGACCAAGTATTTGATTCCATAAAAAGGTTTGAAGCAGTTGAATATTATTGGGTTTATTTTCTCCAGTTACAATTTTACAGTTCCCAAACCTTTTTCTGTCATTTAGACCTCTTTTGAGCAAAAGATGACTTGTTTGTTGCTATAATAAATGTATATTTCTTTGTTCAGCTTTCTGGGCAGGTTCCTTATGACGAAGACGATAGATGTTTTGCTGTATGTGGACCGTTTGGATGCATATAGAGTGGATGATTTGGACAAACAGGTTGTGAAAGCCATTACTGATAGTTTTGGCAAAGAAATATGGCATAAAGCAATGGTTGTCCTTACGCATGCTCAGCTCTCACCTCCAGATGCATTGACTTATGAGGAGGTCTTTTCCAAGAGATCGGAGTCTCTTTTGAAATGTGTTCGACAAGGAGCTCGTATTAGCAAAAAGGATGTCCAGGTACGCTCTCATTTTGTATCATTTACATTTTTCCTCTTCTTAAAGAAAACTCGTTTTCTATGATACACTTCAGATACCTATATGACAAATTTCATTCATGAGTATATTTTTTTGCTCGAGAAAAAATGGTTTACTGGGGTGGCAAAGGAAAAATTATTGTCCCCTTAATTTTCTTGTGGGATTCTTCTTCTTTAGCTTGCCAGGAGGTTAGAAAACTATTTAACTTGAGTTGGTTTTGAGGTGGTGAATGTTTAATAGATATGTTGTTTTTGACCTTTAACTTTAGATAGTATTATAATTTTCTTCATTTTTACTCTGGATTTGGACTATTTGGACATTATAATTTTGTTACAGCTGCACCGCTATAATCAACTCGGGCTGAAGACATAATAACTTGATCCAAGGTTGATTTCTGTCAAGTGCAACTGAAATAGCCTTAGTGAGTGTAATGCAAATTTAATACGGAAACAGGATTCAAGATGATTTTGGACTAAAGCAATTGAACTAGATTTATTGGGTATAACATAACCTGTTTAGGCTTTCTTGTATGTAAATGCATCTTTGGTGATTTAGGTAATTTTGTAGGGATAGTTTTGTCCTTCAGACAATCATATATTAATGGTCGTGTATCGAACTTATCTAAATTCCTGTGAAATTAATGAAATGTTTATCCTTATGATTCAAGGCCAAGGCCAGATGTGTCTCCATGTGCTGTCATAGAAATGGTGACTTTTCGCAGAAGCTCGAGAAAAACTACATTTTTGTCCAAAAGCGATCCACACCTTAGTTATTGATATTATCAGAAAGCAGTACATTATTGTTGATCTAGTCCAGACATGATTTTTCTTATCCTTAGCTCTATTGACGAGAGCAGTGTTTTGAAAAAGCGAAGCCATTGAGCGTGTTCTGGAGCTGAGTGTAAGACCTAAAAGTGGGGCTGTGCATCATCTTATTTAATTTCAAACCTTAGAAAATAAGAAATAAAAATTGATTAAAAATTTGGTATGAAAATTATTGTGAATAATAATCATTGAAAAAGGCATAAATAGAAATAACCTTTAGGAAGAAAAATATAAAATTGAATAAGATATTCTATATTGTTAGTTACAAATGAAATAAAAACACGACAAATGAAGGCCAGAATAAAAAAAGCTAATAAAAACAGAACAATTTGTTGATAATTATCCTAGAAAAGGACATGCAAGTCCTTCTAAAATAACATGAAGTTATTATGTTTATGGAAAATGTTAGTATGTAATTGTGGTATAAGAGGACAAACAAGTCCTAAAATAACATGAAGTTGCCACCGGTATTACTCTTCAGTGAAGGGGCCCGGGTTCGAACCTCTGCAATGATGGGGGTCGATTTGAAAAAAAATAATAATAACATGAAGTTGTTATGTCTATCAATGAATGCTATGTGTGTGGGCGTTGAAGCTAGCAAATGGTTCAATTTCAATGCATGTTGGATCATCACAACATCGAATGGCATAATGGTAACGAGATGATTTTTGGTTCAAAAGAGTGATTTGTGGAATGCCTCGAGGGAGAAATATGCTATGATGGACTTATAAATTTATGTAAATGCGCTTCTTTGAAACTTTTACTTTCAAGTGGTCATAGGTTTGAGTTCTTTATCAAAACTCCATGTTAGTTTGATGGTAAAAAAAAAAAAAGTGGTAATAGGGGTTTCGGTACTTGATGAACTTATTAATAACAAGATTTTGGTTTTGCATAGTAATAACAAGATTTTGGCTCTCATTTCACCCACCATTCTCTCCGTGTTTGTTTCCACATTGTTTATGTTTTGCATCAACATAACATTGAGATCATTTTTGGGTTTCCATTGCTCTTACTCTAACTATGGTGCTGTTGCTGTTCTTAGAATTTTGCTATACCCGTTGCGTTGGTTGAGAACAGTGGGAGGTGTAACAAGAATGAACATGATGAGAAGGTAGATTCTTTTTAATAGCCTCCCTTTTCATGAGAGATTTCTTATTTTAACTTTTAGGGATAATTACAAATACTACCCTTGAGGTTTAGCCTAATTACAAAAAAACTAGTTATCTTTCAAAATTACAAATACCCTCCTTCACATATGTTTCTATCTTACAAATTGCACCTATTGAGGGGGTGTTGTGGGGTTACCTGTCTAACAAATACAAACCTCAAGGGGGTGTTTGTAATTTAAAAGATAATCTTTTTGTAATTAGACTAAACTCGGGTACTTTTTGTAGATATCCCTAATATTTTAGTATAAGTTCGTGAGATGATTTTTTGGATTCCAGATCCTTCCAACTGGTACTCCTTGGATTCCTAATGTAGTCCATGCTATCACGGATATCGCCTTAAATGGACACGGTGGTATTCTCGTAGACCAGAAGTTGATTGAAGGGCCAAATGCTAATGACAGGGGAAAGTTATTCATCCCTTTAATCCTAGCATTCCAAGTAAGCTCTCAGTTTTTTGTACATTTTGATGGTAGTCCTGTTATGTTTTTGGTAGAAAATTTTTAAAGAGCACAATGTGATGCCTTTTCTCGCCTTCGTATTACAGTACTTCTTCGTCATCAAACCAATTCAGAAGCAGATCAAATACGATGTTTCTAGAGAGACCATACCTTCATGGGCGTAAAAATAGTCGGTAGCTAGCGAGTTGAGGATATATTCTTGTTTTTTTTCTTTTTCCCCCAACTATTCTGCGCCTGCTCGCTCATTAACCTTTTTGTCAATGGTGGTGCATCTTAGCATCTGTTAGTTGAAGTGAATTGAATAGATAAATACTCTAAGGACTCGTTTGGCATTTCTGATGGGATTAGATACATAGTGGGAATTGAATTGGATTACACTGTTCATGTATTATATAATGCCGTGTAATTTTATGTTTGGGGTTTGAGATTGAGGTCCTTTTTTAGAAGGAATTGAATTTTTCTTGTTTGGCATTATTGACTATGAATGATAAAACTTTGAAATGTCTTAATTACCCTTGTAATTTTTAAAGGAAAAAATAGCAATCTACAATCTCCATCTTCCAAATCGTGCACTCCGGGTATGCAAAGGAAAACCCCAATTGAAACAGTTCTTGAGATCGAAAAAAACCTCTGGCGATTTTTCCGAAATTTAATGATGATTCAACCATTTATTGATGATTCAACCACCAATTTATTGGTAATCTTTGGTCAATAATGCCTAAATTATCGTTATACTCATTAACAATAATGCCTAAATTTTGTTTTCTTTCAAAGTAACATTTATGATTAATTATGAAACTTTGAATTTATGATTAATTATGAGTTTTCTAATACATTCTTTAATATGTGCGTTTTTTCCTAAAAAAGACACTTATTGTGAATAGGAGGAGTACTAAAATAGAATGTATTAACAAAATATCACTGCCCAACAGAGTTCAAATGCCACAAATATAGTTTGTACAATTAAGCCCTACCCATATATGACTGAGAAGTGTTAAACACCAATCAACTACATTCAAAATAATTGACCAGACCACTTCAGATACCAAAAAATACAGTTCAACTAGGGTAAGTGGACATCAGCGGCAATCAAAACCGCATCCAAAAAACAGATTACACTAAACTATATTTTCCCATCGCGCATCATTTGAACCATAACTGCTTTGTGATCATCATGCAAATTGAAAAACAGGTCCATAACATTGGTTTCGTGGCAAAGTTTTTGCGCAACAGCGATCTTGTCCTCAATAGACAGAAAGTGCATTCCCTGAAGTGCATCGAATACAGCTCTGCGTGAAGACGCAGCATCTTGTTCAAATCCAATGCGCCTTGCTAGATCTCCTAGTCGCAAATTTGTCTTCTCACAAAATGAGGCCATCAAATCTAGGAAACGTTCCTCGACATCAGCAGATGCCTTTCTTTTCTTCGATGATTTTGTCTTCCCAGTAGCACCGCTTTCAACTTGGAATGAGGATTGCACATCAGCAGGAGGTGTTTCTGGGGTATTTTCAGGAGTATGTGCTAGCCTGGCTATATGACGACGACGAACACGTCTTGCCATAAAATGCCTTCGATAAAAATATACCAATAGGAGAAAAGTTTTGATCATTGTTACAACTTCCTCAACAATGAGAATGAGATGTATATCTTCTTCATCCATCTAAGATTACAAATAACAACATATATTGGAGTTAGTTGACATTGCAGTTTTAATATAAAATTATGTGCCAAATTTGAAAAAAACATGATTTGTTTTAAACAAGTGGGTTTCAAATAACAAGTATATACAAGGGACAATTTATCAAAAAATATAAAGTATATGTAGGAAGCATTGTGTTTCATTCAATTAACCACAGATTATAACAAAGAGATTGAACTCATGTGTAGGCTAGGGAGTCCGGAGTAGGGACAATTTAAAACCTATTTTTTCAGGTAATTAGGGCTGCATATTTAGTACCAAACCTTAAGATGCATGACTATCTAGTAATTCAACAAGAGTTTGACATGTCAGTTTGGTCCTAAGAAGCACGTACACTTCTCTGAGGATGTCGTACCCGTACTGAATACGTATCCAATACGATACTTCATGGATACTCCATTGATACATCTACACATGGAAATAGATAGAATTTATTCTAATGTTCATTTTTTCAGTATTTTTTTGTGTATGTGAGTTATCACATTTCAGATTTGAGTATTTACGAAATTTCAATTTTTCATGTTAATTGTACTTAGTACGCCTGTATTTTCAATAATTTAATATATATAATTTTATATGTATATATATACCGTATCAGTATCCTTAAATTACAAATTATACTGTATTCCAGTACCCATATCGTATCCCGTATCTGTATCAGTGCTTCATAGGTTTGGTCGAGTTCATAAATTACAAATGTGTTCTAACTTCTAAGAAAAAGCAGCCTCTCTTAAACAGCTTCCAATGAACCCAACCACTGCATAAAACTAAAAGCAACACCCTTTCGCCATTATTATTTATTCCCAATTTCCCACAGCCAACGGCGGACCCAAGGGTTCCACAACCCCCCCCAAAAAAAAAAAAAAATTCCCTCAAAAAAATTTTCCAAATTTTTTTTAAAAGGTAAAAAAATGAATTAATTTACAATTTTTCCCCCCAAAAATTTGATAAAAACTTCAAATAATTGTCTTTTACAATATTAAAAGCCATTAATAATGGTTAGTATATGAAAAAAGATTAGCATAATTTAAATTTATAAACTCGGTCCGTTTTTCGTCCCTCCAAAGCCGGAATCCTGCGTCCGCCCCTGCCCATAGCACAAACTATTCTTTGTAATACCCAAAAGGGAATACCATTCATCAAACAAATCCTACGGACCTACACTATGCATGAATTGATTTCTAGATTAACTCTCACCCAACATGTAACAGACATAATACCCAGTAACAAACATACGCGATATGGAATCAGAGTGAGTTACCCAAATGAGTTAGTGAAATAAATACAACCAGAAACCCAAACACCACATTGCAAATAAACTTATCAGTTGATTAAGGAGCAACTCAGATAAAGTTTCACCAAATTTAATCATGTGTAGGGACAATTTAATCAGAAGACCTATTTTTTTTAACCAAAAAAAATTACAAAAAAAATAAATATATTTCACATATCCATTCGTGGATGAGCAAATAACATCTAAGTTACTTGTGTACGAACATTAACTATCTACCACGTAGATTCAAAACAAAATAAGAAAATTGGGGAGAAAAATATTACCGTCTTTGTCGACAACAACTCCTTCTCAACTGTAGTCAATACCTAGTTTCTTCGTGAAAATTAAAGGGTAAAAAACACAAAATGAAGTCAGATTCATGAAATCTGTGGTCATGGAAATTTTAAAAAAAAAAATGCTAGAAGCAAAAAAATACTTGTTTTGAAGTTTGAAGAACACAAAGATTTTTTGTATTTTTCAGCGAACAAAAAAAAATCTATGAAGAACGAAGATGTTATACTCATATAAAGATACTACGTACATTAACGATTCACAAGTTTTTTTTACAGAAAAATATATTGTACATATATATGAAGGGATTTTTCACTATCCAAATAGGGTATGAAAAAAACCCACCCTTTTCCGAATTGAACTTCAGTAAATTTCACTCACAGTAGAAATATCTGGAATGCCTGGGGTTTACTGTGAAGAAAGGTTCTATTTATTTGACCCAACATTGTAAATACCCAGATAAAGAAGGGCAACTTGGTCATCTTGCAGGCATTGTAAGGGGGCACATTTTACCTTTGCTAAGGCTGGACAAAATATGAAAATAGGATTAGATAATTCCAGCTCACCCCTAAACTTATCAAATGGGCGGACTCATGGGCCCAACCAACAATTCAGGGCCATTTACATAAATCCCAAACACGTTGAAATGGGCTGAAAAAGTCCTTATCATGGCTTTTATGGGTTGCAAAGCGAGTCCTAAGGGCAAAACAGTAAATATATTTAAAATTTCTGTTTTGTTTTTGGAACAATTTCTTGATTTTCAAATGGGCATCTTTTGTGACATGGAGGGGATACCAAACACAATTTTTTTTTTTTGCGTTAAAAAGAAACATCACAATTAAAAACTAATTATCCAGTTCCAACTAAAAATAAGAAAAACGAATGTAATTAAAATGTTAAATGTAAGATAATATATGTCTATCTATATATAGGTTTTTATGGTCTATTGAATAAAGGCAATTAGCATGTAAATCTGAGTAACAGCTAACAAGAAAACGAAAAACAAAAGAGGAAATAATAATAAGCGAGGGTCACATGATTTTTTTATTATTAAAGTTGTGCAAGTGCAATTAAGGATATCTGGACGTTTATACTGGTATCATTGTATGGAAACAAAAGAAAGATCAAGCAAGAATCGCATGCGCCACCGTATACAACAAAACAGATCAATTACGACTTTTTTTGTATAATATGTTTCCTGACAGGGTTTTTTTATTCATGTATAAACTCGAGTATAACACACATATACATGTGTGTGTGTGTGTTGATTTTTATTTGTATTATTTCAATTTGCATTATGGTTTTTTTCTTACGTCAAATGAATAAAAACAAGATGTCACCCTATATCTAAAACATAATTAATTAATTCTATTAGAACTTTTCTGTGAGAAAAATAAAAGAGTGTGTGTACAAGAAAATACGGGTACACATGAAAGCGTATGTTTATTTCCAAATGCACAAACTCAATAAATAGCAAGGTTGCAGCAAAAATAGCTATGTAGCGGCAACCCGAAGCCTAAGAACAATATTTTTCTTTGGTTTTCATTTTTAATTACTTTTGGCAGATTAGCTCGCATAGCGGGCGCGTAGGCCCAATTTTTAGTCGCCTAGGCGAGCGTGCAGGCCCGCTAATTGGCCGAGACAATTTTTTTGCTGATCCGACAAAATTAAATCTTAGAGGAAATGGTACAAAATAACCATTTCCAAATTACAAAGATTAAACATAGCCAATTTTTTCAAACACATCTTTTTTAGCCATTTTGGGGTGTGAAATGACATTCATACCATTTAAACATATGAATCTTTTTTCACTTATCTCTATGTATTTTCTTACTCTTTCTTCCAAATTTTGTTTTTTAAAATCGAATCTGTATTTTTCGTTTTAAAATATGCAATATGGGTGTTGGATAATAGATATCGAAAAGATAATTAATTTGATATATTATACATGCAAAACGAATTTAAAACGAAAAAATTATTTAAATTCAAAGTTTTTTGGAGAAAAATAAAATAACTGCTTCATTGTCGAGTTACACTAACTCGAGCTACAGTAACTCGAGCTACAGTGTTCGAGTTAGTGCTACAGTACTCGAGTCACTGTGGCTTTTTCGAGTTTTTGGTGTGGTTGGTAATGTTAGACTTGAAAAGGTTGAACTACTAAAGGGCAAGTTTGGAATTTCACACCCCAAAATGGCTAAAAAAGATGTGTTTGAAAAAGATGGCTAAAAAACATTTTCAATTGGCCTAAAAGGCTAAAAAAAAAACTGCCTCTAAATCTTATTTCAATTGGTTCAAATAAAAATAAATTTTAATTTTGTGGTAAAGCCACACACAATCCTCTATTTGAAATTATATTTCATCTCATGTTACAAGCATTCAGGGACGTAGCCAATGGGGACTGGCGGCGGCGGCCATTAGTATACCCTTAATATAAAAATTTACTAATTTTTTTAAATTTGGCCCTATTAAAAATAAAACCACCTATTTATATCTATTAGTTTCAAGAAAAAATAAACCTCGCCCCTTAGTCTTAATTTTCTGACTATATCCCTGTAAGTATTACTAATACATGTCATGTATACTATGACATCATCTATATATATACACTTTCGTGTGCTGGCTTCGCATATTGGTAATAATTGGAATACGAGGCGAGAAACAAATCGAAATAAATGATCGAACAAATGATACAAGGGATCAAAACAATTCAACAAAAAAAAAAAATATTCTTGTCCACTTCCTTCAACTCTCCACCTATAAATACCACCAATTCCCTAAACCTCCCCACTACACACACACGTCAAATTCCCTAGCACAGACAAAATGATAGGAACAATGAGAAACCCATCCACCATTTTCATTCTTCTCTCCATCCTTTTATCTCTAATCGGACCCTACCCGACAGAAGCCTCAACCCTAACCGAAACGACCCGAACACTAGACCAATACTTCAAAAACCTCGACCCGGAAAAAACAACCCTAACCAAACTCGAAATCTACATCCACGCCTACTTCGCCACCTCCGAGAACCAAACCGTTTTCCAAGTGGCCTCATCCGAAATCACTTCCCAATCGCCCTCCACTTTCGGGCGGATCCTTGTCATCGACAACCCGTTAACCGTCACGTCGGATCCCGGGTCGGAGTACCTAGGCCAGTACCAGGGGATGAATGCTTATTCTGATTTCACCGAATCGGCTGCCAACATGAACATGAACATGTTCTTCACGGGTGGGGAGTATAATGGGAGCTCGATGAGCATTTTGGGCCGACAGCCCGTTAATGAGGAGGTTCGGGTTTTGTCCGTGATTGGTGGAACCGGGTTTTTTCGCCTGGCGAAAGGGGTTGTGCTGGCCAGCACTTTGTCGCTTGATTTGGTCACGAAAATTGGGCATTATGTGTACGTTATGTATGTGGTGACACCAGCCGGGGGACGGGTTCAGACAGCGTAGTTGGTTTAATTTCGTTTAATTATTATTCCATGTTTTTTTTTTTTTTTTTTGGGAATAAGGATGTTTGTAAAAGTTAATGTTGTATGAGTTTGATGTTTTGATTTTGTTTAATTTAATAAACTTTTGGGATATAGAAATGAGTGGTATAGTATGCTTTTTAGTGAGTAAATGAGCTGTTTGATCTTGAAATTGAGGAAGTTAATTATCTTCTATTCTGAATTTTCATCTTTTATTTGAAGTATTACTAATACACACTGGCTATGTAAATTGTAATACATTATGACAGCCCATAATTACTAGCCACATATTATTTTCAAGGTTGCAGAAATTGCTAGGCGCCAGTCGGGCGGCAACCGGGCGCCTAGCGCCTAGGGCGCCTAGACGGGCGCCTAGAAAAGCCCAAGTTTTTCTTATTTTTTTCATTTTTTTTGTATTTTGGCCGATTTTTCCCGATTTTTGGCCGATTTATTCCGCCTAGACCGCCTAGACCGATTTTTTTCCGATTTTTTTGCCGCCTAGGCGCCCGCTTAGGCCGCCTAGCCCGCCTAGGCGGGCGCCTAGGCCGATTTTTGGCCCAGGCGATTTTTTGGGCCGATTTTGGGAAAATCGGGTCGGCCTAGGGGCGCCTAGCGCCTAGTCGGCGCCTAGGCGGCCGCCTAGGCCGATTTTTACAACATTGATTATTTTAATAAGTGACAATGTGACATTATTTTATGATATATATATACATATATCAGTTTTTTTTAATAATTATTCAAAAATAATAAAGTTTCTTTAATTTCTTTCTTTGTTTGCTTTTTTTTTTTTCCACAACAAGAAACTTGTATTTCACACTAATCAACTTGATACAACCATGGATATAAGATCCTGAAGCCATTCGGAGAAAACCCAAGAATCTCACATTTCAAAACAAGGGAAGCCGAAGAAACAAACAAAATCTAAACAGAAACAATATATCATTAAACTTCAGATCAAGCTCGCTGGACTGTGATATATTCTTGGTTGGATAAGTGATTGTTTGTACTTTAAATAAGATTTGAACGGTCCACACCAGACTCCTTATAGATTTACAAACCTTCCAGAAATCTAATGATGAACTCCAGTTGCACCAATAACACACACATATACTTAAATCTGAATAGATCAAAAAATAATAAATATAGAAAAAAAAAGACCAACTCCCAAATGGGGAAAAAATCTACTCCCACACAGAGGAAAAACCTACTTAATTTTACCAAGGGGGTCGATATTTATTATTTTGAAAGATATATAATAGGGTTTTTTAAGTAATTAGACAAATTTTAAGGGTATTTTTTTTGTAATTAGCCAAAATACTAAACTAGAGTTTAATTACACTATTTTTGTGTGGGTTTTACACTACTTTAAAGGAAAATTTAGAGAAAATCAAGATTTAACTCCAATAGTCAACTCTAAATTTTACTTTAAATTAAAATATTCTATTTTTATTCTTTGTTATGTTGAATTAATATATTTATCAATTCATAATTTAAAATATATATTTACATATTTCTATATTTATCTTTGATATTAATTTATTTAATATAATAATTATATATAATTATAATTTGCACAAGTTTTTAAATTAATTAATTTGACAAATTATATATAAATCCTTACAAATTGAAGCGATAAGTAATCTGACTATACAATTAACATTTCATAATAGATCCTTAACAAAAGAATAATTACATTAATATAATAGCAATTAATTTTCTAAACTAGAAATTAATGAGTTGATTAAATTATTAATATCACGTATTTGATATCTTATGTCTATTTTGGTTATTTTATATTGCTTAGGTTATGATAATCCTATTTTAAATTTAATTTATTTAATATTATTTCATGTCTCTCAAGTTTTTGTAATTTTATGAATATGCATTTGTTGTGTACTTGCTACTCTATTTCAAGTAATTTTTTTTATAAATAAATCTTTTTCAAAATTGTTATATATGTGAAATTGAACATAATATAAAAATTAACCATAGAAATATTAATTTTCAAAAAATATCACATGATAATTAAAAACTCAATATTGATTTAGTGTTACTAAGTAAGAAAAAAGAGTTGTTCAAAAAAAAGTAAGAAAAAAGTTAAAAAAAAAAGAACTAAGAGAGAAAAAACAATAATTTAAAAAAAATCAAAATGTCCAAAAAATAAAGAATAAACAGTCTTCGGCTACATGTAGTGGTGTACCGTGTACGTACTATTCACAATCCTCAATTTAGCGTGGAAAATAGAAAAAGAATTAAGAGAGGAAAAAATAATAATTAAAAACATCAAATATAATGATGAATACATTATGCTACTATACTAATTATTATGCATTGGAAGTATTGTACAAGACAAAAGCATCAGCAGTCCAAAATTTGAGAAAAGAGGGACAGTTACATCCAGTGACGAAGCCAGGAATCTCAGGTACGGGGGCCCAATTAATATTAATATGGATAGAGTTCGTCGGATTTTTGGCTACTTTTCCAAAAGAGAAACAATTTTAACCATGTTTTTAGTCATTTTTGAGTTCAAATTTTCACTGTCTTTTTTCATTTCTATATGGACTGGTTCATGACTCGATACCGAAAAATGTACCGCATCAAGTTTTTGAAATATAATCAAGTACCTCATCAGACAACACAAGAAGAGTATGACTGTGTCAAAATGGCTAAAAACATGTTTTCGAAAATTATAACTATTTTTTATTTTTACAAAACGTAAGTGGACAATTTGTCCATTAAAACATATAAAAATGAAAAATAATACATCAAATTTAAAAAAAATGTGAAATGACCAAAATACCCCTACCTTTTTTGAAGTCATTTTTTTACCATTCACAAATCAAAATAGGAAAAAGGAATGAAATATTATTGAAGCCATTTTTTTTACCATTTTTCTATTTTTTTATATTAAAATGTGAAATGACCAAAATACCCCTATTTTTTTCTAAAATTTGAGGGGGGCCCAGTGCCCCCCTTGGCCCCTTAATAGCTTCGTCCCTGGTTACATCATCAATCTACAAAAAAACAAATCGTTAATCAACAATATATTCCTTAATTAACTCAGTACTATCAACATTTTCTTTCTTTTCTTTTTTGTCTTTTTAATGAATCTCTTTCTTGTTTTAGATAGTACCAAGTTGATAATCAATGCTAGGAGTTACTCCAATGTAGCCGTGGTGCGCGAGGGCCAATATTCAAATGAAATAAATTAAGTAGTCGTGTTTCGCGAGCACGAGGAATAGATAAGAAGCGTTTCTTTTATAAATATGCTCATCATTCTAATAAATGCAGATATAATTGATGTTTTTGGCATTTCAAGCTTTACAATAAACCAATATGACACAAATCTTTTCCTTAACGTATCCCAGGAAAATGGGTGGAAGTATTGAAGAATACAAAACGTCCTCGCGAACCGCGAGTTCTAAATCGGGACAAAAAGGTTTTAATTCCTATGCTATAATCTCTGTTGCACGCGATGCATGCAAAACTTAAAAGATATCCGGTTGAAATTAAAACAAAATTACTTTATAATTCAGAATCGATACTTTACAATTAAGTTTGCAACATCTAAACATAGAAAAGAATAATTTAAGAATGCAAAATTAAAATATGCTAGCTCCATGATCCAACTCTTTTCTATACAAAATTTATTCATTTTAAAATAAAAATCTAGAGTTTGTCGGATTTTTAAGATGTTCTCCACAGCAAAAATAATTTTTTAGCCATGTTTTTCAAAAAAAAATATTTTTTAGCTATTTTGAGTTCAAAATGTCCACTTACCCTTTTCTTCATTTCTGGAGACCGATACATAACTCGATACCAAGTTATGTACCGCATTATTTTTTTTAAAAATGGTCACGTACCTCACCAGAGAATCCATGAAGGGCATACCTTCATCAAAACTACAAGGAGTCAGAGGCAGTGTTTGCAATCACTAAAAATAAGTGTTTCTCATTTTTTGGCTTAAAAAAGATATTTTTTAATGTTTGCAAGTACCAACCTCTGCTTCTGATTCTGTTTCATTTAATCAGAATTTAAAAGTAGGAAGAGTGTTGTTTTAGATTCTGCTTCTACTTTTAATTTGAATTTTACAAATAAATAAGTAATTTATATAATTTTTCACCAAACATTTTTAACTTCTCTTTTTCAACTTTTGATGCTATTTTCAAACATCACCAATTTCTATTCTCAACTATTCTATTTCTATAATAATAAATCATTTCTTCGATCTTAAATTAAAAGTTTTTGCAAACACTCCCAAATAAACAGAATGGCTTTGACAATTATTGCCATTTAGTCATTCCATTTTAATTTTTACCAGATATATTTATTTCTATTTTTTACACCACTTTTTCGCCTATAAATAGTCCATCCTTTGAACCCCATTAATCCATCAAACACACCACCTTCCAAAAAACACACACACACAAAGTAAAAGCGATGGCAAACACACTAACCATCTTCCTTCTTCTCTCAACAATGCTGGCCATGCTCGGGTCCCACACCGACGGCCGCAGCATCTCCATCTCCTCCACCACCGCCGCCGCCCAAAACCCGACCGAACCAGTCGAAGCATGGCTCAAAACCTCAACCTCGCCGAGGAAGAAAAATTCACCAAACTCCATTTCTACATCCACGACTTCGTGAGCGGCGAGAACCAGTCGGTCTACAACGTGGGCGAGTCGCCGATCACTTCCGACTCGGCGCCTGGTTCGGCCGGTCCAGGTGGTGGACCACCTGATAACCGCCGGTCCGGAACTCGACTCGCCGAAAGTGGGCCGGGTCCAGGGGATCCACGTGATGTCCGATTTGCGCGAGGCCGCATTAGGCGTGAATTGGAATTTCCTCTTTAATGACGGAAGCACGATTACTGTTTTGGGAAGATTAGTCGCGTTTGCTAAAGAGGGTGAGCTGTCAATCGTTGGTGGAACCGGGGAGTATCTGATGGCGCGTGGGATTGCGTTGAAGAAAACGTTGGTAATGGACCCTGATACGCTTAATAGTATCATGGAGTACACTATGTACGTTTATTCCAACCCCATGGGAATTTCGAGACTTTAATTTAAATGTAATTTGATGTTTTATGATGTTTTTGGATTTCTTGAATAATGATCTTGTCCTGAGAGTCTCAGGTTGAGGTCTATGTACGTTTTACAAATTGGTATATTTGATGTATGAGTTGGAATGTTTTTGGTTTGTGTTTTTCGTTTTCTTTAATGAAGTTTTGAAATAAAAATAGAGTTTCTTGTTTTGTACTTTGAGAAGGAGATAAAGTTATGTTGCCTTATAGTGAGGTAAGTTTATCAAAACTTTATAACATGACATACGAGATTTCATATTTCCTGGGATGGATCAGATCTACTGTTCCAGCAAAATCCTATTTCATTTTATGTTCCATTGTATTGGACGATTAACGCGTGTACAATTATGACATTACCATGTACACATGTCAATCATTCGATATAATGGAATATGAAATGGAATAGGATTTTGGAACAGAAATCTCAATCCGGCATTTATTAGATGTATTAACATCAAACACTGGAAAAAGAAGATTTGTAATGGTATTATGGAGTTTTAAATAATGAGGGATCTTTATCAAATAATGGCATATATGAGTATTAAATCACTTTTGTTTGTATCAAGAAACGCTCTGCCATCTCTCTTAAAATTTTCTCTCTCTAAAAACCCTAACCCAAGACCACCGCCGCCCCTCCCTCTCTCTCTCCCACTTGGTCCCCCGCCTTGACCCTCCTCTACCATGGCCGGAGATCAGAAATCCCATGGTCTCCGGTCACTAGCCCTTCCTTTTCGTGGATGTTTCTTTTCTTGCAGGTATGGTTTTTTCCGAACTTGGCTTGCGGGTTTAGAGGTGAAGCGAGCGGAGGTGGCGGTTTTGGATGTGGCTTTGGCGGATATGGACTACGGTGTGGTTCTGAGGGAGGGAGAGGCCGAATTTTTCGTCTTTGATCTCTTGTTTTTCTGTAATGGTGTTTTTTTATTTGTCCCAATTAGGTGGTTTGTTTTGTCCCAATAAGTGGCTTGTTTTCAGTTTTTATTTGTCCCTTTGTGGATTTGCTTAGAAGAATCAAATGTGCTATTATCAAATGATATGTGACAGAAACGAGATCAAATTTTGGTACGTGTTTTGTCCAGCGCCTAGTTGCGAAGTTCTGAATCTATGGATTAGTCAGATCTGTTGCAGTTTAAAATATGTTTTTAGATCTGTATAGGTCTATTATCCGTAGGCTTGCAATTGTTTTACATCTATTGTTGTAACCGGTTGTAAGTTTCTTCTGTTTTTTGAATGAAAGTCATTCTTGCTCAAAAAAAAAAAATAATGAGGGATCTTTTGAAATTTAATCTTGGAAGATGTGTTTTAAAATGGAATTTTTAAAGAAAGTATCAATATAGATTACCAAATAAAATTAAAGTTCCTAATGTCCCTAGAAAAGGAAGACTAATGTGTGACATGAGCTAAAACTATTGCCATGAAGGCATGAACATTTGGTGTCAATTTACTATTTTCTAGAGGGCCATGGTCATTCAACTCAGATGGGATCTTCCATTTCAAAATGATGTTTCATTTCTTATTTCACTGCACGAATGATTGTGATAATCATTATACGTAACATTCATTCGTATAGTAGAGTAGGAGATGAAACAACATTTTATAATAATAGAAGATCCCAACTTGTTGAAAACATACATATATATATATATATTTCTGTAAATACAATATTCGTAGACTTAGATCATTCCATGCAAAATTAGTTACTACCAGAAAATGACAACGGTTGGGCACAATCCAACGGCCACTTTCCATTCAACAGAACAACAAAAAGGCCGCCTCAGCATTTTTGGCGCGAAAACAGCAGTAGAGATTAAACAAACACACCCTGACTGATCTCATGTCCCAGTTGAACAGATAGTATATTCTCATCGTCAATCAAATTCACATAAACACTCGAACTATAAAAAATTACTGGGTTTTTTCCTTTTTTTCTGGGATTTTTTTAAAGCAGTGGATGAGCAATGGACGTTGAGTGCGATTCGAGAATTCAATCCGACTGGTACTCTCCGACTCGCCTCCACGATAGTCCCGTGGATTATGATTTTCCGGTACATAAACAAGAAAACCTTTCTTTTTAATGAATTTGATTCTTGCATTTTCGTCGGACTTTTCTTGGATAATCCCTGGGCTGTTCGTTAATTCTGATTATAATTTGTTTTTTTCCTTTTAAATAAAGGGGGATAGGTTTATCCCGAATAGGAGCCTGATGGATCTTGATCAAGCTCACGGTCTATTGACAAACAGGAAGACTCAACCACCCTGCAACACTAAATCCCAAGTTCGTTTCTTTTTTTCTTCCTTTTTCCCTTGTTTGATTCTTTAACCATGTCCATAATTGAGGGTTAAAGTTTTCCAATTTTGCGGGTATTTGGTATTCTTGGAGAATTTGTTGTTGTTGAACTGAAACTGATATATAATTGACATTGAAGTCCAAAATTCTGCTTCATTTATGGTTGTTTCAATTTCCCCCCATATAATGTGTTTCATTGTTCAAATTATATTTGGAAATTGTGAGGTTCTTGACCAAAATTTAGACAAATTATAAAACTTAGGAAATGTAAAATTAAATGGTTTTTCTTTTGGAGTTTGTTGTTAGTACAGAGGAAAATGTTACAGATATATGAAAGCCATGATCTTATTGGATGGTTGAGTGATAATTAGTTTGGTGTTGTTTGTTCTCTCACATCACAGATTGAATATAGGAAGAAGTTGGAAAATCTCACCCTGGATTCTCAAGGAAGACCATTTCAAATGATGGTTTTCAGGGGTAGCCCCAAATCAAGTAGAAAACCGAGCCATCTAATCGATGAGATGCAACATAGTGATGAGAAGATCCCTAGTCATAAGCCATTACGACGATTTCCTAAAGTAATATATTAGTGTTTCCAAACTCAAAAAAGTGATTCTTGTTTTTTGATAATCACTTGCCAAGTTACCTTATTGATCAAGACTTTTATGCAGAGTGAATCGCGTATTCTTGATGCACCTAATTTGAAGCAAGATTTCT
The DNA here is from genome assembly GCA_016081115.2 of Rehmannia glutinosa. Classification (NCBI taxonomy): domain Eukaryota; kingdom Viridiplantae; phylum Streptophyta; class Magnoliopsida; order Lamiales; family Orobanchaceae; genus Rehmannia; species Rehmannia glutinosa. The sequence goes on along the minus strand of CM071929.1, from coordinate 26,911,496 downwards.
ATCTCAACATTATGGAATGGGGGAAAACGAACATTCTAGCGGTTGCTTTGGGGACGAAAATATACTTGTGGAATGCAGATAATCGTAGAGTTGAGGAGTTGTCTGAAGCGGGGGAGAATGACTATCCTGCTAGCGTATCATGGTCCGAGGATGGGAAAATGTTAGCAGCTGGATACAGAGGCTCTACAATGCAGCTATATGATGCTGAGTCTCTCAAGCCTGTAAGTCCTATCAATCTGATAAATTTTGACACAAACTGTGTTGAATGTCTATTTGGATTCCTTCACAATACAATGTCCACGAGAGATTCGAGGTGTTATAAAATTAGATAGATTTAAGGGATAGTTAGAAAACAAATCCATGAGGTTTAGGCTAATTACAAAAAAAATCCAAAGATGTTTCAAAGTTACAAAAAGCCTCCACATATTTGATTATGTCTTAAATTTAAGGGGGTAATTGTAATATTTTTATAAACATCAGGGATTTTTTTTAAATATTTTTCTGCTTATGAAGGGAGAAATGTAAGATAGAATCAAACCTGAAGGGCTTTTTTGCAATTTTCAAAAATCTCTGAATTTTTTCGTAATTAGACCGAACCTGAGGGGTTTTTTGTAATTATCCCTAGATTTAATTTACAATATTTTAGATTTCCCTAGAATTTCATTTTCAAAAGAGTTAGTTTTTAAAGATTTTTGCTTTGAATTTATAAACATTTCCTTGGTTTCCTTCGTCAATAAAAATTGGTAGGGGTCTATGCCAAACCTCCTGTTTAGAACAAAGATAGTTTTAACCCGGGAAATAAAAACTATGTTGAATGTCTATGTATCATGTCATTGGTTTTCTTGCATGTCTTTTACACAGGTGAGATCACTTAACGGTCACCAGAGACGGGTGGCCTCTATTGCATGGAACGGTCACCTATTAACAACTGGAAGCGGTGATCGAACCATCATAAATCATGATGGTAACCGTTTTAATCATCTTAGTGCACCATAATGACATTGTGAGCCTAATAGACACACCCTTCTTTTCTTATTATACAGTGAGAGCTAGAAATAGTATCGCGTGCTGTATTAAAGCGCACAGGGGTGAAGTTTGTGGTTTGAAATGGTCGAGCACAGGCAACATATTAGCCAGTGGTGGAAATGACAATCTGGTGTACTTGTGGGATGTGTGCAAAATGAGCTCGATGCATCATGTGTACCGACTTAATGATCATCGTGCTGCAGTGAAGGCCCTTGCGTGGTGCCCTTATAACTGCAATGTGTTAGCCTCTGGAGGCGGCTTAGCTGATGGCTCTCTCAAGATATGGAACACACAAAAAGGGACCTGCATTAATAGCATCGACACTAAAGCGCAGGCAAGTTAGACATTATGCATATTACAAGACTGCTTTTAGCTAATTAAAATAGTTCTTGTATGAAGTTGAATGGATATAATGCATAGGACAAGCTTGGAAGCTGGTCTTGATTGCAGCTTAAAAAAGAAATACATGTTATTGTATCATCAGGATGATTTAAAGCTGTATATTGTTCGTTTCGTTGTTGACAGAGCCCCGATGGTTTAACTGTGGTCTCAGCTGGAGGAGACGAGTGTCTTCGATTTTGGGAGGTTTTTGGTCCTGCGTCTTATGGCAATTCGAAGATTTCGTATTTGGAAAGTCTCTTGTCTCTCAAAATATCACCTATAAGGTGATAACAAATGGAAACACAGAGTTTATCCTAGTGTGTTTTTTCCCCATCAACAAGCAATTTGCACGTTCTAAATGAGCAGGATGGATAAACAAAAAACATTTGAAATTTTGATAAAACCGTTGAGCGGTATATAGCAAAATAGTTTGATTATCACAGGTACTGTAGAGTTCACAACATAACATTCAATGAAATTTACCCAATTATATGATTAGTTTGTTTTACGTCATGTTCCATGATGTGCATGTTGATTTTACAATATCAATCGTGTAATGGGACATGACTAGAGCAACTATCTCAACTCATCGCCGTCTCATGATATATTCCACGCAAGTGGAAAAACCTATGATGATGATGGTTTTCGAATTTCATCTCATTTATCCTTCGTATGAAGGTTGCGTCAGGAAGGGCATCCGATGTAAAACTTTGCCACTTTGCTTTTTGTGTGAATTTATAGTGTTTATTAATTTTAGACATTTAATTGACACTATAAACTTCACGCCACCGACCCCACATAGTGGGATAAGGTGCAGTTGATGATGATGATGATATGATTAGTTTGTTTTCCATCTGGTATCATGGGATAAAAGAGATGAAACAAAATTCAAAAAACAAAAGCTTCAGGGTTGTTTTCGTACAAGCTTCAAAGTTATTATCACCCAATAACTCGATACAAACTGATCCCGTACCTAATCACAAGTTGAAAGAAAAAACATCAAAGCCAAGTTGGTCATAATATTTATTCGAGAAATCCTTTCATAGCAGGATTCTGAGAAATTTGATCAATAACAAGCTGAAAACCAGCTTCTGCAAATGGATGAGTGCCAAAAAGATTCAACTCAAGCAGACATGAACAAAAGACAAGAAAAACAGCACTAGTTACGTTGAAGACTTGTCTCTATGGGTAGCCTTTAACCAGTAAGAGCAGCATTGAGAGCACTGTGCACATCTACACCAATTTGCGCTTCGGCTTTCTCCACATCGGTCGATGCTGAGTTTAGCTTTTGTTGGAACTCTGCAAGGCCTTTCTGAACCAAATTCGGGTCAATCTGGTCCACTGGGGTGGCCTCAATAGCTATTATATCCGCAACAGAGTTTGCATGGACAAAAGCAAATCCACCGCTCAGGAAATATTTGGATACATCATTACCTTCATGAACGGATAAAATCCCAGGTTTTAGCTCTGCAATTGTAGCCACATGACCAGGCAAAACACCCATATGACCCGTAGTTGCTGGGACTATGACCATATCAACCTGAAAAGACAACAGTTACACAAAGATCGTACTTAATCAAAAGTTGAACCTGAAAATCCATAACAAGAGATTTACCTAATTTTAACCTATATGATTCAGGAAAGATTAATTGTGAGAGCTCACATGGATTACAGGGCCTATATAGTTGCATATGAAATTCAAGCCACCAGAACATAGTAAAGCTTCAAACAGAATCTTCTCTATCCACTATATTTTCATGACATATAAGCATGTTTTACAGAGTAAATTTCCAATTGGGAAAACAAATTAACCATTATTAAACTTATAGTAGTTTCAAGTTCCAAAAATTGTGCAGTAATGCCAGCCGGGAATTATACAGAATATCATAATACATTTATGGTATTGTTCAATAATGATTACAAATGATTAGGCTGCCTCGCAGTTTGTAGGAATCTATGACAGTGTGTTGTTCAATAATGCTTTAAGATAACTTATGGAAAAATAACCAATGGTTGATCACAAATGAGTAACCATGCACCTTGAGCAGCTTAGCGAGCTCTGGAACGCTAGACTCACAGGGATGTATTGTCAAGTCTCTTGGTTCAGCGAAAATTCAACTAGTAATTGCTCCCGCATAACCCTAGTTTTCCTAGAATAAAATCTAAACTTCTTAGCTCTAGTCTAAAGACTTTACTTGATAAACAGTAAAACTTCTAACAGGAAATAATTGATGAAGGAATTGCACTTAGACAAAGAAGTGAAATTCAAAGACAAAAAAATCAATTCTAGAGCACAAAAGCAGAGTCTACAGCTCCTTGCCTGAAACTGAATAAAACTTCACCCACAAACCCAACATAATATATTAGCTTGAAAGCTTGACTCAAATAACAAGTAAACAAACAAGAATCCCTGTTATGTTTCTAAAAGAACTCCTAAAAACAGCATATAGCAGGACGAGAGGTGCCATACACAAATAATGGAAGAAAAAATGTAGCAGGAAGAATCCCTGGAAATGTGAGTCTATTATCCATGTCTAATTTGAATTTAAGTTTTAAAAAATGGTAATCAAGAATGTGAATAGTGAATACTTATTGAATCCCTTGATGATTCTAGCTTTCAAGCTGCTGTCATAATAATTGCACAAAATTCAAAGAGTGGTTACTAATAAACGTACGCCTTTCAACAGATGCAACCAAATAATAATTCCCGAGGCTCTGGAAGAGTGGAATCCAAATTTAATAAATGAAAAATAAAAATATGAACGCCTTTCAACAATGGAACTATAAGGAAACTAAAAAATATGATCTCATTCCTCACCAAAGGGTTTCAATATATTATGCATCCATAACCCAAAATACTAAAAGATATAAAACGAATAACAGCATCAACGAAATCTTCAAGCAAACAAGCAGAGAAACAACACGTCAAAACCTGAACATAATTCAGACCCAGAGCACGAGTTCCCCATATCAGAATAAATTCACTTCACAAATGAAGTGGCCAAAAACCCATCCCTACGGCGGGTGGGGGGGAGGGGGAGATCAAGATTCTCACTCAGGAGAAAGACAATTACATATCTCTAGATACACACAAATAAAAGCATATATGTGAGTATATACCTCTTTGCCGGATAAAATGGAACTATAAGGAAGAACTAGATTGACAGTGAGCTTTGAGGGGATAGTGGATGGGGTTGGCGGACGAGGAGCCATGTATGCCGAGGGAGTTTTTGGTGGATCTATATTTGGAATTACTTTCTTCCAAGCCTCAACAAACTTGGAGTCTCCGGCCGTCTCAGCCGGTAGATCGGTGGCGAATTGGCGACGCCACCCCATAGAGGCGGCGGAAGCTCGGCTCAGGAGGAATCGTGGGCCGTGTCGCAACATTTTGAGGAGGCTGAGTGTGTGTTTTCTGTATGTGTGTGTGAGAGAGAGAAGCTTTGGGGGAAAATGGACGATCGGTTCTCAGAGTGAGATTGCAATTTGGGAACTTGGAGAAGGTTAAGGGGCCTCATTTGTTGAAGGAAATTCAGGCCTAAGACATGGATTGGCTAAATGGACCTAATTTTGCCAAGGAATTGAAGTCCATCAGATCTGGTGAGGCCCATTCGTATTCATTTTTTTTTAATAAACATATTCATTATTTTTAAAACAACCAAAAGTATATACATTAATAATAAATAATTTGTGCTAATATTGAATTATTATTATCTTCTTGTGTTTGACACAATGTAGAATTTAAAAAACAGAGAGGTAGGACTTCAATACTAGTAGATAGGTACTTATGAGAAGTATGTTTCTAGAAAAATAAAAGAAAAAAGAGATTAATTATTAATTATATAAAAAGCAATCTATATCAGACTATATGTAGTTCAAATATCAAAATCCTCATCTACATTGTTCAAATGAATTAGGCGAACAACATAAATTGCTTCAAACAAATAAGCCTCTTCAATAGAAATTCTAGAGCTCATTAGTTTTGTTTCTAACATTTATACACACACACACATGCAGGCATATATATATATATATATATATATTATTTAAAAATGAAATGTGTTTTTAATAAGTTGGAAATATTACTGAAGTGGATGTATAAATTTCAAACAAATTGAAAAATACTGGGTTCAAACCCCGATCAACATCTAGGGTAAGTAATACTACAAGTTGGTAGTTATTTAAAAATGAAAACATAATTTTGTTTTGATGAAAATGTCATTTATTTTATTTTAAGCAAATAATAATATTTCACGCCTTTAATGTATTAATTGATTGATTGTTTTAAAACTATAAAATAAATATATATAATATATATATAAATGTACATAATATTTTTAAAAATTTATATATAATTGAATAATATTTTTAAAAATATATATATAATTGAAATAAATAGTTTTACATTAAAAAAAAACTATATTTACAGCCCAAAGGAAAACTTGAAAAAAAAAATTGAGTTTGAAAATGGCACCACATCGAGCTCTTACCTAAGTCCTAAACGACGTCGGCTGAAAAGTGGCTGTCGGAGCGGTGGCGGTCGGCGCACTTTGGCAGCGTAAACTGCAGAAAATGCACACACTCCCATCACATGACGCCGGCGCCCCCTTTCCCTTTCTCTCTGAACACCCCCAAATTATCAACACATTCCAAACCCCAATTCTCCAAATTCAATCTCTCATACTCCACCTCACTCTTCCCTACCAATCTCAAACACCTGTTCTCCAAACCGCCCACAACCACCACCGTCCCCGCCGCCGCCGCAAAACCCAATCCAATTGAAAAGGACGCCGACGCCACTGTTCAAAATGCAAATCCTACCAAAACCAAAAAAGCCCGAACCATGGCCAGACTTATCAACACCAAACCCTGGTCGGCCCGATTCGAAACCTGTCTCTCCACCCTCACTCCTCTCTCCCAGACAACCTTCTTCCAAACCCTCCGCCTTATCAAAACCCCTTCTAAAGCGCTCCGCTTCTTCAACTGGGCCCGAGATTCGGGTTTTACACACAACCACCACTCCTACTTCATGATGCTTGAAATTCTGGGCCGGGCCCGAAACCTCAACCCGGCTCGAAGTTTCCTTTTGTCCATTCCCAAGAAATCCGATTGTGCCGTCCCGCTGACCGACAAGTTTTTCAACAGCTTAATTCGGAGCTACGGTGATGCGGGGCTTTTCCAAGAATCCATAAAGGTATTTAAGGTTATGAAATCTATGGGCATTTCGCCTTCCACTGTTACTTTCAACAGCTTGTTTATGATTTTGCTCAAAAGGGGCAGGGTGGGAATGGTTTTCGAGCTGTATGATGAAATGCTTAGGACGTATGGTGTGAAACCGGACTTGTATACTTTTAACATTTTGATCAGAGGGTTTTGTATGAACTCGAGGGTTGATGAAGCGTTTAGAGTGTTTAAGGAAATGGAGGCGTTTGGTTGCAAAGCCGATTTGATAACGTACAATACGATTGTTGATGGTTTGTGTAGAGCGGGAAAGGTGAACGTTGCACGTAATGTGGTGAATGGTATGCTCAAGAAGTGTGAGAATTTGAGGCCGAATGTTGTTACTTACACCACTTTGGTTAGAGGGTATTGTGGGAAACAAGAGATTGATGAGGCATTGGATGTGTTCAAGGAGATGGTTGATAGAGGGATTAAGCCGAATGAAATTACTTGTAATACCCTCATAAAAGGGCTTTGTGAATCTCAAAAATTCGATATGATAAAAGAGATTTTAGGGGGAGAGGGCGGTGGATTTATTCCCGACACGTGTACTTTTAACACGGTGATGAATGCTCATTGCAATCAGGAGAACTTAGATGAGGCTTTAAAATTTCTTGTTAAGATGAAGGAGATGAATGTTAAACAGGATTCAGCTACATATAGTGTGCTAATTCGCGCATTGTGCCAAAAGGGTAATTTTGAAAGAGCGGTAGAGTTGCTAGATGAGTTATATGAGAAGGAAATTTTATTGTGTGATGATAATTGCACACCTCTTGCTGCATCATACAACCCCGTTTTTAAGTATTTATGTACAAATGGGAAAACGAAAAAAGCCGAGAGAGTTTTCAGGCAGCTAATGAAAAGAGGCGTACAGGATCCTCTTGCATTTGAAACTTTGATATTCGGGAATTGCGAAGAAGGTACTTTTGAGGATGGGCACAAGCTTTTAGTCTTGATGCTGAGGAGAGATTTCATGCCAAATGTCAAAATTTACGAGTCTCTAATTGAAGGTCTGTTACAAAAACAGGAGGCGAAACTTGTATACGACACTTTGGAAAAGATGTTGAAAAGTTCGTATCTTCCAAGGACGTCTATGTTCCATCGTGTTCTAATGGAACTTATCGAGGAGGGTTTTGCTCATGAATCTGCAAATTTGATGATGCTAATGTTGGATAAAGAGATTAGACCAAACATCAATCTCTCGACTGATGTTGTCCGACTGCTATTCAAGAGTAGATTGCAGAAGGCGGCGTTTCAGCTGGTTAAGAGTCTTTATGAAAGTGGGTACGTTGTAAACATGGAAGAACTCATTTTCTTCCTTTGTCGGGATAGGAAATTACTGGAGGCGTACGAGTTGCTGATGTTTTGTATGAAAAATGAGCAGAATGTTGGTATCAGTGCATGCGATACGGTTTTAACTAGCCTCTGTAAAGCTCACAGGCTATCAGAAGCATTTCAACTTTACTATGAATTGTTAGAGAAGGGTAATCAACAACCTTTGAGCTGCCTTGAAGATTTACGAATTGGGCTTGAAGCTGAAGGGAAATTGAAGGAAGCTCAGTTCATTGCTAAGAGGATACCCAATTCATAGTAATTGATATACCTTTTACAACTTTAGATGCAAAAAAATTTCGCTGGACACCACTTTTCATCCTTCCTTTTGATTCTTGTTGGTGACTGGATTAAATTTTTGTCCAAATGTTTAAGACCTACAATTTCACCTTATGGTGATTTTGCAAAATTGCGAGTCTACAAATTTTGTTGGTTATTGGCATTTTTTCCTGAATTCATTTTTAGTGGCAGAGATGTTAGTGCTACTTGTATTTTGAGCTTTACAAGTCTTCTATCATGAAAGCAGTGTATATTCGTTTACCAGTAATAAAATAAATGGTTAGTTACTAAAAACTACCCATGAGGTTTAGCCTAGTTACGAAAAAACCCAGTTATCTTTTAAAATTAAGAATACTCCTTGGACGTTTGTTTTTATCTTACAAATTGCACCTTCAATGCATCCTCAAGAAAGGTGTTGTATTTGTTAGGTAAATACAAACATCAAAGGGGGTATATGTAAATTTGAAAGATGACTGGAGTTCATTTTGTAATTAGGCTAAACTTAGGGGTAGTTTTTGTAATTATCTCTAAAATAAATTTAGCATTACATATATGATAGACTAGTATAACTCCAGAGGGGCAAGTGAATAAAACCACTTAATATTTGTCATACTCAACATAATACATTCTGATTCTGTCTTCTGCCCCTGGACCTCTATTATTATATCAAAATTTTGAAGACAAGAAAGAGTTATGATACAAAAATCCTTTGGAAAGGTGAAATCAATCAGCCTCAGAATCATCATCTGCATCACTACTTTCCAAATACATTTCCCTTGCGTCCAAGTCTGCTTGGTTGTCTTCATATTCTGTTTTCTTCCTCTCTTCCTCTTCTTCCCTCTCAGCCGCTCGAGCCTTTGCAGCTTCAAGCCTGGAATTTACAGCGTCCCAAGAAACAAGCTTCTCCATAAAGGTCGAGATATAATCTGGCCGTCGATTCTGGAATGAAATACATGGTATGGTAATGCTACTGTTACACTTGCTTGAACAATATACTATAGAGAATGCATGTAAAAAAGGAAAAAAGGAAAAAAAGAAAGCGTTGGAAGAGGACGACTAACCTGGAAATCAAGATAGTAAGCATGCTGTTCAAAGAGAAGAAAAGAGCAAGAAGGTTAGACATCATTAAACCTAATTCAAATGATTTATCTTAGTTTATATTAATTGTTTTCTATTTCTTCTTTTATTCCATTTTTTTTTGGGGGGGAAAGGGTGGGGAGGTGGGGGTGTTTGTTAGAAACTTCAATGTCTTACCTCCCAAACATCTATAGTAAGCAGTGGCTGCAACAAAAAGAATCAAAACAGAAAAGAAAAATAAGTTCAGGTAAAGGACAGTCATAAGAAATAATTAAGAAAAGGAGTTAGTAACACAATAACCCTTGAGATGAAATCAACACATACCAAATTTATGGATTGACAGGGTATGAATAATGTCAAGACATCAAAATGAAACCCTAGAGAAGGAAAGAGAAGACATAAAGTTTACTCACAGAATAATCCCAGACAAGAGGATTTACAGCATTTGGGCTCTTCACCACCACAAGTTTTTTATCCTCATCCGAGGGACGGGGATTCACTGCATTTCCAACGTCGATTCTATTTGCTTTGTCTGCATTGAAAAACCGGAGCTGTGAACCAATCTTTATTTATTTCAGTAACAATGATAACAATGCCACACAGGTATAAAATGGTTAAGCAAGTTTTTTGGAAGTGCTTACAAACGAGCCAAGCCCAACCAGAACCAAATTGTGTTGCTGCAGCTGCCTTGAATTCATTCACAAAACCTTCAAAAGAACCAAAGTCTCTGTTGATCAATTCCAGAAGTTCTCCCGATGGCTTACCTCCACCACCGGGTTTCATAGACTCCCAGAAGAAATCATGATTCCACACCTAGCAAGAACAGAAGAAACTATTAAATATCAAAAAAAATACTTTATCACGATTTAAATGATATTTGTGGACTCCTTTGAGTTAATAAATCTCAAAATTACAGATGATGGAAATTGAAAATGAGAACAAGCTCAATCAACCAAAAAATAAGCATGAGATGTATATAATTAAATGAAACCACTGAAATCATTTCCATAGCTTATTATAGAAGCATTTCCCATGTCTGACAATAATACAACAAACAGGTTAGCATTGAGCAAAATCTATTCTTGCTCAAGAAACCTTTGACATCAATTCTTACGGAGATGACCAACTAAATGAACTGAAAAATACGGATGAAGAGTCGTATACCTGTGCAGCATTGTTGAAGGGTGGGAGGAGATCGCCCTTATTATATGTAAGAAGTATTATGTCCTCTAACGTCTTTGTATCTAGTTCTGTCCCAACTATTTGCTTGTTGAGGTTATCCACATAAGCCCTGTGATGCTTCCCCCAATGGTATTCAAATGTTTCACGACTCATATGAGGTTCCAAAGCATCCTACATACATAGTGAAGGTCAAATACCAAACATGCCAAGTAACAATATCCAATCACCATGGATTTCTGTCGTTCCCAAACAGGTCCCAGCATAAGATGTGTAAAATATCAATAGTAAACCAAAAGTAATAACGCCCAATGAATATTTCATGTCTTACAAGTGAGTATGGTGGAGGCCGAAGATCGATTTTGGCTGTTATTACACCCCTAGAAGCTTTCCTTACATTCCGTTTCTGCAATACACACGTTCAAAAGGCCTCGTATTAACATAATTGGAAGGCAAAATGCCAAATACAACTCCATTTTCAACTTCATCGATAATGTAAGGAAATCAGCATATCACATAAAGTTAGGTTCTCAAAACAAATTACAATATAGAAACCATAGTTCAGTGCAATGAACCAGAACAAAAAAAAAAAAAAAAAGGAATCTCGGTCACAGTCCTTTATGTCATTTTGTCAAACACCTAACGAACATTAAACAGAGTAGTATGTATGCCCATCAATCCTCAACCATTTAACCACAAGAAACGAAAAATTCAGTCTTACTCATATAAAACCGAAACTTCAACATCATTTCATAAGCCGAAAAAGGAAAATACATAAGTACACACCTCATTCTTCCTCCATTGGAAGCTGCGAGTCGACCCAGAAAATCCTGCAACGGTACCAAATGGGTATATCAGCACACATGCTATAAAGAACCAATAAGAGGTTAAAGGTCGTGTTGCAGAAATGGCAAACCTTGTGAGGAAATTAACCCGCATTTCAATGGACTGGCAATAGCTGCTGCCGCAGACGCAGCCATTATCTCGCTTCTTGGGAAAAACTTAAGGAGAGAATCACGTGAGCACTAGGGAACAACTGACCTTTGGGCGTGTGTAAATGGCCTATAGGCGCGTGCTGTTTATCGTTACAGAACTAAAAGTACCAAATAGGATTTTAGTACGACAATAATTTTTATAACTTGTACTACTTTGAATTGTGTAGTACCAGAAATAATGAGAGGAAAGTTATATGGTTTGAATTTGTATTGAAAATATAGTGTCGAGGTTCTATAGTTTACTAGAATTTGGATTTGGATGGACTTGAGCTAAGGACATTATGGAAAATCATGTCGACATCATGAGTTCATGGATATGTTTTTGGGTAAGTAGATCTACCCACTTGGGTAGGCTACAACCCCTTTATACCGCTTAGATCAACACATACACACACACATCCACATGGGTGTGTGTTAATCCAACGATATAGAACTCAATTGGGTAAACCCAAGTGGGTAGCATCGACTAACCCATGTTTTTGTAAAAATAAATAGCATGGATATTTAACACATAAGGCTTGATTATAGGAGAGGAATTTGCTTTATATTTTGGCAAATTGCAAAAGCTAATTTTAAAGTTTATTTAATTACAAAATTATAGTTTTAAAAAATATAAATACTCAAATGAGGTATTATAAATATCCCATTAAGGTTTGTTTTTATTTTTGGTAGGTTCAGTTTGAAAATTTGAAACAAATGTCAAAAAGTTGTGTGTGATTTAAAAGAAAAAATTAAGTTGTTTTGTTGGTAATAAGATTAAATCTTGATGATAGGTATAATAATTTACTTTTATTTTTTCAATGTTATTTTTTTAATGTAAAATGTGTAGAATAGACAAACTATGCAAAATAGGCTTTAAATTTTCAAAATGTGTAGTCTCAGTTAGATCTTAAAATTAGACCTTACTCATAAAAATATCAGGTCTCGTAAGTAATTTTTATGGAAATTCCATGTCCATATATCTTCATCTTTCTCTTATCTAATAATCTATATGGAAATCGAGAAACGGGTCTTTATTCGACTCTTTATTCCACGCCATGTGGATAGTCATTAAGTTACAAATTATTCAGTATTTTCTTATGATATTGTTATATTTATATCTAATGATTTACAATTCCATTGTGTTACCCATTTATAAGAATAAGGATGGTGATTATGCATGTGGATGTAAACTTGGACGTATCACAAAGTATAAACGACTTTGGGGTTGATTTTGGTGTTTTATTTTCAAATCAATTCTATTTATTTTTTATATATTTAATTTGTTTATGTGATAATATTTTCAGAAAAATACAGTTTTAAAAAGAATGAAACCTTTTACGAATTAAACGTATCTCGTATTAAAATCAGGGACTATGTTAGAAAATTCAGATCAAGGAGGAGATTAATGTTTTCCCTAATAGAAAAGGAAACATTTTCAAATTTTTGAAGCCACAAGTTTTAAATTTATAATGGTTACCTATTATAGTATTTTTTTTATATTTTTTTTGAAAAGTGAAGTGCCCGCTTATGCATATGGAAAGAGGTATAGTGAAAGAAGGCGTCTGTTGGTATGAAGAGTTATATTGCATCTTCCCCAAAGGCTGCCACCGTTTCCTTCTCTTTATTAACTCTTCCATCAATGTCCTTCCGACACCCCTCTTCTGTTTTTCAACAGGTCCATTTTTCTTTCCTGTTTATACTTTACGTAAATTTTATGTGAAAAAAAAATTGTTTGAAATTTATTTCTTTTTTGCAGAAACAGGCAACAAAGCCCTGTTCCAACATAATTTCCATTTCAGAATTTCTGCAATGTTCACCAGTTTGGCCGAGAACTCAGGCAAGAGAAAAATGAAAGAAGTTGGTGGAGTACCAAATGAATTCAATCTCTTCAATCTTCACGGCCAACACTTTGCTCCTCCTCCTCCCGATCGCCGCCCCTCACAAGTGCAACAAATACTAAACACCGCCGCGCCCTTCAAACCCTTCTCGTTTATGTCCCTGTTAACCGCAGACGAAGACGATCTTCGCAATAAAATCCAGACCGAGCAAATCGAACAGATAATCTTACTCCACGTACGATTTTTCCTACTACTCTAATGTGTTTTAGAATTACAAATATCACATTCATATTTGTTTCTATGTTGCAAATTGCACTCTAGTAATTTGTTTAATAAATACAACTCAATGGGGTTTGTTCTGTAATTTTAAAATATAACTTTTTTGTAATTAAGTTAAATCTCATGGGTAGTTGTTATAATTATCCCTAATAGTTAACTAATTCTCGAATAGATTGAGATTTTCTATTCCACTTCATATTCTGAATGTCACGTCTACAAAATATATCATAACTATACACGTGTCATTCATTCAATACGAATAATAGTGTATGAATTCACGCAGAGCGAGAATCTCAGGCAAGCATTGGGGTCAATGTTGGAAAAACAGCAGCAAACCATCAACCGCGTCGCGGAGGAAAGGGCCGCCAAGAAAATGAAACAGAAAGAAACACAGCTCGAAAAGAAGTTGGCCGAAAACGGAGAGCTGGAAAGAATCGCGGAGCATTACAAGAGAGAGGCGGAGAGGTTACTGAGGAAGGTGCGACACTTGGAACAGGCGACAATGTCTCTAAGGTCCAGTTTGGAGGAGGCCACTGCAGCCCGCCGCTATGCAGAGACAGCCCAGGAGGAAGCAGAGTCGTCGTTTGAGGACCCTGACAGGGTGGAGCCCGTAAGGCTCATCTGTAAGGCCTGCGAGAAACAGCTGGCGACAGTGATGGTGTGGCCGTGCCGCCATGTCTGCCTCTGTGCTCGCTGCGATGTTGTCACCAAGGTCTGCCCCGTTTGCCGATCGCTCAAGACCACTAGTGTTAAAGTTTATCTTCCTCTGGACTAGGAAGAAGTTTTTAGATGCCCTTTTATGTAATCTGTTGAAGCTGATTATGGGATTTTGAGAATTTATGATATGGTGAATGTAAGAACTATGTGTCTTTTATATCCAAGAACTTTATTGTCACTGTTACTTTTATTTATTAGCAAATTGTTCTTGTCATCTTGGAACCAAATGCAGATAACCCATGAGGACAAAATAATAAGCATGCCATAATCACAATTGGAAAACTTGTAAAATGTCTGGAAGATTAATTACACTTGAATGATACAGAAAAGTCCTATATTTTAGTTGTTGGAGAAATGCTCCAAAATTTGCCATCTTTTTTCAATGGCAACATCTATGCAATGTAGCAAAAACAGTTCCCAGGAATTGAATTAACAAAAAGCGGTACAGAACAAAAATTACCAAGATTTATGCCCAAACTCTCTGTCTAGGCTGAAGATCTGATATTTTTATCTCATCAATTTTAGCAGCAACAATGAAGTCATTCAAGCTCAACCCACCTGCATCAACCATAAAGAAACATATAAATTATAAATTGTTAAACTATCTAACTCTCTAAAGCTGGCAAAGGGTTGGGTTGGGTTGGGTTGGATCGGCCTCGGGCCCAACAAGCCAAGTCATGAAATCGGGTCACGTCGACCTGAAATTTCATCCAGCCGCACTTGTTGTGCCCAGTCCATCCCAACACGAGTAATTTTGATTGGGTCATTTGGGCTTGTCTGGGATCCTTATCGGAACCTCTAAAAATGAAGCCCAACCCATCGGGTCAGGCCAATTTTGCCAGCTCTAGTCCTATCAAATTCCTCACAACATGCTAAAACTGATGCAGAAATGAAGAAAAACCAAGAAAACAGATTTAACCAGATGCTTACCAATTGAAGAAGTCCACAATTCAGCTTTAACTAGATTAGGTTCCTCCAAATGAAGAGTGGGAAGATGCCCTGTATATTCTACAGCCTGGGTAATCCTGTTGATGAGTTCTTCCCCACATTTCATATCCCTAACTTTCCACAGACCTCGTAGCTTTAAACCCCCTTCTTCGTGTACAAGTCTCCACCCAACAACCTACAAGACTTACATTTGCACATTAAGGGGTGTTAGCGAACACACTTATTCCCTAAACACTCTATGTAACTTAGGGAGTGTTTGCAATCACTAAAAAATGATTATCAGGCTGGAACAAAACAGTTTTAATGTTTGTCAGATTTTGCTTTTGCTTGTATTTCATTTAATCAGAATCTAAAAGGAGGAGTAGGAGTGTTTTAGATTTATGATTCTTCTTTTAGTTTGACCTTTTCAAACAAATGCTCATTTATACAACTTATTCACCAAAACCTCTTTTTTAACTAATTCAACTTTTAAGGCCTTGTTTGTTTATGTTTCCAATGGCCTCTTTCCAGTTTCCAACTATACATAAAAGTGGAATCATGTTTGTTCATAAAATTTCCAATGGAAATCATCATTTTCATTTTCTATTTTTCACATAAAACAACATCTCAAACCTATAATTTCTATTCTCAAACCTATACACTACCCTACATCACTCATCATTACTTATCAATCACTATTCTCATATTTTATCCCAACTATATATGTGGGACCCACCATTATCAACTTTATCTAATTAAAATATTACTATTTTTAAATTATAACTATCTAATGGGACCCACCAACTTAATCTTACAAATATAATATTATATATTCAAATTAAAATATTGAAGTAGACCCCACCACTACCAACTTTTCAATTATTATTAACATAAAATAATATTTCAAAACTACTCAAACCAAACACAATCTCATTTCCAACCCTACATAAAACACATTTCAATTCATTCATCCAAACACAATCTCAATTTCCACACGAAAACTAATAAATTCTCAAAATTCTATTTCCAACTCCAGAAACTGGAAATGGACCATGGAAACATAAACAAACAGGCCCTTAGCTTCTACTTGCAAACCCAAATATTTTTTCATTCTCAACTACTTTTAGATTCTAATAAATCACTTACTTCAAACGAAGTTTTTGCATGCACTCTAATCAATCAGCTCCTATTTGCAACCACTACCATTTCTAATTATCAATTGTTTTACACTTCTACTCAATGTTCTAAAAATCCTAGCCTATACATAAATTACTTGTTTCATAACATCTTTTAAAAGCAGAATTTTTCGCGAGCACCTCCTGAATTCTATTATCATATATAACACTTTGAATCATCAATTCTACTTTCATGTATCGACTTGCATACTTTCTCAATTGGTTTATCCTTTAGGAGGTTTTACAAGATTAAAGGAGTAAGTTCTTAAAAAAAAAAAAGAAAGAAATAACCTTGAACAATAGCTGTTTGGCTTCATCCTCGGACATGGGCTGCTGAAGCTGAGAAATGGGAGTACATTCCTGTTGGGCCAGAGACAAAGCCGAAGCATTTGGAATCAAAATCTTGTGCTCTGTGCTCACATTTCCCAGAACTTTATCACCAAAATTGCTCTCTATTTCTGCTGGAAATGGGTCCCTAGCTCCAAAATCGCCCAGATAGTCCTTGTCCATTGCCCGGATTTTAACTGAATTTCGTGTGCTGGTGATGAAAGGGAGGAATATATTGGGTTTGCGAGATGGGTTTCTAGAGAGAGAAAGAAGGGGAGAGAAAGTAAAGTGTGGTGCGGAAGCCATGGGAGAAAGATTGAAGAGTTGCAGTGTTCAACTGAGAGTCTGTTTTGTGCTGTGTGTTATCCAGTGGTTGATAAAGCGGTTCGATTTCTTTGGTTTGAACGGCCGGTTCAGGACCTATTAATTACAACCACTGGTTTACTATTAGTGGGCCTATTGTTTGGGCCCATTTATTCGGCCTTTTGGCACTCGAACCAGCAAAGTGGTATCTTTCTGGAAGCTATGCAACAACTTGACAAGAGAGAATTTTCTCGAAGCATGCCCTGTGATACATTCCCATATTGTTTCTTTTCAAGTCTGCTTCTTTATAATTGTGATTATTTTGCATAAAAACAATGTTTTTTTTTTTTGCATATTTTTGCAGTGTAGGTTTCAGACTATAAACGAGTTATTGGATAGGTCTAAAGTTTTGATTTTTAATTGAAATTGAAATATGGTCTTGATTAATTAATTATGCATCTATGTTTTAAAGTTTGTGATCTTTTTGGAAATCGGTTAATAACGGCATTTGTCAAACCTAGACATGATTTGTTCAATTTCCACCTAGCTCTCAGGGTGGTGGTGACGTGGTGTCTTTCGAAATTGCCATGGCTTTGTGGTTGGCTGCTTCACTGTCCGACTTGGTCAGGGTTTCGCTTTTCTGGCAGAGTTACAAGGGGCTATCACTGCTTGCGAAATCGCGTTGGACAAAGGATGTAATTTTATTTGGTTAGAGTCCGACTCTTTTTATGTGGTCTCAATTTTTTCTAACTTTTCTATGTAGGTTCCTTGGGTCATTAAGGGCAGACTCACTTATTCCGCCGTCTTCGTCTCGTTCATTTCCGGGCATCTCATGTTTATCGGGAGGCTAATCGAGCGGCTGACACCCTTTCTAAGTAGGCGTATGTGGTTGGTAATACTTGGTGGGATGCGGCGCCAGATTTTATTCAGGAGGTTATTGCTGCGGATCGCACATTACTTTATCACCTCAAACATTAATTGGGAAGGTTCCTTTGTTGCTGTTTCGCGTTGCGGCAATCCACACGGGCGACTCATGCTATTGAGCACGACCCGTGCGTCTTCGATGGTTGGTTTTTGGATGTTCGGAATTACGCACGGGTGGCCCATGCTTTTGTGCACGCCCCGTGCGTGTTCGATGCCTGAGCTTGGTTTGTTTTGGCAGGACGCACGACATGTCCGTGTGGTTGGGCACGACCCTTGCATCCTCTTCGTTTTCGGCTATTCTTCAGATAGTGTTTGCGATTTGTCTTGTCTTTTCTTCTCTATGGGATACTCTTTTTCCTACCAAGGGTTTTTCCCATAAGGGTGGGTTTTACCTTGGTAGGTTTTAATGAGCGCTCATTCCTGGCTGCGGCGTGTAACTTGGTTTCATCTTTTTTTGTCGATAATTCTCTTGTTTCCGTTATTCTTATTTGTTTGGCTTTGTAAGAAATTTTACTCTTTTATTTTTATATATTCCGAATTTATTCAAAAAAAATTATCTCTTATTTTTTCAGTTTCTTTATGATATTAGGTATTAAAAAAAAAAAAAGTCGACCCAGTGGATCTCCGCCATTGGATTATGGATATCCGGTGGTGTAGCATACAATCTAAAATTTGTAACAGGGATTAACAAAAATAATTACCGCATAGATTTAGCCTATTTATCTAATTATAGAAATAAAAACTATATTAATGATCAGTACGATTAACGAGCCTGACGGTTGGTGAAGGATCAGTCGCGCCCGTAGGCCGTAATTCTCTTGTTTCACAACCCTGTCAAAATTACCAAGAATTTAAAGCACTTCTGCCCTCTGTTTAATGTTTATGTCTCAACTTCATTTCTGCTTCAATGGCTAATACTAACACTAGTAATCATATAACCGAACTCCCGCCAATGCAATCCCCTTCAGCGCCGTCTCCTTCCGTTCCTCTCCATTTGTGCGGGTTTCTCACCGGCGACACCGTTCAAGTCCAAGGAGACACCGGCGAGTTGCAATTCTCCGTTCAATTCAATGTCCACAAAAAAGAACATCATTCCGGGCCTTCCGGCGAGCCCTTTAATTTTCCGGACGCAAACATACCAGAAATTGGAACCTTTCGCGATTCCGTACAATTACCACCATCTTCGTCGTACTTGTCTCCTACTTCTACTCGTGAGAATGAGGATGCAAATGTGGCGAGTGAAGAACATTGGTCGAGAGGCGACGTTGTGACGAGGTTGAGGAGTGGGGTTTTGTCTCCTGTGAAGTACTATCGTAACGGAAGTTATGGTGTTTCGCGGGGGAGTTTGGGTTCGGAGAGAAAAAAGAAGGCGAAAAAGGGGAAAAGGAAAGGAGATAACGTGTTCGAGAAAATGCTCAAGAGACGGAGTTTTCCTTTGAGGCCGTGCAATTCCTATGCGTTTTTCCTGATGGCCAATTGGGGTGTGGTTAAGCGTTCTTCATTTGAGGAAACGAGCAAGAGGTTGAGCAAGCAGTGGTACAAACTCCCTCATGACAAAAAGAAGGTAACTATGTTATATCCCTCTTTTGTCCATTAATTAAGATGCTTAGATGCTCGATTCCGAAATTCTACAACTTTGTGTGCATGTTTTGATTTTCATGTTCGTTTGATGATGACGTTGTGATAGGAGTACGAGGACATGGCTTTGAAGGATAATGCAAGATATAAGAGACAATGCGTTCTACTAAGGAACGATGTTGAGCTACAGACAGGATTAGTGGAGGACTCCAACTGAGGTCATAAAACCATGCAAATATGATTCATATATCTTGTGCTTTTTTATCTCAAATTTTCATGTGTACAAACTGAGTGAAATTACTCTGTATTTATAAGCACTATTTTCTGAGTTTACCTCAGTAGAGCTTGATTCTGCTGTGTTTTTCAGAATATAGAAGTATGAGTCATACAATGTACAACCAAATGATCTGATCTCTAATGTGATAAGTGAAATGTACAAAATAATATTTTCATGCTTCATGAAAGAATATTGCAAATTTATGAAATGAACTTGAAGTAGCTCTTAAATTTATCATATAGTGCTGCTGGAATTTTGAGTTCATCAAATTCTTGTATCAAGGAATGCTGGCAGGACTGACTGATTGCATTCGACATCAATCGGGTTTTATCGCGTCCGTATGATATAGTTAAAGTGATATTTCCTTGATCAGATCAATTCTTCTAACCAACTAGTTAGAACTTAAAACTCATCGATTTCATCAATAAGGACAACGAAGATAAGTACTCAATTTCAGTTACAAACAAATTTATGCCTGTACTATTTCTCCAATAACATATGTTATAATATGCACCACAATAAGCCCAAAAAAAAAAAAAAAGAGAGATAAGAATAGGAGCATATTCCCATTGAAATGCAAGGCATGTAATCTGCCAATGAATAAAGGAAAACTAAGAAAGTTTGGGGACTTTACACAACTTGTGCAACCAGACAAGTTAGAAACCAGATATTTGGTCATGTTATTCACTTGTTGCAACTAGAATAAGGCCTCCTCAGTGTACAACTTAGAGTGAAAACGGCTTTGCATAGACATCGAATGGTTCATTAGCACTCAGCTGTGGTTCCTGCAAGCAATATAAAGCCACATAAATCCTAATGGTTTTCATAGCATTGTCATTACATCCTAATATCTAGTGTGTTTACTTTTATGATGAATTTAACCTATTTCTTAGGAATACGGTTATGTCTTAAATAATTTAAAAATCATAATATGGATGATTTTGTCTTATTAATTATTGAGAAACATAGCTAAAAGAGGCAAACATCAACTTTCTTGTTAAGGCATGTGTATCTGACTGTATGTGGTCCTTAGAAACATTGTATAAATTTAAATGGATAAATATTTAGGTATGTAACAGTTCCGAAAAGAATGTAAATCTGAACCGATGTGGTAAGTGTCAATGTGTACCTGTGACAGTCCACCACCACTTCCCCCCGTCAAAAGCATTGTGAGAAGTGTCGTCACAACACCCCCTCCCGCTGCTAGATCACCATCAGTCTTGCGAATGGTTGATCTCATTGCATTTAAAATACTCCCGTACGTATTTCCTTGTCCTTTTTCTATTGCTTGGATGAAAGCAAAGGTCATTGCCCCAGTTGAAGTCACCTTAGATAGAGCCTGTTTAGTTTTTACATTGTGTCAATTTTGTTTCAAATAATTCCATTTGTAGCTAAAAGAAGTACTTGGTGTAAAAGTGTTCATAAAAGAAGATGTCCTGAAACTTACAGCTGTATCAGCAGAGGTCTGATCATCATCACAACCACTGAAGGATATAGCTTCTCCCCCGCTTGTGCCTTTCCATGTGCCTGTTCGAGGACGATGGTCTTCCCATGCATAACGCCCACTTCTGCATCAACATAATAACTTTAATAAACTCAAAATGGAAGAGAAACAGACAGGTAAACCCCAACCCCTAAATCTCAAGCTTCAATTTCTGCATTTACACTGCTAATTTATGTTCAGGTATACCTTAGGGATAATTGACCAAACTGCCCCCAAGGTTTATCCTAATTACAAAAGAAACCCAGTTATCTTTCAATTTTTCAAATACCCCAATTGATATTTTTTTTCTATTTTACAAAATGCACCTTCATAAGGGAGGGAATTTGTTAGGTAAATACAATGTAGGGTTAATTACAAAAAGTACCCTTTAACATGTGGCCTAATTACAGAAAAACCCAACTAACTTTCAAAATTACAAGAAGTACCTCTAAGGTTTTATATTGTCTAATATTTACCACCTTTTCATAAGCAAAAAAATATGTCAAAATCCCCCATTACATTTATAAAAATATTGCAGTTTGCCCTTTAATTTTAACATTGAATCAAACCTCAAGGGTACTTTTTATAATTTTGAAAGTTAGCTGGGTTATTTTGTAATTAGGTCAAACATCAAGGGTACTTTTTGTAATTATCCCTACAATTTATACAAACCTTAAGAAGGTATTTGTAATTTCGATAGATAACTGAAGTTTTTGTAATTAGGCCAAACCTCAGGTAGTGTTTGTAACTATATGCTATCCCTATACCTTGTTAAGATAGTAATTTGCCCAAGTCACAAACCTGTCCATTCTACA
Source organism: Rehmannia glutinosa (assembly GCA_016081115.2). Taxonomy (NCBI): domain Eukaryota; kingdom Viridiplantae; phylum Streptophyta; class Magnoliopsida; order Lamiales; family Orobanchaceae; genus Rehmannia; species Rehmannia glutinosa. The sequence goes on along the minus strand of CM071929.1, from coordinate 26,889,385 downwards.
AAGATATGGTAAATCTAGGACTGTGCCACTGTGACATGCATCTATGATTGCGTGAAGTTTGACCCCAGTAGGAAGAGGCCTGACAATTGTTGCGTTGATTTCGTTGTCGACAATCATTCCCTGTGTCTCGAAATCCAAAGGGCATAATGTTTCATCAAATCCATCAATTTCATCTCCTGTGTAGTTCCTTTGTTGTGAACCATGTCCAGAATAATGGAACACCAGTGAGTCCCCTGGCTGACAGCCTTGCACAAGCCAAAACATCGCCATCCTAATGTTGTGTTTTGTTGGGATTCTGTATGGATCAATTTCCTCTTCTGAAAATATACTTCCACATGAAGATTTAGATCAGAATGGGAAATATGATACGCTTCGATTAATTGTTAAAATTATGCAATGAATTTCAGAGTATATTTAATTACTTAACATTCCTTGTGCAGACATAAGAATACACATGCATATTTTGGCTTATAAATGCCTGTTTAAGTGTTTTTAGATGGATACCACGAGTTTGTAGCTCAATTGGTATCGTTCAACCTTTGTAAGGGCGTTGACCGAGGTTCGAACCCGGTATCTTTCAGTTTCTTACTCCTCCCCTCCAACCAGTACTCCCAACTTATTAAAAAAAAAGTGTTTTTAGATGGATTAGTGTCAAAGAAAACTCAGTTTTTTTTTTTCTTGTCACTGTGGTGTTGTATGAATATCCCACTGTTATGAGATCCCTTCTAATTGCAATTAGTGCAACTATAGTGAAAGCTAACATAAGATTCTTTACTTTTGGCCTACATTTAAGGGCCACATTTCTAATTTTGTTGTCAAATGTTATTTAAATTCCGCATCTACACTCCTTGTGGATGGATAATTATCAAAAACCCAATCACTTCAAATAGTGTGACATCCCCATGCAATCAACCTCTCTAACATCAATTTCAGAAAAGAGATTCATTTAGTTTCTTCTGAATCTTTCCTTGTTAAAATAGTCTATCCATTTTTTCACTTGTCATTTCATTAATCCCTGATTTGAAGACAGCGAGCTAGAGAAATTTCTAAAATGAAAAGTAAAGATGCCTTTTGTTTTTGACAAGTATGCATCATGGGCATAACAATATGCATTACTATTTTAAACTTTCTAAAAATCAACTTTTGGCTTTAATTAATCCACCACTTAAATCACCTTTGGGGAAGTGGTTCATAATAAGCACCTAAAAAGAGCCTTTTGAATGCAGAAAAGGTGAATATGAAAAATGACCCTTTTTCAATTAATAGGCAACAACTATTTTTTGAGTTTTAACCCAAAAAAAAAAAAGAAAAAAAAGTCCTTTAGCATTGGACAACTTATACTGCAACCTTGCATTCTTGGAATTCTAACAAGTAACAACCCAACATGTCAAGTTGACCCAGCAGCCATTATTATCCTCTAAAAAAATTAATTGCCAAGTTGACATCAAATAAACCAAACCTTAACTTAGTCACAAAATTCACCCAAAAAATCTCAACATTAATCAAAGTCCAGATCAGTTAAAGAAAAAAGAATGAACAAATAATTATTTTCTAGAGAGAGAAAATATGTAAGATTACCAGTAAGCATTAGAATTGAGGACTCAGGGAACTTAAACCGGTTGATTAGCATAAACTTCATACACTTGGCGTCATTAATACATCCCTTAAGCTCATGCCTAGTGTTCCTATACGAGATCCCCACGATCACCGCTTTCTTCCGCCCGTGGGCCGGCGGAGGTGGACCGGACGGCGCGTGGTTGTACGGCGACGGAGCCGCCGGAGGGTAGTAATTGTTGTGTCCATTGTAAGAAGAGGAAGTGGTGGGGGGATAGGGTGCGGGCGGTACAGGTGGACCGGTGCGCGGGTCAGCCACGCGCGTGATGGCTTGGCAGATGGCGCAGCGGATGGAGGTGGCGCCGGGCGGCAGCTGGAGGGGCGTACGGCAGTTGGAGCAGTTAACTAACATTAACATTTTTGAATTTTTTTTTTTTTTGGGTTTGATCGAGAAGAGGAGAAAAATGGATTGATGGAAAATTTGTATGTGAAAAGAGAAGAGGTCAATTTACAGTGGTTGTTTTATGAGGAGGAATTGGAGTTGGTAAGAATGGTGAGAGGAGGGAAATATGATAAACAAATATATATAATATAATAGAAATTGATGAGGAGGCTGCCCTATTGCTTATTGGCTACTTTTTCAAGTTTTCTGTCCCTCTCTCTGTGTCCACTTTGACTGCATTTTATATTCTTCATTGTTTTTTACCTCTTTTTTTTGGAAAAATTAGTAAATTGTTACTGAAAATATACATATAGGAAAAAGAGAAGTGAAGGGTAAACTAGTGGTATAATAGAGTTCCTATTCTCTTTTTTTTTTTTTTTTTTATAATCCAGATATCCAGGTTTGCGCCTGACTAATCATGTATCTGCTACTGCCAGAGACTCCTTGACCCAACAAGATGTAAATCGAGGGATGTGCCCGAGCGACAGGTTTCTAAGGGAGAGAGTCAACTGAATCGCCTCCCAGAACATATTCTACAATATTTCAGTGAGAATCTGCTCCACACGAGATTCGAACCTGCGTCACCGAAGGAATACACTCCACATCACCTTAGCCCTTACCACTCGGCTATGCCCCTGGGGGCTACTAGAGTTCATATGCTCAATTTTTCTTTTGATATTTCAGATCACAATATAGCATGCATAAGATTATATTATTATTATATACTTGATACTTATTTGATGTATTAGAACATTTCCATTGGGTGTTCTTTAATATGTTATTTACAAGGATATATTGTTCCTATCAATGGTGAATGTTATTGTAAGAATGTTCTTTTAATTTGTAATATATTTGCAACAACTAAGAATGTACAAATCTAATAATAATAAAAAAATATTTGCCCTCGTAGAATAAAGAGATGTAAATGTTAAGATGATCCATAATGGGTGTAGTATTATTTGAATGATAAGGTTATTAGATGTGTGTGTTATTAAAATGGGAAAATTGACAGTGAAACCCATATATAACATGTGTTGGGTACATCTTCAAATAAAACAATGTAGAAAATATTTACATGTAATATTTATTTTTTAAATATAATTAATGTATATGTTAATATTGTTTTGATTTAATTCAAGATTGATAACTCAGGTAACATTTTCATTCATTTCACCCAATTCATTTACAGCCTATTGATTAACCAAGATTCTCGCTTACCTTTAATAATTATTTTTATCCAATGACTTAATAGAATTAAAGATGCTCAATATGTCGATGAAGCATAGCTAACACCAATTTCTTTATGATGCACATAGCCTGAATTTGTGCTAACTAGACGATTTATCACTACTAATATTACTAGGGGTGATCACGGTGCGGTTTGGACGGTTTTTTCAATATTTTCAAACCGAATTGCTACGTGCGGTTCGGCCACAAGTTTGATTTCAAGTCGCGGTTTTTTAGAATAAAACAAACATGCGGTTTTTAACGGTTTTGGGCGGTTTCGGTCGGTTTTGCGGTTTTAACGTACAATAAGTGAATATTATATAGAACAATCAAAATGAGTAAAACAACTTATCAATTCGATAATTAAAAAGTTAAGAATATGTTGTAATTGCCTAAACTGAATATTATAACAACTTCAATAACATATAATAGTTGAATCTAATAGAAATATGGAGTTTTTGCAATCACTAAAAAAAAGTATTTCTTATATTTTGGCCTTAAAAACCATTTTTTAGTATTTTCAAGTATCGACTTTTGCTTCTGGTTCTGCTTCATTTAGTCATAATCTAAAAGTTTAATCTAAAAGTATGGAGATGGGTGCTTTAAATTTTCGTTTATGCTCCTAGTTTAATTTTTACAAATAAATAAGAACCTCTACAAAGTTTTCGTCGAACAATAAATTGACTAATATGCTCTCCCATAACTTGAATATTTCAATCTCCAATCTACATCCATAACAAGAAATGAAGGCTTTGATGTTTAAACTATTGAGTAAATTGACTAATATACCTATAATACACAAGTGAAAATAATTAAATATTACAATACATAATTATACACAAATATACTATAGATTTAGAGAAATGTAATGACATATATAGAAAATATAATATATATATATATATATAGTATTCTACTTGCGGTGCGGTCGGTGCGGTTTGAGACTTCAAATTGTAATTGCACCATCTTATGCGGTGCGGTTTAGACTAAAAATATTAATCGCGGTTTTCCAATAATTAAGCAATTGCGGTGTGGTGCGGTTTGGTTCAGTCGGTTTTTGCGGTTTTTGGTTTTTGTTGATCAGCCCTAGATATTACCAACTCTAATTCAAATGTCAGATAGTTAGGCATAAAACGAGGATTGTACCCCGAAATAGAAGCTCAGTCCCCTCACACTTTATTTTGAAATTAAAAAAGACACTACACCCCATTGTTTGTGTTAAAAGTGCACTAATTATTGTTTCATGGCAAGGGATTTAATGGAAAATATTTTTTTTTTATAACTTGTAAAAACGGGGTATTTATTTCTCAAATTTGTATAGTGAAGAAGTGAGATAAAAGAAGTCAACTCAAGTCACCCCCAAAAAAGTCAACTTCAGGCATTATGATCGGGCACCGCGTGGACAATATTGGAAATTGAATTTAGTAGCGGCTCATTTTAGCATCATCATTCATCATTGGAAATTGATAAATTAAAAGGTCATTTTTTTTTTGATAACCGGGTTCCGAACTTACGCCCGACTAGTCCCAGGATGGCAATTAAAATTAAAAGGTCATTTTGAGAAACAAAGAGGTGGTCTTTCCTTCACACCTAGACATTCTTCGAAATATTTTTCCACGTCAGTGAGACAAGGACAATACTATGGTTTTCCACTAAATACAAATACATTTTATTTTCTAGAGGAACAATATTTTTCAAAATTAATAAGTTCGTTCAAAAAATGCGTAATGATTTAGAAAATTGTTAATAATTAATAGGGATAATTACAATATACCCCTAAGATTTGGGCTAATTACAAAGAAAACCAGATCTCTTTGAAAATTACAAAAATTCGAGGTTTGATTCCATCTTACATTTTCTTGGTGATTTTCGGAAATATTTTTTTTAAAGAAAAACTGACATTTGTAAAAATATTACAGTTACCCCCATTAAATTTAAGACAAAACGAAACCTAAAGGATTTTTTTTTGTAATTTTGAAACATGTCTGGGTTTTTTTGGTAATTAACCCAAACCTCAAGGGTGTTTTTATAATTATCCGTAATTAATAACCATAGTTGTAAATTAAGTAATAATTGAGTATTAAATTTGATATTTTTATTTACATTTCTATTGAAAATTCAAACCCCTATCTATCTCATGTTGACGTTGGAATCGGGAAACTCTACGTGAAAAACAATCAAATTGTTATAATATGCCAGACAATACAAAATGAGAAAAGTATGTTAATATATGAAAACAATGAATATATGTTGAATACGACCTGAACTGGCCATATTAGTATTCCATTAGCTTTGAAGCCTTAAATGCTCATTAATGCTTTGAATATAGAATAATTGACGATCTTCTCTAAATCACGAATGAGGGTATTCATAAGAACTAATATCATACATATGATATGTTACTAAAATGCAGGCTTAATTATCACAGGATAGGTTATCCAACAAACCCCTATTTTTTAAGATGATGGCACACATGTAATTTGAGAGAGATTTGATATGTATTAATGGCTGATGTTTATTAATGATTGACATATTTAATGTGATCTGACCTGCTAATGTCCCATTTTTCCAAGTCCTCCGAGATCTTATTCGATTAGTCCGACCAATTGTTCGGGTCAAATATTCGGATCCACTTTCCTAGGTTTGGGGTCCTAACCAATTGGGTCGGTGTTCTGAGGGATGGACCCTGAGGTTGGACTTTTACACTTCTACCCTTCAACTTCACTACCAACTTGGTTCTTGAAAAACTCCCAAAACGTTTTGGGGTTGGCTGGCAAGTAGTTCGTAGTTGAGGGAGATGGGTGCAATTTTCCCAAGTATCACAATAATTAAAGTATTTACAGGTGAGAGACACATTGCAACGAAATAGAATTAACAGATTTGGAATCTTGAATTAGTGAACCCCATGAGCTGGTGTAGGAGAATAAAAGGAAAAAAGAGTTTGGTATAGGCCTTTGATTCCAACTTTTTGCAAAAGTAGTTGGTTGAGTTCCTAAAACTGCAATTTCCCCATGTTGGGCCCCTTTAATGCAATAAAGACTAATACAATTGAATGAAATAATCGTTTAAATCTCTATAAATTAATAACACTAGGACTATCAATATTTATTAATTTAGTGAGGTATTAAATTAACAAATTATTAATTTTGTTTGTTGTCCCAAGTCAGAATCGGCTAAAAGTATTATTCAAATGAGATTATTAATTAATCGAGGTTACAGATTTATATGGGCCGGGGCGGCAAGATTCAAGAAGTTAAAGCATAAAATCGACATAATTAATTACCCTTACTATTTGTTTTTTTGGTAGAGTGCATTATATACATTCATATATATATCTCACACCAATTAGTAATGAATATATCAATTGCTGCATATACTGAGTCAGGATCATTATCTTGGGTGACCAGTCAAGATTATTGGGATATAATGATGATGTAATTACAAATCCTAAAGAAACTATTATTTCAGATAATATTGTACAAACGTATGATTAAAAATCTTAAAATTTTAATTTTACTAGTTGAATCAAATCTCATTTACAATTACTTAGCTTTTAGTTTTGTGACAGAGTATTGCCCATTTCGTGTTTCTGATCCCAAATTCAAGTGTCAAAAAGGTACATATATAGCAAGAAAAGTTTTCCCCAAATTTCAAATATTCCCATCATGTGTCTTTTTAATAAACATAACAATGACATAATTTTGAAATAATCCTTAGCCTTTGGTTTTTCGACAGGTGATTTATTCATTTCGTGTCAATCACCGATTATATGTACATTTCCTTTTTCACAAGTCACAACGTGTACTTTGCCATTTACACTCAAATAATAAACTTACAATTATTTGGAGACAAAAATCTAATCAAAATGTTCCAATAAATTTCAATGATTCCCATTATATATGTGATCTTTTAAGAAACATAGATCATCCTATATAAAATAATGTAGCAACATATATTCCAAATTCCACTTTCTTAATAATTTGCCATAAACATCCCACCAAATCCTATTTGAATAGTTTAGGCCAAGGACTATTCTCCAACTAATACCCATGCTTTTCTATACTATTAATTTGATTTATTATATTTGTGCTGCGTGATGGCTAAGTATGATAACTAATTATATTTAGTATATATTTTGTACGTAGCACTTGCATGCATCACCCTAATATCGAACATTGGATATGATATTTGGACTAATTAAGATCATAAAGATCAAATGGTCCAAAATTACAATTACGGATACCATCGTAGAAGTACTATAAAGATTTATCACAAACTTAAATCTACTTAGTTTACAATCAATGACGTAGCCAGGAAAAATATTAGGATAAATAGATACATAAAAGTGGGATGGAATAGATAAAAATTAAAAAATAATAATATAAATTCTAACTAATTTTTTTTAAAAAAATCTTAATATAACTTTTTCTTTTAGAAATAAGGGGGAGGGAGGGGCTAGGTTGACGCCTTGCCTCCGCCCTTGTTTACAATTGACTTCAGGTAGAGCTAGCAATGGGCTGGGCTGGGGCAGCCCGGACAGAGCCCAACTTATGTATAAAATTTTGGGCCAGCCTATCGGACCAAATAGGCCCGCCTTTTTTGGGCCTAAAAAAATACAGTCCAGCTTGATCCAAATCTTGGGTTGACTGGATCGGTCCACTAGTCGGGCTTTATTTTGCCATCTCTTAATTTCAGGATGGGATTTGCATAAAGTTAAGCATTCAACAACCCGAGTTCGGCAGAACAATTACTAAAAATAGTAGCACCACTACCACATTAGCTAGTATTTTTATTTAAAGCTTCTTTGGTATTCCATGAACATACTTGTTGACATGATGCAGAAAATTGTGATTTTGTTTCCTCAATTAGAGATGATAATAAGATAAGTCCCAAGGTTGAACCGCTTGTAGTGGATTCTAAAATTATATGTAGGTATTTTTGATATTCTATTTTCAAACCCTCCTCGCCACACACCTTCCATGTTTAGTATTTTTTCCCCATATATATAAATATATGTATATATATATAATATATATGATTGATAATATTATATTTTTTATATTTTTAATGAATTATAATGGTATTATATTTAAAAAATATATACTTTTTAATATTTTTAAAATTTAACCCAAAAAAAAAGGGCCGGTCAATGATCAGTTTAACTCATCTAGTTTGGGCTTAACAAATCCGTCTATAACGGGTCTTGGGCTGGCCCAATGACCAAATCCATCAAGTGTAATTAAAATTCGATAACATCACATTGTGCTATACAAACTCTACAACTCTCCCTTCTTCATACGCGTTCAAACTCTCCCAACTCTAATCCTATTCAAATTCTACTTTTCTCCATATATATTCTCTCTTCTTCATATATATAATTCATACATAATCAGGATCAATTATCAAAAAGAACAAAAAAAAAAAAAATCCATAAAACTCAATATGGGTAAACCAAAACACGTAGAATATATGGTATACTTATTCTTCATCTTTGGAGTCGCATTAATCTGCATCTCTGATATCTACAACAACAAGCCTTTCTTGAACTTACCAAGGCGACCTCATAAATATTGTCCACCTTCAGTAACTGTAAGTATTTTTCACCACCTTATATTATATAAAACAAATTAAACTTGTATATATTACAAGCAAAATTTCATTTAACTTCTTTTTTTGAATTTATGTTAGAGTAACATGTCTGTCATCCATGGGGATAAGCTAGGAGAGGCATTGGCAAAAGCATCAACAATGAGCAAAACTGTGATAATTACGATCGTAAATAAAGCATATGTCGAAGGCGATAAGCCGATGCTTGATTTATTCCTGGATGGTTTTTGGATAGGGGAAGGCACACGGGACTTAGTCGATAACCTCTTGATTGTGACCATGGATCAAACTTCTTATGAACGGTGCAGATTTCTTAGGCTTAATTGCTACAAACTGGAGACGGAAGGGGTCGATTTCGTGGGCGAAAAGGTTTATATGTCGGATGATTTTATCAAGATGATGTGGAGAAGAACTCTGTTCTTAGGGGATGTGCTCAAACGGGGATACAACTTCATCTTTACAGTATGTTTCTTGTTTTTTGTTTTTGCTTTAACTTTTTTGTCTTGTTTTTGTAATTGCTGTTTTGTTCTAATTAGTTTGCAACATTATATATGTTATGCAAGATCAATTGTATTCTTGTTTAAATAAAGTTGATATGTTTGTTCTTCATCTTATTTGCCTTATTAGGCTACAATATTCCAAGAAATTAAGATTGTTTTTTCCAACAATTTTATATGTTTATGACTCTTTCAATTGAGCCTATGTCCATCTAGCTAGACCCAATATGCTAACCTTGATTCATTCTAGTCACTTTAGTCTAATTATAAAAAAAATTAGTTATCTTTCAAAATTATAAATACCTTTTACGGTTAGGGGCATGAACGAATCGAGTCGAGTCGAACGTAATACTGATCGAACTTGATAGAATTTTTATCGATCTTCAAAAATTGTGTTTGAATTTGGTTTGAATATTAATCGGATCGAGCTCGAGTAGCTTTAATATATTCACATATTCCATTCTTTATTACTAATCAAATCTCAAACGATCTTTTAAACAATCAACATCGAGTCAAGTATTATTGAGTAGTTTGTTTCGTGTTTCAGCCCTACATAAGATATATATATATACCCCTCAATAGGTACAATTGTAAAACAGAGACAAATATCGACTTAATATTCATAATTTCGAGAATTAGTTGGTCTTTTTTCTTTGTTTAAATTAAATTGAATATCAATGATATGTTTTAAATTAACTTTTAATTATGTGTTTTTGGGGCAGGACACTGATGTATTATGGTTGAGGAACCCATTCCCATATTTAAGCCCAAACCAAACCCTAGACCTTCAAATCAGCACAGACAAGTTCAAGGGCAACGAGTGGGCCGAGTCCAACCCGATAAACACAGGATTCTACATGATCCGATCCAACAACAGGACCGTATCCCTTTTCGACACGTGGTACGCCAAGAAAGACAATTCCACAGGATTAAAAGAGCAAGATGTCTTGAATAAATTGATGCACCAAGGATTTTTCAGGAAATTGGGGCTTAGGGTTAGGTTTTTGGACACAGTTCATTTCAGTGGGTTCTGCCAGGACAGCCGCAATTTCACGGCGGTCGCCACCGTCCATGCCAATTGCTGCCGCCGCATCGCCGCCAAGCTGGCGGATCTGACGCGGGTGGTTCATGATTGGAGGAGGTACAAGAACTCTTCATCTGTCGATGGGAGGACGACGGCGTCGTTTAGGTGGACAAATCACACAGCATGTAAAAATTCATGGAGGGATTAGATTCTCGATTTTAATTTCTTCAGTATAAGAACAATCTTAGGAATTAGGATTATACACACGTACAGATTCTAGTTAGTTGTGATTTTCAGCATTAACTTTGGTCTTTGGGCGAGTCTAACAAATTTTAAATACCATTACTATGATGTTGTAACCAAGATATATTATCATAAAGTTGTTTCATTTTTAGGATGATCATTGTTGCATTTGATTAATATTAATTGCCTGCTAATCATACATTATACATATCCCCGAAAATAATTTTCTATCTTCTAACTTGTACTACTTGGACTTCTAGTCCTCTAAATAGTCTTTAAATTTTTGTTCAATATCTTTTAATTTTTTGATATTTAGTCCAATTTTGACTGAATTGTATTAATTTCAGCGGAAATTGCTGATTAAGACTGTGAGGTACAAACATGTCTAAAACTTTAAAATTCTCAAATTTAACGTGTCAATTTTGGTAATTTGAAATGCCAAATTTTGAGCCAAATCGCCAAAATTCCTAAAATTTTTCGACATATTAGTGCCTAGCGGCCAATTGGTCCTAGCCAGCAATTTCGGTAAAATTACACAATTTGAGTTAAAATCAGACTAAATGTCCAAAATTTTAAAACATATTGGATAAAAATCAAAGGTGATTACTTAGAGGACCAACTCTTCAAATAGTCCAAGTTATATGACCAAGAAGACTATTTTCCCTACATATACCACTTCCATAACTAAGAATGAATATTATCCATTCTATGGGAGATTCGATGATATCCCAACTTCATCCATCAATTGACAATTGTATTTTTATTTTTCCCAAAAAATAAATCAAGTTAATTACACTGTTAGATAAGAATATTTGCAGTTGAATAATACACTTATCAATTGATGTGTGGAGTTGAATAAAACCCAAATGGATAGTCATAATTAATAATCTGGACATTGGTAGGACGTGAACTTGGATAAATTTCCGTAGATCTCAACTGAAGTTAGATTATCTGTTCCACTAGAAAATATAATATAATAAATAAATGTGTATATATATAGATGATATGTACTAATTGTCCGTTCTTTAGTTGGTTGCACTCCTTTTTGGAATGAGAGTTTTTGTTCCACATTCATGTTCAACTCCCTAATTATACATACAATTATGACATCATTTTGTGCATGCATTATTCATTAACTGTAATGGAACTAGGAGTGGAACAAGAATGTAGAATAGGATATTTGCTCCCCAATTTTCTCAAGTTCCAATTTTGTTAGCGAAATTGGTTAATTTCTAGAGATGTTACACGGGGGGGGGGGCTCTAGCCCTAGCGTGGCTTCGGGCTAAACGTGACGGTATTAAACGGACTGGCAATATTGGGACCTAACCCTAATCCTAGCAGACTTTGGGCTAAACGGGGCACTATCGGGCTATAAGTCAAAACAATAAAAATTATATATTTAAATTTAAAATTTTAAAATCAAATATATATAACATTTAAGTTTAATATTTTAAGTTAAACTATTCGTCATAAATATAATTCATGCAAAGTTTCCAATTACATTGCATTATCAAACTTATAAAATTATACAAGTTATCATCTAAATATTGAAAATGAAATAATAATAATAACTAAAGTACCTAGAATTAACACTTCTTTTCTGTAATTACTCATGAGTACAAGTTAAAATTTTCAAAATTAGATATTTAAATCTAAAATTTTATGTTTGAGCATATTATATACCATTTAAGTTTAACATGTAAAATTCATCTATTATTATAAAAAAAAAACCATGCATAGTTTCTATTTAAATTGCATTAATAAAATTATAAAATTTGATTTAGCACCATTAAGAAATATAATTTATATCCTAAATAATATAATAAAACTACGTGACATTTTCTTATTTAGAATAAAAATCGGAAAACTAAATTAAGTAATAAATAAGACAAATAAAAAAGAAGTTTTTCAAGAATTTACAGCTTGTTTAATAAAGTTAAACTTAAGGATGAGGGAGATGTAAATTTGAAAAATAAATTTACTAGTAATAGGTAATAAAAGTAGATATAAAATATTATAATTATATTTATTTTTTTAAAAATAAAAATAGCGGGCTAGCCCTAACGGACTTCTGTTTAAGCGGTATGGGCCAAAAAGCCCGGATTTAAACGGTCCAAAATAATTCGGCCATAATCCTCCATTTTTCCGGTTTAACGGTGCGGGCCAACATGATGCAGTCCGTTTAACATCTCTAGTAATTCTTGGCTAGAGAACAGTGTCATTTCTTGAATCAATATATAATTTTACAATTTTTTTTGAAAAAAAAAAAAGAAAATTAAAAAATAATCTAGTGATTTATATAATAGGGTGAGTTTGGAAGTTATAAACAGATTCATTATGTTTTGGTTTGTTTATTTTCAAACTTGCCTATTTTATTTTTTGCTATTATTTTATATTTTAATATATATGTATTATGTAATATTATAATTTTATTATATTCTATAGCTAGTAAATTATAGGCGATTTTTTTAATAGTATGTTTTGTAATATTTTCAATATTATATATAAAAATTGGTCGTATGGGACTATTAAATTATTACTTTGACATGTCAAAATATAAATTACTTGTCACTTGATAATATTAGCAACAAAATAAAAGCTCACTTATACACAACGGTGATTTTTATTACTAAATTTACTGGGATTTGATTATTATTATGCTTTTTAAGTCAGACATATGAGCACCAAAAATGCATAATACCGAAATTAACAAGAATATCATATGCTTAATTATTACGAATTATACTTACCTAGCTATCTTATTGTTCTATATATTTTGTGTTTTTTTACAGGACATTGACTTATTATGGTTGAGAAATCCATTTAAATATTTAACCCCACAACAACTACCCGTGGACCTGCAAATCAGCAACGACAAATTCAGGGGCAATCAATGTTCTGAAAACCATCGGATCAACGCCGGGTTCTACATGATCCGGTCCAACAAATTATTCAACTATTATTTATTTCTAATTGAAATTGATGTTACATTGAATCTAATCTCTAATTAACTAAACAATACCTGTTTTTTTTTTTTAACTCAACAAAAAAATTATTCAATGTCATTGTTGTTTTAAACTTCCATTTGATAAAGGAGATCTACAGTAGAATTATTATCTTTGACTTGATAGGTCACATGTCGGTTCCGATTATCTGCTCGTCAGTCAACAACTATGCAATTTCAACTTTCAACATCTCTGCAATTGTATAATACTCACACAATTACAAGGTTGAATTTTTGATGTTCTGTTTGGTGGCATGAAAAATAACTCAATGTTTTGCAATCCTTCGATAATTTTTAGATGTGCATGACACAATTATCTACTAGAAAAAAAACTTTTCTACTATATTTATACATTAACAAATTATCAATTTAACATTTATTTAATATCTCCTTAATAATTAATAGATTTTGACAGTCCCAAAGTTATTAAATTATAGAAGTTTAACTCCATTTAGTATTGCATCGAATGAATTATTTGCAATATATGAAACTTTGTTCTTAAATATAGATAAAACAACAATTGTTATATGGGTTTTGAAAAACTAGGTTTAGGCTAATCACGAAACAATCTAGAGGTTTTGAAAATTACAAAACTCCCTTGAAGTGTGATTTTGTCTTGACATTAAGGGGATATATAACCGTAATATTTTTATAAATGTTGTAAAGGTTTAAATGATTTTTTTCTTATGAATAGGGAAAATATAAGCCTGTAAAGCGGAATCAAACCTCAAGATATTGTTGGGGTTGTTGTAATTCTACAAAAACTCCAGATCTTTTTTCTTTTTGTAATTACCTCAACCTCACTTTTTTTTTTATTTAATTATCCCTTTTTATAATGCTATAGAATATGTTAGCTTTTGCGATAAATATCATAACCCAATCAATTGATCATGAGAACAGGCAAAGGTAAGAAAATTCGCCATTATGATCTAGCTAAGCTAGGGCCAATAAAGGAAATAATCTCCTAAAAAAATGAATTATATGGGGAAGAAGAATAAGTTGAACAATCTCTAATTTTCTGATTGTTCCTCTTTCTCACCGTAATATTTTGTTCATTTCGTCCACGCTTGTCAATTTTCCGCTGGTCATAATCAGATCCAGAATCGTTTCAGCTCTTTTAAATAAAAGTCGATATTTCTTATTATGTATGGACAGAAGTTCAACAGGAAAAAAAATTAATAATTCATTTCACCATCACTCAAAATTTCTTATTACGTATCTAATTCAAGGCAAAATTATAAAATTAGTCCTCTACTAGATTTCTGGATTTCATCCTTTGATTTTGTCACATGTATAGATTACCTTTAATTTAAAATTGATTTTGCCTGAAATTGCTTTGAATTGGCAGATAAATCGAAGCTAGCTTGCTTGGCTAGATGGATTTATATATAGGGATGGACTTTATGTGGCTAGATTAAAAGAAATATCAAGAAAATACGTTGTGCTATGCAAATCAAAGAAAATATCTAAGGTTGCAATTGAACCGAACTGAACCTAGCTTTTGAGAGTTTAAACTTGATCGTTTATTAACGAATCGAACTCAAGCTTGAAGTTATCGAATATATTGATGGTCGCGAACTTATTCGAGCTTAATCGAGTCTAAACGAGCTTAGTAAATATCAATTATAAATAAAATTATTCTTCAATTTTTATTTTTTTTGAGTTACGCACACACACTTCACTGGGGATTGAACCCCTGACCTCCCACACATTGGAGGGAGTGATACCACTAGGCCAAATGGCTGATTATTCTTCAATTTATTACAAAAATAAAATTATATATTTCTAAAATGTACAATATATCTATTCAAACCTATGATTTTATCATACAAATAGTTTTATTTAAATATTTTTTATATTTATCATAAGTGAACATGTAAAAATTAAAATTAAAGTCAAACTATTAATTTAATTTATACGAGCTTGCAAATGATCCTACTCACGAGCTTACTAATTAGTTTGCTCACGAGTTAACGAGTCGAATATCTCTAAGTTTGAGTTTGGTTTATTTATTTAAACGAATCTCATTAAATGAACTCGAACGAGTTTTTATCAAGTCGAACTCCGAATAACTTGCAAGCGGCTTGGTTCTCTTGCAACCCTAAAAATATCTTCTAATTTAGCATTTTAGCAATACCATATGTGATAAAACCACAAAAATGCAATAAAACTCCATTTAATCCCAATCTATAGAAGGCGAAAATTAGGAGTAGACTACCTTAATTCATTGCGGGATTGATGCTTTATGTCCATATTTTCTTTAATTTCTTTTCTATTTGCCACGCACGATTCAACCTTACATGGAAAATTTAAATGCTTCAATATTAATATATGCCTAAGCCAATAAGTGCCCAACTAATCATCAATGAATGCAAATAAAAGTATAAAATTAAAGTTAACTTGATTGGTACATTTAAGAGAAAGTATTGAATAACAATTTTTCCAAAGTCGTGTGATTTAATTGGTGGGAGTTAACATAATCTGTCGGATTTTTTGTTTTAATTTAGTAAATGACTTTTTATTTTATTTGACAAATATATACACCCAATTTATATGTCACATTAAATATATATTTTAAAAATAAAAATATTTTAATCTTTAACACACATTTCAGAACGCAAAATACGACATAAAATTAAAGGATTTGAACGTGGAGAAAATTGTGTGTATTTTAAGGGAGTTTATTAGGAGTTGATTGTATACTAGTGAAGTGACTTGCCTTATCAGTTCAAAAATTCAGATCTGATGACTAAATACGTATTATCACTACTATATAGTAGGGTTGTCTAGACGTGTGAAATTTTAATTAGTACATTTTGGGCAATAAGTGTCACACCACTTGATATTAGTTAATGTATACCACTCATGTCCACATCCATAATATAAGTTTTTAGATTAATGCTAATGGCTACATGACCTTTTTTCTGTTTGACTCTAGTATCAATTCTTCTAATTTTAACAAAGAATTTTTTGCAATAAAGTGCTTAATTATTTGAATTCGACAGTTAAAAGCTTTTTAAATTAAGAGGAAATGAAAAAATGGTGAAAGCGATCCAACGTACAATTTCTCTATGATTCTTTTATAAAACGTCGTGCGTTTAGTCGAGATTCTTATAGATATAGGAATGACAATTTGGCCCGATCTCCTCAAACTTAGCCGTGTTTGCATGGGTCGTCCCATCCAAAGATCTCGCAACGGGGTAAGGCATAGACTTGAATACTTTCGCCCTGCCCCTCCCCACCACTTAATTATTTTATTTTTATCTATATTTGTAATACATATTTTTATACATAATATATATAATAATATATTTTTTATGTATTTAATATTATATCCGACTTATATGCATTAATTAATAATGATAATTTTCTAATTAATATATATATATATATATTAACAAAAAATACAAGATAAAAAAACTTATAAATAGACTTATAAATACATATTACAAGTTTATAGTATATAATTTATAATATAATAATAAAAAAATTATTCTATACGAGCCATCCGTCCCATGACCTGGGATGGGGTGGAGGAGGCTGGGGGATGGGTAGTTTCGTCCATACCCGTCTAGAGCCGTAAGTGAGCGAATGACGTTACGACAAACATCTCGTGAAAATGCGCGAATAACGTTTGTTTATGTTTGTTTATTTAGTTAAATGAGCATAAACAAATACATTTTAGGGCTTGTTTAATAAACGAATAGAGCTTGAACAATTCTATACTCGTTTACTAAAAGTTTGTGAACAAGCTCGTATAATATTTTTTTAAACATGTTCGTGAACAATCTCGCTAAGGGATTGACTAATAGTTGGATTATTTGAAAAAAATAGAATTAAAAAGATTTTGTTTGAATAAAATTAAAAAGACTTAAAGACTCTAAAATTAAATAGACTTAAAGACCCAACACTTCCTAATCTAGTTTGGTAGGCTTTTCAATTGTTTGGTCAGTTTACTTGTGTTTATTATTTACAACAATCTATGTGTATTCTTATCTATATGTTTGAATAAATGTTTGTTTGTTTACTGTTTACGAAAAAAGTCACAATTTTTTTGTTTATTTATTTGTTCGTGAACATAATAAATACGAACTCGAAACGAACACATTCACGAGCATGTTCACAAACACATTCAGGTATTAAAATATTTATCAAGCCGAACACGAACAATTTTTTTAAAATGTGAATCAAGCTAAAGTCAAGCTTAAACATGTACAAAATTAAATGAACATATGACAAATAAGTTAAAGCTCAGCTCGGCTCGGATCATTTACAGCCCTAGCCCCGCCCCCTCGCGTCCCATTGCGATTTCTATATAGACATACATGACAACTACAAATTTCTCTTATAGTTTATGCTAAAAAATATTGTTTATATAACCGCACAAATTGAAGTTGGTTAATTCTTACCCTTATGGCAATGATTTAGGACCATCGTTTTGTTAGACTTTAAATCTTATAAATAAAGTGTGGATATTTGGCCCATTTCCAAGGCCCAATAGAACAAAACCCACAAGCAACCAACCCATTTCCCTAATCCTTCTTAAACCTAATTGCATCTATATATACCTAATCTCTTACCTTCTACACGGGAGCCGAAAGCAATTTTTCCTCATTTCACAGAAGCTGCCAAAAACACTCCCCCTCTATGCCTAATCTTCTTCTTTGTGAAATTGACCGATTCTTTGTGAATCATTGAGATACGGGTGAGTGTTTGCTAGTTCGTTCATACCTCTGTGAGTGTGTCCGATTTGGTGAAGGTGAGAGGTTTTGGGTTTGTCATTTCCGGCAAAGTTCTCCGGTCAGATTCCTTTGTGGTTTCTCCGGTCCGTTCCGATTTTCGGTTGTGGGTTTGGACGGCTTTTGGGTTGGGGGTTCTCTTTGTGGCCAACCTTCGGTGCTTTCCGGTTTGCAAGACGGTGAAGAGTCCGCTTCACATATCTGAGCCGAAGGAGTCGAGCTCGACTACAGGTTTCGCAGTGCTGTCCGTTTCAGTCCGGTACCAAAACTGAGGTCCGGTAAAACTCAGTTTTCTGTCCCGTTTCGATTCAGCCCGGGTTTTATAGTTTCAGTTTATATTCTTGTATTTATCGCTTTATTAGAAACTGGTTTGTAATCCCGTAATCCCTATCCCGTAGGCGGATTGTTGTAATAGTTCTATTTGTTAGAATCTGTAATATTCAGTCGGCTATGGCGGTCCGGAGCGAGTTGACAGCGGGGTCGATACCCAACAGTGGTATCAGAGCCTCCCTCGTTGTGGTGGTACGAAACCCTTACCGTAGGGTTTCGCTCTGGTAAAGCGGCTTGAACTTCTCGTTTATTGTTTTTCGTAGCGTAACCGCTTGCCGCGGATTTATTGCTTTCGTAGTTTAAATACCGCTTGCCGCGGGTTTATTGCTTGTGTAGTTTAAATACCGCTTGTAGCGGGTTTATTACTTGTGTAGCGTAAATACCGCTTGCCGCGGTTTTATTTGTTGGGATTTGCTTGTTGTAGAATTTTAGGTTGCTGTGTAAGCCTTTTATTTCTATTGAAGTGTTTGCTGTCCATTTGCTCATTTTTTGCATTTTTTGTGGCCTTGAGAATTGCTTCCGCTGTATTATCTGAATTTGTTTGTTTTGCTGGTTTTGTGATATAACCTACTTTGTGTGGTGTTGTTTTCTTAAACTGTTGTGTTTTTTGAAAATGGCTATGTCTGGTTATAATCTTGAACCGTTTAATGGCAAAACTGATTTCTCTATTTGGCAACAAAAAATGAAAGGCATTTTAATTCAACAAAAGGTGTATAAAGCTATTACGAACACTTATGTTGACACTGATACTAAAGAAATCAAAGCTGAAACTGATGAGTATGCTTATTCCTCTATTATCTTGAATTTATCTGACTCTGTGTTAAGAAAAGTTGGTAAACAAAAATCTGCTAAAGAATTGTGGGATAAATTGCAAGAGTTATATACTGAAACTTCCCTCCCTAGTAAGTTGTTTTTACTTGAAAAATTCTTTAGGTTTAAATTGGATTTAAACAAAGATGTTGATGAAAATCTTGATGTGTTTACCAAGTTAATTCAAGATATAAAGCTGACTGGTGATAAAAATATTGATGATTATACTCCTATTGTGCTTTTAAATGCAATTCCTGAATCGTACAGTGATGTTAAATCTGCTATTAAGTATGGTAGAGATTCTATTACTCTTGACACTGTTGTTAATGGCTTAAAAAGCAAGGAACTTGATTTAAAAGTTAATAAGGGTGGTAGGCAGAATTCGGGTGAGGTTATGCATGTTCGGGGTAGGTCCCAACATAGGTTTGGTAACCAACAAAAACCTGATAATCATCAAAATCAGAATTTTATCAAGAAAAAAGGAAAAGTAAGACTAGGTCTAAGTCTGGCCTAAGGGAAGAAAGTGTTATAATTGTGGTGAGGTAGGTCATTATATTAGGGATTGCCCTAGTAAGAAAGGAAACCAGAATTTTAAAAATCAGTCTAATGATCAAGCAAATTTGGCTTCTAGTAGTGAAAATGCAGGTGATGTTTTTATGGTGACTGGAATATGTGATGTGCCTATTGTGAATTCTGTGCATTCAAGTTCTGTGTGTGAAAATGAATGGTTAATTGATTCTGCGTGCACTTTTCATATGTCCCCATTTAAAAATCTATTTTCGAACTATAAAGAAGTGAAAAATAGTTTTGTTTCTATGGCCAATGAGAAAAAATGTAATGTTTTTGGAATTGGTGATATTTGCTTGAAATTTGATTCTGGTTATGCCTACACTTTGAAAAATGTTAGACATGTGCCTGATTTATGCAATAATTTGATATCATGTGCTGCGTTAGAAGATGACGGATTAGAAGGTAGGTTTGGAAATGGATTAATGAAAATTTTGAAAGGTTCTTTAGTGATTTTCAAATCTGTTAAAAGGAATAATTTGTATGTTTGCATTGGTAAACCTGTGTCTTTTGCTGGAAATTCTGTGAATATTGTCCAGGAGGATAAAACTGATTTGTGGCACAAAAGACTAGGTCACATGAGTAGTAAAGGTCTTGAAATATTGCACAAAGCTGGGTGTTTTGGTAGTGATATTCTATCTTGTATGCCTTTCTGTGACTCATGTGTGTTAGGCAAACAACATAAAGTGAAATTTCCTGTATCTCCATTTCCTAATCAATCTGTCTGCACTGATATACTTGAATATTTGCATGCTGATGTGTGGGGTCCGTCTAGTGAACCTTCTCAAGGTGGAAATAGGTATTTTTTATCTATCATTGATGATTTTTCAAGAAAGGTGTGGGTTTTCCTAATGAAGAACAAATCTGATGTGTTTGAAAAATTCAAAAATTGGAAAATTTTGATTGAGAATCAAACTGGAAAAAGGATTAAAACTCTTAGGACAGATAATGGTCTTGAATTTTGCAATAACTTGTTTGACAACTTATGTGCTGAATTTGGTATTCAAGGCATAAAATCGCCCTTATACGCCTCAACAGAATGGTGTTGCTGAGCGTATGAATAGAACCTTGCTTGAAAGGGTCCGGAGCATGCTTGCTTCCTCGGGACTTTCAAAAAGGTTTTGGGGTGAAGCTGTTCATACGGCTGCTTATTTGATAAATAGATCTCCGTCTGTGCCTTTGAAAGGAAAATGTCCTGAATCTGTTTTTTCTGGTAAAGAAATTGATTTTTCGAACTTGAAGGTTTTTGGTTGTGCTGCATTTGTTCATCAAAGAGGTGATAAACTTGAACCAAGATCTAAAAAATGTGTTTTTTTAGGATATCCTGAAGGTGTGAAAGGATATAGATTATGGCTTAGGGGTGAACCTGGATTTAAAGCTATAACTAGTAGAGATGTCATTTTCAATGAATCTGATTTTCCTTGTTTATCTGCTACTATGCCTTTGCCTGAATCTGAACCGGCTCCAAATAAGGTGGAGCAATTGCTTGGTTTGAGCCATATTGATGAAACTGAAAATCTGCATGTTGAGAATGAAAATCTGCCTGAAAATATTCCTGAAAATCAACCTGAAATTGCGAACATGCCTGAAAATGTTGATAATGCTGAAATGCATGATGATTTGGTTGATTTGAATGATAATGAACCTGAAGAACTTGGTAATTATCAACTTGCTAGAGATAGAACTAGAAGGAATATTAGACAGCCTACCCGATTTGATGATTTTCAAATGATTTCATATGTGTTTTCTGTGTTTGAGTCTATTGATAATTGTGAACCTAAAACTTATCAAGATGCTTTAAAATCTGAACATTCTCAAGAGTGGTTGAATGCTATGCATGAAGAAATGAACTCTTTACATGTTAACAACACTTGGATACTTGTTTCTAAACCTGAAAATTGTTCGTTGGTTGATTGTAAGTGGTTGTTTAAAGTGAAGAATGAGAATGATTCTGTGAGATATAAAGCTAGGTTAGTGGCGAAAGGTTTCACACAAAAAGAAGGAATAGACTACACTGAAATATTTGCTCCTGTTGTGAAATTTACAACTGTTAGAATCATGCTTGCTTTGACTGCTCAGTTTAATTGGGAATTGAAACAGTTAGATGTGAAAACTGCTTTCTTGCATGGTGATTTGACTGAGAAAATCTATATGAGACAGCCTGAAGGTTTTGTGGATAATAAGAAATCTGATTTTGTTTGTTTGCTGAAAAAATCCTTATATGGTTTGAAACAGTCTCCTAGATGTTGGAACAAGAAATTTGATGATTGCATGATGTCTTTGAATTTTAAAAGAAGTAATTACGATCACTGTCTTTATTTCAAAGAAAATGCTAAAGTGCCTGTTTTCTTGTTGATTTATGTTGATGACATGTTGTTAATTAGTCCATGTGTTAAAACTATTGAGCATGTTAAAAACTGTCTAAGTGCTAAGTTTGACATGAAGTATCTAGGAGATGCAAAAAGGATTTTAGGAATGAACATTGTGAGAGATAGAAAAAATTCTATTATTTTTCTAAACCAGATTTCTTATGTTGAGAAAATTCTGAGCAAATTTTCTATGTCTGATTCAAAACCTGTCAATGTTCCTTTGGCTGCTCATTTTTTGCTTAGTAAAGAACAATCCCCTAAAACTGAGCATGATGTGAATTCTATGAAGAATGTGCCATATTCCAATGCTATAGGTTCTGTGATGTATCTAATGGTTAGCACTAGACCTGATATTGCTTATTCTGTTAGTTGCTTGAGTAGATACATGTCTAATCCTGGAATTACACATTGGAGTGCTGTTAAATGGCTTTTGCGATATTTGAAACATTCTGTGAATTTTGGACTGAAATTTTCTAAGTGCAAAGATGGAGTTAAATTGAAAGGTTATGTGGATTCTAATTATGCCAATGATAGGGATAACAGAAAATCAACAACATCATATGTGTTCACTTTGTGTGGTTCATGTATAAGTTGGAAATCACAGTTACAGCACATTGTTGCACTGTCTACAACTGAATCTGAATATATTGCTGTAACTGAAGCGTTAAAAGAAGCAGTTTGGCTTAAAGGTTTGATTTCTGAAATTGGTTTTCTTGATGATAATGTTGTTGTGTTTTCTGATAGTCAATCTGGTATACAGTTGTGTAAGAATCCTGTTTTTCATGATAGAACTAAGCACATAGACGTAAGATTTCATTATATACGTGATATTGTTGCAAAAGGCTTAGTTAGTCTTGAAAAGATACCATCTGAATTTAATCCTGCTGATATGGGTACCAAATGTTTGCCTGTTAGTAAATTTCTATCATGTTTGAAAATTCTGAATTTTGATACCCGTGATTGAACAGATATGTTGCACTTGATCTGTTATAACTTGCTGTGTGCTTGTTATAACTTGTCTTAATGTACTGTGTACAATAAGATTGTTTTACCCTGCCCCGTGTTGCTATAGCTTGCTGCGTGCTTGCTGTGATGTCCCTTTGTGTTATAGTTTGCTTTGTGCTTACTATAACTGTATTCTCACTGTACTATGTGTATAGTGAGAAAGATCGGCGATGATGAATATGTGTATGACTCGAGTCTTGTAAACTGGAATTGTGCCAAGGTGGAGAATGTGGATATTTGGCCCATTTCCAAGGCCCAATAGAACAAAACCCACAAGCAACCAACCCATTTCCCTAATCCTTCTTAAACCTAATTGCATCTATATATACCTAATCTCTTACCTTCTACACGGGAGCCGAAAGCAATTTTTCCTCATTTCATAGAAGCTGCCAAAAACACTCCCCCTCTATGCCTAATCTTCTTCTTTGTGAAATTGACCGATTCTTTGTGAATCATTGAGATACGGGTGAGTGTTTGCTAGTTCGTTCATACCTCTGTGAGTGTGTCCGATTTGGTGAAGGTGAGAGGTTTTGGGTTTGTCATTTCCGGCGAAGTTCTCCGGTCAGATTCCTTTGTGGTTTCTCCGGTCCGTTCCGATTTTCGGTTGTGGGTTTGGACGGCTTTTGGGTTGGGGGTTCTCTTTGTGGCCAACCTTCGGTGCTTTCCGGTTTGCAAGACGGTGAAGAGTCCGCTTCACATATCTGAGCCGAAGGAGTCGAGCTCGACTACAGGTTTCGCAGTGCTGTCCGTTTCAGTCCGGTACCAAAACTGAGGTCCGGTAAAACTCAGTTTTCTGTCCCGTTTCGATTCAGCCCGGGTTTTATAGTTTCAGTTTATATTCTTGTATTTATCGCTTTATTAGAAACTGGTTTGTAATCCCGTAATCCCTATCCCGTAGGCGGATTGTTGTAATAGTTCTATTTGTTAGAATCTGTAATATTCAGTCGGCTATGGCGGTCCGGAGCGAGTTGACAGCGGGGTCGATACCCAACATAAAGGAAAGAGATCAATTCCGTCATTGAGGTATGTCACCACATCATTTTCATTGATTGACGGGTTGAATATATAGGTGCAGCATAATCTCCATTACTAATTAAGTGGAATATGGAGGAGTCCAAATCCGTGAACTTATACTTATTTTGTTTCCTTGAGAATGGAATTTTATATTCAAAAAATATATATATCATATGTATAAAAAAATCACATTAATAGTAAATCATTCACTTTAGCTACAAAAAAATATGTAGGTAAGTATTAAGATAATTGTAAAGTGTAAGTAAAATAGTTTGAAGTAAAATAATTTTTTTATTTTGTAGGTAATTGTAAAATTTAGTGACAAAATCATTTTTGTTGGTAAATTTTATCGCTAAACCGAGATTTTCTTGCAGTCAATTAAATTCATATTATACTAATATAATATCCTCATATTTTCTACTTTATTTTAAAATTTGAATTCGCCAAGTGAATGTTGATAATGTCATTATGTACATGACCATTCATCTGATGAGTAAAACACCTTATATATGAAGCACACATTGAAAACATTAAAAATCTTAATTCATATTACCAACACTCATAATTAAGATGTGACTTCACCTCTTATAGATAAGGTTCGAAAATTAAAATCTCATTCGACCCTCATTCCCTATATTTTAATCTTCAAATTAACAGAGTATTTCGAAAAACGTCTATTTTTACAAGACATGATTCATTGTAGCGGAACTAAAAGTGGTGGAGAATCAGACATGTATAGTATTTGAAAATAGAATCAACAATAGAAAATCGAAAATTGATACTGTTTGGTGAAAAAAATTCTAAAAAGGTTTATTAGTTTTGTGAAAGTCAAACCAAAATCGAAAATCTAAAACACTTATCTCATTGTTTTTAGATTCTAATTAAATGAAGTAAAAACATAATCAGAAGGAAAAGTATCATTTGCAAAGACTAAAAAGATTTTTCTCTCATTCAACCAAAATTGAGAAATATTTTTTTAGTGATTGCAAAACACTCCCAAAATAAAAGATAAAAAAACCCAAGATTCACCAAATAAAGATGGCTAAATAATCCCTCATTCTATAACAAAAAGAAAAGATACGTCTATTAGTAGTCATGTCAAAGCATGGGCCAATACCACTCCTCTAATCAAAACCACAAACTTTAATTACCATAATTTCCCACTAAAACTTCGCTCAATCCAATTCTTTTCCCTTTCTTTCTGCTCTCTTTCTATATATATTTTCCTTCTATTCTACTAGCAACTACAATTTAAATTTGTATATATACATATAACCCTCCTCATATCTTATACTTAAAAAAAAAAAGAACTTAATTCACACATAACAAATAATATCAAATGACCCAAAAAATGTCACACATTGCCGTAGAAGCAGTTCTCATTACCATTCTTCTTTTTCTTCCCATTGTCCGTTGTAATGACAATGAAGTTATTCCTGCCGATAACTCCCAAATAAAAACATGGTTCGACCGAAATGTCGGCGCCGCCGCTTCCCGAGACGCCGTTCTTTCTCCGGCGGTCGCCACGGCGGAGAAGAATGCCACGGTGATCAAAGTCAGGGCCGACGGGAGTGGCGATTACAAGACTATAACTGATGCCATAAAAAGTATCCCTGACGGGAACAAGAATCGTGTAATCGTGTCGATAGGGCCTGGAAATTACACGGAAAAAATAACGATTGATCGGTATAAGCCGTTTGTGACATTGTATGGCGACCCGAATGACTTGCCGGTTTTGGTGTACGATGGCACGGCGGCGAAGTATGGGACGGTGGATAGCGCCACCCTGATTGTTGAAGGGGACTACTTTACCGCTGTTAATTTGAAAGTCGTGGTTTGTATATATCCAGCAACTTTAGTTCCTAACCTTTAATTCTTGATTAGTCTTGTTACCTTATTTTTTTCGGGTGATAGGCCAAATTGGCCGTTTACGTTTTTTGAAAATGAAAATTATTCTTTTTTTAGTTATTTTGACTAAGTATTAGCGACAATACCTTTTTCTGTATTCTTTGGTGAGGTATTTGACTAGTTTTCAAAAAAATGATACACGACACATATATCTTGGTACCTAGACTCATGTCGTGCAGTCTTGGTACCCAATGGCGTAGCTAGGGGGTTAACCCGGTTCCCCCCTTTAAAGTTTTTTTTTCTATGTAAACTTTTCTTAGAAAAAAAAATTATTTAATTTTTATATGGTTTTTTTTAAAATTTTTTATCTTGCCCACCCCAATTTCGTGTATCGGTCCACCCCCGTTTTATTCATGGCTATGCCATTGTTGGTACCGATAAATGTATCGGTCCCCGAAATGGAAAAAAAAAAAAGCAAAGTCGATAATTAAATTGAAAAATAGCTAAAAAATATGTTTTTATAGAACATGGTTAAAAAATATTTTTGTTACGGAGAAATTGTCAAAAATCCGACTTTGCTCTAATTTTTATTGATTTTGTTGATTGTTGGTTAGAATTCAGCACCAAGGCCAGATGGAAAAAGGGCAGGAGCTCAGGCGGAGGCAATGAGAATAGGCGGTGATTTTGCATCTTTCTATAACTGCAGATTTCATGGATTTCAAGATACCCTTTGCGACGACAAGGGAAGACATTTCTATAAGGATTGCTATATTGAAGGCACCGTCGATTTCATTTTTGGCAGTGGCAATTCTCTCTATCTGGTAAACCTAATTTTCTTACTATATATTCTTGCATGGTCATGACTAATGTCCACATGGAATGTCCTATTTTCTACGATATTTTAGTTCACACACGTACGGCCGTAGCTAGGAGTCCACCCTGGTCTCGGGACAGCCAAAATTATTTTGTCCTGTTTTTGTCGAAATGGGTAAAACATAAATAAAAATCTTATTTTCTTACTAAGGAAAAAATAATTGGGTTAGAAGTAGTCCGACGTATTAGTTATGGCCCTGCATACACACACTACACACACATGGGCGGTGTTGGAGCTGGTGGGCCATCGGGACCATATCTCCTGTTATGCAATCATGTCCTGTTCAAAATAAGTACAGAAGTTTTATTTATATAATTATTAAAATTAAAAAAGAAGAATTATTAAATTTTAAAATCTTGTCCTGTTCAAATATTTCAAAACATGTCTTCATCCCCTACTTTTAAGAAAAAAATAAATCCCATCTTCTCTAATGTTCATTTTCTAGCTCCGTCCCTTTACACACGTATATTTATGAACGTGTATGTATGTACCGGTGTAGAATTCGGAGATACATGTTATTCCTGGGGATCCACAAGCGATAATCACAGCTCAGGCGAGATCAAAGGCAACCGAACCGAATGGGTATTCTTTCGTGCATTGCAAGGTGACTGGCAGTGGGGGAATAGCGTACCTGGGGAGGGCCTGGTTTGACTTTGCACGTGTAGTTTTTGCTTTCTCTGAATTCACTGATGTTGTTAATCCTCAAGGATGGTCCGATAATAATAAACGCAACGCTGACAGGTAATTAGTCCATCCTTCAATAATTAGTATTATCTCTTTTTGTTTGTTTACTTTTTCCAACTAATCCTTAACTCAAAAAAACAACTAAATTATTTAATTATTAATATTTTTAAGTTCATGCATAAATCTATGTATATTAGTTATTAATTTTGTTGTTGCTATATTGGTGACGTCAGGGGCAGGACTTGGTATTATGACAATTGAAATTCTCTATTCCATTTAGTGTTTCATCTTACGACCATGTTTGTGCATTTGGCATTTACACAATTCATATGAATATATCATGAGACACTAAATGCAACAGAAAATCTCAATTGTTGTTTTATGGGGGCAATAGTAAAAGAACAAAATATCACATGCACACACATTTACACCAAATTAATACATTAATATTGATTAGTAAATATTTATGATATACATCATTAAATTCTTAATCTATTAAAACATAGAACATATTTATTGCATATAAAATAATCTAAAATCGAACTTATACTATTTTTTTTTCAATTTGCTTTTCAACATATAGTAGCAAACAATTTTAAGAAACTCATCTTCATATTCATTTATTTCTTTCGATGAATAGATAAGATATTTTTAATATGATCATAATAAGAAAACATAAGTGCCACAAGATCTCTAATTTAACTTAATAAAATTCATGGACTATGTAGCCCATGATAAATTTTATCCAACAGGTTGTGACAGGCATGGAGCCAACCTGGACCCCCCACCCCCATAAAAAAGAATATTTTTAACTATACTAAGAAATTTGTTTTAAAAAAAGATATTATATTTTTATTTGTCTCACCCGATTTTTGTCTATTGACCCATTCCAATATTTTTTCCTGACTCTGCCATTATGCATGTAAGAATTACTGAACTTTGTGGTCTTAAATCTTAACTGTATGCAGCCTTGTTTACTTTGGAGAATATAACAACAAAGGGCCAGGATCAAATCTTGATAAGCGGGTGACATTTGTGAAGAAGTTAAGCGATGCAGAGGCTAAGCCATTCATCAGCCTTGCTTTTATAGAGGGTTCTAAGTGGCTTCTTCCACCTCCAAAAGTAATCTAGGGAGAAACATATGGTTCATTATCTGTTTCATATGATCGATATTTCAATACACTAAGTGAACATCATGTATATAATAATAATGTGATATTCACTTATTGTATCGAAATGTTAAATGAAACGGACAATGATCTTTGTATTAGAACATTAGATGAATTAAATAGAGAATGGCGTAGATGTTTGAGTATAAATACTCAAATTGCAATAGTATTACATGTGTCATTTTCACGAATTTCTTAGAGTTCTCATTAATGTACTCTCGATCGATCTGTAAATAAAATCTCTCTATCTCTCTTGTGTTTCGCTTTTCATTTTGGCGTAACTTATGCAATTTAGTTATCCTCTTCAGGTTTTCTCCTTTTTATTTTTTTATTATAAAGGAAGTAGGAATATTGTTATAGGTAAATTCAAAACTTGAGAGCTAGTAATTATAGAATGAATTGTGTACCTTAAGTCAATAACAATTATTGGTATTTATAAGAAAATAGATTGGTTTTCTTGGACTTTTTTTTTTGCCTTATAATGGATTTAATTCAGTACTTTTACCTAAATTAATTCAATAACAGGTATTATCCATAAAATTAATTCTATCATGCTTTTACTATCTTTTTAGTCTATAATTTAGATAATTACTTTTGAAGGTTAGCCCTAGCCTATTGGGCCTATCCCAATTATAGGTTTAATCTCACTTTTTATTGCAGCCCCAGATCTGCCGACCACAATCAGTTTGTGGTATCTGCATTATAGGTGGGGTGAGCAAAACTAAATTGGAACCGAGAAAACGAACCGAACCAATGCATTTGGCGCGGTTCGGTTTGGTTTTTTTTGATTAAATGGTTTGTTAGGTTTTAAAAATACTAAATCGAATTAATTTTCGGTATTCGGTTTGCACCGAACCAAACCGAATATATGAATTTCTATTTTTCATATCTATTTTTATATTATTATTTTACATTTTTTTATTTCATTTCATTTATATATTGTTAAATATATGAATTTTTTTAGCTAAAAAGATAAAGATTCAAACTGAAAAACCGAACCAAAATAATTTGGTTTGGTTTGGTTTGGTTCGATTTTTCTAGCATTGCGGCTCAGTTTCAGTTATGGAAAAAATGAAAATTCGATTTTCGGTTTTTTTGCGGTTCGGTTCAGTTTTGCACCCAGCCGATTGTTTGCTCACCCCTAATTATAGGGTTTTTACATTGAAACTTATTTTTTTTTCCGGACAAAATAAATGGATTTTTTTTTAATAATTTGTGAGTAGTGGTTGGAGGGGAGTAGATAAATTTTAAAGAAACTGAAAGATACAGGATTCGAAACCTGGTCAACACAAATACAAAAGGTGAGTGGTACCACTTAAGCTACAAACTCGTGGTAAAAATTAAATGAAAACTTAAAAACCGAGAAAACAATAGAAGAAAAAATTATGGAAAGCTGAAGAAAAAAATCAACTTAAATTATTCATAAATTTACAAATATGCTGCATAAATAAACCAAAAATAACTCCCGCTTTAATTATAGTGATATATTATATTAGTATATTACCCACCATTATACATAATTACATAATTAAGGTAATATTGGCAATCGAGAATTTCCAACTTTAAGATTGGTAACAAAAACGCACTGCGACCAAATTTCAAGATCCCTCGCCGTTACCTTCTTCTTGTCTAATTTCGCCATCTCCGGCAGCGAAAGGGTTGCGCTCAGTATATCCTTATGGCAGCGCCGCCCAAGACCCACAAGCTGGCCGCAGCATTTTGCGCTAACTTCGTCTTTTCCGAAAATGCCCCATAAGATTTCCGCCCCACACTCGTCCGTCAGCTTTTCCAAGCAGTGGAAAAATCCCGGGTACGGCTCCGGCGGAAAAGCGAGCTCCTGATCGGCGTACGCCGGCGCCGGCGCGTGGTGTCCGCCGCGGATTCGGGCGGCGTGGGGCGGCATACGGCGGTTTATGATGCGTAGGGGTCGAGATGGGGCGAACGCCGTGTGGAATGTGGTGGCCTTGCGGGCTTCCGCTGAAAATACGACGGCGGCGGTTGCTAGAGCGAAGAGGAAACTGAGCCGTGTCATCTTCAATTTTACGGAAGAAAAAAAATCCCTTTTTTTTTCCGTTTGTTTGTTTGTTTGATGAAGAAGAGGGGGAGTTTGGTGATTTTTATGGGGCTCCTTTGATCATGAATGTTACTGTTTTCGCATTAAGTGACTGTAAATTCAACTGATAAAATTAAAGACTACTTACTTAATTACTCTGTTTTGTGATGAAACAACAGTTTCTACTTTCTAGATTCAATATATATGATGAAAAATGAAATTGAAAAAATAAAGATTATTAATTACTCTATCTTGCTTTCTAGTAAAGGACGAATCTTATTCGTGAGGGCCCAACTGCCCGCCCATAAAGATCATACAAAAGGATTTCTTGTATGGTGTGAAGTTTAGGACTCTGGCTAGTTGAAGTATATCCTGCGATTCACATCTTCCACTTATATTTTACATATTTTATATAATGTTATATCAATATAAAATATTCAAATTGCTCTAATATGTATACTTTCATATTTTGTGCCACTAATATGTATACTTTCACACCCTATATTAAATTGTGACTTTCATAAATAATTTCCATTCAATAGTATATATTTAATAGTATATATTAAATTGTGGCTAACAACCATTTTGTGGGATCCGCGTGCTCCACGCATGTGCCACCCACCATCCTAAGAAAAACATGTGTATACTCCATTTCCCCTGTCTGTTTTTTCAAACCCAACTTTGTCCCGTGCAATTCAAAGTCATTTCCACTGGGGAGTGTAAATAGGCCAGTTCGGGTAGACTTTACATTGCACGGTCTGAACCTGATTTACATATGTTGGGTCTAAGTCTGGACTATTATAAATAATAGGCTTTTTTTACAACTCAACCCTAGCCTATTTACATAAATAGGGCTGGACTAAGCCTATTAAAAGCCTATTAAAAATCTATGAAACCATATACATATATATTATATATTTTCGTTATTTATTAAATATATAAAAAAAGAGTAATATTTATAAAGCATATACTATATTGGTTTGTTTTTTTGCCATATATATAAATAGGCCGGCCTATCAGGCTTAAAAGGTTTTATTTAAAAGTTCGAGTCCGGCCTACTTACATAAATAGGTTTGCTAAGAAGTTTTGGTCTGACTCATTTAATGAATATGATAGGTTAAGCTAGAGTCTTTTGCATCGAATAGTCCTGACCTATTTACATCCTAATTCCCATCCTAATTCCCAAATGGGCATTAAATTAATAAGTTGGCTCAAACTCTATTTGAGTTGGTTTTTGAGCCACCTTGCAGCCACCCTATGGAGAATGGTAGTTTGATACTTTCAATGTAATCAACGTGATTTAAATTTTAAATAAATCCTCGTACTTGTAAACCAAAACCAAATACGATTTAGTCCAGAAACCAAATCACTACTACCAAAGTCGATCCAGAAATGTTTTATAATTGGGGTAGAGAATAAGTACATGTATCAACTTTATAAAATAATTAAGGGGGTCAATTTATTTTTTCAACCTAACTAATATATAGATTTTGAAAATAAATATTAACAACAACAACAACAACAATAATAATAATAATATAATAAAAGAGACAACAACAACAACAACAACAACAACAACAACAACAATAATAATAATAATAATAATAAAAAAGAAAAGAGAAAAACTTATGCTGCACGGGCCTACTTCTACCACCACTACCACTACTGGCGATGGCAATGCGGCGGCCTCGTCCATCTCACGATTCTCACGGCAGAGCGGGGAAAACGGGTTGCCCTCGTATTGAATAAAAAAAATATTACTATACCGTAAAATACACAATAATCCAAATAAAAATGAAATAAAAAGGATGAACAAAAAACCAAAAATAAAATAAATTACTATAAACTTGTAATATATTTACAAGTTTTTTATCTTGTATTTTATTTTATTAATGCATATATTTATAAAAAATTATCATTTTTAATGTATATATAGATATAATATTATGCACATATATATTATATATGTAAAACGCATATTAAATATATTTTAAAAAATAAAAATATTAGGTGTTGTTATTAGAGCTCGCAAAATGTAGGGCGGAGCTCTCCTGACCCAAGCCCATTGGGCTTTTTGAAAAAAATGTTGGGTTGGTCCAATTTTGCTCGGGCCACAAAAATGTTTGGCCCAATCCAACCCAGTTGTGTATTTTGTACACAAAAACTATCGAGTTGAGCCAACAAGACTGCATTTTGCCTACTCTAGTTGCAATGCTGGACGGGTAGATTGGTACCCACGGACGGAAGTGATACTTATGACCCCCCGCCTAACTCCAGCCGGGTCACGGGGCGAGGCAACTCATACACCACGGATCAAGCCAAAATTGACATCCTTATCCACTACCACTACTATATACTACTACCACCACCACCCTACCCCTACTACTATTATCTACTACTACTACCATCCCTACCACTTCCACTACCTCCAGCACCACTACTACTACTATTTTTATTGTTGTTAATTGTTATTATTATTATTAAGACTATACAATTGATCAGGAAGCTTAACTCTATAAAAATCTTAGATTTGTCCATTTTCCAACTAGACAGTCAAAACTCTTTATTTGTCATGCAGGTTTGAATAACAGATATTACTCTTTCAAATAACACAGAAACTATAAGAGATTTTGCTTTCATGGTTACAACCAGAAAAATCTTCTCTTTCTTATGGTGTATTAATTAATGTTAATTCCGTGTATAATATGAATATGATATCACTATCATAGACGTGAGAAATACTTAATATATTAATTAAACCATTATAAACTCTAGCTAGCTATATATATTTATCACTAAACCTCGCACTTTTCTGATAATATCCGCCATGTACCCACCAATAGCCCCCACAAACTACAGTTTTACACATTTTCCCCATTTCTTTCTCCATCATTCTCCTCTTTCTACAAACAAAATCCTAAACCACCCTGCAAATTTCGTATGCAAAGCTAAAAACTCTAATGAAAAAATCCCAAAAACTAACCGTAACAAGAAGGAATTTCCAGAATTAAAGTTCGACAGGAGAGATTTTCTTCTGATTGGTTTCGGATCTTCTGGAATTTACAGCACCGTAGCCAATTTAAAATCACTATCCCCTGATTTTTCAAACTGTGTCGATGCAATAAAGCCCGACGGCAAGCCCGTCAATTGCTGCCCCAAATCCACATCCGCGGCGGAGATTTCCGATTTCGTCCCTAATTCCGTCGCCGCCACCACCCGTGTTCGCGCGGCGGCTCAGTCCGTCTCCGGCGCCGCCAATATGGCCAAATACAAAAAAGCCATAGATCTGATGAAAAATCTCCCCGCAGACGATCCCCGTAATTTCACGCAGCAAGCGAACGTGCATTGCGCTTACTGCGACGGCGGTTATAATCAAGAGGGGTATTCAGATCTGAAATTCGGAATCCATGAATCGTGGCTGTTTTTCCCCTTTCACAGATGGTACCTCTATTTTTTCGAGAAAATATGCGGGAAGCTTCTAGAAGACGAAACTTTCGCTTTGCCGTTTTGGAATTGGGATTCACCTTCCGGCATGGTGATTCCGGCCATGTTTAATGAGATCGGGTCGCCGCTCTACGACCGGCGGCGTAACCAGGACCACTTGCCGCCGGCCGTGGCGGACCTGAACTGGGACGAAGACGTTTTGCCGGTAAGGGTAAATCCGGAAACCCAGATTAAATACAATCTCAGCATAATGTACAAGCAAATGATTACAAATGCAACAACTCCAAGGCTTTTCATGGGGCAACCTGTTAGAGCTGGTGATGATATCACCATGAAATGCGGAGCTGGATCCATTGAAATAGCTCCTCATAATACGATGCACACGTGGACAGGTAACCAGTGGCGGAGACAGAGAGGCTATACTGGGCCCGGTTTAGACTTGTCTCCGGCTTGCCAATGTTAAGAAATTTAAAAAAATAAGGCAAAATTGAATATTTGGTCCACTAGCTTATATCTAGAGCTGACAATGGGTTGGGGGCCGTCTGCGCCCGTGCCCTGGCCGTCGACTTTTGAAAATTTTCGGGTCGGGACAGACGTCCCAATTTTGGTAGAGCCATAAAATGCATGACCCACCCCAACCCTTGCGTATATTTTGTACACTAAAACCGTCGGGCCAGGCCAAAAGTCGGGCTAAACCCGACCCATGGGACATTCGGTTCAAGAAAAAGCCCGAACATTTCGGCCTAAAATATTAAAGCCCACCAGTCAAACCTCGGGCGGGATGGCGGGCCCGTGGGCGGCCGGGATTTTGTCACTCTATTTATATATCTATTAACATTTTTTTAGCAAAATAGACATCGACTTCTAATTTATTGCATATTAAGTCCAATTTATGTCATCAAGCATGAAATCAACTCGAATTGATCCTAATTTTTTGGGATTTCAATCACAACCAAATTCTGGGAGCAATTTCAGTTGATTTCGCAATTGCCGATAAAGATTGGTCTTAACGAGCCACAAATTAAAAGTTAGTATCTTATTTTACCACAACCTAATTAGTGGACAAACATGCAACTCCTTATAAGTTAGGGGACCAAATATGCAATTTAGCCAGAAAAAAAAAAATTAACTTACATTAGTTTTTTAATTTTCCATTCAACTCACTCCACTTTCGTACGACGAATCTTCACAGGTGACCCGAGAGAACCCAATACAGAAAACATGGGAGTGTTTTACTCAGCCGCACGAGACCCCATTTTCTACCCTCACCACGCAAATATAGATAGATTGTGGACTATTTGGGTAAACAAACTCCACGGAAAAGTTTTCACCGACCCTAATTGGTTGGAAACCTCTTTTGTGTTCTACAATGAAGATGCATATCCAGTGAGAGTAAAAGTAAAAGATTGCCTGGATTTATCCAGGCTGGGCTACGCATACGAGGAAACCCCAATTCCCTGGATCGACGCAAAACCCCGTCCACGTGGAAAATATGTACGGATTCCTAATTCACTTGAAGCTACTCAGGCTTTGCCAAAAACCCTGGACAATGTACGGATTCCTAATTCACTTGAAGCTACTCAGGCTTTGCCAAAAATCTTGGACAATGTTCTAAAAATCACCGTTAAACGCCCGAAAAAATTAAGGAGCGCGAAAGAGAAACAAGAAGCAGAAGAGGTTTTGCTGATAGAGGAATAGAGCACGGCAAAGAACAATGAGTTAAATTTGATGTTTACATCAATGAAGGTGACGTGGAGTTGTCTACGCCGCAGAATACGGAGTTCTTGGGGAGTTTTGTGAGTGTGCCTCACGGACGACATGATCGGACGGCGGTGAGGGCGTCACAGAGGTTTGCGATAACGGCTGTGATGGAGGAATTATTGGGAGGAGGTGAGGAATACGACGACGTTTTGTTGGTGACGTTGGTCCCCAGGCGTGGGCGTGTGACGATTGGTGGTATCAAGATTGAGTTTGATGCGTCAAAGAGTTTTCCATAGCTAGTTGGCTTAACTGCAAGGACGGAGCCAGTTAAAAATTTATGGTGGGTTAATATACGAAAATAAGTTGGATAAGATAAAAATTACAATAAAATTATATAAATTACAATTAAAATATTTTTTTTACAAAAATTCTAGTGAATTTTTTTTTTTAAACGGGGGCGGGGCTAGATTGGCCCGTGCCTACGCCCTTGGGCTTAAGTATTTTTCATTACTCATAATGAGATGATGTAAAAGATTGGATTATTGGTTGCATGGTGAGGTATATACAATTTTTGTAATGATGTATGATGTAAAATCGAAAATTAAGGGGAACGATTGTGAAATAAGAATCAATTTATTCTAAAATAAGAAAAATAAATGCTATATGCGTACTTTGCACTAAGAAGAAATACAAATATTTTAAAAAATGAAAGAAAATATGTACTGTTAAATATTAAGTATATAATATTTTTTAGTGATACAGGTATACTGCACAAAAGTCTCCCAAATTATTATATTACATCCTTCCATATTACCATAAAACACCCTTCAATACAGACAGTATAATATTACCATTCTTCTTTAATTTATCCATCACACTAAGAAAATTAATTGCAAACACTTGTGATATTGTATTGGATGAATGTCACGTGTACAAGATAATGTATACATGTGTCATTAACCCAATATAGTGGAATAAGAAGTGCATGAAATAGGAACGTGGAAAAGTAGTTCTAAACTCACTAAAATAGGCATGGATAGTTCTTAGTGTCGACCGTGGTTGGAGGATCCTGGGCCGATATTCCACAGGATATACAGACCATCAGGAGGATACTCAAGCACGTGCAAAAAAAACACATGACAATGTCCTTCGAGAATCTTCTAGAAATAAACATTCATCATTTCGATTGCGATTTTAAATTATTTATGTTGTTCCTTTTATGGGGTACTCTTTTTCCTATCAAAGGTTTTTCGCAATGAGGTTTACTTTGATAGGTTTTAACGAGACCCCCTTTTTTAAAGCTAGCTGCTTGGCTTGTAAGCAGTGCACTACATTTTCTTTTTTAATAATATTTTGCATTTATTCAAAAAAAGTTCTTAGTGTCGACCGATTTATATTATGGAAGAAAAAGAAGTCGAAAAATAAAGGCGTGAAGAATGGTTCTATATATGGCTTCTCTATGTAGGGATGTCAATTTTATTGACCCACTCACGACCAGGGACATATCCAGAAATTTTTTACAATGGTGGCATAAAATAAATACAATTATAAACTACATCATAAATAACTATTGAGACACACTTGTTTTCTTTACTAATTATTAATATGTAGATGTTAAAATTTTATATAACACTAATAATGTTATATAGAATACTATTAACACTTGTTTTAATAATGTTATAATAGTTTCTTTTATTTCATAATGTTATAATGTTGTTAATGTTATAATTTGGGGCACACTATTAACCTAATACTATATAATTTATAATGTTATGTACACTTCTTTTTTTAAAAAATAATAATGTTTATATCACACTTTGTGGAAGAACTAGTGGTGTTATAAATGTAAAAATTATGTAATATAAATAATAAATAGTTATATGTATATATACATTAAAAAAAACTATGGGGGCACGTGCCCCCATAGACGGGAATGTAGGTCCGTGTACCCTTGCCCCATTCCATCTAGCCTTTTTATTTTTTAATATATATGTTATATAGATATTATATATGACAATATAATTTTCATTTACTTAACATTATATATTTAGGATATATATATATATATATATATTGATAATGATATTTTTATAAATAATATGCATTAATAATACAAAATATAGGATGAAAAACTAAACTTATTAACAATAGAAAAAACAAGATAAAAAACTTATAATAATAAAATTCATTTCTACATGGCCACCCCACCCTGCCCTGGGACCCAAGACGAGGTCAACCATCTCGATCGTGGGATGGGTAGGGTCTTCTCACTACTATTAAGAAATTCATCTCCTTTTTCAGGAAAAAAAAATCATCTCCAACAATTTAATTATTAATAAACATATCACACAAAAACTTTGTGTTTTGACGTATTCCGTGTAATACACGGGTGTTGCATGTTCTAGTGTGTGTATATATATACAGAATAAAGTGGTGTTAGTGTATACTTAAGGTTGGAATCTAAAGAGTCATTTCCTTATAAACCAAATCCTATAAATAAGGAAATAAAGACCATAGAAAATATATCCTATCTAGGTTTCTAGGAATATCCAAGGTACAATAAAATTTAAATCCGAAAACATGTAAGTACCCTTTAAATTTAAAGAAGAACTTAAATTTTTACTACCCCATTAATGCCTATTCAATACCTCATGAGTCATGAGTGGGTTCATTGGCTTGGAAAATATTTTTTCCATAATCATGCTTGTACATAATGTAGGGAAGAGTTGGTCACTCAAGTCCTCCTAAGTCGCGATTTAATCATTTTATATGTTTTTGCCATTGTGTTAATTTGTGGAAGTTTCATTGTGGGGGGAAATTAGGCCATGGAAAATTGCAAAAGTGACTTTAGTCTATAAAACAATTAGTTTGTAATACAAATGATAATCGTTGATCTTTAGCAAGGATCGTATGTGATTTTCTATTCTTAAATTGTATTTTATCTCATATTCCATTGCATAGATAATTGACACGTGTATAAAATTTTCCATACTAATTTCTAACCATCATTAATCATGCAGAAATTGTTGGGTTTTAATATGGAAAATTGTATATTACACATGTCAATCATCCGTGCGGTGGAATAATAGATGAAATACAATTTTGGAATCGAAGATGACATCCGTAAAACCTACTCCATCCCCAGTGGATTGAGATTTCCTATTTCACTTTCCCGTTCCACTATCTATTACATTGCATAAGTGAATGACATGTATATAAATGTCTTTCATCCATTATATGGAATAAGGAATGGAACAGGAAACGTGGAGTACTAGATCTCATCCCCTTCCGAACTCCCCTCCAACGTCCAACCTGGACCAACCACGTATTCCTCCCTAATTCATTAAAAAAATTATTAAAATATAATATATGAATAAAATAATGTTATCATTATATTCCCCGTATCCCTCTAATGCTCTAATGATTTAAAACACCATATATGTTGAACAGAAAATGAAGGAGAAAATTTAAATCCGAAAAATGAGTCAACCAAGTAAACCTAAGTGCTTCTACGCATTAGTCACACGGAACAGTGTGTTAGTACAGGTGATAATTTTCTCTTATATATAGAGGAACAAAATTAATAAGCAAATTGCAAACTAAACAAGAGAATAAAAGGGGGTTGATATACAAAATGAGAGAATTTTCACCGGTGATTGTGGCAGTGATGGTATTGGCGGTGGTGGTGGTGGTTCCGGCGGTGGTGGGGCAGAGCCCAACCCCAAGCCAGTGTACCGAGGAGAAAAATCGGTTAGAAAATACGTGCAGGACTGTGGCTGTGATATTTGGGCGGAACCCAACGGCGGCGTGTTGCCAGCTGGTGAGGGCGGCTCACGTTGAGTGTGTGTGCCCTTTTGTTACCTGGAAGCTGGTTGCGGCGCTTGGTGGGGTTCAGCGTGCTATCAGGCTCATTCAGAGCTGCGGCAGAAATGTTCCTCGCAACTTTAAGTGTGGAAGTAAGTACTGCCAGATATATAAAAAAATATATATGTATATTCCAAAATAAATTACTTCTTTTTAGTAGATTATTATTTTTTTAAGACGACTTTGTTTTAGTAGATTATTATTTTTTTAAGACGACTTTGTTTTAGTAGATTAATTAATGTGATAATAGGCCAAATTGGCTGGCCATTTACGTTTTACGAAAAATGAGAAATAGTCATATTTTTTTAGCCACTTTAATTAAAAACTGACGACCATTAGTGCTAGCTAGTAAAAGTTCGGGTCAGGCCAACCCAGTCTGAGTTCAACGGTCCAATGCACAAAACCAGGTTGGGTCTGGCCAGCCCGAAAATCTCTTACACCACTATTTTTCTCGCCAACCCAAAATTTGAGTTGATTCTAAATACTTTTTTTTTTTTGCACATAAAATGCATCGAGCCGATCGGGCCACTTGGGTCGGGCCAAAGTAGACCCAATTTATTTTGGGCCTATAAAAAACATAGTCCAACCCAACCAGTTGTCGAGTTGGTCGAGCCGGGCCAAAAATTTGCGAGCTCTAACAATCATACATATATACACTTCTTGTATACTTCGGTGAGGTATGGGTCATTTCTCAAAAGATCAATAAGGTACTTTTCTCGGCCTCTGAGAAATGATTCCCAGTCCCAAGAAATGTACAGGTCAAGATGAATGAAAAAAAATGACAAAAGTGGACAATTGAACTGGAAAAAAAAGCTAAAAAATAAGGCTTTTGAAAGAAAAAAAAATTGTTATGGAGACATGGTCAAATATCTAACAGGCAGTAATACTTTTATTCACATTTAATATCATTAGTTTTTAAGATATCAATATTTGTAATATTACCTATTGTTATTCAATTAGTTTAAAAAAGAGTAGTACATTACTTATAAAATCTTGAGTTGATTCGTTAACAAAACAAATATAACTCTATCTTTATGTGTCTGTTTTGTGGATCTGGTATTATATATATGCAATCACAGTTATAATTTATAGGAAATAGGAATTTTTTTTTTTTTTTTGAGAATAAGGAAATAGTAATTGAATCCAAATAAGTTATACGTTAATTATATAGACTTAACATCTACTTCTAAGAATGTCACCAATCATGAAGTGAAATTATACTTATCACTAAATTAATTAAATTTTGATCAAATAAAGGATTAAAATCGTTGTGTCAATTCACTATATTGGATATTCTATGTTTCATTTTCACATATTATAATTAACTTACTAATATTACCTACTTATTTTCTTGCAGGTGTGACTACTCCTTGAAGTATATCTATCAAGGTGGAATTAAGTGCTGATCATATGATGATACTCCTGTGCTTAATTCTGTAATGGTATATTATAATAAAAATGAACGAACTCTGTTTTCGTGTTTTACCCCTTTGTACTTTGATCTTCATCAAAATAAATGAATATGAAGTTTTATGTCCCTAATTTAACTTTTCTTTAGATTTATTTTGTTTTAGATTTATTTCAACAAAACTTTTGAAGCCTACTTTGGGTAATTAATTTAAGGGATAATTACAAAAACTATCCTGAGGTTTGGCTTAATTAAAAAAATTAATTCAAAGATATTTGAAAATTACAAAAAAAAAAACACATGAAATTTGGTTCTAATAAAGAATTTGGGCCAGGCCAAATATAGTGGAAATTAACTTAAAACAGAGAAGTTAGTATTAATCAGACCACATCAAGTACACTTTTCGAAAGAATGACATGATAAGTCACCAAAAATGTAATTATACCTGTTTAATATATTGTTATCATACAAGGTCCATATACATTTAATTTTCGACAAGGGACTCTGATTTGTAGTCTTCTTTTATATAGATTTCCCTTCTCTTTTTTTTCCGTTTCTTTCCATCACATTTAATAAGTCTTTTCTCTAAATGAGCCAAGCCATTTTCCATAAAAAAAAAAAGAAAGAAAGAAAATAAACCACGTCGGTGTTGAAAGTTTTGTTTGGCACATATGTTCAAAATAATCCACAAATAGGGTGCAAAGTGAAAGTATCAGTACGAATGTTAGTAACATTTGTAATAACATGTAGCGTAAATAGAAGGAACACACCAATAAAAATTTATCTACGAGTAAAAAAGATGTTTACAATTACTCGATCACAAATTCTCGTGCATGTACAACTAGCAAAACTATTAAAACTCCTCAATATGAATACGTAGATCTATGAAATTCTTCTCCGACTCGTCCAAAATAACAAAATATATGACTCTACAATAAATAAATAAAACAATTATGGACGAAAATACAATTATAACATTAACTATTTGTCTTCACATGTGGATAAGTACATGTAGCAACATCTGTATTGAAGATCCCATCCGAGAATATTGGGAATTAATTAGTGTCATCCTTAAAGTTAACAATAGGGTAAAATTTAATTATCACTTTACTCCCTTGCACTCTCAATAGTCTCAATTTACCCCGTGTTCTCTCATTTTCTATCACTTTACACTATATTGCACTCTTATTTTCTCATTTTACTCTCTCATACTCTCATTTTATCTCACGTTAGCCAAGCACCCTCGTTCTAAAATAAGTCTAGTTTAATTTTATATAATTTCAATTAACTATTAAATAATACATAATATTAAAATTATTTAAAATTTATTTTAATTCAAATTTGATCACAACTTTTATGAACATAGACCCCATTTAAATTTTATCTTAGGATGGTTCAACTTAAATGTCAATTATTAAAAACGTATTTCTAATTAATATTTTGACAAATACATAACTGCCAATAATTTATTTTTCGTTATTCAAGGAAATATCAATGTAATAAGGAAATAATATTTAACAAAACATATATAATTTCTATGAATTCATGATAATTCATTTGTTTACAATAATACTTATTATAATAGTTAATAAACTATTACTGAAATGTATAATGTGTGTATTTAGATAACGAGTACAAAATTCTGAAGTCAATGCATTATCTATTAAATATTATAATATAATTAAATTAGTAGGGGCTATATTAAATTAGAAATTATAATAGATTTTAAATATAAATTTTTAATGAATTCTAAATGCAACAAAATATGCATAATATTTAATTTGCTAAAATATAAATGATAAACTGTTGTATAAGTAATGAATATTTACTAAAAATCAAGTGTTATGAGATTATAAAGTCAAATAATTTTTGTTTTTAATATGAAAAATTGGGTAAAAATAAATAATAACTAGTTGTCCTAATAATTATGCGAGTCCAAAATTTACTTAATGAAAAAAATGTTAACAAACCAGCATTTTGCCCTGTTTTGGTCTGACTATATTTCTGCACGGTGTTTCCAAATGTCCTCCTGACCACATGAAAACCTCATTCCACGTAGGTAGTTAAAAAAATGCATGGGACTCTCCAAATTTGGGTTAAAAAAAAACCCCATCTTCTTCCAATATTTTTTTTCCCACTACCTAGAATAATTTCTTGAGTAAGAACTGATCAAACAGATTCTTGAAAATTCAGAAAATAATTTTCATTGTGATTTTAGAGAAATCCTGAAAAAGAAAAATGGATATTGGAAATCTGAGGAACATGACAAATGCGGCCCTATGCACAAATGGGGGAATGACATATAAACTAGCGACCATTGCTGTATACATGCTGGGATTCTTCTTCATTGTCTTCTTATGCAATTTCTTGCATCTTTTGTTGCGCCCTCTTTCTCAGCCTCGCCTCATCTCTGAATGCATTGTAAATCTCTCTCAACCTCTCTCTCTCTCTCTCTCTCTCTCTCTCTCTCTCTCTATATATATATATATATATATATATGTGCAAATGATTTGGAATCAAAGATCCTTTCTTGGAAAAAGGGGTTCTAATGATGCTATTTCAGAAATTTGAAGTTCTGTTTTTGTTTTTTTTAAGGGATAATTACAAA
Source organism: Rehmannia glutinosa (assembly GCA_016081115.2). Classification (NCBI taxonomy): domain Eukaryota; kingdom Viridiplantae; phylum Streptophyta; class Magnoliopsida; order Lamiales; family Orobanchaceae; genus Rehmannia; species Rehmannia glutinosa. The sequence goes on along the minus strand of CM071929.1, from coordinate 26,845,300 downwards.
AGACCCCCTGAGGTTTGGGCTAATTACAGAAAAACCCAGAGATGTTCAAAATTACAAAAAGCCCCTAAGGTTTGATTATGCATTAAATTTAAGGGGTTAACAATAATATTTGTAGAAATATCATGGGTTTTTTAAAATGTTTGTTGTTTATATCATGGGTTTTTTGAAATGTTTGTTGTTTATGAAGGGTGAATATGTAAGATGGAATCAAACCTCAAGGATTTTTTTGTAATTTTAAAACATCTCTGGGTTTTTTTGTAATTAGCCCAAACCTCAGCGGTGTTTTTGTAATTATCCCTTTTTTTAAATTATTGATTGGGATAATTACACTCACCCCAAAGAAATTTTAAAATTACAAAAAGCCCCCTAAAGTTCGATTTTGTGTTAAACGTAAGAGGATATATAATTGTAATATTTATACAAATGTAAAGGCGATGTTTGAAATGTTTTTGCTTATAAAGTGGTAAAGTGTAATGCAGAATCAAACCACATGGGTTTTTATTGTAATTTTTAAAAACCTTTGGGTCTTTTTGTGATTAACCCAAACTTCAGGGGTAGTTTTTGTAATTATCTATCCCTATTAACTAGTTTGATTGATATGACAAAAATTTGCAGGTAGGACTGTTCCTAAGCAATCTACCGATGATTCGGAAACACACGAGTGGGGTACAAGACACATTACAATACATAGTAGAAGTTGCCATGGTCCTCCACATGTTTGTAGTAGGCCTAGAAGTTGATCCCAACATATTTCTTGAAATCCATCTCCCAGAAGCAAAAGTGGCTTATTCTGGAGTCCTAACAACTTTTGTCATGGCTGCATTACTAACCCCATTCCTCTACATACCCCTAGAGACAAATGTACCCTTCAATCTCTGTCTTTCAATTATTATCTCAAGCACAGCAAGCCCTTTACTCACAAGGCTAATAACCGATCTCAAGATTGGCAAATCGGACATTGGCAGATTCGTCGTGTCCGCTGGTGTTCACACTGACTTAGTTTCGACTCTGCTGATATGCATCGGTTTTATTATTTTCGACCCTGAAAAGAAATTCGAATATCGAAGCATCAGAGCCATGCTCATAATGATCTCACTTTTGATCATTGAGACGGTTTTAGCAGCAAAGCTAACTCCAGTGATCATGAACTGGGTGAACCGGGAAAATCCCGAGGGAAAACCGATGAAGTGTTCGCATTTGATTCTGGCAGTGGCGTACGTCGTGGTTGTTTGTAGTTTCTCGCCTATTTGGTCGGGGTACGATAAGGTTTTGAGCGCGTTTCTGGCGGGAGTTTTTATGCCTAGAGAGGGGAGGTTGGCTAAGATGATGATTAGTAAGGTGAATTATTTTTTCAGTGCTATTTTCTATCCTTTGTTCTTTTTTTGGGTTGGGACAGAGGCTCAGCTTACTCATTTTGAGGGTGGGAAGTTGGGGACTTGGGGGAAGTTGTTTTTGCTGTTCTTGATTGCAACTGCTGGAAAAGTGGTTGGTTCATGTGTGTCAGGGATAATGTTGGGATTCCACTGGCAAGATTCTATTGCCTCTGGGTTGCTGTTGAACATCAAGGGACATTTTCATGTCTACTTGGCTATCATGGCTACAAATGTAAGTTTTTCTTTAGGAACTACCCAAAAGTTTAGTCTAATTACAAAAATGCCCAATTATTTATCTTTATTACGAATACCCCCTTGATATTACTTTACCCTTGAGAGGGGCGGTTTGGTTGGTAAATATGAATCACAAGGGATGTTTGTAACAATTTAGGGGGGTTTTGTAATTTTGAGAGATAACTGGAGTTTTTTGTAATTAGATTGAATCTCAGGGGTGGTTTTTGTGATTATTTCATTCTTGATGTAATCAATATCATTCAAGGGATAATTACAAAAACTCTCTGAGGTTCGGGCTAATTACAAAAAAAAAAAATTATTGAAATATTACAGTTATCCCTTAAATAAAGACAGAATTAAATCTGGGGGACTTTTTGTAATTAGCCCAAACCTCAAGGATAATTTTTGTAATTATCCCTCATTCTAATGAATCCAACTCTAAAACACAAACTGCTGTCAACTAAATATGCAGATGAATCTCACAAGCATCTCCACAAGCATATCCATGGTATTTGCAACATTCCTCACCATCATCTACGCCCCAATGGTCGTCGCCAACATAATTCAACGCGCAAGAAAACGGTCCCCGACTCAACGAATGGCTCTCCAATGGCTCAGCCCAGCAAACGAGCTTCGAATTTTACTCTGCCTCCATGGCCCACAGAACGTTTCGTCTGCTATTAATTTCATGGGGATTTCCCGGGGGCCAACCGACCCAGGAATCTTGGTTTACGTCACAGACATGATAGAGCTGACGGACAGAATAGCAGCCACATTGGCTCACACGCAAGGCGTTGATACCGTGACCGTGACTGATCCGGCGGTTGTGGAGATGAGAGAGCAGATAACTAATGGAGTGAGTTGTTTTGTGAATGAGGACGGAGATGGGATCACCGTTAGGCGAATGCTTGCCCTTTCGACGCTTAATAGCATGCACCAAGATATATGTATCCTGGCTGAGGACTTGATGGTTTCTCTGATAATATTGCCTTTTCACAAGCAGCAAGAAGTAGGTGGAAGGCTTAATATGGGACATTCTGGTTTTCGACATGTTAATCGCAAGGTATGCAAATGTAGTTTTTGTAAGCGATAATTACAAAAACACCCCTAAGGTTTGGGCTAATTTCAAAAAAAACCAGAGTTCTTTGAAAATTACAAAAAAAATCCTTGAAGTTTAATTCCGTCTTACATTTTTCCTCGTGAATTTCGAAAATATTTCAAAAAGCCCCTTGACATTTGCAAAAATATTACAGTTACCCCCCTTAAATTTAAGACTAAACAAAACCTGAAGGGTTTTTTGTAATTTGAAACATATCTGGTTTTTTTTGTAATTAACCCAACCTCAGGGGTGTTTTGTAATTATCCTTTTTTGTAATTATCCCTAAAGTTTAAGCATATTCTCCATAACTGAACACCCTTTATTGTTCCACAGGTCCTTCGCCACGCCCCATGCTCAGTCGGAATTCTAGTCGACCGGGGACTAGGGACAACCCTAATATCAAGATCCGCCATATCCCTCCACGCAGCAGTCATTTTCATAGGCGGCAAAGACGACCGGGAGGCGCTAGCCTATGCCGGTCGGGTGGCACGCCACCCCGGCGTGAAGTTGACAGTTATAAGGTTCCTTCTAGAAGCCACCGGCGATAGCGTCTCGTCGATAATCACCATTGCAAAGTCCAACACCCTCGAGCATCAAGAGGAGATGAAAGTTGATGATGAGTGTTTTGTCGACTTTTTATGATGGCATGTGGGCCGGAGGGCATGTGGCTTATATGGAGAAGTATCTTGTCAACTCAGGGCAAACATTTTCTACCCTGAGATCACTCGAGGGGCAATATGGTCTTTTCATCGTGGGACGAGGCGGGAGGGTGAACTCGGTTTTGACGGTTGGGATGAATGATTGGGAGGAGTGCCCTGAACTTGGACCTATTGGTGATATTCTTTCTGCTTCAGATTTTTCAGTGACTACCTCTGTTTTGATCATACAGCAGCATAGTTTAAAGGGTGAACTAGATGGCCTTCAAGATGAATTTTCAATCATGTAAACTAACATTAGTGTGTACTCAAAAAGAAAAGGATAGAATTTGAATACTGTACAGATTTATGAGGAAAAAAAGACTTGTAATACTGTAATTTAGAAGTAGTTAAACGAGTTTTTTGCCTAATAATGTTCATTTCCAGTTGTAATTGGTGTCTAGTGAGGAGAATTTTGCTAGTCCATAGAGCAGAATAAAGAACGAGTGGTTCTCTACCCATTCTTTTTTTAAACAGACGAAATCAGTAAAACGATACAAGGTTTTTGAAGCACAGAGTCGAAATTGAATGTGAAAAATTTTATTCACAATCCTCTATTTCAAATTGTGTTTTATTTCGTGCTCCAAAATAGTTCGTAAGTTGTTGAAACGTTGCTAAAGTCGAAATAGAGCTGTCAGAACCATTCCGGTGAAAGCGCCAAGCTAGGATGCAATTTCATAGGCCCAAAAGAGACCGAGCCTATTTAGTCCGTCTAATTGACCCACAAAGCCCGGCCCGGTGGTTTCATTTGTATTTTCAAAAACATGGGCCACGCTGGGCTCCAAATATAACAACCTGGAATTTCAAGACGACCCATTTGACTGCTCTACGTCGAATCTAATAACTAGTCCAAATCTTTTATTTCAAATTGTTCTAGATCTATTTTATCTCGTATTTTAAGTATCACTAATACACGTTAAACGTTAAATGCACACACTGATTTCATCATCAATACATTTGACATATATCATTGGTGCATATTTGTGATATTGATGCTATTTAGAACAAGAGATGAAACACAATTTGAAACAGAGAATCATGTGTGATCATAGTTTTTTCAAGGAAAATTAGCTATAAATGGGAGACTGCCAGTTTTCCTCACTGAACATGGATTAAGATCAAGAAAACAAAATCTAGTGTACATATTAAAACATGCAAACTAAGACCACTGTGGAAAATTGTTTGCATCATCCAACTCAATAATTAAAAGACGATGAAAGAGGTATAAATAGCAAGCTGAAAGCACCCAGATTTATCTCCCTTATAATCTCATATAACTACCACCCCTTTGTTTCCTACTTCACTCACAAGCCCGGTATTGGGAATTGGCTTGTGAGTGCCTCCACTCTTCTTTGGAGATCCAAAACCCGGTCCATCAATGGAAAGCCCGGTGAAGTTACAAATTTCATAAACTCTTGGAGCTTAGAGCCCGTTGCGGACTTCTTTGCTTCTAGAGTAATTTGCACACCTTCGTGAATAAAATCTGCAACTTGAATGAATTCGTCTTCACCAAAGCCTCTGGTAGTCATGGCAGGGGAACCAATGCGTATGCCACCCGGGACTAGTGCACTTTTGTCGCCTATACAGTGAAAATGGGAGTAAGTACAAGAGTAAAGTCGTGGTGTTAATTAATAGGATAATTGCAGAAACTATCCCCGATGTTTAGCCCAATTACGAAAAACTCCAGTTATCTTTCAATATTACAAATATTTCCCTCGAAGTATTACAAACACCCCATTGAGGTAAATAATACCCATTCTAGAGGGTGCAATTTATAAAAGAGAAACAAATATCAAGGGACGACTATTTGTAATTTTGAAAGATAACTTGATTTTCGTAATTAGGCTAAACATTAAGGGTAATTTTTGTAATTAATCACAAGAAATTTGTGTCATATATGACATCAAGAAGTAACATTGTGTGCACTCACCAGGAACAGAGTTCTTATTGAGGGTTATAGATGCCATATCAAGAATTTTCTCCACTCTCGCGCCATCAATGCCCTATTCAGACAGCATGAGTTTTATTAACTCTTAAGAACTCAGTTTTAAACTGAATAAGTATTCTCAGTTTGCCTACATGGTTTTAATAATTATTCCGGGGGATGATTACAAAAACTACCCCTGAGATCTGGGGTAATTAGAAAAAGATCCAGATAAGTTCCAAAATTACAAACAACACCCTGAGGTTTGATTCCGCCTTAAATATAAAGGGGTAACAGTAATATTTTTACAAATGTAAATGGAGTGTTTGAAATGTTTTTACTTATGAAGGGGATGAAGTGTAATACATAATCAAACCTTAGGGAGATTTTTTTAATTTTCAAATACCTCTGGGTTTTCTTTGTAATTAGCTCAAACCTGGGGTAGTTTTTGTAATTATCCCTTATTCCTGTGATGACTCAGAGGAACAAAAAAGAGGAAGATTTAAGTTATATGCTTACTAAGGGACGGAGATCCACGAGAACCAAATGGTTATCACTCCCTCCAGAGACCAGTTCGTATCCCAACTCCATTAGTCGACTAGCAAGAGCTCTGCAATTGGAGACCACCTACAGGATGAAATGATGGTGTCAAAATACGCAGACATGCCAGGACAATCAATTAATCTAAGGGATAATTACAAAAACTGCCCCTGCGGTTTGGGGAAAAAAAAAAAACCCAAATTCAAAATTACCAAAAAACCTGAGGTTTGCTTATGCCTTAAATGTAAGGGGATAATTGTAATATTTTTACAATGTAAAGGGAGTAGTTGAAATGTTTTTGCTTATGAAGAGGAGGTAAAATGTAATACAAAATCAAATCTCAAGGGTTTTTTTGTAATTTTAAAAATTCAGGGGTAGTTTTTGTAATTATCTCTTAATCAAAAGTAACACCTTGATACCTTGTTTTGATAAGCCTTAAATTCCGGAGATTTTGCATGTTTCAGACAAACAGCAAGCCCCCCAATTGTGTGATTGTGTGGACCTCCCTATTCATGATAACAAATGCATTGATTAACGGAAAAATGAATTTAAATTTCGGAAATTCGATATAAGACCATAGAATCGATAATTTTGGTTCGTATTCAACACACCTGTAAACCAGGGAAAACAGCATTGTTAATTGCAGATTCTAAATCAACTCCGTTAACAGGATCCTTCTTGAAGAAGATCATGCCACCTCGAGGACCCCTGAGAGACTGGAGAAACATACCCAGGTTAAAGTCCCCAAAATGAAGGTCATACAATTTTTACAAATCAAAGGACAATCTACAATTGTCAGAGCAATTCAAAAGGCACGTTAAATTCACCAAAGTGGGTACATGTAACAGCTTGGACGGCAAGGCCAAGTTTGTTAAAATGAAAGGGATAATTACAAAGGAAAAAACTGAGGTTCCGGCTAATTACAGAACAGCCCAGAGATTTTTGGAAATTACAAAAAAAAAAACCTTTAGGTTTGATCCCTCTTACATATCCCCTGCTTCATATACCAAAAAAGAAATTCAAAAGCTCCCCTTACGTTATCAAAATATTACAGTTACCCCCTTAAATTTAATACACAACCAAACCTCAGGGGTTTTTTGTAATTAGCCTAAACCTTAGGGGGCTTTTTGTAATTATCCCAAAATGAAAAACAAACCAAGAATTAAGATACCTTGTGTGTTGTAGTTGTTACAATGTCACAGAACTCAAAAGGATTAGCAACAACAGAAGCAGAAACAAGCCCACTGATATGAGCCATGTCCATCATAAGAAAAGCGCCAACAGCATCTGCAATCTTCAAGAATTCAAGAAGAAAAAAATTAGACATTAATATAACCAAGTACACAAGAAGAACATACAATTAATCAAGTATTGGGGGTATCAGCAATATACATTAAAATTTGTACCTTTCTCATACGAGGATAATCAAAATCTCGAGGGTAAGCACTAGCACCAGCAATAATAAGTTTTGGACGAAAGAGGATAGATGTTTTCTCAAGCATGTCATAATCAACAAGGCCTGCATAAACAAGTTTTGTGAAAGAAAAAAAAAAAAGGTCATAGTTACTAGTGGGAAAAGAAAAAAAAAAAAGCAAACCCACACCATGATTATGAAATAAGACCGACCTGTAGACTCATCCAGCCGATAAGGCATAGATTCAAAATAAATAGATGTGCCTGACACTCGTCTCTTGGCAGTCATGAACCCATGCGACAAATGTCCACCGTGAGGTAAATCCAAGCCCTGAATTTAATTCAAAAACCGTCATGGTAAACACAACTAAGGTGATCCAAATAATTGATGCAAATGGCCAGAAGACAGAATATTATTTACCATTATACGGTCATGTGGACTAAGAATTGCTGTGTAAACCTCAAAATTAGCAGGAGAACCAGATAATGGCTGAACATTTACGCCCCATTTGTTTCCATCCAAATTAAAAGCGGCGAGAGCCCTCTCTTGACAAAGAATCTCAAGTTCATCTATGTACTCGTTGCCACCATAATATCTATAGCAAAAAAATTCTCATAAAAATAATTACTGGCATAGTTCAAAATGATCTTATAGTGTTTATTTTCACATTCATATTGCCATCTGTTTATACATACAACCTACCTTTTGCCAGGTAAACCTTCAGAATATTTATTAGTGAGACAAGAACCAACTGCTTCCATCACAGCTCGAGATGTGAAATTCTCAGAAGCAATAAGTTCCAGGCTTCTAAATTGACGATTCTTCTCTTTGTCAATAATGGCTCGGACTTCAGGATCAGCTTCGCGCAATCCATAGTCCACAAAGTTGTTTCCATCACCTAATCATCAGAGAATAAGTATTGCAATTACACGCTTCGACTAATTTGACAAATGGAAAACGAATGGTATTTGAAAAATTTTAGAGTACACCTGTGATTGAAGGAAATAAGAAATAAGTTACAAGTAAAAGTTCCACATCATGTTCATAAAATCTGGGCTTAGCAATGCTCCCTACCAATAATTTTCCAGAAAGTGATGCAACTAGTGCGAAAAAAACACAATATATTGATCTTTAAAGTTGATAGGCAACTAAAGGAATATTAATGAAATCCAAAGCCACAGTAAGTCAAAACAACACCATTGCTGTAAACTCTATAATATCACTTCTCGTCAGCGAGACTTTAAAGAATAGTGTCACACTTAGGTAAGGGGATTTTGCACATACAGCACTTCCAATCATCTTACTTGTGCTATCGCAGTGTCAAACATTAGTAGCTATCCATGCTTCTCGTACATGATACATAATTTCTTCATTGATCATGCTAAAAGAATTCAGAGTCGATATTGCTTTTCAATGCTCAGGTTAGCGAAAATACAAGTACATTGAAATGCCATAACATACTATATACAATGATCAATTAGAAAGAAAAATAATCCTCAAGCTGATATGAATGAAGAAAAAATGCTCAGCAATTTTAAATCTCAAGCAATTTAAAGGCAAGATACCCGATATCCACTAAACTTCATCACCCAGTCAGCATTTTGAGAACAACGTGCGTAAAAAGGAAAAAGGTAAAATGTATAAAATATATTTAGGGAGTGGGATAAGAATTTGATAAACACATTGTCACAACTAGCACATTCAGATAGATCTATCAGCACAATAAAAACACTTCACTTAAGGAAAAACTATATCATTCTGCAGTTTGCGGAGCATATCACACAAATCCAAGATGCACAAGCTTCAAACGTTTCAAAATTATTGCTACCTCCGATTTCTGGGATAGGAACAGACACAGAAGAGGGTGGCCTCCCAGTGACTAAGCTCCCTTCAAGTTGAGATGACCTGCAAGGCTTGACTGAACTCAATTTAACATGACTTGAGCATCCACTGGTACCAATCCATTTCGAAGGAAATATTGGTCCCTTAGTCCAAACAGTCTGTTGAATAGAGTTTATCATTGCAGATCCACCACAAGCCTGCGTGCTGGCTCTCTGACGATAAAGTGCTCACAAAAATTCCTATATGCAAATAAATTATTTGGCTGATGAGTTATATTTAAGAATTTGAACTTGAAAAAAACTTGACCCAAACTGATAAGCATAATGCAATTATTCAAATGCTAGAAGACGAGGTTCCGATTACCAAAAAGCCTGATTATGCTTCAAAATACAATTTTTCAGATTACAGAGAATCAAACACATCCAAAATTAACCGTCTAAGAATGTTGGCCAATAAAATTTATTCGACCAAAACTGGCAAAATTATCAAGGCATCATAGCAATATGGGCTCCCTTTCAACTAGACATTAACATTCTTTCAAGATAAGCCAATTGCAATCTTTACTTCTGAGCAAACAAGCCGAAATATTCTAGGCAGCTCAATTTATGTTCCAAGTAGGCATGAATGAGACACAAAATACCTTCCCAGATATGCTTCATGGTTACTATGATTATATCCAATTCAAATCAAATCATATTACTTTGAAGAATTTTATCAGACCCCGAAAGACACACAAAAAAAAAAAAAAAAAAAAAGGATATAAATAAAGGTTCAGTGCAATTATCAAATTAAGGGTCTGTAATACACAATATATTCTTTAAGTTTCTAAATGACTTCTCTACTCCATTCAATTCAACACAAAAATATCTGGGCTTTCACTTCAACCAACTTAATAAAGCACAAAAATTATCAAACAATTTGCTGAACAGAAAACTCCACCGTTTCTTGCTTCGAAATCGCCTGTAAAGCAGCTCAAACTAGATATAAGAACAATTTAAAACAAGGGCTGAGAGAAGGCCACCTTGGCCCTTATAGCCTATAGGTGCGACGTCCCTCCTCAAGTTCGCTGGCAGGATATGGCGGCAGCAGTGTTCGGGCAAAGCGGTGGCTGGATGGCCGTGACTCGTGGGTTACGTTGGGCTTAAGACGGGAAGATGGCCTTTTGGTTACAATTTTAGGGAGAAAATTACACTTTTGGTCCTTTTTTAAAAAAAAAAAAAAAAGGGTTATTTTTAGTCCTATAATTTGTATTTTTTGTCTCAATTATTTTTTTAACACATTTAGTCTTATATGATTCAAAAGTTGCAGTATAATTCCATTGTTAATGAAAAATTTAACCGATCATTAACTCTATTTTTACGGGACCAAAAGTGCATTTATTTGAAAATTAATAAAAAATGAAAAAAATAAAAATATTTAAAAAATCTAAAAAATTATCTAACAATTTTGAAAATTATTTCAATAACATTTAAAACTATTTGCAATTTATTAATAAATAGTTATAAAAAAAATCCAACAAAATATTTAAAATATAAAAAGTAAAATATAAAAGAATGTGATAATTTGTGTAAAAAACTAAAAAATTCGAAGTTATTTTAAAATCCAAAAATTACAAAAATTAAATATGAAAATTGTTGAAAAAATTTATTATATTGTTTTAAATATGAAATTTATTTAGAATATTTTAAAATTCTAAAATAATAAAAAACTCAAAATAATTTTTAAAAAATTGTCTTTAAAACTAAGGATGTTTTTAAAAATCTGGAATTTTGTTTAAAAAACTAAAAGTTGTGTTAAAAATCTGACAATTACTTCAAACATTAAAAATAAATTCAATATAAAATTAAAAATCTAGAAAATTATTTAAAATAAACCAATTCAATTTTTTTTTGATTTTTTCAAGAACATTTATAACTATATAATCGTTCTATATACTATATCTAACAATGTCAAATTATACTAGTTTTAAAAAGTATAGTAACAGCGTTCATTATATTTAATTGAATTTAAGTTTAAATTTTACTGGAAAATGCAAAATTGGCTAAATTTTTATGATTTTTATAATGGATATAATTGACATTGTTATCTTTTCAAAAAAATAAATTGACTTTATTAGATATAATATATATATATATATAATGGCATGTAGTTGTAATTATTATTGAAATGTGCAAAAACATGTGAATTAGATTTTGTATTCGAATAAATTTGGTAGGCGGTGAGATGGAGATGATTACGTGGCGAAACCAAATGTAGAGATAAAAATCAAGTTTTAATATTTTGGGCGTATTTTTTATTTATACCCATTGTTGGGTGGGGGAAATTTTAATTTCCTTAGAATATGAACTGTAGAAAGCTACTTCAATGCCTGTACGCCGTCGTAGAAGAACCTAGGTTCTGGGAATGAGCCGTTCGCTGATCTCTAATAGTCTAATTGGGAAGTTCTCAGATTTACCCTAAACTCCACCTTTTTTTTTTTTTTCTAATTTGAGTACTTTCGATCTTTACCTTACTTCAATATTTGCTGTAGGGGCTATTTGTCGGTGTATTTCTAGGGTTTTCTGGTCGATTTTATGTTCATAATATATCCTGCTTTATTTTTAGGCTTTTAGCCCAGGGTTTCAACCAAACTCCGAAATATTGGAATTGGCTTGGTTATTGAGGGGGAAATTTTATTGAATATAGGATTTTCTACAAACCTGTAGCCATGTCTGTGACGGCAGGAGTTAGCGATACAGTAATCGCTGTTAGGGATAAGCTCAGGGGTAAAATCGGGCAGACGAAGGTGAAAAGGTATTGGCCCGGGAGAGCACCGGAGTGGGCGGATGACAACGATGAAGGTGGGGACATTCGGATGGCGAGGACGGCTGCACTCGAGAAAGTTTTCCCTAGTCGTGAAGGCGCCGATGTTATGCGAAAAGATGATCCTAGGTTACGACGTTTGGCCCAGAGTAGGGCTGAGAATCGTGATGAAGTTAGAGAAGATCATAGGCGGATTAGGCAGGCGGAGATTATTTCGACGGCGGAGGAAGAAAGCAGGAGGCTGGAAGGCATGGATTTGGAGGAAGAGGAGGAGGATGCGGAGGAGGAGCGGAGGAGGAGGCTTCGAGAGAAGGCGTTAGAAAGGCGGGAGCAAGAAGAGGCGGGTCTTTTGCCGGTGGAGGAAGAGGAAGAAGTTGAAGAAGAGGAGGAGGAGGAATCTGAGTACGAGACTGATTCGGAAGAAGAAATGCCCGGTATTGCGATGGTGAAGCCTGTTTTCGTTCCGAAATCAGAGAGGGATACAATTGCCGAACGTGAGAGGCTCGAGGCTGAAGAGCGGGCACTTGAGGAAGCAGTGAAGAAGAGGATGGAAGAGAGGAAGAGGGAAACAAAAGAGATTGTGGTTGAGAAAATTAAGGAGGATCAGGAGATTCAGAGGAACATGGATTTGGAGGCAAATATTGCTGATGTGGATACCGATGATGATATGAATGAGGCGGAGGAATACGAGGCGTGGAAGGCTAGAGAGATTGCTAGGATCAAGAGGGATAGAGATGACAGAGAGGCTATGTTGAAGGAGAAAGAGGAGATTGAAAAGGTGAGAAACATGACAGAGGAAGAGAGGAGAGAGTGGGAGAGGAAGAATCCGAAACCCTCTGCACAACCCAAGCAGAAGTGGAGGTTTATGCAGAAATACTACCATAAGGGTGCTTTCTTCCAGTCGAATCCTGATGATCATGCTGGAACTGCAGGGGCTGAGAATATCTACACTCGTGATTTCTCTTCTCCGACTGGAGAAGATAAGATGGACAAGACCATATTGCCTAAAGTCATGCAGGTTAAGCACTTTGGTCGCAGTGGGAGGACGAAATGGACTCATCTTGTCAATGAGGACACGACTGATTGGAATACTCCGTAAGTACTTATTCTTGCACAAGCATCTGAAATACTTTGTTCATAATATTAATGGCGCTTGGACTAATGATGAAGATATAAACAGCATTTAGACATAAGACATCAGCTGCCATGAGTTTCACTCGCATCTTGCTATGTCTTTTTTCGTAAAATACATTCTATTAACTGAACACTTATTTAAGTCCCATAGCTGACTGCATGATAAGTTTAGACGACATTCTGTTAATGCTTATTCAATTTGTTTTGATTAGCAATGAGAGAAGCATCCATAGTCATTATTATACAATAAGATGAGGGCATTTCTAATGAATATAAGACATTGATACCTGTATTCTTTTAAATGAATCACTTTGTGTGTGTGTGTATTAACTAAGTTTGTATCTTGTAGTCTTTCATTTACACTATTTTAGAAGATTGGTCCAACTTTTAGAGCTCTTAAACATAAACAAGAAAAATGGGAATGAAACTTGAAATAAAGATAAAACTGTTTGGGGGGAGGGGGGGGTGTTCCACTTTCCAGAAGGCTGTACTTAGTGCAACTTTAAAGCTTCTGATATTAAAAGAACTATTAAACTTTTCTTGGTAAGCTGCATCTCGAGTTGGCACTTAGCACCTTATGTCATGTATAGACAAGCTATGACTTATATTTGACTAAACATCTAAATCAATTTTGTTAATTTGAACTGGTCGAGGTGTAATTTGATGGTTTTGCATTGTCGCCATGGCTCAAGCTTTTTCAAGTAATATGGAAGTGTGAAGAACTACTATGAATCATTGCCCATAAATAACTTTAAAATTTTAATATTAAATTTTAAAACGGTAAACAATAGATTGCCTTGTACTTGGTTAAGGTGGCAATGGCAACCACTAATTTTCCCTGTAATCATCTATGCCCAATTATTGGCATACTATGTATGTATTATGGGTCTTTTGTTGGTTGGCAGGGCAAATTGGGTTGAAGTTGTAAGGGTGAAACAGGGTGAAACAGTGTGAAACAGTGCAAAACTTTTGGTACATATCTAGATGTTATAAACGACTGTTATATCTGGGAAAACTTAAAAATATTTTTTTTTTTTTTGTTTGAATGGTAGCATCTAGACAGTAAACAAAAGAAATTTAGAGATATTCTAATTCTATATGTTATTATTTTTTTGTCATATTTTGCTAACAGAATTGCAACACTGTTTGAGCGTACCTTCATTAAAATTGAACTTCAAATTTGGTGACACTGGATTTTAGCATATTATGTTCTGCACTGCAGGAAAGGACATTGTAAACAGCTCTATAGCTCACAGGCATATCCATAGTTGTGTACAGAACTTTTATTCACTTTTATATGTTGGAGTCATAACCTAGTACTCATTGTAACATTGTGAAGTAGAAGTGTGCCGTGTAAGTCCCATTCATGAAGAAATTCATACTTTATATATATTATTATTATTTTATTTTTATAAATACATTTAACTATTTGCATTTCATATGAAGCATAATGTGATTGGTTAGCTTAAACCATTATTAGAGCCAGCCCGTACATTATTTGTCATGAGCTTTAAGATATTGTTCAACTGTATTTTCATTCTCAAATCATGTTTCATGGAATTGAAGTCTGATAAGCTGCATCAGAGTCTGATTAGTGACTGTTTGTTGGCAATGCAGGTGGACCTACAATGATCCTCTTCGGGCTAAGTACAATCAGAAAATGGCTGGAATGAATGCGCCTATAGAAAAACCCAAAGGTAGCAAAAAGTTGAAGGATTGGGAGTCACGTTGAACTTTCTAAAAGTACAAGGTATACAGCAAACCCTAATCCAGATCTCTGCAGGAGAATACTGTGGTGTTTTTTGGCAGTTTAGACCATGCATGTAGCTCACTTCTTTACATCTCCTATTCATCTATAAATTGTACTCTTTGAAGACTTTATGTATTAGTATTGATGAAGTCTCCTGTGAAGTGCTTTAAAGCAGATGTTTTGACCCCTTAGTCCCCTATGTACTTCTTTGTGCCGTTTCGTATATCTATACTTTTTGTTGCATGATGCATTTCGATGAAGTCTTGACTTTCTCTGTGTTGATGATTGTCGATCAATGGTTTGCTTGGATTGCCACCATGTTGCAAGAACTGTACACATAAATGTTAGGCTTTGAAGAGAGTTCATCGACTTAACTAACTAATGATCCAAATTTAGTCTTGATTCAGAACCTCTTGACTAAAGAGGATTCAGTGCTCAAGAACCATTGGTTGTCGGGGCATAGCTTTTGATCTGCTTACTGTTTTATGGGGTTTAGGTATAATAGCATTTCGAGTAAGCCATTGTTGTATCAATGCTTTCAATTTGCAATATGGGTGATCATAAACTTTAAAAAACAGACACAACATAAATTGCCCCATCAATAGTGATTTTCAATTTTTTTTTGAGTACAATGGGGAACTTGGGGAGGGGACCACCCGGGCGCTAGACATTCATTCACCTTTTTTTACAACACATACTTACCACTTATTTTTTATTTTTTACCGATTTTTGGCGTGATTTTTCTGAGTTCAAGATTGATCCCAATAGTGATTTTCAATTAAAACTGTGATTTAAAATATTCAATGGAAATTGTACCACTGTTTTCTTTTCCCCGGTGCAATTGCCGTTTTGGAACTAAAAAAATTATCAAGACTGCACCGCACTTTTAAATTTTATGGGTAAAATAAAAGAATTGTTCCCTCTTTAGTTGAATAATTAGACAATGAATGTATTAAGAACTAAATCAGAGAATAACTTCTTTTAAATTTAGATGTTAATGCGTTCAAAATAATGCGTTTTACAGTTGCAAAAATATTTTATGATTTGTATTCACAATAATATCTCATTAAAACACATTATAAAAGAGAATGCAAGATGCATTCAATTTGTCTTGTTTCAAATAAAATTATTTTTCAATTTTTTTTTACATTTTTTGGCATTTTTCTTAATATTCTAAAAGAGGTGTATTATTTATTATTCATATGATATTTTCATTTATTAAAACCGTCAAATAGTCCGCAACAACCTAAAATCGTAGCTTTGATTTTACTTAATAAAATCGCAATTTGAAAAATTGTTTTTTGGGAAAACAGTATAAGAAAATTCGGTTTGAAATTTGTTAAAAAAAAGGCTTCGTAATACCCCTAATTTGCAAGTCAATTTATTAATTATCTCATAGGTCTTACGGAAAATGTATTAAAAGAGAAAAACTCATTGATGAAATTGAGATGTAATAAAAGAAAATCACAAATAGCATAAGAAAAAATGATAGAAACCCACCAAAAGTACAACCCCACACCAAAAATGGGTTAAAACATGAGAATAAAAAGTATAAAAACGACTGTTTCATCTTTTTTACCCCCATTCTCATCTTCTCTGTGAAATCCGAATCCCTTTTCAACGAATCCAAACCCCAGAAATCCATTAAAGTAGCGAAATTCTTGAATCCAATTCACACATCGAACTCAACTATTTGTCCGCTACACACACACACATATATACTGCTTCATATACTCGCACAATTGCTCATACCTACACATATCAGCTGCCGAGATAGATGGAGCATCAGGGGCAGCACGAACAAGACGACGACGTTTACGGCGGCGACGTGCCTGAGGAAGCTTACATGGAGTCCGATTTTGACCCTTCTGCCGATGCGGAAGCGGCCGACGACTCCAAAGGCCAGGTATGTGATATCAAATATTTGTGTGGGTGTGTGTGAAGAAATATAAATAGGTATATATAGAGTGTACGTATATAAATTCAAAGAGTACTCATACAGGTGTATGTGGCTGATTTTGCTGGTCTTTTAATTTTTTAGGACTTGGAGAGTATGAAGAAGAGATTGCAGGAGATTGAGGAAGAAGCAGGTGCACTTCGCGAAATGCAGGCCAAGGTTGAGAAAGATATGGGTGCAACTCAAGGTTTTCTTTATATACTCTGAGCACATGTATTTGTGATCTGATGTCTTCATTTGCTTATTTTTGAAAGATTTGATCTTACATAGTTTGAATTTGGGATCTATATTTTAGTCAGGTTTTTGTTAGATAGAAATAGTCTGTGTAATTGTTGCAAGAATTCAAATAATAAAAGGTTAATTTTTAACTCAGTGACAGGTATTGAAACTGGATAATGTGTTCAATTGCAGGTAAGTTTGATTGGCGACAAATGGGTGCATTATCGTTTGATATAATTAAGATCTTTTGTATTTTACTAATGTAGTCTTGTGTGATATGGTTTAAATTTAAGTATTGTGTTTCGTTGGTGTCAAATCTATAAGTTATGGTTTTTGTGAGTCATTCATACCATTCTTCATGTCTTAAGCAAATGTTTTTGTGCCCCTTTAGTTGTATCACAGACTGCATTGAGCCTTTGTGAAACCCTGCATAAAACTTGAACAAGGGACCCATATAGATTTACTGAAAAAAATTGACAGTGGCTTTACTCTAGTAAAACGGACCCAAAATAGTGCTGTTCTAAATGTTTAAAGATCTGGAGTTTGATGTAATTTGGAACTTGAAATGGGATTTCACACTCATTTGTTTGATATCTTGGAACTGTAATAGAAATATAGAATTGGTTCTGATGGGATCTGGTTGGAACTAGAAAATGGTCAACTTTTCATATTTGGTTTTCTTTTGAGAGTGATGTCCTATCTTACCATACCAATGCATTTTCATGAAATGACTTATAAATACAAATATGAGAATAGGAGTTTGTCTTCAGTTAAACTGAACAAAACCAAAATTTTGATAGCAAATCCCAAAATGAAAACCAGATTTATTTAAATAGATTGGCTGGGTTTACCAACCTAACATTTTTCGAAAGTGTGTAAATATAAAATTTGGGATAGATTGCTTGCAAATATTGAAATTCAAATGCAAGTTATTTTTGAAAAATTTAGAAGGAACAACAATCTGGTCTTTGATATGGTTGGCTTGAAAAGTAGTGATTTTGAACTTTAATCAAATATGACAAGGAAAACCCATCCAAATTGTGTTTTTCTGTTTCTACCGAATATGTGAAGTCAGTTTGTTCTGGTCGGCTGACCAAACTCTGAAAACCCCTGACCTAAAGACCAGATCATAAAAGTAAAGACACCCGTGATGTTTCAGAATCAATCATCACTACTTTTATTCTTCAGTGATCTGTTATCCACTAAAGCACCCCAAAATAAGGGCTAAAAAGTTAGTAATTCATGCTCATGTATGTTTATTTATCACACACATACAACCTAAGCAGTCGAACAGTCACTGAAACTTATGTAGTCATTAGTTTTGTGCATACATAGCAAGAGGAAAAAAAGGAGGAAATTTTTTTGCATTGGAGTCCACTTGCACTTACCAGCTACATGTATACCCATCGTATTTTGCTTTCCGAAAATTTCTGATCTTCTTCTTGCTGCCCCTGTGCTCCATCTTCTCTCTCTGAGAACCACAATTTGTTTTCTCTCCACTCCCTCTACCTCTCGCCCAATATGTTTTTCCTTTCCTCCTCTTCCCTTCTCTCTTGTAGCCTTTCTTATCTCTCGAATTATGCCTATATATAAGTCATGTATGTGTACTTATACACAATGCTATATGCAACGGTTGGTGGGGTGAAGATGAGTTGTTTGATGGATTGTTCAAAGTGTTCATCAGCGGGGTTTTTGTCCTGAAGCCTCTCTTTACGTCATTATGCCTGTAAGTCAATGTATAGGTGCTTATTAAAAGTGCTAGTTGTAACGCTTGCTTTGGTGGAGATGAGTTGTTTGGTGGATTGTCACAATGTCATTTTATGAGTGGGCTTTTTGTTTCAATGCAATAAAGCAGTACGGCGTGAATTTCAAGGATGACGACATGTAAACGTGGCAAAAAAGTATAAAAGGGCAAAGATGGCATTGGTGTTTTAATTTTTTTGAAAAGTTCTCAGTGTGCTTTTGGCTGGTCAATTACAACTCCCGGACTTTGACCGGGCATTGTCATGGTAAGTAAACTTTACCATGCACAATTATGACATCAAAGTTGTACTGGATTTTTTATTTCGAGAAGATTTGTGCAATTTTGCCAATACAAGTATGATTATTAGAATCAATGCCATAATATTTACTTACCTTTTTCTTTCACAGCCGCAGTTCAATATTTTGTTTCATTATTGTAATTGTACATATGCGAATTATAATAATTCTTTCTCCAACCACTTACCCTTTTTCTTGGTATAAAATAAATTAACCACTTACCCTTATGATTTTGTGTAATCCGGCATTTATCCACCGAATACTTTGTCTTGCTTTCCACCAATTTCTCTCCCCTTTTCAAATTTGCACTCTCCTCTGTCATCTATAAATAAATCCAATTAATCTAGTGGATTGTTTCAAAACTAATCTTGTGAGAGATTTAGTTTCATATCTGTGCCTGCGTATAGTTTCTCTGTAAGACTGAACTGTTAATTCGTGAGGCGAACAAATCATGAAGGGTCACGGAGGTTCACTTTCACGATGTAGTCGAAGTACGTAAAATTTCTTTTTAATATTAGTTGTTAGAGATTACATCTTTTTTTGAGCAATTTATGCTAATGCATTTCATTTCTCCTTTTCGTCTACCTATTTTCTGTTTTCACACACATAGACTATGTCAAGATACTCCCCTTTGATTAGATCTGATAGTTTTAAAAGGTGACCATGTTTCTTCTTCTCCATATACATCTTTGATACTTTGGGGCATCATGAAGATTAGGCCTAAATGGTTGTGTAGTTCAATTAGTAGAGAATGGCTTTTAATATCTAGTAGTGGAGAAATGATTTATTTCAAGATTGAAGTAATATTTCTTGCCTTATTCATCTAGAACTTTTTTCTTTATTTATTTAGTTTTTTGGTCTTTGTTTAAGTATCGATGTTGTAGTGAATGCTTATTTCTTATTGCGCTTTTAAGATTTGGAATGTTGATGTGTTATTGGCCACTGAATCTTGGTAGGTTTTAATAATTGTCTCCTGAAGGCTTTTATATTAATGCACATCTTCATTTGAATCCCTTTTTTTTGGGCAATTCATAGGAGATAGAAATCATCTCATTGTCCCTTTTGGGGGCAAATTTTGGGTCTCATGAAATTCATTGAGCATCTTTTGGGTGATTATATGTGAAGATATACATTTGATTTAAGTTTACTATTCAGCAACTCTGATTTTGTGGCATGTTAGATATCAGATACCTCTGTTGTACTTTCTCTGCGGTTTATCAACAACAACAAACTAAGTCTTAATCCCACTACGTGGGGTCGGCTATACGGATCATATCGCGCCATCGTTTACGGTTATAAGTCATATTTTCATTTATTTCTGGATATAACATGTCTTATTTAATAGCTTCCTTCCAAGTCTTTTTAGGTCTACCTCTGTCTCTTTTGATTTGTGTGAGTGATTCCCTACCTTCTAAACGTCGCACAAGTGTATCTAAAGGTCTCCTATAAACATGTACAAACCATTTTAACCGTGTTTCTCTAATTTTCTCATCTATTGGTGCTACTCCCACTTTGTTTCTAATGTGTTCATTTCTTATTCTATCTAATATAGTGTGTCCGCACATCCATCTTAACATTCTCATCTTTGCTACCCTCATTTTTTGTTCGTGTTCATATTTAGTCGCCCAACATTCTGCTCCATAGAGCATTGTGGGCCTTATGGCCGTTTTATAAAATTTTCCTTTCAATTTTAATGGTATTTTACGGTCACAAAGGATAGAAGATGCACTCCTCCATTTATTCCAACCCGTCTGGATCCTATGCGTGACATCTTTATTGATTTCTCCATTTTCTTCAATTATAGATCCTAAATATTTAAAACTCTTTGTTATACTCACTTCATGTCCATCAATTTTAACTTTCGTCTCATTGTTTCTGTTATTTTTACTAAAGTGGCATTCCATTTAACCTTACTTATAGTAAAACCTTTTGATTCGAGTGCTTTTCTCCAAACTTCCAATTTAGCATTTACTCCTTCCCTTGTTTCATCAATTAAAATTATATCGTCCGCAAATAGCATACATTCAGGGATGGATTTTTGTAAGTGTTTAGTGATTTCATCAATTATTAGGATAAAAAGGTAAGAGCTTAAAGCGGATCCCTGATGCAAACCTATAGTGTTTGGGAATTCACTAGATATTCATGTTGATGTCCTGATACATGTTATATCATCATACATATTTTTTATGGCATCTATGTAAGCGATTTTTATTCCTCTTTTTTCCAATACGCACCACATTATATCCCAGTTGACTCTATCGTATGCCTTTCAAGGTCAGTAAAAATCATATGTAAATCTTGTTTTCTCTCGTTGTATTGTTCACATAATCGTCTAATTAAGTGTATCGCTTCAATTGTGGACTTTCCTGGCATGAAGCCAAATTGATTATCTAATATACTAGTTTCATTTCTTATTCTTGCCTCTATAACTCTTTCTCATAGTTTCTCTGCGGTTCATCATCAACGTGAAAAGTGAAAACACACTAACTCAAATATTTAACATTTATATCATTACTTGCAAATGGACCTATCATTATTTCACTGTTTGTATGATGTATCTGTTTTACAATGAAGAAAATTAATTGAAAATATAAATCAAAAGGAAAGGCGAGTTGGCTATTATATTGTTGATTAATCTCTGTGGTCGTATCCTCAGATCAATGTTTATAGATAGAAGCAACTCAATGTTGCACTAGGAAAAGGTTGGGGAAAAGCAAAATTCTACTTCAACTGAATCATGTTATGTATGTGTGACCAATCTGCTGAAAATTATGCCTCTGAACTTGTGATTAACAACATTGTTATTCTTTTTTTGGGCTTGCTAGAAGATTCAAGTGGGGCCTCTGCTACCCAGGCTGAAAAGGAGGAGGTGGATGCTCGATCCATATATGTTGGTAATGTGAGTGTCTTGGTCCTTTTCCTTGTCCAATCTAACATGCAAATTTATCATTTTGCTTTTTATAGTGCAATGTGTTTATGAATAAAAATGTCGATAAAAACAAGATTCCGTTTTCAACTCTATACTATACCCACTTGTCTTGGGTCAATATGCTACGCTAAAAGTGTCCATCTTTATGTGGAGTCAATGTGCTAAGTTCAATGCTTAATCTGCTGCTTGCCCGTTGAGATTCTCAAATTTTGGATTTCATCAAGCTGATTGATGACATTAAGTAGGATAGTTTACCAATTAATGCTTGAGTTAGTTCTGTACTTCTTGTGCAACTAGAATACTTTCTTTTCAATGATCTTGAAAGACTTGTTCGGCACATCTGCATGATTCTTTTACACCTCAGACCAATTTGCCAGCAGATTAAATTGCCGAACTCTCTGTGTAGAACTGACATACTTGCATGAATTGTACCACAGGATATAAGAACTGTACAGTGCCTTTGGTCTTGAAAACATTCCATGACCGAAATGCTGAAAAGGCAAATTCATGCAATTGGCTCAATTAACTTAATCATTGCATCCCTTCAAGAATAACCTTTAAGATGGTCAATATTGTTGCAAATAAATGGTTTATTAGCTAAGGTTTGAAGTTTATGTTCCCCTGTGCAAGTCTTACTATTTTGACTGCCTTCAGTGGTTGTTTTTGTTGCTGTCATCGTTGCCTTTGTAATTCTCCTCACATTTCCTGGTTCTACCAGGGAAAAGGTTTGCCTTTATTATGCCACCTGTGCATTTGGATCAAAAGTATACTCTTGTTTATTTTTTGTGATTTTTGTGCGTGCGTGCTCGGATGCTCATAGGTATGCACAATGTGTGTCTGGTAGGCCTATTTTATTAATTTTTTAGCTGATTCCATTCCAACTACAGGTGGACTATGCATGCACACCTGAGGAAGTGCAGCAGCATTTTCAGTCTTGTGGGACAGTAAACAGGGTCACTATTTTGACAGACAAGTTTGGTCAACCCAAAGGTTTTGCGTATGTAGAGTTTGTGGAAGTTGAGGCTGTTCAAAATGCTCTGCTGCTAAATGAATCAGAGCTGCATGGCCGTCAGCTGAAGGTTTTTGTACTTAACTCTGTCTGAAACATAGTGGGAAGGAGTATTTGCTAGCTCTAATAGCAATTATATATTTTGGGATTGGACAGGTATCTGCTAAGAGAACTAATGTTCCTGGAATGAAGCAATATCGAGGAAGGCGTCCAAATCCTTATTTTGGGTCGAGAAGGCCTTTTATGCCTGGCCCTCCTGTCTACCCTCCTTATGGTTATGGGTAAACAATATTAACTCTTGTGCTTTTGGCTTGGAAATGATTGGTGGTCCAAAAGTATGTCTTCAATGAAATATTGTTGGTTCATTTGAGGTTCTTTTCCATGTGCTGCTGAAGTATTTGAGCTTCCTCAGTGTGTAAATATTGTGTATATCTAGATAAGAATTTTTTGACCTTGTCGTTTATGTGATGCCATATTTGCGCTAGTTATTTCTCTTATATATATATTATAGGGGAATATTGCAAAACTACCCTTGATGTTTAGTCTAATAACATAAATCTCCAGTTATCTTTCAAAATTGCAAATACCCCCTTAATGTGATACAAATACTCCCCTGAGGTTTGTACATGCCTATCAAATAAATCCAACACCCCCCCCCCCCCCAAAAAAAAAAAAAAAAAAACCCTCCAAGGGTGCAATTTGTAAAAGAGAGACAGATGTCAAGGGGGTATTTGTAATTTTGAAGATAACTGTGTTTTTTTTGTAATTATGCTAAACCTCATGGGTAGTATTTGTAACTAACCTTGTATATGCGTGTGTGTGTGCCTGTGTAATTAATTAAAGAACATGTGATCACTTCTCTGTTTCTTGCCGTTACTAAAGTTGGCGTGTAACATGAAACTGATTGCATTTTCATCTGTTTTGTCTGTCTGAGGCACTAAAGGAAATCATTAGTGGTGTACTTGCCGGACCATGATTGCTTCATTGGATTAAGGTTATTTTATTTGTCGCCTGACTGCTAGTAATTCTGATGTCAAAATTTTCATGTGCAGGAGGGTTCCAAGGTTTAGGCGCCCTATGCGCTACAGGCCATATTGATGACTCTTTCCCAGTTGGCCTGCTGTATGATAGAGGAACTGAATGGGGAACAAGCAATTCACCTTCATTCAATTGTGCCTGCAAATTATATCTTTTCCGTGTTAACGTTTTATTGTTGAGGCATGCCAAGACATCAGATTTAGTTTGACATTGAAACTTCTTTAAACTTTAGTTGATATATCTGTATCATTAACTACGGTACCAATTACAACTGCATATAGGCAACAAAAAAAGGAGAAAAACAAATAGCCAGGTTTCATTTGTTGTCATTATGTTCTTCAAAGTTTGTTGCTATTGTCCCCAACATCACATATTTATGTAATGTTCGTGGCGATATGTTTGGTGCGTTGTCGTTAGTCTTGCCCTGCTCAGCATCACCCCCTAGAAACACTTTGGTGGTTCTGTTGTGACATTGATATCATCTTAATTTCTTCATTCAAGTATTTGTATGCTAGAACTAAGTAGTTATTAGTATGCTAGCATGATCATGGAGGTTGACCATGTAAAAAATTTCATCATGATGGCTGTTGATGCTCAGGTATTGGCAGTAAACTCTATGCCACCTAGGTGGGTAGCTATCCACTTGGATGTATGACCCTTGGATCAAACACACACCTGGTGTGTATGTGTGTGTGATGATCCAAGAGTTATGCCACCCCACTTGGGTGACATGGAATAAACGGGCATTGGCTCTACCCCAATTTCATTGAAGATTGGGTACTGCCAGCTCAGAGGTGTCATTTCTTTTAGGTTTAATTCCAAAAGGCACTCTTGAGGTTTAGACTGATTTGAAAAAACTCAATTATCTTTCAAAATTACCTAATTACAAATGCGTACTTGATGTTTGTCTTTACTATACATATTGCACCTCAAAATGGAGATATTTGTTTAGAAAAGCGATAATTACAAAAACCCTTCTAGGGATTGGGCTAATTACAAAAAAAAAAAATAAAAAAATTAAGAGATAGTTTCAAAATTATAAAATGCCCCATTAATTTTGATTTTGTCTTCACTTTAAGGGGTAATTGTAATCTCTCTATAAATGTTAGGGACTAATGGCATAGGGTGACAAGCTTGGTGGGAAGTGTACTAGTGTCTATATTGGAGCGGATCATTTCTCAATGTGGCGCCTTAGCTAAATCCCTACCTTAGGGAGATTTAGGATTCCAGCGTATTGGTTCTCCCTTGTTGACCAAAGGAGTGCTTTAAAAGGCTAGTGGGTTCTGTCGCCGTCTGATAGAGGCGAGGGTCAAGAGAGTTGTCTGCATTGAGTCTTTCGATTGAAAGAAGAAGTGAGACAATTCAAAAATCACTGAAAGGTCATGCTTGAAAGTTGAATTTTGGGGGTTAATGAAATCTTTTTTGCTTATGAAGTGGGGGAAAGTCAGACGGAATTAAACCTTAAGGAGTTCATTTTTGTAATTTTCCAAAAAAAAAATTGGATATTTTTGTAATTAGACCCAACTTTAGGGATTTTTTTGTAATTATCCCTTTAGAAAAAGGCAAATTTGAGCGGTGTTTGTAATACCTTAAGGAGTATTTGAAATTTTGAGAGATAATTGTGTTTTCTATAATTAGAATTCCAAGGGAATTCTTTTGTAATTATCCCTTTATTTTATTTGAAATCTCTATGATATTTATCTTGTAGCAGTGGCATTTGAGCCAGAAGTCAGATTTGAACTTCCTGGATTACCATCTACCCTGGACCTGTCCTTGTATTTTTGTTTATTTATCTGGAGATTATTATTATTATTATTATTATTATTATTATTATTATTATTATTATTATTAGGGATAATTACAAAAATACCCCTAATTTTGGGTTAAATACAAAAAATCCAAACATGTTTAAAATTACAAAAAACTCCTTTTGGTTTCGTTTTGTCTTAAATTTCAAGGAGGTAACTGTAATATTTTTGTAAATGTTAAGGATTTTTTTGAAATATTTTTGAAAATCATAAAAAGATGTAAGACGGAATCAAATATCAAGGTCATTTTTTTAATTTTCAAAGAACTCTGGGTTTTTGTATTTAGCCCAAACCTTAGGGGTGTTAATTATTATTATTATTATTATTATTATTATTATTATTATTGGTTCTATTTCTAACAGATAAGAGTGGCCCTAGGTGCGGCGAATCGCCACCCTCATTTTTCTTATTCTTTGTTTCATACTATGTTTTTGTATATTATAATGCTGAGGAATTAAACAAGTTGAATACGTCTTTGAAAAATACGGCGCCTTATCTATTTTCACCAACGCTTCGCCGCGTCCTTGGCTGACCATCATAAGATCAGCAGCCTTATCACTTGCCACGCACATTTCTAGATAATCCTCAAACTGGTTGGATTAAAGGGATAATTGCAAAAACTCCCTGAAGTTTGGGCTAATTACCTGAAATTGAGAGATATTTTAAAATTACAAAAAGTCTCATCAAGTTATGACTATATCTTATTAAGAGAGTAAGTAGGTAACTGCAATTTTTTATATAAAGGTTTTTGAAATATTTTTTTTGCTTGTGAAGGATAAAAATGTTAGACGAATCAAACTTCAAAGAGTTTTTTATAATTTTCGAAAATTTCTAGTTTCTTTTGTAATTAGTCGAACATCAAGGGGTTTTTTGTAATTATGCCTAGATCAAATTTACACTTGGTTTTAGGAGGAAAGAAGTTAAGGAGTGATTGGTTGTTAAAATTCTTCACGAAATTTTCGCTCAAATTTTTTTTCCCAATATATGATTGCATGCTAAAATATTCGGAAAGTAAAATCATCAAACATATAACAATTATAATTGAACCAAAAGAATATCACATCAACTATCATCATTACACAATTATATCACAAAATACTATTTATTCTCTCTTATTTTCAAATCAATAATCGCATTTAATCAATATAAAAGAATATATCATTATATTACCTATCATCATCACAATTCTACTCTATATCCAATCACTCTAAAAATTATTCTCATTTTTCCAAAAAATAAAATTCACATTATTCTCTTAAAAATAGACAGGATCGGAATGAAAGATGAACCAGTCACACCCTAAAGGTTTGGAGTGGGCTAAAGATACCCAATAAATAAAAAAAAATACTTGTAGGTGGGTTTATATATAGTTGTATAGCTATTGGCGTTTTAAATCGCAATAAATTGATAGTTAATTAATGTAGCTATAGGTTTAGCAATTAGTGAAGACTCCTCCCTTGATTTGCCAATAAATTCTGCCTTTTAGGATTTCATAAAGATTAGAAAATCCACGATCCTTCATTAAAGTCGCCTTGTGTTAATTTATGTTATCTAATTACCACTAATTTAAAGTTCAAGTGGTATTGACCGATGTTCGAACTCAGTATTTTTTACTTTATTTGAACTTTATTTCCTTTCATTCAATCAGTACTCGGAACTTATTTAAAAAAAAATCTGTTATATAATAATATTCGTAAGATGATGGCAACCAATTTGCTTAATTCTATAAGTGGCCCTAAAATGCTTTCACATCCTGTCATACATCCATGTCAAACAATAAAAAGGAGGACAAAAAAGGTGGCTTTATCGAATTGCTACATACCCATATAGAATTTTTTGACAACAGGTGTAAAGTTATTAGATAAAAAAAAAGGCAAATAAAGTATTCATGTAACATTTTCCTCAAAAAAAAAAAAAAAAGTATTCATGTAACATAAATTGCACTTTATGGTTTGCAACCTAAAACATCTGAAAGTAAGACTTTGAGGTGACTCAACAATTTCTTGATAATGGACTTCTAAATATAAATGTAAGGATTGAGTTCATGAAAAAAAATGATGTTGATGGTACATAAATGGAACAAGAATACTATTTTTAACGTTTAGTCTTTTGTATTTACTGCAATTTTTTTTTTGGTTGCCAATTTCGTGTTCAAAATTATCTGGAAATAACGTTTGCCATTTTTTGGGTCCAATTTTCGATGTTTTACCCTCTCGCTTAGAAAACAAATTGCCAGAAATGCATGACAGTCAAACCTAATTTTCTACTTGTATTTACGTGTCACATTCATTTTAAAATAGCAATTGTCATTCAAACTCAATTGCTACTTATATTTATGCATGTGTCACAGTCATTTTAAAAAAGCAATTGTCATTCCCACTCAAGTTTTAGCTTTTGTACCTGTAATGCTAAAAATCATATCAAAAGAGTAATGAAATATACATTTTTAACCTTCTACAAATGCTTAGTCAAACTCCACTAAAGTAATGAAATATAAATTTCCAACCTTCTACAAATGCTTAGTCAAACTCCACTAAAAAAGGGATATATTATCCCAAAGATTTCTCATGATTTTTTCCCGTGTATCCCGGATTGGTATTTTTTGTTACGTACAATTTCTAGTTTATTACATTATATGAATGATACGTATACAAAATAAATATAATTATATATACAAATGTACATATGTTATTTATCCGATATATGGAATAGAGAATTAAACAGATAAAGTAGAAGAAATTCCAAATCTCATCCCGTGTATCCTAAGGTACTTTCCCATATTTAAGTTAATAACATATCTAGAGATAACGATTTTGCAAAAAGCGGTCAAGGTATAATCCAGAGGTTTTAGTGCACGTTTGTTACATTTGTACTCTATGAGCTTTTGAGTTTGGGTTTTAATTTGGAAACTTCTTGTAATCAGCTTTAAGGGACAATTACAAAAATTACCCCAAGGTTTATCCTTATTTTAAAAGAATTCCGTTTTTTTCAAAGTTATGTTAGATAAAAATCCAAGGGCATTTGTAACACTTTAAGAGAGTATTTTGGATATTTTTATATTTAAGCTAAACTTTGAAGATAGTTTTTGTAATCTCTTAACTTAAACATTACAGTCTCATAATTTGTTAACCTATGGACCTCAATCCTCATCCATTTGGACCAAGTCTTATGAATCACATCACACATGTCTATTTAATTAGTAATTTTTCCACCTAAAAAAATATTTTTTCCCATTGATTTATTTGATGGTGCGACTCGGTGCATAATAATGAATATTTGACACTGGACGATCCCAGTCCCCTTTTCTCTGTTTCTCACTTTGCACTGTTCTAATTAAGGCTTGATTTTCTGGGTAATTAATATTTATTCAATCTGAGAGTTTAATTATAAATTTCTGAAGAGTTTGTTAAAAAAAATAAAAAAATGAATGCTCTTGCTGCCACAAATCGGAACTTCCGTCAAGCGGCTCGCATCCTCGGACTGGACGCCAAGCTTGAGAAGAGTCTTTTGATCCCATTTAGAGAAATCAAGGTTTTTGTGTATTTTGTTTGTGATTATAACATGTATTTTTGTGGTTTTTGATGCCTTTTGAAATCGGATTGTGAAATTTTTTAAGTTTTTCAATGTTTTGAGTGCTGTGTGCATCTGTGACTGTAAAGTTTCATGGAGATTTTCGAGATAGTTTAATAGTGGGATTTGATCAGGTGGAGTGCACAATCCCAAAGGATGATGGAACGCTGGTGTCTTACGTTGGATTTAGGGTGCAGCATGATAATGCCCGTGGCCCCATGAAAGGAGGGATCAGATACCATCCAGAGGTGCTATTTTTACATTATTATTATTTATTCATTTCGTGCTAGTCCTTTTGTTGGTTTTATAATACTGTATTTTTTTTGAGATTTTTTTTTTCTTGTTTCTTTTTTTTTTTTTTTGAGGTTTTTGTGGTGTGGGCCTTTGGATCCTGAAAAGCAATATGAAGACATGAATTAGGCTGTGTTTGGATATGAGATGGAAAACTAGTTTATCTGTCTTTATTTTATAGATTGTAAGAGCTAAAAGTATCTTGAAACTTAGCCTATTAAAATGTGAGAATCGTTACGGGCTAAAATCTGCAATCTGGGGACTCTGTAGTGATGAAAATTGAACGCAATTTGCTTATGATACAAAACATTTTTTAAAATGCTAAAATGGCTAATATTGCCTATGCTAGGATGCTGGATTTAAAAAATGCCCAATTGCAGCAGTAAAACTCAGATATTTTGATTTGGATCCAAAACCGATACCTTTTTTTGTAATCGGAGGTTTTTATGTCCCTCTCCGCTTGGTAACAAAATGCTTATCTTCAATTAAGATTGGGAAAACCAGAGAACTCACATTGGATATGATGTAGATATGTTTGTTTATAATCTTGTTGACATTGTCAATAAATCTTGCTTACAGAGGCCGCACACTTCATGTTCCTCTGTTTGCATTTTGATTGTTAGTTGGTTTCTTGACTGATATCATATTTGTCTTGATTGTTAGTTGGTTTCTTGACTGATATCATATTTGTCTTGATTGTTACTTCATGTACTCAGCTTAATGTTGTATTTTGAATTTTGATGTATAGATTTTGATGATTCTCCAAAGAAAAAGTTCATCCATAGTGTAATATTAAATTCTTTTTATTTTTTTCAAAACTTAAAAGAAAAGGCCGTATTGCATATTGTTTCGTTTTAGTTTATGCTGAGGTGTTACTCAAATTTCTCCGTGAAGGTTGACCCTGATGAAGTGAATGCTCTTGCTCAATTGATGACCTGGAAGACCGCTGTAGCGGATATTCCCTATGGTGGAGCTAAAGGTGGAATAGGGTGCACACCTAAAGAGTTAAGCACAAGTGAGTTGGAACGCCTTACCCGCGTCTTCACACAAAAAATTCACGATCTTATAGGCGTCAATACTGACGTGCCAGCACCAGATATGGGAACTAACGCTCAGGTGAATATCACGTTCCCGTTTTCCTTTTTATCTAATTCCATTCACTTCTTAGTCTCATTGCTCAGCATAAACATATGCAAATTATTTGAAATGTGCAGACAATGGCTTGGATTTTGGATGAGTACTCAAAATTTCACGGCCACTCGCCTGCAGTGGTTACAGGAAAACCAATTGTAAGTAAAAACTCAAAAGAGAATCACAAAATTATAAAGTATATCGTTTAGTATTTTAAGGTGTATCTTGGTTATTATTATTTGAACTCATTTTGCCATTTTAAGTAGCATGTTTGTATTTATGTTAGGATCTTGGTGGATCACTGGGTAGAGAGGCTGCAACTGGGCGTGGCGTTGTGTACGCCACTGAAGCTTTACTTGCTGAACACGGAAAGTCAATACAGGATTTAACATTTGCCATTCAGGTATTAGTTCTATTAAGTAAATTTTACTTCATTTTAGGATAATTACAATAACTATCCCTGAGGTTTAGCTAATTAGGAAAAACTCTAGTTATCTTTCAAAATTACAAATACCCCCTTGAGGTTTGTATTTAAGGTACAAATACCCTCTCGTGAGGGTGCAATTTGTAAAACAGAAATTTGTAATTTTGAAATATAACTGTTTTTTTTTTAATTAAGCTGAACCTCAAGGGTAGTTTTTGTAACTAACCCATCATTTTATTCTGTTTTTAACGTATTTTCAAAAAATTGAACATTGAATATTATTTAGGGGTTTGGAAATGTCGGATCATGGGCTGCAAGACTCTTACATGAACTAGGTGGCAAAGTCATTGCAGTGAGTGATATAACTGGAGCAGTGAAGAATCCTAACGGAATTGATATACCGGCATTGATTCAGCATAAAGAGAAAACAGGAAAGCTTGCTGACTTCAGTGGTGCCGATTTCATGGACTCAAATGACGTGCTCACTCATGAATGTGATGTTCTCATACCTTGTGCTCTAGGCGGAGTTCTGAACAGGTTTAAAATTATGTTCTGAAAGATAACTAATTGTCTATGCTACTATATGTACACAATGAATCATTTTTGTTTCCCTGTTTTTCTATATGATTTCCATCTCCCTCGTCCCAACCAAGAAATGTATATTCCTTTTGTTAAATGTAAAATAACGCTACAACTAAATTCCAGAATTGTAAACTTTTTTTTGCCACATAACAGAGTTTAATGTGGTTAATTTATCTAAAATATAATTATTTCTTTCAAATGAAATGTTTATAAATTGTGCTTTATACGTTCTGGCTAACAAGCGGTGGTTCTTTTCTTGATTGAAGAGAAAATGCTGGAGATGTCAAAGCCAAGTACATCATTGAAGCTGCAAATCATCCGACTGATCCAGATGCTGATGAGGTGATAATGTTTTAGCTTTTTTTTTTTTTTAAGAATTCTTCGAGTAGTATATACGACCTTTTCATAACAAAGGTTGTACGTATGCAGATTTTGTCGAAAAAGGGAGTTGTAATACTTCCCGATATATACGCAAATTCAGGAGGAGTGACAGTTAGTTATTTTGAGTGGGTTCAGGTAATACATAATCTCCTGCTTGATCTTGAAAATAAAATTTAATTATAATTCACTATATGTCTAAAGCTACTATTTAACACTTTACTAAACCTTTTGTGGCATCATTTTATTTTCACACAAAATTTTCGTCTTTTCTACTTCAAAATAATTTTCTGAAGAAAAAACAAAGGGCAACCGTAAAAGACTATATTAAACGACGATTTGCACTATATGCATTTATCTGTATTGCTCCTACAAAATTTTCCATATTTATCGAACGATAACATAGTGAACAGACATGCAGAAAAGGGCCGGTAAACTCAATAAATTCCTCGATATAGTATTTGATGCCACTCTTAATTTTTGGTCTACAGAACATTCAAGGCTTTATGTGGGATGAAGAGAAGGTGAATCAGGAGCTTAAGAGATACATGACGAAAGCCTTCCATAATATCAAGAGCATGTGTCAGTTACATAATTGCAACCTTCGCATGGGCGCCTTTACATTGGGTGTTAACCGTGTTGCTCGTGCTACTCTGCTGAGGGGTTGGGAAGCCTAATTATTCGTATTTATACATTTCAAGAAGGTTGTTCGAGATTTTCTTTTTCCTACTTTTCTTGAATCTTTTCATCTCTGACGAGTATACCCGTTATGCTCATTTAAAAGGCAAAATACAGCTAGAAAATGCCTCTGATTCGTATTTAAGTCTTTCTCTTTTGCTAATTTTACCTTGACTATATGTGAACTTTGCAGAGTAAATAAATTTAGTAGTTGAGTAATATTACCAGCTCATTTCTTTTGTGTACTTTGAACTCAGAAGTAACTTGAATTGTCTTTGTGCTGCAATAAATGATTCTAAAATGATTTGAGCACCAGTTAGAACCTCTGTGGTTCGAGTTCAAGGGTGTTGAGGTTTGATTTCAAAGAATTGTCTTGAAGTTTAGCTTAATAACCCAAAAAAAACAGTAATTTTTAAAATTTTCAAATAACTCCTTTAGGTATGTATTTGTTTTACAAATTACCCATGTAGGGTGCAATTTGTAATATAAAAGCATATCCTGAATTCCTGATTGTATAAAGAGAGTAAAACTTGTCACGTTTAGAGTTTCACATTACATTTAATATTATGACACTGGATGAACCCTCTGGCTGAATTTATGAAATATATTTTCAGCATTGGTGACTGGTGAGGAGTCCTGTTATCATTAAAATTTGGTTTAATTACAAAAACTAACTCTAAAGTTTAGTCTAATTACAAAAACAAAACCAATTATCTTTCAAAATTACAAATACCTCATTTGTTTCTTCTTTTCAAATTGCACATTCAAGAGGAGGGTAACAAATACAAACCTCAAGGGTGGTTTTAAGTACTCTAAGGGGTATTTGTGATTTTGAAAGATAACTTTTAGTTTTTTGTAATTAGGTTAAAAACCTCAGGGATGATTTTGTAATTATCCCTTAAATTATACAGTTATGCTTCAGTTAAGCGTTGGCGACCCACATTTAAACCAGGTTGCTATTATCCGAAACCATAAAAATCAATGGACAATGAACTTTCCTAGTTGCAAAAACATTGAACTTTCCTAGTTGCAAAAACATGGTACCATTCCAGGTTTTATCCCAGAAGTTTGTCTGAAAGTGAGAGTTTTTTATTTTTTCAAAAAAATTATTCAGATAAAGTTGGATGGTATGTACCATGCCAATGCTATAAAGCATAATGTGGCAAAAGATAAGTTTATTTATTCAGCATGGGCTTTTTGCCACTTCTTATCCCCCAAAGCCTTGCCTTCAAGAAAAAAACCACATCCAAAAAAACCACATAATTTTCTTGTTAACCCATGGCATCCATTGGCATTACAGCCTCCATACAAAGAGCTTGCTCCTCTCAACACATCACTAAGAAACCATCATCGGCTCAGGCTAGACCGGCGCGCTCTTTTGGAACGACCAATGTCGTGACTCCAAATGTCGAAGGCCTTAAATTAGCCGAAAAACAAGACAAATTTCCGTTAGTGCCTAATGACGATCCGAAGGAGCTCGGGCATGAAGTTCATTATTCCAAGAATTCGGACGAACCAAGATTTTCTGACGAGAGATGGAGAAAGGGGACGTGGGATCTCAACATGTTTGTGAAACAGGGGAGAATGGATTGGGATGCTGTGATTGTGGCAGGTGCTCATGTTATTATGTGTTTGCTTATGATTTCCAAAAAGTTGAACTATATGATTAGATGTATTAAGCATTGTATATTTACATGTGTAACTATGTAATTGTCAATATTGTACACGTGACATTCAGCTGCTGTTATTGAAGCATGAGATGAAACATCATACCAAGTGGGAGAATCAAACTTCACCACTTTATGAATTTTACCAAAATACCCTTACGTGTTTTCCTGTTCTCTTTCTTTGCGCGAATCTAGCTAGTTGCTAGTAATCAAGGTTGTCGATCAATGTTGTAAAATCGGCCTAGATGCTTAGGCCGAGACGATTTTATCCAAACCAGTGAAAGAATTGCTTCGGCCGAAAATGGGAGCCTAGATGGCCAAAAATAGATTAAAACAGAAAAAAAAAATTAGTATTGTTCCTAGGCGTTGGGCTACCGCCCGGACTAGCGCCTAACAATATCCTCAACCTTGTCAATTAGTTGTCATCTTGAGGTTTAGTGTTAAACACTTTATTATTTGTAGAATGTGGTATTGGGAGCTTAAAAAAAGTGTCAATTTACTTATAAAGGAGATCATATTATTTGCTAAATAGGTTATTTGGTCCTGTCATGACTTTGTAGAAGCAAAGAGGAGGAAATTTCTTGAAATGCATCCAGAAGCATCAACCAATGAAGAACCAGTCCTCTTCAGAAGCTCTATCATACCATGGTGGGCATGGATACTTCATTCTCATCTCCCTGAGGCAGAGCTGCTAAATGGTTAAACCTCCCAAATTACACAATTTACATTACTGTAAAGATAATTACAAAAAGTACCCTTAAGTTTTAACTGATTACCAAAAAAAAAACACCAAGTTTTCTTTTCGAAATTGCAAATACTCCCTTAACATTTGTTAAGCAAACATAAACTTCAAGGGTTATTTGTAACTTTGAGAGAGAACTTTACTTTTTCTGTAATTTGACTAAAGTTAAGGGTAGTTTTTGTAATTAGCTATTACTGTAATCCACGACTAATTGTTAGTATCCATTTGGCTCCTCGGAAGAAAAAAATGTTCAACATTGCGCGTTATCTTTGCAGGTCGAGCTGCAATGCTGGGATTTTTCATGTCCTATATCGTGGATGCTTTGACGGGGCTTGATGTGGTTGGCCAGACTGGGAACTTCATTTGCAAGGGTGCCCTTTTCTTGACAATTATTGGAGTACTCCTTTTTCGAAGAAAAGAAGATCTTGAGAATATTCGAAAGCTAGCTGATGAGGCGACGTTTTATGACAAGCAATGGCAAGCGTCGTGGCAGAATCCAGAAGCTAGCAAAGATCAAATTAGGAAGAATAATTGATCAGTCGAGTTGGATCATCGCGCGTGTTTGTGTAATCTACAGTTCATAGAAGGAAAAGTAGAGCTATTTTGATCATTTTTGGCTAACATAGCTCATCATGTGCAACTGTATACACAATGGTTAAATCGATTACAATGAAAAGCGGCATGGTTTGTAAAATTAAGGCAGCCTGTACTTATTATGGTTTAGTTTAACTATTAAAGTATTAGAAGTACCTCTCCTCTAGTGCAATTTGTAAAATAGATATGTCAAGGGATATTTATAATTTAGAAAAGAAAATTAGTTTTTTGGTAATCAGACTAGACTTAGGTGTAGTTTTTAGATTTCGTAATTAAGCTATGACAAAAACAGGATATAATGTTAAATTTGGACTTGAGTTGGGCAGGGGCCGCGCGAACGCAGGCCCCCTCTAGCACAAATTATGACGTAGGCTCAACCACTTGGGCTGACCTTAGACGGGCACCCCTCCAAAGTGCAATGAAGGTCACCAATCTAGGCCATGGGCTTCGTTGATCACCCATCGACCCCGTCCAGGTAAGTATGGATAATGGTCTACTTCCTTCTCATTATATTCCACGTTACCACCTACTTAACAATTTCTTTACTTGATGTGGGATCTGAATTATGGAATCATACCTTGAAAATAAATAAATGAGCATACGAAATATAGGTCCTCATTCATGATTTAATTTCCATATATTATCAACGCCTGAGAACACAACAGATGTTATTAATAGGGTCTTAATGCTGTAGGCAAGAACCTTAGATTGCTAGATGTATATATTGGCAACATATTTATTTTCTAAATTTATAAAGCACAGTCTTTGATTGTAAAATGAAAGAGATGAGGTCCTCATCAAAGCAATTGGTATATAAATCCTTGGCATTGTGACAGCAAGTTAATCATCATATTGTAATTTTTTTGGCTGTAAATATGCAATATATATCTTCTCAAAAGTAATTTTGGCAGAAAATTTCTACATAGATGTGTTCCTCATATTTTGAATAAACCACTTGAGTTAGCCTAATTACTTTTGCACTTTCATAAGGGCATTATTTTGAAGGCTGTTTTTCAAGTGCTATTTGTATTCATATTCTAAAAGCAAAATTTAAACTTAATTGTTGGGGCCTATTAGGTATAGGACCCTCCAAAAATTGGCGTATGCTACTTAAATGTGGCAAACACACGGTATTCTTTAGTAAAAGGCGAAAGAATAGTTCGCTGTGTGCTTACCACACAGCTGCGTGAATGTAACTATTGTGTTCATGGTCATTTTGTATCAGAGACTCTCCAATCCAGTTGTATTCTTTTCCGATGTGGGACTACGAATCTCCATGCTGCAACTTCTTTGGTACTTATAATTGTGCTACTGTTAGCCTGGACTTTTTTTTAATGACTCTAGCAGACTGTCTGAAGAAACACTGGAAAATTGTACCAGAATCAAACTGATGTTGAGACATTAAAATCCAAAACATTACTGGAAAAAAAGAACTTGGTTTTTTCCTCTCAATCACGTCACACACTTGAAACTGATTTTGCTTTAGGAGATTAAATACTCCCGACTCCCACAACAGCTCGTTGTTGGTTGCTCGAATACACCATAAATTCATATCATCATAATATTCTTTTTTTCCTTTTAATTCTTCAACTACTGCTTCTTCTGTAACATTTAGTTTTAAATCTACTATATGCATTAGTTAATATAAGGTCCCAAGTGCCTGAAAACATAATGGATGCAGTTGATAGTGCTTAATGCAGGATGCCTTCTTCTTTGACGATCATTTGAAAAATACTTTTCCCACTGGTTGAAGATTTTGAGAAAGTCCAGGTAGATAGATACAAGCTGATGAGGCTAATATAATCATTGGCAAGCATTGTTTAAAATAATCAAGATTGTGTAATAGATTAAGGCAACAAGAACTTCATATTGCTCGACGTATACTTGGCATTATGATTTTATATACATATAAATTTATAGAGCTACACACTACAATTATTTCATCATGTTTAGTTACACTGTGTAAGCACTAATACATTGTGTATGATACTAAAAGGCAAAAGCATTTGTGAGTGATCTGTGTTGTACGACTCTGCTCGTTCATGGTGCTTCGTACTTGGATTGGAAGGATCTATTCCACCACAGTTTGTCTATGATTGTCAGATGAAAGAGATGATGCCCTCATCAAAACAATTGGTATATAAATCTTTTGCTTTCTGACAGCAAGTTATTCATCATAATGTAATTTTTGCCTGCAGTATACTTCCAAGGAATGCTCCTACCCAATCAAAAGTAGTTTTACAGAAAATTTCTAAATAGATGTTAGACGTGCCCAACGGTTCGAACCGAACCGGCGAACCGGCGGTTTCGAACCGTGGTCAACGGTTTTCGAACCGTTGACCCCGGTTTCGGTTCGTTTCGGTTCGAACCGGAACCGTAAACCTTAATTTTAAGGTTAGGTTACGGTTCCGGAATTTCCAAACCGTAAACCGGCAATTCAAATTTTACGGTTTAACCGGCGGTTTTTCTATTTTTTTTTTTTTTCAACAATTTGAAATTGAAATTTGAATTTTGAAAATTCAAATTTCAAACGGTCACTTTTGTGACCGTTTGTGGCCGGTTTTATTTTATTTTTATTTTTTTTTTTTGAAAATTCAAAATTTGAAAAATTAACGGTCAAGATCATTTGACCGTTGATCATCAACGGTCAAGATCATTTGTCCGTTGAAAACCGCCGGTTTCGGTTAAAACCGGCGGTTTTCCGTTTTTTTTTTATTTTTTTGAATTTCATATTTTTTCCTATAAATACCCCTTCCAATTCATCCATTTTTCCTCACACCAAATTTCTAATCTCCCAATTCTCTACATTCTCTATATTCAACTTGTTCAAGTTTAAATTCCAAGTTTCAATTTAATTTTTAGTAGTTTCATACTTTTAATTTCATTAGCTATTTTAAAAAATGTCGAGACGCGTGGAGGATCTTCCCATCAATCTAAGGGCAAAGGTTTGGCGTCCGCTCCGAGAAACAACCACCACCACCACCACGTTTTGATGAAGCTTTCGATTTGAACGAAGATGAAATCGAAGCTTGTTTTGCTAGTTTGCAACAAGAAGGTGAGGCTCAACCGGAGTCGCAATCGCCAACTCAAACTCAAAGTCGCGAGCTCCGCCACTTAGATCCGATATTTTTCGGTTCATTTTAAAAATTACGGATCCTACAACCGGCGGTTTTCAAAGTTACTTGCAATTATTGCACTAATTCCTACAAGTTTAGAGGAGGGGCGGTTATGGGACGTTCACGAACCACCTCAATAAAAAACATCCGGATAAAGTTGGGCTAGATCGTGCTCAAACACAACTACCGACGGGATTCACGGGTTCTTCAACAGGTATGGAGTCTTCTTCTTCTTTTTATTTAAATATACCGATATAAATGTTAGAAAAGAGACGACTTTATTTGTTAGTGGTATGTCACTCCCTTTAACTTTGCCGATAATAAAAAATTTGAAAGGTATACTAGACGTGCTTTTAACCCCGCCGCTAATAAAATTTCACGTTCTACATTGACTCGCGATATTAAAAAGCGGTTTGTGAATTTAAGTTTCAATTAATCAACTCATTTGCTAATTTACAAACAAAAGTTTCAATTTGTTCGGATGTATGGAGTGATCATTGGCAAAGAAGTTTTTATATGGGAATTACTTGTCATTGGGTTGATGATTCATGGACTTTGCAAAAACGTTTAATTGCATATAGAGATTTTAATGTTGAACATACCGCTATTAATATTTCTCATAAAATTCATACTATTTTACAAGAATATGACTTAGTTACAAAAATTTTTCAATTTCATTTGATAATGCTAGTGCTAATACGGCTAGTTTACCATCACTTATTAATATTTGTGAACCTTCTATTGGTGGAAAATTTTTTCATGTTCGTTGTATATGTCATATTATTAATTTATGTGTTCAAGATGGTTTAGCTACTTTAAAAGAAGAAATTGCACCTATTAGAGATGCGCTTTTATATTTAAACAGTTTTCTTCTCGTTTTGAAAAAATGGGCGAGATATTGTAAAGAAAAATAATTTATACCCAAGAAAATTCTCGGTCGATGTGCCAACTCGTTGGAATTCTACATATAAAATGATAAATGATAGTTATGCATATAGAGAAGCTTTATGTTCATTTTTTGCCGATCAACAATGTGGCATAGTTTTATTTCCCAATCAATGGGATGAATGCTCTAATTTATGTCAACTTTTAAAGGTTTTTAAAGATGCTACCAAGAATTATCCGGTGTTTATTATCCTACATCAATTTTAGTTGTAGATCGTTGTGTTAAAATTGCACTACTTTTTAGATCTCTCATGCCTTGTGCTACTTATAGACCAACTATTGCCCAAATGGGATTAAAATGGTTAAAATATTTCACTTATATTCCTAATGTATTTTTAGTTGCAAAAATATTAGATCCTAGAGTAAGATTAGATGGTTTAGAAGAATTGTTAGGAATATATTATGATGCTTTGTTTCCTATTAAAAAACATGACACTCTCATTCCAAGTGTTGTAGTAGAGAATGCTAAACAATGTTTATATGATATTTTTAAAGAATATTCAATAAAATTTGGTGATAGTTTTAGAGGCTCATCTAGTTCTCGCTTTATTTCTACACCGATGTTGAACATACTAGTGATATTGGTACGTTTAATGAGGTGTCGGTATTTGCACCATTAGATAATTTTTATGACGCGAGGATACCAAAACGTTCGAGATGAGGCGCGACCCCTTATTTTGAACTTGATACATATTTAACATCTCCTTTTGATTATACTGAATTTGTAGTAGGGAAATATTAGTCGTTCCTGCCTCAACCGTCTCCGTAGAGCAAGCATTCAAATGAGGGAGATTATATTCGGATCCTAGACGATCTAGATTAACAAAGAAAAGTCTAGAGGCTCAAGTATTGCTCCACGATTGGACAAACGCGAAACACGTGAGCAACAAGTCGATTTTGATGATTCTCAAGAAAAACGATAATCTTGATACCGATTCAAGCAACGGGTCACAAAATAATTGAAGAATCACGTTGCCACTTGCCACCTTCCCTAAGGTAAGTAAAAGGTAAGAGAACTACGTAGGGTTTTGATTCCTCTATGAGGATACGTAGGCAATTTTATTTCAATATTCAAAGTTAAATTTCAAATTTTTAACTTAGAATATTAAAATAAAACTCAAACCCATTTCTTTTTTTTCTTTTTTCCTTTCTTTGTGGTTTGTACTTTATACTTTGTAATTTAAATTTTATACGAAATTGTATTAACTTGTAATTTTATTTTTAAATTGTACTTTGGATTTGTAATATATTAGAATTTTTCATTTTGTAAATTGTAAGTTGTAATTTTACTTTTAAATCAATAAAATTATTTTTTGTGTTACTCAATTTTATTTCCTTTATCAATTGTGTTAATTTATCAATGGTGTTAATTTATTAATATTAAAAACTTAAAAATTCAAAAATTCAAAAAAAAAAAAAGAAGAAAAAACCGGCCAAACCGGAACCGGCGGTTCGAAACCGGAGCCGAAACCGAAACCGTCTATAGGACGGTTAGGTTCCAGTTCCACCCTTTGGGCGAACCGTAACCAGCGGTTCCGAACCGCAACCGTTGGACACGTCTAATAGATGTGTCCCTCATATTTCAAAGTAAGAATTACAAAAACTACACTTGAGGTTTAACCTAATAACACAAAAATCACTTTATCATCTAAACATCCACTTCACAATAAATAAATTGTATGGGATATGAGGGTGATTTTAAGTAAACTTGGGAGGGGAACCATAAACAATCAAAGATCAATAAGCAAATTTAGACTTAATTGTTGGGGCCTATAAGGAATAGGACCCTCCAAAAATTGGCGTATGCTGCTTAAAAGTGGCACGCACACGGTATTCTTTAGTAAAAGGCGAAAGAATAGTTCGCTATGTGCTTACCACACAGCTGCGTGACTGTAAACATTGTTTTCATGGTCATTTTGTATCAGAGACTCTCCAATCCAGCCCTATTATTTCTCGATGTGGGACAACGAGCCTACATGCTACAACTTCTATTTGGCACTTTGAATTGTGCTACTGTTAGCCACTTAGCCTACTTCCATTTGTCTTTTTAATGACTCTTGCAGACTCTGTTTGAAGAAACACTGGAAAATTATATTAGAATCAAATTGATGTTGAGACATTTAAATCCAATACATTTCTGAAAAAGAACTTGGTTTTTTCCACTCAATTACGTCACACACTTGAATTTGGTTTTGCTTTAGAAGATTTAGTACCTTTTTTTGTTTTCCACCACAACAGCTCGTTGTTGATTGCTTGAATACACCATCGATTCTTATCACCATAATTTACTTTTTTTCTTTAAACAAAACTTGAATAATATCCTTCAATTAATGTTTCTTCTGTAATATTTGCCGAATAATTTTATTTTTAAATTCTCTATATGCATTAGTTGTCATTATGTGAAATTTAATTTGCGACACTAACTAAAAATCTATAAGTGGCCACCATCAAAGTTGACACTAGAATTGGTCAGATAAAACCATCAAAGTAAAATTTTAAGAAAGCAGGTAATACACGTATTGAGCGGTGACTTGTAGTTATTCATCTCACGTAACTAATACTCTAATATATACACATAATTTCTCTGTCCAGATTGCCAATAAACGAGATGAACAGTAATTTTAATTTCATAGATTTTTCTGTTTATTTTGATATATAATATATTACTAGCACAAATTATGGAGTCTAAATTAGAGTAGTAAAATTAGGAAACCTGTTCGCAATTTTTTTAGTGCAGATTTTAAGTTTTGCAAGCAAATTTTTCCCAGGAATCGTCCAACCAAATCCAAAATAACTTGGAAGGCCAAACACCATAACTACTTCTAATTAACAAAAAGAAAGCTTCAACTCAATTATTAGGGTCCTACCTATTTGGAATAGGACACTCCAAAAAATGGCATATGCTGCTTAAAATATGGCAAGCACACGGTATTCTTTAGTAAAAGGCGAAAGAATAGTTCGTTATGTGCTTAACACACAGCTGCGTAATTGAATGTATAGTTCTCATGGTCATTTTATACCAGAGACTCTCCAATCCAGTCGTATTCTTTTCCGATGTGGGACTGAGAACCTACATACATACAACTTTATTTGGTATTTTGAGATGTGCTACTGTTAACCTATATCAAGAAACACTGGAAAATTGTATCAGAAGACAGAAATTCGAAATCAAACTGATGTTGAGACATTTAAATCCAAAACATTACTGGAAAAAAAGAACTTGGTTTTTTCCTCTCAATCACGTCACACACTTGAAACTGATTTTGCTTTAGATCATCTCCAACCCATTACACCAAATTTGGTGTTTTGGTGTAATTTTGTCAAAACCATCTCCAACCCATTGCACCAAATGAATATTTTATTATTTTTTCTTCATTTTATAGTAACAAAATTTATTTATTTATACAATTATTTTATTTACTTATATTTTTTTAAATAGTAATGTAATTAACTATAAACTTTCATTTAATTAATATTATATTAATTAGTTATATTACTAAAATAAATATTAAAATTAATATTATTATTTCTTTTAATTTACATTATAATTATTTGTTATTTATTAATTTATAGAAAATATTAATCAATTATTAAAATCATGTTATATAAATTAATTATATGTAAAATAAGGATATAATTGGAATTTAATTTTGAGGTAAAAGGGAATTGGAGGGCAAATGTGGGATTTTTGCATTACACCAAATTTGGTGTAAATGAATAGTGT
Source organism: Rehmannia glutinosa (assembly GCA_016081115.2). Taxonomy (NCBI): domain Eukaryota; kingdom Viridiplantae; phylum Streptophyta; class Magnoliopsida; order Lamiales; family Orobanchaceae; genus Rehmannia; species Rehmannia glutinosa. Next base: position 26,801,651 of record CM071929.1, on the reverse strand, counting down.
TACACCAAATTTGGTGTTTTGGTGTAATTTTGTCAAAACTATCTCCAACCCATTACACCAAATGAATATTTTATTATTCTTTCTTCATTTTATAGTAACAAAATTTATTTATTTATTTATACAATTATTTTATTTACTTATATTTTTTTAAATAGTAATGTAATTAACTATAAACTTTCATTTAATTAATATTATATTAATTAGTTATATTACTAAAATAAATATTAAAATTAATATTATTATTTCTTTTAATTTACATTATAATTATTTGTTATTTATTAATTTATAGAAAATATTAATCAATTATTAAAATCATGTTATATAAATTAATTATATGTATAATGAGGATATAATTGGAATTTAATTTTGAGGTAAAAGGGAATTGGAGGGCAAATGTGGAATTTTTGCATTTACACCAAATTTGGTGTAATACTATTCACTACACCAAATTTGGTGTAAATGCTATTCACTACACCAAATTTGGTGTGAGGTTTAGAGTTGGGTTGGAGAGGGATTTTTGCATATTTGGTGTAATAAGGTGGGATTTGAAGTTGGGTTGGAGATGCTCTTAGGAGATTAAGCACTTTTTTTTCCCACAACTGCTTGTTGTTGGTTGCTCTAGTACACCATCAATTCATATCACCATAATATTCTTTTTTTTCTTTAAACAAAACTTGCATAATGCCCTTCAACTACTGTTTTTCTGTAACATTTGCTGAATAAATTTTAGTTTTAAATTTTCTATATGCATTAGTTCGTCATTATGTGAAACTAGTAATCCACCCGTGCGATGCACGGATTATATATTAAAAATAATAATTTTATTTTTTAGAGATAGTAAATAAAATTTTAATAAATAATTAAAATATATAGCCAAATAAATATGGATTAAAGATAGAAGAATAAATCAAGCAACATATAATAATTTTATGCAAAAATTTAATTTTTCATGTTATTAAGAATAACATAAAATTGGTTTTAAAAAAACATTATATATATAATTCACCTGTAAAAATGCCGCTGCCTGCAGTCTTCGTCTTCTTTCCGACTGCTGCCCGGACGCCGGTGACCCCCAACTTGAATGTGTGTGCTTGTGTGTACTGGTGTGTGTGTGAGTTGAGAGAAAAAAAAATGCAGAGGGAATTCGTATGTGTCCAGACTGTGGAATGATATGTTGAAGAAGGGAGGAGCAATTTATAAGCCTATAACTTTTTTTTTTTAATTTTAAGTCCAGTTGTGTTTGCCAATCATGACTGGCAAATCTGCCCAATTTAGCGGGATTTGATAACCCACTAACAATTTCTTTTGACTTTGAATTTCCAATGGTGATTTGAGTACACCACTGGAGAATATTTTATTGTAAAAATTAAAAAAATTCAGTCATTACTTGAAGTAAATATTTCATAATTTGAAAAAACAAATCTATTGAGTCGTTGATTGCAGTAACGACTCAACTTGAATCGTAGATGCAATAAACGATCGATTTTACAGTTTTAAATGTCTCCAAATCCACTATATTTGTGTAACAATTTTTGAAAAATACAATTAATTGTTAAAAGACCTTTACTCAATCTTTGGCATGTAAAAGATGTGGCTTGGGTCCACACACCCAACATCTCTTTGTTATGAGATATATCTTATTATTAATTATTGATAACTTAATTTGTTGGTTGGGAAATTTATAATATATAGAATAGATGTTGGAAAAGCACGCACCAAACTTTTAATTAATTTATTCTAAATGGTTATTAGCAATATGAAAATATATTTTTTCACCTTTTGATTTATTGGAAGTAGTAAAAAAGTTATATATTTTCATTTCATGCTTTCATATTTCGATATTTTTTTAATGGGAAAGAATGTTATTTTTTGGAAACCTTATAATATTTAAGAAAATGAAGTATTTTTTCGAATCATCATAAGTCAACGATGTTGAAATCAAATAACATGTGAGACACAATTTGAATCTTATAAAAAATAATTTTTGTTATATCCGAACTTTCAAAAACAAAAGATAAATAAATATGAATAAAAATAGAACAATATGTTTTAAGTACACGTACATGCATTGAAGAACTTATTGTATAAAAAATTAAAACAACTTATTTTTAAATACAATAATATTTTAATAATACTATTATTATCAAAATTAAGTATCAGATTTGAACCATAAAATATTAAAATCTTATATGGACCTAACAATAACCATCCATAAATTTTTAAAGAGAAGAAGTACAAATATGGGCCTACAAAGACTGGTCCATTCAATTTAAATTCTAAAGGCATGTTGTGAAAACAGATGTCGACTAAACGACCCATTATTTGGCGGCCCAATAAGCAAATGGTAGCAATTGGAAGTCTGAAAATCGCCATCTCTCGACTTGCTCAAACTATCCTTCTCTACATGTCTGGAACCATCTTTTCCAGTCTGCCTCTTCAAGCAAAATCGATCCACAGAAAATATGCTGCAAACTTGATTCTCCATCCTGGAAAAAAAAAAAATACATACTTCAAAGAAAATTCGAGCATATTATTTTTCTATTTGAAATTCTTGTTTGTATTTTATTTTATAGATCTGTGTTTTCATATTATAATATATACACAGATCGATTTTCTTTCATTTCACCGAGATCGGTGTTTTCATATTTTTTCCTTTTTTACTCGTTCAATAATTCGGTGTTCTCCATTTTCTAGTAGATCTTTATATATCTATATTTTTTCAGATCGATTCATTTTAATTTCGCCCGGATCTGTATATCTGGCTCTATTTTTATTTTATTTTTTTTAGTCTAAACGATTTGGCTTTAGTTTTATTTTATTTTTTAGTCCGAACGACTATATATACATAAAATAATTTCTAAAAGATCGAGCCATAATTCGGATTCTCAGGCGTAATACTTGATCTAGCGTGAGTACAAACACTATTTTTTACTTTTTTTTTACAAAGAAAAAAAAATCCGGATCTATGTTCATTTCTAACGATCCAATCTATCTCGATATTTATTTCCAATGTTTTTGAGGAAGGCTAAAAATCTTCAAAAGTGATGGAATCCACTAATGGTTATTAATCTAATGTGTTAGAGTTATTTTCTAACACGTCCGACTCAATTTGTTTGCAATTATCTTTTTAAGGCAAAAAAGTTCTGATTAAGGAGTTTATATTTTAGTCATTTCTGACTGTTTTGATTTTTAGGGATTTCCTACCTTTAAAAATTCCACATGTTATTTTTCTCAAAATAATGATTTGGATATTAAGGATTTTTTCGAGTCTAAAATTCAGATCTACTCTTTTTTAACGGATATTGGTTAATTTTGGTTTTTAGTGTTCATTTAACTGAATAAAATGCCAAATATACATCGCAAGGTTTTTTATTTAATTTTAGGATTTTGTTTAATGGAATAAAATTTCGGGTATATTTTATTATTAGATATTTGGATATATCTACACTTTATGATTTTTCCTTAAAAACTTTAAGTTATATATATTATTAGAATATATTTGGTATATTATATTATAAGATATTTCGATATATATAGACTTTAGGATTTTTCCTTCAAAAATCTTTATTTCTTTCACAGTTAGGATTATATTTTATATAAAATCACTTCTGAGAAGAAAATAGATTCAAATAAATGTTTTATTCAATATTTATTTTTGGATTGGGACCCCTCATTGAATTCCACTCAATTTCAATTCAGATATGTTTTATAAACATTGAAAGAATTAATATATAATATTCTGCAATTTCAATATTTTTATAATATACATTTTGTTTTCAGTATTTTTTTTTATTGAACGAATATTGGTCTGAATATTTTAGCTATGCCAAAATGGCTAACATATGATAGTTTGGACATTAGTTTTGAAGACAGAGCGAATGCTAAGATAATAAGTAGCATAGAATCTCTGTTGTAAAAATCCCCACCTAGCCCCGATTAATCCCCTTTTAGGCGCTAGGCCTCCCTTGTCCGCTTACGATTTTTTTCCCGATTAGGCCCGCCTAATCCCGCCCAGGTCGTGCCTAACCCCGCCTAAGCTCCGCCCAGGCGCTAGGCCCCAACCTGCTGCCTAGCGAGCGCCTAGCGCTTTTTACAACATTGCATAGAATGATAGAACTCATATTTTCAGTTAAATATTTTAATAAATCTATATAAAGAATTTATATGTTTAACAATTTCCATTTTTTCATTTCCAGCTAAACATCAGTGGAGATAACCTGCTGGAGACTAAATAATATGGCTGAGGTAAGAATATATGTATTTCATAGCATCCTATCATATATTGATATTTTTTTTTATTTGATACTAAATAAATATATATATATATATATCATTTTTTTGCCATAGTTCATTACACTAATGAATATCATATATGATTTGAATCATGAATTCAAGGTGCCACTTGCAAGGTAATATCTACGGAATGCATTATGCATTTAGATATATTATCAAATTGATTTCTTATCTGAATGTATACTTCATTAGTTTATGATATAGATTGATTGATTTAAATATAATCTTATTTTATTAAATTAGATATACCGATATGCTAGTCAATGCAATAACTCTATGCTTTTTATTCTTCTAACAAAACAACTTTTTTATCTAGATAATCAACTTGTTGTCTTCTTATTGTGTCATGAATCCAGTTGCCTACAGAAGAAAAAAAAAATCGCTTGGGAACTAAAAACCTACTAAATATCCGAAATAAAAACAACTTAAAATACATCTAAAAACAAATTATATCACATGAATAAAAAAAAAATCTTTATAGAACCACAAAACTATGTTGTGCTAATAAATTAACAAAACTAACCATTTATTGAAAAGTTTTTCTTCTGATGCTTGTTGGCGATACAATTGACAATGTAATCTTCATGTTCTTGCTCGTCCACTTTTGATTTTAATGCACAGTCAATCAATAAAAAAATACAGTTAAAATGAAAGCAAAATGTGAGGTAATTAACCATTAGTATAACTACATTTTAATAGTAATTGATAGTAATAAATTTTGCACAGAGAAATATGTACTTTTTATATATGTTTCTTTAGATCAATTTACATTCATTTACTGCTGTAAAATATGAATGTTAGATTTAACAATGAAGACAACGAGGAATGATGAAAAGAATGGGAAAAAAATTGGAATTGTGCTTGTTTATATGCCTGATGAAAACAATGAAGAAAAAGATGGAAAAAAATAATTATGTAGATGAGAAGAATTAATGATTTAAAAAAATAAACATACATATGTGCATGTATTCTCAATGCCAAATACATTTATGCAGGATGTGTAATTTCCTTGGATAATGCAAATGATGGAGCCGAGCCACTCTGTGCATGCTTAACCAATGTAATGGAGATATTCTGAAGAATTTTTTATTTATACGTTATTGTTCTGAAAACTTATGGGATGGATCCTATTTGGTTATTGACTTATTGCACATCATGGTAAACCTTTGTCAGGTATGTATTATCTTGTTTATCGCAATAATAATTTTTGCAGTATTTGAAACTAAATACTATTGAAATAAAAAGTTCAAGTGGACATACCTATATATCTCAATTGTTCTCATATGCATATGCAGGTATACAATAAAGATGTCCATTTGGACGCGCCCAAAAGATTTTGTTAGGATTAATGTTTTCAACCAAGCTAAACAACTGGAACATTTTGCAGATTTACTGGATTGTGAGGACGTTCTGTTTTAACATGACAACTATTTATAATTGGATAATAGTCGAAGGAAAAAAAATAACAAAAAAATTAATAGTTTAGATGCCCAAGAGTATTAATTTAAATTATTGTATTACATATACCAAAGCAAGATTTGAATTTCGCACGTGCCCCAAGACAAAGCACAGTTGCAGTTAATTGAGAAAATGCATTAAGCTCGCACATCAATGTATTTTTAATTGTCTTTACATTTATTCCAACTATTTATTTTTCGATGCAGAAGTCTGGGTTTTTTTCAAAATTTGAATTATGCATTAGTGTCTAGGAAATCGAAATGAATTTATCATTATCAAAATATTAAAAACAAAATACATTATCTTTTTTCGTTACCAAGACAAGTCAGTTTCAAATTTTAAAAGAAGTTTCGGTGCTCAAGAAAACAGCTGTCATAATGCCTGTTATGCATTTGTACCACCAAATTATTAATTAAAATGTGTTGGTTTAGGTAATCAATGCAATAGTCATCATACGTTAGTAGTCCAAATATCATTAATAAATACACCACATTGCTTTCTATTTTAGACAAGTGATTTTTGGCGGGATTTTTCCCAAAAAGGAATACTATCTTGCTTTTATATATATATAGATTTAATTTGCGACACTTTCCCAAAATCTATAAATGGCTACCGTCAAAGTTGTAATACTATAGAATTAGGCAGATAAAAATGGCAACCATCAAATTAAAATTCATAGCACATAATTTACTCTATTAATATATACATAATTTTTTAGCATATATAAATATTATCAATTTGAATTGCCAATAAACAAAATAAATAGTAGATTTAATTTAAAAGTATTTTTCTATTACGAATATTGATTGTTTAAAATATTTAATTTTCAATATTATAAAGGGATAATTACAAAAAAACTCCTTGAGATTTGGGTTAATTACAAAAAGACCCAGATGATTGAAAATTGCAGAAAACCCCTTGAGGTTGACATTGTTTTATATTTTCCCCGTTCATAAAAAAGACATTTCAAAAACCCCAATAATACTTACACAAAAGTTACAATTATCCACTAAAATTTTAAATAGAAGCAAACTTTAAGAGATTTTTGGTAATTTTAAAACATCTCCGGATCTTTTTGTAATATGTCCAAACCTCAGGAAGTTTTTGTAATTATCCCTATTATAAAATTGAAACTAGAATTGGGCAGGGGCCGCGCGAACGCAGGCCCCTCTAACACAAATAATGACGTAGGCTCGACCACTTGGGCCGACCTTAGACGGGCACCCCTCCAGAGTGCAATGGAGGGCACCAATCTAGGCCATGGGCCTTGTTGATCACCCATTGACCCCGTCCAGGTAAGTAAGGAGACCAATCAACTTCCTTCTTCTTATATTCCCTGCTGACACCTCGGTTACAATATACTCCATCGATGTGGGATGGTTTCTGAATATAAATGTTAAATTGTGAGAGTCTCCAAAGTCCTTGTAGTAAATTTTCTTAACCATCAATCTACCGTCCATAATCATAGAAAATTTTCAAAGAGATTCCTATCGAAGTTCTGTTTATGTTTGGGTGCCAATGGAGCTAATCTGTGCTTATCCCCTTGTATTCAATAATTGAATTTGGTTTTTTTTTCCTAAAATTCAATTTCGTGCAAAACTCTCTCACATTAGTCAATACAATATTTCAGAAAACAGCTTATCTGGATCAACCCCCATTGAAATAACAATGCTTGTACAGCTCCAGGCATTGAATCTCTCTAGAAACTTCTTAACTGGAAACATTCCAGGGAGTATAGCTAACATGAAATTTCTTGAATCACTTGATATTTGCAATAACCAGTTGACTGGTGAAATTCCTGAAAGCATTTCAGGGTTGACATTTCTGAGTGACCTGAATCTGAATTTGTCTTATAACAATTTGACAGGGAAAATCCCATCAGGCACTCAAATCATGAACATGTCTTGGAGAATTACCTACTTTAGATTTCAGACAAGGATAGGGAATTATGTTTATTATGTTTGTGTAAAGTTTTTTTTATGGACAACTCAATGTTTTCAATGAAAATAGGGTAAATTACAAAAATTGCACCTGAGGTTTAGTCTAATTACTCAAAACACTAGTTATCTTTGAAAATTACAATTATCCCCCTAAGATGTTACAAACACTCTCCTCATGTTTGTATTTTCTAACAAATTCTCCCTCTTGAGTTGCAATTTGTAAAATAAAAACCATTGTGAATAGGCTATTTGTAATTTTAAAAGATAGGTGGGTTTTTTTGTAATTAGATTGAATCTTGGGTTAATTTTTGTGTTTACCCAGTGAATATATTCTGCTGTGGCTGCTGGAAATGTGTTGGTGCTAGTTTTGTAAAGAGTGTTGGTGAAGTTTGTTTTTTCTGTATAACAATATGTAAAGTTTACGAAGTTTATTTATGGAGTTTCTTTGTTTTGATAGCAATTGTAAACGGTAATTACTGGTCGATGTTGTAAATAATTTCCCCACAATCCATATCCCTATCCTACTGATGCATTCAGAACTATAAATCGAAAGTCATCGGTACTATACTAATACTCTTTAATCTTGTAGGATGGGAAAAAACACATTGGTGCACACAAAAAAGAGAGTAAATTGAACATGGGCTTCTTAGTTATTCATGCTGCAACACCTGAATTCAAAAAAATTACTGAAGAAGAATAGGCGTTTACACTCAATATATCACAACTCAAAGTTGAAAGATTTATTATAGCAGATTTAAAGTAATTTTTTGGCCAAACATAATATGTTAAAAAGTTGCCTTTCAGAAGCAAGTATTTTAATATATACTTCTTTTGATGGATTTTCTGGCTACACAAAAATGCATAACAGAAGGCGAAAAACATTTCAGTAATTTACAAAAAATCAAAAACCAAATTTAGACTTAATTGTTGGGGCCTATTAAACATAGGACCCTCCAAAAAGTGGAGTATGCTGCTGAAATGTGGCAAGCACACGGTATTCTTTAGTAAAAGGCGAAAGAATAGTTCGCTATGTGCTTGCCACGCAGCTGCGCGATTAAATGGGCAGTTCTCATGGTCATTTTATACCAGAGACTCTCCAATCCAGTTGTATTATTTCCAATGTGGGACTGCGAATCTACATATGCTTACAACTTTATTTGGTACTTTTTTCTTTTTTTTGGAAAGGAACTTCATTTGGCATTTTGAGATGTGCTACTTTTAACTTATCTCAAAAAACACTGGAAAATTGTATCAGAATCAAACTGATGTTGAAATTTTTAATCCAAACCCAACACGAAGTTACTGAGAAAAACACGAAATCGACCCGACACGAGAAAAACACGAAATCAACCCGACATGAAGTTGACTAACCTGAATCCGAGATGATTTTACCAATTGTCCTAAAATGTAGTAATGTTATTTGGTACATTCTGACATAACTGGAAATCAACTTGAAATCAAACATCAACCCGACCAAATAACCCGAATTACCGCTCTTAGTAGAGAACTAAGTACCATCATTACATGTTTTCGTGCCATAATAGTATTAGCTTGAGTACTGGCTATATAGGAATAGATTGAGTATTGGCTAAATTCATAAGAATATTACCGCATCTTGATGCTACTTAAAATTAAGCTGTCATTATCTACGATTTAGTCTAATTACCTTACATTTCAAAATTATAAATACGCTCTTACAGTTTATATTTGTTTAACAAAAACCCTCCGAAAGTGCAATTGGTAAATTAGAGAAAATGTCAATCGATATTTGTAATTTTGAAACTAACTATACATATATATATATATATATATTGTATTTACAGTATCTTTATAATTTGGAATTTGGCAGATAATATTTACGATCTATCTTGTTAAATATTTGTGCTTCTTAGGAGCATACCATCCCCCTTTGTTTCATTAAATTGGAAACACAGAGCATGAAACAGGGAGGTGAAAGTTGGAACAAGGGCAATTGATCAAAATTATTCAGGTCGCAACAGATGTTTAACTGAGAAATATAGCAGTTTATCTTGGGAAGAGAAAAGCCCAAAGGACTCTTAAAAGAAGATAAATATCAATCAAAATTCCTAGTAATTGTAAAAAACTACTCAAAGAAATTGAGCATAAACAAATTTAAAGCGAAATAAAAAATTGAACTAATAATTGGGCAGGGGCCGCGCGAACGCAGGCCCCCACTACCACAAATTATGACGTAGGCTCGACCACTTGGGCCGACCTTAGGCGGGCGCCCCTCCTGAGTGCAATGGAGGTCGCCAACCTAGGCCATGGGCCTTGATGATCACCCATCGACCCCGTCCAGGTAAGTATGGGGCCCATTCTACTTCCTTCTCTTTATATTCCATGCTAGCGCCTCGTTTACACCATTCTCACCCGATGTGGGACTTTAAAAACCCTTCAACATTTCCACCCTATTCTTTTTCTTTTACCTGTAGCAAACAACCCTCAATTCTCAAAGCCATGAAAATTTTCATCTCTATAACAACGTCGTAATCTCATTAACAAACTGTATACCTTCGTCAACAGAATTTTGCCGATTCGAATTTTCTAGAAGTTGCTTGTGCAAATTGGAAACACCTAAGTTTATTAAAAGAAAAAATCTATTTTTAAATTTCATTCTACTACAAATCATTCAGCAACTTGCAAGATATTTGCTTATTGATGGCTAGCCAAAGCGAAACGGCGGAAATATATGATATATAATCGGGCATTTCATGAGTCTAAATCCGTAATAATGGAGAATAAGGTTAAAAAAAAGGGGCAATTTGCATCTTTGTGACCTAAGTCAAGTGGATGAATGTGTAGTTTGTTGGTGTCAAGTTGTTTCACAAATTGCAGTTTTTGTCCTCGTCTTAATAATGAATTTTGTTTTCGACTTTTTGCAAGGAAAGCTTTTTCTGGAAATTATCACTGTTCATACTCATGTCTTCTATATATTTTTAGGACTTCACAAGTATTATATATGTTTAACATTGGAGGGCAACAAAACGTGCTGCCCAGGGCCACAGAACAAGAAATGGTATGTTTTTTGGGTATGCAATTATCCTATATTACGTTTATTTGCAATAAAATCATACAAGACTCTAACGTCGGAAATGAGTTTGAAATTCTTATGGAATCTTTAAGAAACTGGCTTTACAAGAATCAGAATTAGACGCATCCATGTAGAGTTGTTTGGGAAATTAAAACTCACATTTGATTTGTGTGCCGATGATCAATAAATTTACTTCTCAAATTCTATAAATGAGTGTAACAAAAATGCCGTGGTAAATAAATTTTTATATTTTTTACTACAATCCTGGGAGTGGAGTGAGCTTGGTGAGAATCGATCCCAAATACATATAAATTTACGAGCGTCTTACCACTAGCTACACTACTAAGTGATTCCCAAGTAAACAATTATAATCAAATTATTTACTTTTTTTTCTTTATTTTTTTTTCAATTGTCATAAAATAAGAACTTGTTTCGTAATTTGTACTTTTGATTCCAAAAGTACAATACCCTCGTTGAGGAAATTTATATACTAATTATTGGTTAGGGGTGAAATGTCGCTCGAATCCAGAGCTAATTGGTTCTCCACGACATGCGTTGGGGCGCAACAACTGACTGGACATCTAATCTATAGGTGAATCACTGTTTCGGTGCGGTATGCGAGAACGGTACCAAATTGTGCCAAACAAATATGACCTCAAATAACATTTGTGAAGGTTGGGCAGTGACTAGTGAGACAATGAGAGATAAGCTTCATCGTTGATAGAGAAACAACACAGATCACCAGCTAAGGCCCCAAAATGATCGCTTAGTGATAAAGGATGTAGGAATGTAGAGACAACAATAGAGTTTGCCTAGAAACAACCACCCTTGAAAGAGTGTCTAATATAGCTCATTGGTCGAGCGTTCTTGCGCCAAAGATGGACCACTACATTCAATGATAAATAATTATTTATGACCATCCCCAAAATTATTGTAAATTAATATATTATTAAGTACTTAACCTAAATTTATAACAAATAACAAGTTTTGTGCGATTTGGAATATTTTTGTAGTTTGGATAAATTTTTAACATTACCAAATTTCTTGTATGTATGATGCTTTTATGAAAAAAATTTAGGCTTCATATGCATCGATGGGTATGAAGCTATAGATTCCAAATCCAAAATAACAAATCTATTGAGTTTATTTGAGTATAATTCAATATATTTGAAATCCTTAAAGTCATATTTTGAGGTATTTTTCAAGTCATTGTTATGAATTTCAAAGTCATGGTTTTATGGAGTTGTATGGATTTATTTTCCCAAATTATATTTCAAATTCAAAATTTTCCATCCAAATGTAACCTAAAATTGATAGAATTATATAGTAGAACATATTAACTTAAACTCTAAGCATGCATGCATTTAGATGTTGATGCTGAATTCAAGCCCTTCATTTCATTTAAAATTTATCACATAGAAAGCTTCAAAATATTTTTCCTTCGACCATCTCAAACTTACCCTTCATATATATCGTTTCCCCATCCATTTCTCCGCAGTATAAGTTATTGTAATTGATCGAAACTTTGTTCTTAAGGCTCCATTTGAATCAATGGATTTGAAGTTGATGTTTTTTTTCTTTTAGAAGAAGTTGTTGATTTCTTCAAATCCACAACAACAAATCAATTGATCACTTTATTTGGATACAATGAATTTCAAATCATTAGCCACTCACTTTGAGCTATTTTATGAGTCACTATGTTTGGGTTTCATGTACATCTCATATAAGGTTATTTGAAATCATTTCCATCAAATTAAATTCTTTCAATCCAAATGCAACCTAAGATGAATTGGAAATGAAAATGCAATTTTATACAAGGGCTTATCTTCACTATTAATGGGGTAAAATAATAATTATTTTCCATTGAATATGAGGGTTAAAAATGGAACATCATGTTGAGCTGGATAAAGGCCACCTATGTGACTGTATTAATGCATTTTAAATATTTTTAATATAATTGAATTATTTAAGTTAGACATTTATGAGTTGAAATGCATTAATTAATAAATAACCAATTCAGATAACTAAATAATTATCAATATAAAATATACATTTTATATTCAATTGTATTATTAATTATAATATATCTTTTTTTTGAAAGATTATATTTCAAAAAGAAAACTTATAATATACCTTTTTGTATTATATTTAATTAATATCATAATTTTACTTTTATATTTAAGGTTTAATAGGTTGAACTTTGTTTTTATATATTGTATTTAATAAAATATCAGATCTAACTATCTTTTTATTTTAACTAACTAAACTTAAATGTAGAAATTGAAGATGTAATTATACTAATATGTTCCCCCTCAAAAAAAAATTATACTAATATGTTAACAAAATTATAAGTAGAGATTCCGTGAAATATAATAATTTTTATAAATGAAATAATAAATAATATACAGGAAATAGACGTTGATGATTTAAATTTGATATAAAACTTAATTTATTTTTGTGTAAACTCCGTTAACTAGCTAGATTTAGGGAGTGTTTGCAATCTGTAAAAAATTATTTCTCATTTTTTAGCTGAAGAAGATGTTTTTTAGTATTTGCAAGTGCCAATATGTGCTTTAAATTTATGCTTCTGCTTCTGATTTGAATTTTACAAATAAATAACCATTTTTACAATTTTTTTACCAAATACATTTTACTTCTGATTCTCAATTTTTGATTTTATTTTTAAATACTATCAACTTCTGATTCTCAACTATTTCTACTTTTCTTACGATAAATTACTTCAAAAATTATTTTTTTGTTGCAAAAACTCTCTTATTGGTTAGAGTCACTGTCCAAGCAAAGCTCCAAAATCGATATTTGGCCCGTTATGTATCGGATTTTAACCATCATACGCAGTTCGGATAAAAACCAAATCAATTGACCCAATCCAGGCCGGGTCCGCCGGGGGATAGGCCCGAAAATCAATAAATTCATTTATATATTAAATAACAAATAATATTATAATTCCGCCCAAAAAAACCAGAAAAAAGAAACGTCAGATGCTGAAACCTCTCTATCTTACACTAAAATGCGCACCTCTCCGCCGCCGCAGCAACAGCCAGCCGCCGCAGCCTCCACCGCCGAAGCAGCGGAGCGCCGTCTGAGGGAGGCGGAGCAACGGCTGAAGGAGGCCATGGAGGAGCTGCAGCGTCGGCAGAGGGGTCCACCGGAAAATTTCCACCCGCCGTGCGATCACGCCGACGAATCATGCGTTGCGAATGCCGTCGGGAACCTATGCCAGAGCTTTCTGCTTTCTTACGGTATTCGTGTGGGCATCGGAATCCTCCTCCGCGCGTTTAAGCTCGCTCGTCTCAAGTCATATTCCTCTCTCCTTGATATCAAGGTTAGACAATGTCGTCTCTCATTGTGTGTAACTTTTTTTTCCTGGATTTGGGATGAAGTTCAGATCCTGGTGATTTTTTTTTCTTTAAACTGGATTTATTGGATAACGACATGCTGAGGTGGCAATGATGCAGGGCATGAACGAATTACTCGTAACTAGTTAATTAGATTTATCAAGTGTTTGATGAAAGTATTGCAATCTGTCATTAATTTCATTTTTTCATCAGTAATTTTGGAAAGGTTTTGAGGTCCACTTGGGGAATGATGAAGGCAGAATGAAAAGCTTGAAATTAACTTCTTTACCGTGGTACTGAAATTGCTGCAAAGAGAAAAAAAAATAAAAAATATATATATATATATATATATATATATATATATATATATATATATGTGAAGAAGACATAGACTAGAATTGAAGTTAGATCAGGAAGACAAAAACCCCAAATGTCCTATGAATGAGTGAGGTGGTGAGGTGGATTTTTAGAAAGCTTAATGATAGCGTATAGCTGGAAGAAAATGAATCATTTTCTGGTGAAAATCACTGCTTTTCATGTTTCTTGCTGGATGGAGATTTGTTCTTAAGGGTTGATGGTTACTCTATCATGGGATTTGTCTCAATTTTTGTCAGGCTGACTATGTTTGAGACTTTGAGTTGTTGATGTCTGTCTGGTTGCACCAGCTCTTCACACCTGAAACAAGATTTGAATTCTAGAAGCTCTGTGTATGTGCCTTTTTGAATCGACACAGCTTCAACTATTTTTTCTCTGACTTCAAAGTTTAGTATATCAACTTGGAATGCCTTGTGCGATTCTAGTTTGAGGATATGCTCTGGTGATTATTGCATTCTCATTTGGTCACCACAGGGTTCGTGTTCAGCTTACATGCAACTAGGGATTATAAATTGAAGGATGTGCTGAACTGAAATTTGCATTCTTACTTAGCTTAGAGTTTTTTTTTTTTTTTTTTTTTACTTAGCTTAGAGTTTTTTTTTTCCCAACTGGGCTTCTAAATGCCTACTTGCAATTGGATGATATATTGGAGTAACTCTTACACTTGGAGTCTCTGAGCAACTCATAATTTGTGACAGCACAAGTTTAGAAATTATTCTTCTCCTGAACTATGGGAGAAACTAAAAGTGGGGAATAGGCTTTTATTATCGCTCCATCCATGAAAGTTGCCAGAGTAGTATTATGCCATTTTCTGAGGCTACAGCCAGTTCTGCTCATTTTGGGAATGCTTGTTCTCATCTGTTCAATTTTTTTCTATTGTTCATCTATAAACTGCAATCTTGAACAAATCTGGTTGAAATCAATGTCAAGTGGTCCAATTTTTGTTTCTCATTTTCTGTCATCAACAAAGCCTTCAATGTGGTTATATTTACCATGGTTAAGTTAATTACTTTTAGCTAATATGCGGTGTAATCCTTTTGCCAGAGCAGAGACATAGATCTTGGAGATGAACTTGGTAGTTGGTATACGGAAACTTTATGTCTACTTTTTATAATTGAAGAACGTCTCTTTGTTGTCTGGCAGCAATTTTTTTCCCTGTTTCTCTCTTCCTATCTACAACTCCCACTCTTTCTCCAATTTCAACATGTCTATAGCTTCTCTAACAAATATCTTCGTTTCCGCTATCTAGTTATTATTTTGGTTTATTGATTTCTCAACTTTTTTCATTTATGAAAATATCAATAAATATATGAACTAAAAAGCTATGTCAAAATTAAGTAAATTTTATAATCTTTGAATAATTGCTCATGCATCAAGCATTCAAGTGTGCCACACACCCCTTTGTATTAAGTTAACAACATCAGCTAATGTCTTGTTAATAAAACAGCCCCCCTGCCTCTGACCATCCTCCCTTTTATCTCTATGTCTGACTGTGGCATGGCATGCTTTAACAGAAGACGTGTTTTGTAATATTTTTTTGACCTTGTAGTACTATCTATTTGATTGCAGCAACTTGTATCAGAGAAAGACCTTATAGTAAGAGAGGAAGCATGTCGAGTTGGTTTACTTTTTGGGGGATTCACTGGTTCCTACCATGCTCTGAGGTGTTTGCTGAGAAAGTTTAGAAAGAAAGAGACTCCAGTAAATGCGTGAGTTAAAAACAAACATTTATTTTAATTTTTATTTGTGTAAGTTAATTTATGGTGTCATATCTTGATGTTGTGTTCTGTAACAGTGTATATGTAACTCTTAACTAGATTCTGAGTATTTGTCTTACAGAATTCTTGAAATTTCATTTTTTTGCATGATTTATCCAATTCCATTTACATGACTTTGTTAAAGGGGATGATGGAACAGAATTTTAGCAGGTGCGGTATCAGGTTTATCTATTCTAGCATTAGATGATTCCAGCCGAAGGCGAACACTGGCTTTATATCTTTTGGCTAGGCTTGCTCAGGTACAAGTACCTTGTCTTTCATGATCCTGCTTTCTTGTGTCATCTAATCTAATACATTTTATTATTTAATCAGTGTGCATATAACTCTGCTAAATCCAAAAACAAATTCCATCTCTGGGGAAGTCATTGGAGTCATGGGGATACTCTACTCTTTGCAATAGCTTGTGCGCAGGTAATTTACATGCAGAAAGTTTGAACCGCCATTTTCGTGGTTTCAATCATCATTGGTGATCTTGTTAGGGTTGAGTTGATGAGACTTAAACGAACCTTGCTATCTTAATCTTATGATGTGTAACTTATTCAGAAAATTTATATCTGCCTACTCTTAAGGTCCATCATTAGTTGTTTTCTTACTTATTTTCCTCCAATTTTTTTATTTTTATTTTATTTTGATACAATTTTTTTAGTTCCATGGTCATCTAATTATGAGAACTTTTCAGATTATGTATGCCTTTGTTATGCGCCCTGAGAGCTTGCCAAAATCATATCAAGATTTCATTCAGAAAACAGGGCCAGTTGCTGCACCTGTGTACAAAGCTGTGAGGGATTGCTGTAGAGGTTGTCCAGTAGATGTTGCTTCACTATCTGCTTACTTGTCCAGTAGAAGAGCATCTAACACTCTGAAATTGGAAGAGTTTCCTGATATTATTCCCTGCTCTATAATTCACCCTGATACAAACTCATGCTTAATTCACAATGGGAATGCTGCGGCTTTGACTTTCAGGAAAACGTTTCCTCTATACTTCTCCCTGACATTTGTTCCGTTTGTCGTTCTGCGCTTGCAAAAGGTATATCCTTTCATAAGTTATTTGTACAGTATTGCCTCAGAATTGTTTAAAGTTAGCGCGTTCCTAATAAATTACAGAAGTGGAACAACATAATGATATACTTTGAGCGAAAAACCAATTCCCTCTCCTTTGCTATTATTTCATTGATAACCAATGGGTAGGCTTGAAAGACTATGACTTCAGCACTAGAATACACTGAAAAATTTCTTTGTTGAGCAGATACTTTTGTAGATTCTGCCCTGCATATTTAGAATATATCATCACTATCAAGTTAAATCACCTAAGAAAATTTCTTATATATCCTATGATTATCTTTCAGAAAATTTTTACATTGATCCTCCAGTTTTCGATATGTAACTTGCAATTCTTGTACGACGATGATAATAGCAAAAGATGGGCATGATTACATGTATAGCTTTGCCGCTGGGATAGATTATAATCTATCCTAGAGAATATATAATCAGCACTTCTGCGGATTGGTCGTTATTGTTTCCTCTTTTGTGTTTCTCTTTTTCCCCAGTTCATGGATGCTCCAGTTCGCACCTCTTGGCATGCTGTTACAGGTGCTGTCCGCTCAACTACATTCTTGTCTGCTTTTGTTGGTATCTTTCAGGTAGTTTTCCATCTCCCACATTTATATGCATCTACCTCCATCATAACTGTAATGATTAACTTCTCCCTAAAATAAAAGGGAGTAATATGTTTGCACAGGAAAGTGGCATTGCGGGACCACAAGCTCGTCTATTGGCTAGCAGGAGGTATATCTGCCCTCTCTGTATTATTGGAGAAGAAAGCTAGACGTGGGGAGTTGGCCTTATATGTTCTTCCGCGAGCTGGAGAATCTTTGTGGTATATACTGGTGAATCGTCGTTTGCTTCCAAATATCAAGAATGCTGAGGTACTGTCCCGATGATGAAGTAAAACATAGCCCATTGCACTATTCTGATCCCTTTCCCCATTTCTCCCCCACCCAAAAAGAGGGGGAAAGGACTTGTTTTCCTCTTTGCTTGGATTGGGGCAATCATCTCACTTTCATGACAGCACTGTTTATTGATGTATGCATTTGATAATGTGTCGATAATTGTGGTCACTGGAAATGTTCAATAGGCTGAACAGATGAGGAGAAACTAATCAGTTCTGCTGTATTAAAGTTCTTTTTTACACCATTATTTTAGTTAGGGTAAATAACAAAAGCTACCAGAGTTTTAGCCTAATTAAAAAAAAATCTTGTTATCTTTCAAAATTACAAATACCCCTTAAGATACTACAAACACCCCCTTGAGGTTTCTATTTCAATAACAATACCTCTCTTGAGGGTGCAATTTGTAAAAAGGTAACAAATATCAAGGGAGTGTTTGTAGTTCTGAAAGATAGCTGGACTAATTTGTAATTAAATTAAACCTCAAGGGTATTTTTCGTAATTATTTCTTTTACTTATTCAATAGTTGAGTAGTAATGATTCAAGTGCACAGGTGAATTCAAAACTGTTCTATTCTACATTCCTGATTATCTATCTGTACCTCTCTAGGTGGCTTTGTTCTGCGCATGTATGGGTGGAATCATGTACTACTTAGAGCATGAACCAGATACTATGGCTCCATTTCTTAGGGGCCTGATTCGTCGTTTTCTTGCCAGCAGAATTAGCAATCCAGGTCCTCCATCAAACCGAAATGCTTCTTACACATATCTGCAAACTCTAGATGCCATGAAAAAGCCAGAGGTGCAGGAAAACCGAGAGAATGAAACTTCGGCTTCTGAAAAATACAATCTCGAATCGATCACTGGACTCTGAGCATCTTTTTTTCCTTTGCTCAGCAGAAAATGACTTCTGGCATTGATTCATTTAATTCAGAATTGTTTGCTGGGCAGCTGAGTTCTGTCCAAGCTAATATAAACCTAGAGGAAGGGCTTAATGTTGATTTTATCCTTCCTCCCATAAAATTATTAGTCGATCAGCATTGTACTGATCGCTATACAGAATTCTTGAATTGATTGTTTCCCAGGTTGTTATTCTTGTAGTGAAAAGCAAAGCTCGAGGAAATTTCGGGACGTGTATGTGACATGTAAATAAATAACTGGAGCTTCATGATATTTGAACTCTTGCCTTCAGTAAATTAGAGAAATGTCATAATTAACTTTTAGTCTTAAGTCTGTGGTGGCGACCATTTGGTGATTTATGTTTCTTCCTCTGCCAGTGACAAATGGTGATTTTATGTTTCTTCCTCTGCCAGCTACAAATGCTATATTTACTGGTGTCTGCTCATATTTTAATCCAATCAATTTTAGGCATATAATGAAATTCTGAAAAAGTTAATTTAGGCAGAGACTGATGATACATTTGAATACCGTCTAATCTCTCACACTAATATTGATATTAATAGGATTGAGCAGACATTAACAGATGAAAACTCAAAGAATCTAATAACAAAGAGCTGGCCTCTTGTAAGACGGTCGCACAGTGCACTTTTAGTGTAAAAAGTAACATTTTTAGTATAAAAAATGATACTTTTAGTGTAAAAAATAATATTTTTGCCTGAATATTTATTTTAGTGCACTCGGACAAGGTATCACCTTTTACACTAAAAATATCACTTTTTACACTAAAAGTATCATCCATCGACCGTGTGCGACCGTCTTACACAAGTTTTTGCCAATAATAAATTACTTGGTGACACTAGAACCGCAAACACAGTGTTGCAATAATTCACAAAACACACACTCCCCGGTGCTCAGATCACCATGGAACTCAACTTGACAAGTGAATTGCTTTGGGATATGTCATAGAAACGCCTCGATTCATTTTTTTTTTCTTTATGAGCAACAATGAAGGGCGGAATATCATCAGCATTACATTAAATTGCATAGAAAAACTTGCAGAGTCTACGGTTAGATTTATGATACAGCTCATTCTTCCTGAACTTTGCATATCTCATAGGACCTGTTACCTATTTTACAAGAAATCCCACCAAATCTGCAGGTAAAAATTCGTTTTTGCGATAAACCTCCAGTAGCATTATGTCTCTTCATTTCCTCTCCAATCACCCTCTTCAAAGAATCGCTTGTATCACCGACCGCCCAAGCTATGGATATATGTGGGCGTGGATCCTGTGAAGATCAAAGGTAAATTCTCTGTTAATAAAGTAGAAAGTAAAACTCCATCTTACCAGGGAAAAAAACTGTCTCCAAGTATTAAAACCAACCTTGTAAAACTCTGGAAGATTATGAAGCCTGTAAACTTCATTCACGGCTTCAATTTGCTTCTTCATCTGAAACCAAAGAAATTGAAATGAGCTTCACAGGATTACTAGCTAAAACAATGGTTCATAACGATTTCCCAGCTCGGTATGAGACTTGCAGCCCAACGTGGTCATAGAAGTGTCAATTGCACTTGATGCAGGTTTTAAAGAAGTGGCAATTTTTATTTAACCAAGGGTAAAAAGTAGACAGCCTCCCAAACTATAGGTCGAACACACTTGGCCCCAAAACCTTTTCAAATGTGTAGATAACCCTAAACCTTATCGAAATGTGCTTCAACACCACACCATGATCTCATTTTCTGGCACAATATTCGATGGAGATGTTGATATACATTGTATGTGTTGCACTTTAAAAATATGCATTTAAACCACCTAACATATTACAAAAAATTTCATTTACCATTGAGTCCTTTATTTAGTGGAATAAAGAGGAAATTTGTCACCAACAATATAGTCATGCCCCATGCGCTATTTCACTTGCCAGTAGATGGAAATTTAACTCAATATGAGTTAATTTAACTATTAATTTTTTATTTGTTATATACTTGGTTTATGTAAGTGAGATAATTAAAAGTTACTTAATAGTTATCCCCTCCTTATTGTCTGGTATAAAACTATAAATAACTTTGTACATACTTGTTCAAAGAAAAATATTTGACCAATTTGCACTTAACAATGTAGGAGTAGATGAGGGAGTGATATTGATACTTAGATCTACTCTTTTTGCGGCCAACATCCACCCAACCAACATTGCCTCTCTTGTCTTCAATCGAAACTCCAAATAATTCATATTCTTCACTAACAGCTAAGCATAATTTATATATAGAACAACAAAGAATTGAGGAAAACTACAACCATGACTTTTTATTATCTCACAAATATAATTTAAGGTAACATAACCATGAATTATTTTTAAAATTATAAGATAACTCAAACTATCTAAAATGTCAAAGTATTAGCGAGTCATATATGACAATGTTTTGGTGAAATATTTCACATTATTCCAAGAACAAGTGTTAAATGACAAGATGCACTATATTAAATACTTGGGTTGTTACATGCACATGCTGTGATAGATCAGGGGGAAGAGTACAACACCCTTAAACTATTCTGTTGGAATTGGCATTAGGGAGTGATTGGTCACATTTTACAAGGTTCGAAGATTGTTCGAACGTTCAAACACCTATGAGCTAAATTGACAGCTTGGGAGGTGTCTGTTTTTTAGCCTTTAAGCTACATGTAGATAAAGAAAGCACCTCCGTGTGTATCATTGACAAAATAACAAATGCTAAAAACAAAAGCACACTCTCCCCTGATCAGAAAATGGACATGTTTTCCCGGAAGTATTACACCTAAAAATTTGCAGAGATAGTTTCACGAAATTACATGCTCAAGAGTACTTGGAAAGAAATGCAAATAAAACAAGCACACCAACAATGATAATCCCATCGTACCTCAGCTAACCCTCCTGTGGTAACCTCCATCGAAAGAAATGTCCGTGTACGTTCATCATTGACGAATACTTCCCACTTATTGAAATCAATCCAATATCTATTCCATGTCAAGAACATCAACAATTAGGGAACAGCAAGCTCAAAAAGTTAATCCAAAGAATTGTCCAATTGCCTAAGAAAGATTCTTCTCACCTCCTATGAGACTGCAGCCTCTGTCGGAGCATAGCCACCATCGAGTCTCGTTGATGCACCCGAATCGGAACAGTCCTTCCCAAACTCACATGGAATTCCCTCCCTAATACAACTTGGTCGAATTTTTGCTCGTCTTTGATTAAATTAATTAAGGGGATGTCTATATCAACCACATGAAGCTCACGTACTACGGATGCAACCCTTTTCACGAACATGCCAATCTCCTTTCTTTGTGTAACTGGTATAGTGACTAAAACCATACACACAAAAAAATTATATCTTTCATGTACAAACTGAAATAAACAGCAAAATAACTAAGTAAGAAAAAAATTAAATTACCTGGGATGTAAACATGCAAAGCGTAATTACCCTCAACGTGAGGAAAGCTACGGACTCGATTGGCATTATTTATTTGTAGTGAGAAATCAGATGTACCTGTCACAGGCAAAACAACAAACAGTTTGCGAGCATGAGCGAAAGTGAATATGGAAATGTTCAAACGTGGGAAAAGGGAAAACAAATTCACCTGGTGAATTTGGGGCATGGAGGAGAGACAGTGGAGGTGGAGGGAGAGGGGTGGGAGATTGGGTCGGTTCGGGTTTATGGGTCGGGTGAGAATCCGAGTCGGAGTCGGATGAAGTATCTCCGTACGATGCAATCAGGGCATCCATATCAACAGTCTTCGATTATAAGCTGATTCGTCGCTTGATTTATTTTGAACAGAAGACCTTTACCTTACGCTTACGAAGTGGCACACTTGACACTTACGCCTCTGATCTCTCTCTATTTGACAGAAAAGTAGTTCTTTGGAATATTTTCTCAAAACCCAGTTTCCATTTTCAATACTTTTTTATGAAAATATTAATCTGGAAATACAACAAACAATTTTTCATCATAATATACTTCAGAAACCATAATCAAATAATTTTTCATTCAATTCTATATAAAAAATACACTTCAAAACTATAACTAAACATATTTTTATTTGCAAACATAAAATTTAGACAACAAACCAAACACGTTATCACCGTTCTCACACAAAAACCAATAAAAGCGTGACAATTTTTGGAAAAGTGAACTTGGAAATATATACATACAAGGCCTTTGTTTTTTTTTTCTCAAAAAAAAATAAATAAAAATAATAGGAAACTAATTTTAAAATGAGTTTTGATGAAAAACAAAAATAAAAAGATTTTATTAATCTGATGTTTCTTTTTTCTAAAATAGGTTTGAATATGAATGTATATTATATTTCTTTAGTGAAAAAGTGTTTGAAAATATAATTTACTTTAGAACAGAAAATTCCCAAATTACAATCACTGCCTTAGCATCATTAGCTGTTAAAATAGCAACATTGAAACCCTTTTTCTTTGGCAACATTAAAATCCTTCTTTCTTATAGATGTTCTCTACATCGACCTATCCTGAGAATAGTAATATTGACATTTCAACTTATGGAAATCTTGTTAAGGACACAGTTTAAAATTCAAAGCAATTTATCTTGAAACTCTTTGCTTCCCCTCATACTTGTTTTCTTTTCTCTCAGTTTTCCATTTTTCATTTTTTAGAGAGAGAAAAGGAGAAGGAATAGTAGAACATACATACGAATCTGTTTATTATAGCATGCCTATATATGAGTGAAGATTCGTAAATGAGACAGTTTTTTTACTTTTTACCAACACTGATGAAGCATGAACTATTACCACCACACTGATGAAGCATGAACTATGTTAAGGCTATATTTTCCGACCAATTGCAAAGCTGTCATTACAGGTTTTGTCCTCGTACTCAAAGAACTGGTAAATGGTAACATATCTGAGGTGTGTGTCCATAAGTTCGTTCTGTTTATATACTCCGGAACCCATCAAGATTTGGGGTGACTTAAGGTAAAAGAATAGATTCGCATTATAGAAACCCAACGGCCAAGTACAATTTAGCATATATCAGTCAAAGGGGTCAATCCTTGGATCGTGCTCACTCGCCATAGCCATTCCCGTGCAAAGACACGTAGGGCACATGACCTGCAAAATAGAGATGTCGTGGACTAAATATTAGTACAACCGTTCCTACGTCATTCCAATGTCAGCCCAAACAACATCTAACCTAAGGGCTGCCACAGTTAATACAGAGATGCCGTTCAATAAATTTCAGACCACTAGCATGGAACAATATGTATTGCTTCTTATATTTAGGTTATTTACTTCTGCCCGTTAACAATCAACCTCACTGAGCAAGCCACAGGGAGTGCTTGCGAACCCGCGTACTTTTAGAGAAAGTGATATATTACCGTGGAAGAGACAAGTAGTTGAGAATCAAAAGTTGGTATTGTTTGCAAATGGAAGCTGAGAATTGATCAAGTTAAGAGAGAATGTGGTGGTGAATAAGTTGAAAAGTGCTTTATTTGTGTGTAGAAAGTCAAACCAGAAGCATAATCAGAAATCTAAACACCCCTCCCCCTGCTTCTAGATTTTGATTAAAAGAAGCAAAATCAAAAGCAAAGCTAACATTTGCAAACACTAAAAAGTGATATTTTCCAGCCAAAAGCTGAGAATCACTTTCCCATAGTCAACAAGATCAATCACCTGGCAGCTTCTTAAACTCAATAAGGGATGATCAAGCATTTAATGCCCCTTAAAAGGCTTTATTGTTGATTTTATTATTTATACACTGGGTATTCCTTATCATGGGCTGTACTAGTCAGTTCTCTCCCAACATAGGATGAAATAAAAAACAATGCGATTAAGGGGAAAAATATAAAAAAAGACTATCGTACATTATGGTTCTTGAGATCACAAGCATATCCTAGGAAAATTTAATGATGAAGCGTGTCTCTTTTAGTATCAAGATACAACTATTGAACCATTTTATCTATGTAAAGCTTCGGTTTTCTTTCATCTAATGTGGTGTTTCTGAGTGTCCGTGGTGTGTATTTACCATGTTAGGAAAGGAGCAAGCTGCGGAGGGTGATCACTACATGTGAACCTAACTTTATTTATAAAAGAAATCGCATTAAAAGCTAAATGAGCAAACAACAATGCTCACGGAATAAGCAGCATCAACAGATTAGAGTCCACCATTAATTTTCAAAAATGAAGAACCAAAAGAACCCCTTTACTACAAAGTACAATAGTCAAATTAAACAATTAAAACACATCAAAAGTTCACAAACCTTTTTCCCAATCACAACTTAGGATTTAAATGCTAAAATACAATTTTCAAAGTTCCCTAATTGGCACTGACGGTGAATTATTTTGCTGGTCTTTTGGCCAAAAATAAATAAATAAATAAATGATGTAGCATAATTCCTCTTTGAGTTTAATGTGATCAACAGAAAACCAAAAGTTCATTGAACAACTTTTACCACATTTAATTACTTAAAATTTAAAAAGTCATAAAGGAACTTTCTATTCTCAATATAGTTCTATTTTCTCCCATCCATTTTTCTTGAAGATATTAGTCTTGTTTTCTTCTGAAAGTCAATGTTAGAACCACTAATAATTCTAACTTCGGAGTTTACTGAAAGTATCGCCTAAGCATGCTTCGATTTTTTCATATGACAAGGTTTGAGTCTTGAAATTAAACAGGAGATTTGCTTAAATTCACAGATACAGAACAAGGGGCTCTTATGTTTTTGACAAAGCGGACATACACTCCTCCACTGAAATTACAATGGCTACTCTTATTACGCTCCTAACGGTTTAATTAATTAATGAGCTCGACCATAACAATCAACATATAATTGGTAAAGAATGTTAGGCTTTCATCCCATCTTTATTGTTCAATCATTCCCTTTACCCCCTTCACCCATAGACGCAGGCAAGTAAAATAAATTGATAGCATGCCATAGACAAATATCAATTTAAACCTGAAACCATGAGAACGTACCTTTCCTGACCCTGAACAATTCGAACATCTTTCTGCTTTAGGTGGTGATAGGGGCTGATCCCCGGCATTTATTCTTGAGACTGGCTGAATAAGAACGAGAGATCCAGTGTTTGAACAGCGAGCACAAGCAAGATATCCTGTAAGAAGACAAGTTCCATAAGGACCAATGTGCATTCTCATCTTGCATAGCTCAATATTAAAGTAACTATTTTAAATTTAAATTAAAGAAAAAGCCTGTTTGCCTCCAATTTGCACAAAGAAAATGTAGATAAAAGCCATTTCACTGCTGAAAATCAGGAAAGCTACCTCACAGAGGTCAAGGAACACAAATTCTTAATGTCCGTCAGAAGGAATATTAGCAACATTACAGATTCATATGTTCTTTCAAAATAAGTTTCTCCTTTCATCCTTGAAAGATTTATATCCAGGTTCTCTAGCAGGATACTAGGTCGACTATTATTTAAATATTATGAGACATTAAACTAAAAAACAAAAAAAGTAAATCTGGGTATGCCCAAATTAATGACAACAATAACAACATTCATTGACTACCTGTACCAAGACAGTACTTGCATCTCTTATGTTCCTGCAGCTTCACATTGTTTATCTCCACCACCATCAAAGCAGATATTACGCCAACTGCTCCTCCCGAAAAAGATGCCACAATGGGATCAACTTCGCTGTCAAAATTTATCAAGACAACTATCTAATTAAGAACATAGAAGTGGAAGGCAAGCTACTGAACTCTGATAGAAAACTGTCCAGTTCATATTACAATAGTTCTTAATCATTGAGCACATACGAGTCAACATAACTTGACACTCACAATCCTTATCCATAAGATAAACTTATCAAAAAATCTGTGTATATTGCCATCAGTTAGCTTAATGAGCTGCATATGTGATCTTTAAAGCATGAAGGACATATGTAGGTTCCCAACCATAGCTAAAACTAATCAGGTAATCTGAGGGCAAGAAAAGCAAGAACCATGAATGGAACATGTGTGTCGACAATAAGTACATGGCTTAGCTGATAAATAAATGAACTTCAGAAGCATACCTCAATTGCATTGGGAGATGCATATTATGGATAAAATCTTCATATGAAGTCCCTCCTAATCCCAGTTTTAGCTCCAGCTGATGTAAGCAACAGAAAGGCATTACAAAGATTACAATCTATGTGGACTTTCGAAGAACAACAGGCAAAACAAAAATCATCCTCTTCTTTTGTCTATTGGGGTATTTGGTGGAGCACTGCTTGTTAAAATGACACTGTAACTTTCCTTGTATAAGTGTGTGTGTCTGTGTGTGTGTATATGTATGTATGTTAAGAGTAGCGGGCGTCCTGAGTGGGAGAAGGATGAAAAGCTATAGTTCTATTCCACCAAGGATGCAAGAAAAGACCAGAAAACAAGAGCTGCAGAAAGCCTAAGGTTCGAGCTATAGCCAGCCTACTTACTATCAATTTGAGAATCGAAATTAGCATTGTATCCTGGAGTCCTAAGTGTGGTAGAACTTACAGTGGGTGCTAGTAGTCCACCAAAAAGCATGATCCCCGCAATAAGTGAAAAACAAGTAGCATAGTACTGCTTTAGGTTCGCAGAGTTCTGCACGGTACAACATACTTATCAGTTATCAGACATCACTCTCTGAAGTAACCATAAGTAGAAAAGGCCAATAGATTAAATAACCAGTGCCTTCCAAAAACATTTACCAAAGGAGGCAAGAAAGGAATAAATGACGGGAAATTTGGAAGCTCATTTTCTTGCTCTTCTATAATTCCAAGCTCCTTGCTTTTAATTCTTTGCCGTACTCTAAGCCGACGAACCTAAAACAAAACAGTACCGATACAAAGGCTTTAAATGAAGAAGAAAACAACAATTATAAAAATGAAATTAAAAAAAAAAACTATTCATAAGTTTAGTAACTTGATAATTCCCAAATATTTTATGTGTACAAGAATATAGTGTTTCTCAATCATATAGTGCTTCAAGCACTGTGCTTGTGCGTATTAAAGAATACTAACCTCCTCCATTTGCAAGAAAATCTTATTTCTCCGACTCCGAATATTATCCTGAATTTCCTGTAATTCCATTTTTTCAAAATCCTGGACTGTCTCAGGCCCTTCTATTATGCAAAACCTGCACCCAAAAGTCCCCAAAATCAAGCCAAGACCAATAATCCATATTCCAACACCAATAAAGCAAAAAATCCAGGCCAGTTCAAACAAAAAAAAAAAAAATGTAAACAGATCCACATAATAAGTTTACGTTCCTTACGCAGCGGAATTTTTATCGTCCAACGAATCAGAACCATCAGAAGCGGCAAAAGAGGAGGCGCCAGCGTCTGCCGCCATGGATCGCCATTTCAGATTGGATTTCAGCTTTCCGTTGAGATAGCATCTGGAGTGGGACCAACATAACGGCGTAGTCGGGTGAGAAACTGTTAGAATTCGAGCTGAAAACACCATTTCCTGGAGAAATAAAACAGAAATTTAGCGATTTTGGTGAATGCTGGTTTCAAGTGATGAGCATATTTCATGTGTAGTTGACTCCCAACCAGAAATTTTGGTGGGTTTCCTCGTGTAATATTTCTTTATATCTATAATTAGAAAAACATTTATATCTATTTAATCCTTTTTTTCTATACAATTTAGATAAGCACTCGAAATTAGGTATGCCGGCCGATTAGAAATCATTTTTTGGCTCGATTATTAATGAATTATTATTGTTTTAATTCACGGGAAAAATCAGAGAGTAAATCCGTAAACTTTACCAAGTCCAATAATAATAAGAAATAAAAAAGGAAAATATATTCTATTTTTTATTTTGTTTATGACTCGAATTTTAAATCGCTCGTGCAACTTTCCTAAAAAAAAAAAAAAAAAAATCGCTCGTGCAACTCTATGGACCTCTTGTATTCTTCATTTACTAGATTATGTGATGTGGGTATTTTTGTCTTTACCAAATAATATGATTTTTTAGATTTCATTCTATACAATACGCTTTTATTACTTACTTATACCTTTTTTTTTTTTACTTTTTTAATACCTATATTTTTTTTTTACGCTCCTTGCTATTTTTTTTTTCGTTTTTTTATTCCTGCATTGTTTTAAAATAACTTTAACCTATTTTTTATGCTGTTTTTTATTCATATATTATTTTGTACATTGTTTCTATTGTTTCGGTGTTGTTTTATAATATTTTTAATGTTGTTCTAATAATTTTTTTGTTGTTTTCATGTAATATTCAATTGTAAATACAATTTTTACCTATTTTTAAGCTCTTTTTATTCATGTTGTGTTTTAAATATTTTTTACGTTGTTTCTGGGTTGTTTTCATACCCTTGTTGTTTCAATGAAGTTTTCGATGTTTAAATACAATTTTTTACCTATTTTTATTAAAAGAAACATGTTAGAAACCATGTTGAAACACATAAACATGTCTGAAACAATGTTGAAACACAGAAACATGTTTAAAACATGTTTGAAACAATGTTGAAACAAAACGTAAATTTTTTCGGGAATTTTTGTTGGAGCGTATTGTTGTGTAAAAAAAGAGCGGGGAGCGTAAATTAAGGTAAAATTGCACCGGAAAGCGTAAAGTTAGGTAAAAATTCTTGTATTAAAAGGATGGATTGAACTTAAAAAATATGGGTATTTCTATCATAAGCCCATTACAAAATATGGGCAGCCCAGCCCGCTAACCTGAATGAAGGACACAAGTCCAATTGCTTTACTATGAGCAGCAGAGTTTTCTCAAAGTATGGAATATTTGGCCCAAATTGCAGGGATAGTTGGGCTTTCTACAGTTAGTTCGGAAAACTAGGACATGACCAATTTTCAAGTTTTAAAACTAGGAGATGCTAATTTGCTTGTATTCCAAACAAATTGGGAGCCCTGTACCGATATCATTTTTTTTTGAAGCAAAAATAATTTATTTTTTGTAAGTGTTTAGCGTGAGTAGGGCCCAAATAAAATATTTATTAAGAATCAACTTCGATAAAATTAGTTTTACAATAATTGATTTGAAACAAACAGTGTAAAATAAATAAATATTAATGAAGAAAGTAGAAATGTTACCATCAGAAACAATAAAAAAGAAAATTCACAGAAAAGTTTGTCAAGGAAAAAATCAAAGCTCGGAATTGATCAAAGCATGTGGGTCAAGACTGGAAATTAAAATCAGATTGGAATCCAAGCTGTGTATGTCCAGTTGGTGGAATCATGGGCCTACAGAAATGGGCCACACTGCATGTTCAATTATTATCTGGCATGTTATTGGGCTGAAAATGTCCACCATGCTAAAGAAGGAGCACGCGAATAAATTTCAGGTTCAAAGTCTACTTTATTTTTTAATTTTCTTATTTGGCTTGTTAGTTCTTGGAAGTTGGTTTTCCCAAAAAAGAGAGTTATTGGAAGTTGGAAAAACTAATTGGATTTGGATTTTAAATAAAGAAATGACATATATGCCCTTTCTATCTACGAGATTTTCCTATTTTGTCTTGGGGATTTATAGAGTGTTTGGCTCAACTTATAAGCGCATTAAAATATCTTATACTGCTTGAAAGCTTATAGGCTCTTAGGAAAAATTGGTAAATTTTTCTGAAATAACTTATAAGATCCTAAAAAAATATATTTAGGAACTAATAAGTTGTTTCCTAAAAAGTAAATCGATCCCACATTTTTTTCAAAAAAATAATAATATATTTTAACTACTTTCTTTAATTTTGGTTGTTTTAATTACAAAACGGTCACTATTAAGTATTAACACCTTAAAAGTTTCATCCTCTTATTTTATCCAAAAACTTTAACAATTTATTTTAAATAAGCTTATCCAAACACTATTAGTACGAAATGAAGATATTGTTTTGATTAGGGGTGTTGAAATCTTGCCCATCTAGGATATGGTGGTGTCGTTTCATCTTTTCTTTACTATGTTTTATTAAATTTAGAATATGCGCATGAACTCTTAGTAGAGAATTCACACTTTAAATGAGAAACAAGTGGTTCATCATTTATTTCCCGAATATCCCGAAAAAATACGAACATATGTAAAGAAGTAATTTAACTAAAATGAAATATTACAGCAATATTTATGAACAAATAACCTTCTATTGGAAAATATCAAATAAAAGTGTTGTTTAATTTAAAAGGGTATCTAGTACAATATCTTGACATCAAGTCTGTTACTTTTCTGAAAGGGAAAACCATTATGAAATCTCTTATTTGCGCTCATATTTTCGGAATTTATTTATTGGTTAGTATTGATCTAAAAAATACAACGTTCAAAATTCTTTAATTTAAAATTCATTCGATTTATTTCTGATAGCTGACTAAATTTATCCACACACTATCGGCCTTTATATAAAGCAACCATTGGATAGTTCCAACGAAAGCCTGAACGTCAAGTTGTTTGGTGCAGATGTCGGTTAGATGGGCCAGAGAAAGTGGATTCGCCCCAGTCGTGTCAGCAAACAAGGCCCATTTATATATCAAAGTATCTGAACAACTCGTTGCATTATTGGGCCCTTCTTCGGATTGGCTACTTACATAGAACTATAGAATCAGTGCTGAAAACGCGCTTGTCCAATTTGATTTTATTGTTTCTGCAGAAAGGAAGCTGCGAATCAACCAATCTTCTCATTACATAACATATATATGCGATAAGGACTAAACTAGGCCGAGTTGATTAGTCGGAAAAATGTCGAATTGTTCCCTCTCTTCATGATGAATGATTCCAGACCTGAAGGTCAAGAGGATAATTAACATAAGTTAATGCACAAACATTGTGCCAGGTAAAGACGTTGAGATTGACATAATCAGATAAGCTAAGTGAAGAGGCTATTGAGAGATCGGTATTGTTATAAGATAAGCTAAGTGAAGAGGCTATTGAGAGATCGGTATTGTTATAGGCAACACCAAAACAAACTAGTGTTGCAACATCGAGGAACTATTTTGTCTTATTTAAGTTCGGGGCTCACATAGGAGAACTCTAACTTGAGCACAGATGGATAATTGACTCATTATTATGTTACGGAAACTCTAGTTTTCCCTAACAAACCCTGAATTTATCGGAAACCCTAATTCTAAACACTTATAAATAGATAATTTCAATGTATGTTTTGGGGTCAAATTTTCAGTACTAGTTGCACTTACACTATTTTCCTCAAAAAGTTGATTCTGACTATCGGAGAGGGTACGCCAGAGAAATCCTTCAGCCACCTTTCTCACAACTGTTTTGCAGGCATTCAGGCAGAGCAAGCATAAAAGTTCGGTTTTTCTCGATGGCATAAATTTTTTGCCCTACCAATATGTTTACGGAAAAACTCATATTTATATAGGCACATAACCTGTTAATTGGAAATTTGAATATCAAATTACCAAATTATAAGTATAAGAGAAAGCATTCTTATTGCTACTATATTGAATCAAGAACAAATATCAACTCATTATAAAATATCATGTTTTTGTTATTAATTTTTCCTGGAGAAAACACATCGTGTTTTTTTTTTTTTTTACTTTTGCAATCCCTCTTGTATCTATTATTTCATTTTGTAGTTTATTATTATTTTTTATTTTTTAAATTCTTACCTTTTATGTTGTAATGTCAATAGAGATTTATTGAATTTCTCCACTGTTGCTTTCCAACTTTTCGTTTAAAATTTTTGTTTTCATTTTAATACAAATTAATTTTATGAAAATATATTCCCTAATGCTCATTTGACACAAAAAGTTCCAACATTTTTTTCACCTTCTTTTGTAAAATAGTTGAAGTTCGTAGATAAATTCAACTTTTTCTTTATATGTATTCCCTTTTTATGAAAGAAGTAGCCGCACTAATTATATTGCATGGTAATATGGTATACTCTTCATGTTTGAGAATGAATTCCTCTGACTATTTTCACACACACATATATATGTCGATAATATTTTTTTCTCCAATTTATCAATGGTCAAATATTATATATATTGTGTTAAATTACATTATCTTTAATGAGTCCACGGCTATAGGAGATCAGTAAATAGATCGAGTAGAGCCAAACATAATTTGAATTTGCTTTGAACTTTTTATCGAGATTCAAAAATTGTATTTAAGTTTGCTTAGATCAATAATCTAATAATTCAAGCTTAAGGAATATTAGTTTGATCGAACACGAATCAAACTCACATAGTTTGATATATATTTTTCTACATATTGTTTTTATTTTTTACTAGTTAAGACAGATGTGACTGGAGTCTTATATCCCATCAAACAAAAAAAAGTACTTAGATTGGTTCGTTATAATAAAATCGAGCTCAAATAATTTTGATAAATTAATTTTGAGTCGAATTTCGAATAGGTTGATTCATTTTTCAGCTCCACGGTAATTTGATTTGTTTTTCGATTCTACCCCAATACCACCACGCGTGCAATGTACAGGTCGGTAGAAAGTGATGGACATAATTCCTCTGTGGCTCTGTGGGTGAGAATTGAGATTATATTGACGTGTGTCCTGCTGGCTTATGTTACCACTTACCACGTGTACAGGAGCAGAATGACCTGTTAAAAAGTTGCACAGATTTTTTGATATTTTATTTTATATATATACGAAATTATCAACTTCTTTCTGTAATATTTATTTCATGAAGTAATAAGAATTCTTATCAGCCACTCATGATCTTAATTTTTCTTTCTTTATTTTTGCAAAAAAATATCCATAACTTAATTGGAAGAACTGGTGATTTTTTTTCTTGATTCCCATGTTGTAGTTTTTAACAAGCTTAATTAAGTATTACCAATTTGTGAAGATTCCATGTTGTAGTTTGCTGAATGAAGCTTCATGCACGTTTGAAATGGTATGGTGTTTGACGTCTTAATTAAAACTTAAAATATGGTTTGTATAAATTAAAAGATTTATCTTTAAGGTTTAATTTTATTACAAAAACTTTAGTTATCTTTCGAACATTAAATATACCTACAATTGACATTTGTTTTTATCTATAAATTGCACCTAATGATGGAAGTATTTGTAAAACAAATACAATCTATATGCAATATTTGTCATTATATTATATATAAGGTAGTTCCAAAGGTAATTAGTGGTTGTGCGGATGAGATGTTCTATAAATTGCTAAAACCTCATTGTTAATTTTTGTAATTTACCTTTATAATTTTGACGCAACTTAAAATAAACTCATCTTCCTTTTCATAACAAAAATGAACTCAAATTATGACGAAAAGCTAACTTTGGAAGAGCCAAAATAGAACCTACATGGTTGTATCATATACACACATGGATATTCACAAATAACTTGAAAATATACCTAATTTAGCAAATTAAGATTTTTTCTTTCTTACAATGGCCATCTTTATCACGGGATACAAACCAAAAGGAAAATACAAAACAAAAGTTAGAAAAAATCAAGATTAAACACCTCAAGCTCTTGAAACTTCACCAAAATTCTATCTCATAATTCAAGATATTATTTTTTCAGGGGACCATGTAATTGTTAAAGTTGTGGTGTAATTTTAGCATTAATTAGTTAAGGCGGTGGTGCAAATCATGTGTGGAGACACATTTTGGGTTAAAATCACCTCTTTTGGACAAGTGCACCCTCAAAAGTCACTAGTGTAAAACAAATGTCCCAATTAATTACCCCACCACTATAAATTTTATAGTGCTTGCCTCAATCAATTGCCTAACGCCATATATAAGTACCTTGCCAGTTTCATAAATTTTTTGTACTCTACCAAAATCTAAGTTATATTAATTAGACAAAATTAAAAATGGTTCCCACGATTTTTCAGTTCACTCTCGTTCTACTTCTCTTGATTTCCATCAATTGTTGGGCTTATAGGAGTGGTGGCGAAGGAGGTGGACAGAAGATCACGGACTCATCGGAAGTATCGTCTGGGCCTAGCGGCCCATCCGATACCCCTACCGGAGGTAGTGGCTCGGCCCATGGTCCGAATTGGGACTATAGTTGGGGATGGGGCGCGAGCCCAACTTCCGGATGGGGTTACGGGTCGGGTTTGGGAAAGTCCCCTGATGGATTTGGGAGGGGATTTGGTTCCGGTTTGGTGTTGGGTCGGGTTCGGGATCCGGATCTGGATGCGGGTGCGGTAGTGGTGGTGCTCATGGTGGTGGTCATGGAAGTGGCAGCAGCTCTGGTGGAAATGGAGGTGGCGCCGGCGGTGGCTCTGGCGGCTCCGATAAAGACGGCGGCAAAAACAACCATGGGTAAATTCGAAAAAGGATTTGGAGCGAGTGTGGTTTAACTATATAAGTGTTATAGTATGTGTGTGTGTGTGTGTGTGGATGCTTTCATAGTATACTTATAGTTTGTGGTAGAGTCAGAAAATTAACAGTATGCATGAAATACTTGTTTTAATTACATATATGAAAGCGTCAATGTTGTAATATATAATAATGTGCCATGTATTATAATGATATGATACCTACTACTCTTGTTTGTGAGCCGTCTCATCTATTGTTGGTTTTGTAGTCAGTCATTAGTTTTAGTTAATAATCAGGCGAAGCAACCGTGCTTTAATTCTTAAATTGCAATATTAATTGTTCCATCCACATGAAATTGCAGAAATAATGTATTTATTAGAGTTGAAGATTGATGTTTTGATTACTTTTTGATTGATTATTTGAGTTAACTTTGTGGAGATTAACAAACGAGAGTATTTTGGAGGAGAGAAACCCATATTCTTCTTTTATTCAACTCACTCAAGCTTACAACTGGGCTGTTGAACGACGCACCCAGCCCAGAGAGTGTGTTCGGGACTGCCCAACGCACTTTTTTTTCATTAGTTTTAGTTAATAATCAGGCACAACAGATCTTTAATTCTTAAATTGCAATATTAATTGTTCCATCCACATGAAATTGCAGAAATAATGTATTTATTAGAGTTGAAGATATGTTTTGATTCTTTTTGATTGATTATTTGAGTCAACTTTGTGGAGAAACCCAACCCCAAAACTCCGCGTATTTTCGGAGAGAGAAACCCAGATTCTTCTTTTATTCAACTCACTGCAATTACAACCCCTCACTGTTGAACGACCAACCAGCCCAGGGTTTGCCCAACGCACTCTTCATCTTCAATTTTTTTAGAGTAAAAAACATTATGTGAGAATCTGATGGGTTTCTAACATATCCGTGTTTATATTTTTCAGTTTAAGTACTTTTGGACGGTTGAACTAGGGGTTTGTGGAAATAAGACAAATCTAGTGGTTAAAATTTTCAAACCCAAACCTCCGTGTAGGTGTGAAATAGGCCAGGTCGGGCTAAGTTTTTAAAAATTTATGTTTTTTGGGCCTAAGCATGACATGTTAAATATAATAGGATGACCTGTCCTGTTTAAAAAATAAGCCTTGCCTGAGCCTATTGAAACTTGAAAGCCTACAAAACCATATATTTTATTTTAAAAATATATTTTATTTATTATAATAATTATATATTAATATAAAAAGAATAATATTAATAAAGTATATAAAATACATTGTATTTTTTATATTTATAGGCCATAAAGAGACCAATCTATTAGGCTTGAAATGCTATTTTAAAAGCCTAAACCTGACCTATTTACATATATAGGCTTACTAAAAGGCCTTGGCCTAGCTTATTTACTAAATAGGTTGGGTCAGTCCGGGCCGAGAGTAGGCTAGGTTGTAGGCCCCTGTCTGATAGTCTTGCTTATTTCCAACCCTGCTTGTAGGTTTGACTCCCATCACCCCACCCTTCTCAGTATATATATCTCAAAAAAAAAAAAAAAAAAAAAAAACTTAGGGTTTTCATGACTGGGTAAGGAGCCAAGGCAAATGCCCCAGTTCAAGAAAGGAATTCAACGGTGCTTCTTCATTTTTCTCTTTTTTATAGAAAGAGAGAGTCTTTTTCGTGGTCTTTGAAACAAGGCCACCTATATTGCAAAACTACGGACTTTCGTGAGAAGCTATTTTACGGTTGCTGCTGTTAGAATTCTGAAGCACCTAAGGAAGTGGATGGTCATGCATCATGACTTGATGCATTTGAGTTATAAAAAAATTCTTTAAATTGAGTTGGATTCCAAAAGTTCTGAAAACAAGGGCATGTGGTACAATTTGTTTATTTCTTGTTTTCAATTGGAGTAGACAATAAAACTTGTATGAGACGGTCTCATGGTCTTAACCCATAAGACATGCCGATTCTATATCTAAATATAATTTCAATCAAAACTCAAACCCATGAAAAAAAGCCTCAATATTTTTTGTGTTTTATAGGATTCGTTATTAAGTCTACCAGACTTTCTCATATTTATTAGTGTAGTTTTAAGATATCATTGATTGTTAAACCATGCATTAAAGTTTAAAGTTCCTTTGAATGAAAAGATTTAAATTAAGGAAATTTAAAAGTATATATAAGAATTTCAAATAATTCAAATATCAGGTGGTTTTGAAATGGGACGGAAAACATAGCTCAAAGTGCACATTAAAGTATTCGAAATACTTAAGATTATCAAAGTAAATTGAAAGATTTGGAGTTAAGAATGGAATGATGAATTCCAATGATTCCATATGAAAATATTTGAATTCCATCACTGTGACCCAGCTAGAAACAACTCAAAACAAAATGTTAGAGATTTGAAATTCATTTTAATAAAATTATCTGTTTTTAAGGATTAATAAAATATCTAAAGAATTTCATAATTGAATTTGACATTCTTAGTTACAAATTTATCAATCCAAAATTAGTCCTATTAAATTTGTTATTATTGAAATTCTTAACTCGATCTCAATTTATTTAGTTGGAAGAAATTAATTGGTATACCACTGGGCAGATACAACGAACCGTGAATCCGTGATGGAAATTTTAACCTAATTTTGGAGTATTTTGACTTCTAAAATGATAGCTTTAACTTTCATGTGATCCAAGGTACTGTTAGTCTGTTCTTATTAATTGCTACTTCATCAATCGACAAGATCACAAATGAGATATAATTGCTACTTCATCAATCGACAAGATCACAAATGAGATATCCAAACTTTATATAATGGGCATCCCCTCAAAAAAAAAAAAACTTTATATAATGGGCCTGAAATCTCATATCAGTTATGGGCTGGACTCGGTTTATTGGGCTGCGTTTGTGTCAACCTTATCAATTCTGGTTTAAAATCAACAAGCACTAGAAATAATTCAAAATAACCTAATTGGCATTCAAATATTGATGGTCAATTAAACAAAATCTAACAAATTGCACCCCACTAAATTTTGTTGTCACACAACACTACCTGAAAAATTCAGTTCACTTACTCAAATATTGTAGGTAAATATTAAGATTTGCAAAGTATAAAGTGAAGATAAAATTATTGTAGGTAATTATTTACCTATTAAATGTAAGACTATTGGTAAATACTTACAATATTTTTGTCGGTAAATTTAAAAATCGTCGGCGATCTACTGGTATAATTTGAGAAAATTTGATTTTTTATTCTATAGGTGTTAAAAAAAAACATATTATTTAATCGGAAAAAAGCTGCATTTTTCTTATAAATAGTGCAGACTCAAGTAGAAGAATCAGAAATACACTGTCCAAAACAAGAATTTCAACAGTCATATATAAAGATATTTCTTTGATAAGTTTAGATACTTTGAAAAATTTTTTTTTTTCTTAAAAAATCCAAGTTCATTAATTTGTACCAAATTCAAATGAACTATCGAATGTAATG
This sequence comes from Rehmannia glutinosa, assembly GCA_016081115.2. Taxonomy (NCBI): domain Eukaryota; kingdom Viridiplantae; phylum Streptophyta; class Magnoliopsida; order Lamiales; family Orobanchaceae; genus Rehmannia; species Rehmannia glutinosa. The sequence continues at coordinate 26,762,893 of CM071929.1, read as the reverse complement.
CATTTCCATGTAGTACTTAGTACAACTACAACGTGGACCTCCCATACCTTACTAACGTGAGAAGCACCATTCAAGATTTTATTTGTTTCTCTTGACCACCATATTTTCACTATTAATTATTACACTATAGTTACAAGTGAAACGTGTCAAGTCCCTATTGGGCCAAACCAGTAAATTCATGCCCCTTTGTCCATGTTGACGACATTTGGACCATGTACTGCAATTAATACAAGTAATTCTGATGGTCAAATTAATTATAGCGTGACAGGAAGACCACTCATTGGCAATTAATATCAGTTCAACTATTTTGTACATTTATAGAATTATAGTGTATTTTATTTTAAATGTTTTTATATTAGGCATATCATATATTGAAGTTGTAGGTGCCTCTAGAGAAGGCTCACATGGAAACTCACATGGTTTAAGGAATGGAAGAGATGAACGTTTTTTAATTTTTTAAAATTTTATATTGTATTTGTAGTGAGATTTAGGATTTCATCTCGGGAACTCACAATATACTTGGATATCTGTATAAGTTTATATGTATATATATGTTGCCTTTGTATTTCAAATAAGTAGAGTTCAATAAACTATACTGTGGGGCGAAATTGAAAATATTTGAGAGAAAGAATGGCGAGATTGGAAATATTGAGGTAGATAAATAACTTTTATATATAAAAATATATAATAACATATTTTTATTGGAGGGTGGGGTGGGGGGTTTGAATGGCCCCCCGGGTCCCTACTCGGTTTAATTCATATTTTTTTTTAATTGAAATTCATTCAAAATCTGAATAATAATGTAGTTGACTTTTTTTTTTGGTAATATATATTTCTACTAGACTTGAGTCAACAACTAAGGATGTGATTGAATATATTTATTTTGAAAATTTTCATTTCTTTAGAGAATATATAAAAAAAATTTGGGAGAAAAAGATGAATTTTGAGATAGTGATTAGATGTGAGATGAAAAACTAATGATTTTTTTTTTTAATAAGTTGGGAATAGTGGTTGGAAAATAAATTTCAAATAATGATTGATGTGATTGGTAGTTAGAAATGTTAAGCGATACCACTGAATATAAAATTTGTGGGATAATGAAAAATAATGATTAAAGTTGTTTTTAGTCAAAAATGATTGATTTTGGTAGTGAAATGTTGAAATTCATTTGTGAAATCTGAATAATAATGTAGTTGACCAATCCTTGATACGGTGAAAGAAAAAAGCGTTGAGAGAATAGTATATTTTTTTAAAATTTTCATAAACAATTTCTACTAGGCTTTTTCGAGTCAACAACTAATTTATCATAATTAAGAGGAGCAAATTCACTTGCCAGAATGTTAAGGCATCAAAGGCAAACTTCCTACTACTAATCTAATTAATATCAGTTCTTTAAGCAACCATTTCCCCATTATTACTTTCTTCTTAATTTGCAAGCACAAGTTACCATTATAATTTGTAAATTTGGTCTAAAGGAAGGAAAGTAAGGGAGTGTTTCCAAATATTTTTGTTTCTGGATGAAGTGATTTATTGCCCACAAAGTAAAGAGTAACCTAAATAAAAAAATTAATAGTATTGCAAGTAGAAACTGAAAATTAATTAATTTAAGAGAGATTTGGCAATAAGTTGTCAAAATATTTTATTTGTGTGTACAAGTTAAATCAAAAGGAGAATAAAGGAGAATCATAAGTACAAACTGACATTTGCAAATACTAAAAGTGCTTTTTTCCTGCTAAAGTTTGAAAATCACTTTTTTTTTAGTCTTTGGAAACATTCCCTATACCCCATGGAAAATTGATTCTGGTGATTAACCAAATTTATCCAAACAACCCGACACCAACTTATGTTCTGGCCAAACTGCAGGTGTTATCATAATTACTCAGAAGCATTAAGCTTCATAAGCTTTATTTTAGTGGACATCATAGAATATTAATTAATCATTGCTCACAATCTATCTAATTAAAAAGAAAATGGTCATGTACTGGAAGTCTGGAAGTGATAAATATGGTTATATTATGAGGGTATTTTTGGTAAAAGAAAAATTAGGCTTTCACTTCAACCAATGATCATATCATTTTTTTTTGACAACGATCATATCATTAGCTTTGTGCTATAAGCATTAATGATAATTGGATTTCTTATCCACATTAACCCCACCAAATTACAATTTGACTTTTATGTCCTTGAGAAAAAAATTAATACTTGCCCATATTTTATTTATTTTAATACAATTAGAGGATAGTAGGGGATCGGTGGATACACACTGCGTATGACGATTGAGATTGAGCCAATCGCCTTTTTACAACACAAGACTCAAGACAAAAGATTAATCCCAATAATTGACCAGATTTGAAACTAGTTTATGACTCCATAATGGAATAATTGATTGAGGCAGTTATTGGAGGCTGCTTTAGGGATAAGTTCTAATTTCTAATCATACTAGCAAAAAATGATATCTGCATTTTGGATTATTGTTATATTTGATTAAAAAACACACCAAAGCATTTATTTGGGAAAATTATTTATATACTTGACGTCTATCTATGTCATGAAATATAAAGAATGAAAAGAATATGAAATAATCAAAGAAATTGGAAAAAAAAAAAAAAACATGCCTTCATACATTAACAAAATGTGAGTTCACAAAGGTGAGATAAAGAGAACTGCTCACGAATTTGCACCTTTTAATTTATGAGAAAAGTTGGTAAGAAATTAAAAGTTGAATTATGGAAAAATAGAACTGATGTCAAAAATAATAATTCACGTGTTATGGCATCAACAATCTTTAAAAAAGTCTCCAATCAAACTTTTAGCAATGAATGTACATAAATTATCACGATTATTAATCAAATCGATGCAATCTAAGTTTTGGGTCTACTATTAAACATTGGGTAACACAAATATAATAGTTCCGAATATAAATACCAAAGACAAAGAATTTAAGATATATTCTCATCAATATTCAATAAAATTTTATTGTATGATTTCCAGCACGGAATTACAACAATCAACTAGTAACACAAATCTCTCCTCTAAATGAGCTAGGCCCTTTTGACCTTTTTGCTTTGTCCAGAATAAAAACTTTATCCCTAATAAGAATGTGAAAACTCAAAAAATTCAAAACTTAATACATTTCAAAAATTAGAAATTTATAAACATAAGACTTTATTCATGCCAATAATTAGAAGACCATCTCATTCCAACCATATATGACGCCTGCTGAAATACGCAAACCACTCCAAGTTAAGTTCTCCTGAATTAATGTTCAACTTCTTCTCCGAAGTTGGTAGTTCTTCGGACGGGAAACTTGTCCAAACACCAACAATAAACGGCCTTTGGTGTTGTCCCAGGGAGGTTTCTCCGACGCTCTACTTAGAATGCGTAGGAGAAAATTCAGAGCAAAACAAAAACACTTGAGAGTAATTAACTGAGAATACTTATTAATGATGAAAACTCTTTTTATACCAGTGTTGATGGCCCGCATGAGCCTCGTAGAACAAACTGGGCGTGTGGGACGGATAATTATATATATGCGCCCCAATAATAATCAATAACATTGGATGATTAATTAAGTAATTTCGTAATTAAATAATGTGTAAAACAATAAGAATAATAAAATTGGGAAAAGTCGAATACAAAATTACATATTTGAAAATTTGTACAAAGTGACAAAGGGGTATAAAAACAGGGGAAGCAGCAAAAAAAGAAAAAAAAATCAAGATTACACAGATCAAATTGAACCAGCTCATTTCCAACCATATTACCGCGTTAAACTCATGCTATTCCTATATAAATAGGCACAGCACACAGACTCCCTCAACTTCATGTTAAACACAAAGCTAGCACATCAACTTATATTACTATATATAGGTATGGCATTGAAAAATTCATCCTAAACAAGAAAGAAAAAAAACTATAGTCCAGTTTCTAAATCTAGTCCATCAATGGCAGAGTTAGAAAGCTCTCAGGTGATGATGAAGGTCATAAAATTCTTGTCTTCCCTTCTCCAAAGAGTTTCGGAAACGAACGATGTTTTTGGCCGTTTCGATGCTCAGAAAATGTCGATTTTTCATGGCTTGACTAGGCCTACAATTTCCATACACAGCTATCTGGAGAGGATCTTCAAGTATGCAAATTGTAGCCCTTCGTGTTTCATTGTGGCGTATATTTATCTCGATCGGTTCGCGCAAAAACAGCCGTTGTTGCCGATCAATTCGTTCAATGTTCATCGGCTTCTCATTGCCAGTGTCCTAATTTCTGCAAAGTTTATGGATGATATGTGAGTTTTCTTGAACCTTTCCAATTTTTTTTTATTTTTTTTTGCTGTTTTTGTGTTACATATTCTGGTTTTATTGAGATCATGATAACTTTTAATTAAATTGTCAATTGCATGATCTTTTGTTGAAGAATGCAAATTGTTGAATTATGATAATGATCAACTTTGATGTATCTTTCTTCTTCTTCTTGTTCAAAAAATATTTGGTTTTTGTTTGTTTTTTTTTTTTTTTTTTCTTGGTCTCTGGTTTATTGTTGTTATTTTAAGTTTAATTTATTTTTTCCCATTACAATTTTGACTTTTGAGTGATGTTTTAAATTCAAATTTTCTAATTATAGATGCTATGGTTAGGCAAAAGTTTCTCCACACCATTGCTTCCAAAGGACAGCAAGCCCCTCTAAATGTTTCACATTCGCAATGTTAAACACTTAAACCAGGTCAACTTTCCCAAATTTTCTGATGATGCATGTTAAATCAAGTCAAACTGAAAAAAAAACACTAGGGAAAAACCGGTGTTATAAAAAGCGTTAGCCGCTAGTCGGGCGGTAGACTGGGACCTAGCGCCTAAGTGAGGTCTAATCGGAAGAATAATGTAGACGAACAAGGGGTCTAACGCCTACGCGGGGATTTTTAGAAAAGTAGGAAAAATTGAAAATTAACTTGGGTAAAATTAGATTTCTCCATGCTAGGCTGGGTGTCAGAGTGAAACCAAACCATGTGAATCCTTCCATGTTTCACAGACAAAGCCACCCAAAATTTGGTGTCACACTCTGTGTGTGTGTGTGGAGTCATTGCCTGTATTACCATTGTAACAGAAATTTTAAAAAGTACAAAAGATGGATTCTGCATTATTTCTCAAATCTTTTTCTGCCATTACTGACAGCCAAACTCTAAAGTTTGGGTGGAAAAAAAATAAAAGAAACAGAAAAAGCAAACAGAAACAGAGGAAATTTCTAATTTTGAAAGATGCTCAACAGAAACCTAATAATTCAATCTTTATATATGATTAAGTTCCTTATTGTTCATATTAGATATAAGGGATAATTACCATTAGAACCTTGAGGTATAGTTTAATTATAAAAAAATTATCTTTCAAAATTACAAAAACCCTCTTCACATATGTTTCTATTTCCAAAATTGCACTGATTGATGCCTGATGGTGTAAAATTTTAAAATAAATATAAATTAATCTCAATGTGATATTTGTAATTTTAAAATATAACTGTAGTTTTTAAGCGATAATTACAAAAACACCAATGAGGTTCAGGCTAATTACGGAAAAAACCCAAAGATTTTTAAAAATTGCAAAAAACCCCTTGAGGTTTGATCCGTCTTACATTTTCCTCCTTCATAAGAAAAAATATTTCAAAATCCCCCTGACATTTATAAAATTATTACAATTACCTTCCTAAATTTAGAACATAATCAAGCATTTAATTTTTTTTATTTTTTATTTTTTTATTTTTTATTTTTTATTTTGAAACATCTATAGGTTAGTAATTAACCCAAACCTCAGGGGTGTTTTTGTAATTATCCATTTTTTAAGACTAAGGGAGTATTTGCAATGACTAAAAAGAAGCACTTCTTAGTTTTTGCTGAAAAAAATCAATTTGTAGTGCTGAAAATATCAATTTCTGCTTCCGATTCTGCTTTATTTAATTAGAATCTAAAAACAAAGAGATGGATGTTTTAGATTTATGTTTCTACTCCTAGTTTGATTTGTAAATAAATAAGCACTTTTCCAACTTTTTCACCAAATACTCTTAACTTTTGATTCTATTTTCAAACACTACCAACTTTTGATTTTCAACTACTTTTACTTCCACTTCAATAAATCACTTCTTATAGAACCAGAAGTTTTTGCAAACACTCCCTAAAATCGCAGAGGTAATTTTTGTTTTTAACCTATATAGTATTCTGCACAAGTACATCCCTGTTTAATTTACCCCCATAAAGTTACTACTGATAAAATTTGACAAGTTATTTTTAATGATCATCTTGATTTTTTTTTGGTCTTCCCACCAGATTTTACAACAATGCTTACTATGCCAAAGTTGGAGGAATTAGCACAGCAGAAATGAACCTCCTTGAAGTGGATTTCTTGTTTGGCTTAGGCTTCCAATTGAATGTTTCAACCACAACATTTCATCACTATTGCTCTTATCTCCAAAGGGAAATGCTCCTGGAATTTCCTCCTCTTACTGCACCCCCATCTGCTATAAATCTAGGCCGAACCGAAAACGTCCATTTTCGCGTTAACGAAGATGGATCATCCACTACTCATCAACACCAACTAGCAGTTTAGGTTAACTTGCAAATTTTGATCCATGATATGATCTTGCTTAGGCAAAAAAAGAAAGAAAGAAAATATTGATTTTTGTACTGATGGGAGATGGAGAGATCAGATGTAAGAAAATTGAGGGAAAAGAAATTGGTCATGACAATGTAGACTATTATCTAATTCTTATGTTGTAATCATTGATTTTTCTTCTCTTGTTCCATGTGTTGTCACATTTTTTGGCAATCAGTTTTGGATTTCTACCATGAATGTGTCATATATTGGTTCTCTGTTTGCGATGTTTATGCATTAAGAAACGTGTTCATGGTTGAATATTATCTCTTTTTTCCTCTTTTTACAAAGAGTCCGTCCGATTTTTGGCTTTTCATCCATAGCAAAAATATTTTTTAGTCATTTTTCAAAATTATGTTTTTTAGCCATTTTGGGTTCAAATATCTATTTTACCTTTTTTTTTCTTCATTTTTTAGACTGGTACATAACTCAATATCGAGTTACATCGCTTGATACCGAGTTATGTAACTCGATACCGATTACTCAGTGCCAACTTATGTAACTCGGTACTGACATTATTTTTTTTAAAAATGATCAAATACCTCACCTGAGAATACGTGAAGAGTATGACCGTCAATTTTTTGTCAAAATGGCTAAATAACATGTTTTTGAAAATACATGAATATTTTTATTTTCACAAAATAGAAATGGCCAATTTAACCTATTACCATTTTCACAAATCTTAAATTTATGGTAAACCGATGTTTAATGATATAATGAAATAAAATTAAATATATTCAGACCTCAGTTTTATGAAAAATACATTTGAGAAAATGTGTTTGGGTTCTGTCATTATAAGCAGGTTTCTCACAAAAATGGAACAAACAAAGTTTCATGGCCATTGGGTTTGTTCATATATATGTTCCGCACAGATACCAATACAACGTCCGTTGCCCGCTGTTAATACATTTTAGGAGAGTTGCTAATATATTTTTGGTAGACTACTAATACGTTTCTGGTGGAAAACTAATATTTTTAGGGGTGCTACCAAATATGTTTCAGGATGACTACTGATACTTTTTGGGAGAAGAATTAATATTTTTATGGGGAACTACTAATATTTTTTATGAGGAAACTATTACTTTTCAAGAGGAATACTAAAATACATTTAATCGGAAAAACATAATACTTTTAAATAAGACTACTAATACGTTTTAGTATGAATACTATTACTCTTGATGGAAGAAATAAATATTTTTCAAAAGAATTACTGAAAAACTGTTAAAACATATTACTAATACATTTCATCATTACTCTAATACTTATTTTAAACACTGCTAATACTTTTCGGGAGAAAAAATTAATTATATTTAGGAGAACTACTAAAGAACTCTACAGGGAACTACTAATTTTTTTTCAAAGAACTACTAATACTTTTTGTATGCACTGTTCCAGAATATTACAAACATGCTACCAGTGCATGGAATTATGAAAAAACCCGGTTCGGGTTGTATCTATCTAATAGAAAAGACCCGTTAAACAGTCTGACAGGAGTTTTGTGTTATATATTATTATTCTAACTTTTAATAAGGGATTCATTATCCCTTTTATTTTTGGTATTTCGATTCAATTTTTAGTAGATGCATGCTTATTCAAGTTAAGAAAGCATACAATCAACAAGTAAATAAAACTTTACCTTATTGTTAGGTTTGTATGTTTTATTTTTGGAAACTTTTTATATTTCGTACTATAATTACACATAGACAATCCACACTAAATCAAAACATAGCAACATTAGATTTACAAATACTTCGTCATAAATTATTCAATGGTTGGTCTATTTTTTAAATTGGCATAAATTGGATTGCAATCGATCAAATAAAACAAATTGTCCAAAAATAAATTAAAAATGTACCATAATAGTTATTTGTTCCAACAATTATAATTAATGATTAATATCTTCCAAAATTAATTTGGCTGGGAGCCTATAAGTGAGGGTATGATTTAGAATCATATATTCCCCAGAATTAATTCATTAACTACCAAAATTAACATTACATGCTGCAATTATATTTTACTATTCGGGAGGGTAATTTAGGCGAAAAACTTTGACATGCGTTTTATAAGTGACTTTCTTATTATATATATTATAGATTTTTTAATAAGATTAGGGTAGTTAAAATATAAGACCAAAGTCTTTGAAATTTAATTATAGAGGAGAACCTATGGTGTTTAATTCAAAGGTTTTTTTGTCCATCAATTTATATTTTTATTGGTGTAGATAAATGAGTAATTGAAGGTTTTATTAGTGGATGATGATATTTGATACAAAATTAGTAGTTAAAAAAAAAGTTAATGTGAATATTACCATTAAATTTGTTAAGGTTATATTACTCTATTAAAAGAAGTTGACTCTAAAAAATGAAACAAATTTATGATAAATTATGCTTAGAGTCCTACATCGCACTATCCTTTTTATATAAGGAAGCAAAATCCTATGTCAAAGTGAAATTAAATAAAAGTCCCAATTTTTTATTTTGGGAATTAAATAAAAGTCCCAATTGTGTTAGGAAAGTAAAAAGTTGCCTATCCTGTGAGAATTTGAATTGGAACAGGAATCTAAATCTAAGGAAATATTTTTTGTATAAATAGGGCTCTTGTGCCATACCCATACTCTGTATTCCACTATTTTCACAACAAAGTTGAGAGTGTTTGAGGAATTAGGAGAAACCCTTCAATGACATATTGGATGTGGAATTGCTCTCAGATTGCATTCTAATTTTAACAGTAAGTTCTTTTTCTCTTTCAATCCCCATTGTTCTTAGGGTTCTTCAATTGCAAAAGTTTTCAAGATAGATGATAACTAGAGATTTCCTTGTTATTTTTTTACGAATAGACGCGAGTTTTTTCGTTCGAGTGTGGGTTAATCGTGTATTCAACTATTGCCTTATTTGCTTCAGTACATTGTCTTCCTAAATTTTTTGTTTTTATTTGTCACCCACATTGGCGATAGAAGAATATGAGAATCTAATCGGTTTTTTCGTTGTATTTAATGTTGGTCAATCTTCTGTTAAATATGCATATATTTAGGGTATCTTTGTTTGATTTTAAAGAGTTCATTAAAATCTAGTTAACAAAATATTTTTACAGCTATTTTGAGTAAAACATTGAATGTCATACAGTGATATAGAATTCCTTTTCCATAAATTAAAGATCTAAAAGGCAATTGCTTGGTAGCTTAGGGTTAGACGTTTGTAAAATTCAGACATGTGTTTGGGTTCGATTCCCACCTCTCTCCTCCCAGATTTGTACTAAAAAAACATAAAGATGGGTTCGATACTTAGATCCCCACCTCCCTCCCCTCCCAGATTTGTACTAAAAAAAACATAAAGATCTAAAAATAAGATTATCGTACATTTCTTTGTCATGGCCTAGGATTTTAGATAGTTGACAAAGAAGAAAACTAAGTGAGGCAACATGATGATGAGGAGAGAAAGTGAGAAATGCGGAGTTTGTAAAGATTGTAGAAAAAGTCGAAGAAAACGATGTAGACATACATTTTTTTTTGTGTTGATTTATTTTAATTTAGGGATGAAAATAAATTTGGATAAAACTCAAACACACCTCAAATGAGCCCTTGTTTGTGGGTTTTGAAATCCCTATTTGATGAGAATAGATATTCCTATGGGTATGTTTGTTTTTAGCTTCCTCCAATTACCCACTTCCCGCAATCACTTCCGCGAACACCAACCAACATATATCACACTTCCCGATGCATTTCTCTACAAATACACACATTTCCTAATACATCACGTCAAACCCTCTTCTCCCAATCTTCCCCAAAAACTTATTCCAATCACCCCAACCATTAAACAACCATATCCGATGGGAATGAGAATAGAGTTTGTATGGATTGTGGAAAAAGTCAAAAGAAAAAGATGTAGACATATATTTTGTTTTGTGTGTTGATTTGTTTTAATTAGGGATGAGAATAAATTTGGGTAAAACTTGAACCCACCTCAAATGAGCCCTTGTGAGTGGATTTGGAAATCCCTATCCTATGAGAAAATAGAGATTCCTATGGGAATGAGAAATCTCAAATTAAATTATACCAAGTATATGTTTGAGAATGGTGGAATTAAACATGTCAATCAATTCCACTCTATTCCTACATACAAATTATATTGGTGATGTGTTATATATAATTGTACAATAACACTTTTATTTATTCAAATTGTGGTTTCCATACACGAATCTTAATAACAAGAATTTTATTTTGATTTGCTTACGATGTTAATCTATTTATCCACATATTTTTCCGTGATAATTTCTACAAATAATTTTTCTTGATAATTTTGTAATAAAACGACTTTTTCTATCATAGAACAACAACCATAATCTAGGTTTTGCATCGAAGAAGATTCACGTGGAATTGAGAATTGTCGTCACGTAGTACTCTGTTATTGTGAAAGTTCCAAGTCTATTGAGAAGCCAACAATCTTGTTCTATTGTTCAAGGTATGTCATGAACCTCTATCTACATTTGGTTGTTTGGACAATCAACGCTATAGTAATGTTATGTATATTTTACTCCGGCTAGTGACACAAAAATTATTCCTACTCACTTTTAATCACAATGATGCTATCTTTCCTTTTTTTTTAAATATGATAGGTTGTCTCTTGACATGATATTTTATTTTATTTTTATAATTATTATAAGGTTAATTGCAATTTGTGTCCTATAGGATTGGGATAATTGCGATTCTATGTTGCTCGGACTCGGACACCGTGAACACGTTATGTATATTTTACATATCCCTACTCACTTTAATCACATGTGTCGAACTTTATAGTCTAAAATTTAGGATACGTGGACACGGCTAAAAAGATCCAAAACTTGGACACAAACATGGAGACATGGCCGACAAATTCAGTTTTTTTCAAATATATATTATAAATCATATTACACTCTTTAATACGATATTGATAAACAATATATGTTCGTTATAATTTGAACAAAATAACTAAATATGAAAAAGTGATGCAAAATAAAATAATCTTTCATATGCTTTATTGCTTAGTACATAATAATATGAAATTGGAGTGTCCGATTTTTTTTTGGAGGATCTGACATATGTCTAGTGTCCTGTCCTGTTGACACGGGTACGACACCTGAAATGAAGAGTCAGAGCATCATAGTTGCGATTTTAGTTCCATTATTTTAATATAGTTCCATAAGATGTTTTCTTACAATTTTGATCCCACTATTAGTTTTCTAACGGTGTTAAAAAGTTAGTTTTGTTAGATTGTGGAATTGGAGAAAAAAATTAGGACTGGGTCTAAAACCGCAATGGACCCTATTCTACGAGACCAAAAGTGCACTTGTTCCCCATTTTTTCCTTCGAAAATGAAACATTATAATAAAATCCCTAAATCAACTTCTCCACTTTGTTGTCATTTGATTTGTTTACATCAAATTATCATATGGCAAGAAATCTTGACGAATCGATAAGAAAATTCTACGATAAGTATATTTAGTTGAAGTTCCAACTTTGAATGATTTTTTTTTTAATTTTGATTATTGTGTTGTTTTATTAGTATAATATTGATTTTTATTTTTATTATCTTATAGTACATATAGAACATTTTATGTTTACAATGTGATTTTTAACTTGTTTTTATTTTAAGTTTGCTTGCGGTGTTGTGTTTGTTTTCTCTTTACAGTGACACGTTTTGTGAATTTATGTTATGCTTGATTTTTAGTAGTTTTCTAAAAAGTGTTAGACACTAGGCATGCGCACCTAAGCGAGGCCTGAGCGAAGTATAGATAGGAGTAGACAAGGTCTAATGATCAGAAGAAAAACGTAGACGGGCTAAAGCTCCTAGATGGGACCAGGCGGGGCTAGCCAACTAGACAATAGGTGGAGAATATAATATGGTCACTTACATGGGAATTGCAAAGTGGAAAGAACATGATCAAGAATATGGTCCCTTATGAGGGAATTACATAGTGGCAAGAATATGCTCCCTCTATAGCAAAAAGTGTAGGGTCCCTTTCCAAAAAATTAGTTCTAGAATATGGCCCCCCTATTGTTGGTCCACTTTTGAGTTTTGTGTTTCAGTGAGGGATAGATAAGGACTAAGGCTGATATTAAGTATTAACCGTGGCATTGAGTGTGAGGGAAATCACAATAAAGATCATAACTATAAATTAAAAAATGAGGAAGCTAGTAATGACACGGGCTCGCAAGAAGGTAAGCAAATTGTGAAAATCTCTTTGATGATCTAATTTTATTGAGACTATATATAGAGATTTGAAGTGGGCATGCACCACTATACAAAATACATTACATAGTCATGCAAATATTGTGAAAAATAGTTTTTTTCCATGTTATTTTAAAATAAAATCAATGATATATCAAATGCCATCAACATTTTCTTGACCAATTGAAAAAACAAAACCAAATATTCATTTACGCAAAATCTTCGGTCATTTTGAAAAACCCCTCAATCCATGTTTTACTCTATAACATCTATACTACATCAGGTATACGCACACTTAGTATGTTTTACTCAATCAATGATATATCAAATACCATTGACATTTTCTTAAACAACTTTGCAAAATATTCTCTCATATTGAAAAACCTCTCAATCCATGATTTATTTGATAACGTGCATACTACATCAAGTATATGTACACTTCGTGTGTGGAGCTACGTGTACCATTTTATAAAATATAGAACACTTAAATGATATATCCCTTATAGAATGTTTATTCATTTGCTTGAAATATTTACCTTTTTTTAGTATTTCTTCTTTGTAATTGTTTTAGTGGTTTCTTTGAGGGACTTGGCATGAATAAGAGGGTGTTTGGCTAAGTATTTTTAAGATCTTATAAGATGTTAGATCTTATTTTAAGAATAAGTCGTTGAAGTGTTTGGATAAAATAAGTTGATAGATCTTTTAAGATGTTAGTAATGGTAATTTTGTAATTAAAATAATCAAAATTAAAGGAGATTGTTGAAATAATATCTTACTTGAATTAAAGATGGGACTCCCCACCTTTTTTTAAAACAACTTGTAAGCTCCTAACATCTAATTTTGGGAGTGTATAAGATATTTTTAAAAACGTTCACGAAACAAATTTAAAGAGCTTATAAGCTCAGCCAAAAGATTTGTAATCCGGTGTCTCTTGGTATTTAGACTCCTTGTAACCTTTGCCAATTTGAGTGGTTAATTGTAGTCTTCCTAGTTTTGCGATTTCAACGGAGATTCTAGGAAGGTTCAGCCTTTTCATAATTTTTCTGGCTGTTTTCTATTATTTATTTTCTGGACGGATAACCTTTAACGTCTATTGTTCTCTAGTTGAGTACTATTAAGCTCATATTCTTGAATAGGAAAATATGAGAATGATTCTAAAATGGAACATCTTCTCTTTCTAATGCCTTGGCACTTGCACTTTTTGGTTGCTTAGAAAATACCTTTTGAACTTATTATGCAACGGTTTTTCCTCTAAAAAGTTGTAAAAACTACACAAATCAGGGGTTAAAGCTTCCCTAGTTTTCATGACCTAGTTGTTATGTTGCAGGTTCCCCCTCTACAAATATAGCCTTATTTTATGAATTCTCAAAACTGAATATAAACATAAATTATGGTAAAAAGAGTTATAAGATTCGGACATTTCAGTTTCAAGTCACTCCTATCAATCAAACTAATTCCTATTTTCTTTTCTTGTATTGCTTGTTTTCATTTTGTACATTTGCGAACATTCTTTGTTCTCATGTTATCAAGCATAACATTGTCTGTTGCATGCTTTATTTAATTTTCAATTCTTTAGTAAAACACTTGGTATGAACTGTGAAATTACTAATCGTTCTAGTATGTACTTGTCATCATTCCCGTTTGACCTTTAGTAATTTTGTTTCTAAATACTATAGGAAGGTCACGTCTTACTGATTATATTAGCAATGACCTTATTAGCCGATTCAAGTTCTACTCCAAAGAAGCCCTGGAAACGGTGTTTGCGTTCTAATTTCAAGCATCCAAAGTTGGACGCTGTTCGCAGATTTCCAGCAAACTGTGGTGCCCCACCTCCGACTGATATAATACGCCCCGAGTCAAATGCTGTGGCCAATTCGCCAATAGATTGCCCTGCCATTGCCTGTTGTAATTCTCCATCTAATATTAAGCGCCCAAAGGTGGATGTTGCTAGGAATTCTCCAGAGCACTGTGGTCCCTTTGCCTATGGGATTAATGGAGGAGAAAGTGAATTTCCTGTTGATGGGAAAAAAATATGCTGTGGCCATACCAGCTGTGCCATTGAGAAGTGTACCACTAATTAACAGTGAAAATTCAGTCCTATCAGATGCCAAAGACGGTGATGTTGGAAAAATAATGGCTAAAGAGAATGAGAATAAGCTCCGTTCACAAGAAGAGTCGTGGAGGCATGATTCAGAAAAACTGGCAGAAGTTATTGCTGAGGCCAAAAACTACATTAATGGTTTTGATGTTCGGTATTCTTCGTCTAAACAGGTTCTTGCTTCTGAAGACTATCAGCCACCCTCTTTGGAGTATGCTGTCTTGGATAAGCATAATTCCATTGGGGAACCAAAGCCGTTGAAACAAGAAAAAAGAGCGGGAGAGATTAATTTGGCTGAATCTGTTACGCAGCAGAATTTAGATGATAGCCGGTCGGAGAAAAGGATGAAAGTTGAGTATAGGGTCTCTAAGGTGGTTCAAGAGAAAAAAGCTTCTGGACTGGAAAGCAAGTGTGAAGGCAATGAAGAGGAAGTATGCGTTTTATCACCTGAAGAGTGGCGCACGTTGCCATTATGTGTCAGGCACAAGAGGAATTTAACTAATTGTGATTCTAATGCTACTGCCATGTATTCTGATATAAGTATTAAGACTGACGTTAACGGTAATAATGAGCCTAAATACGATGATGACCGGAAAGACTTAATTAATCTGAGTATTGTGCAACATGAGCAACCTCGACGTAAGGTGATGGAGGCTCTAAAGCTATTTGATGACCATTATACAGAACTTGTGAAGAAAAGCAAAGCAGAGCCGAGAGGAGAAAGAAAAGGTACAAAATATCCTCATCTTGAAGCAGCGGAGCGTCTCAAGGACGCCGAATGTATATCTCCATTGAGAAGCATTTTGGCCATATACCGGGCGTTGAGATTGGTGATGAGTTCCGATTTAGGACTGAACTTGCACTCGTCGGCCTCCACCGCCAGCTCATTGCTGGTATAGATAATGTGGTTCTTGATGGGAAAAATACGCAAAGCGTTGTGGATTCAGGTCGTTATGAAAATGAGGCCAAAACGCTCGATGTTTTGATATACTCAGGTCAAGGTTGGATTAAAAAGAATGCAGACAATTCCGTTGATCAGAAACCCGAAAAGGGAAATCTTGCTTTGATGAATAGCATGGAAATGGGATATCCAGTTAGAGTCATCTTTAAAAGAAGTCTCGCGGCATCTAAAGTTTATACGAGTAATGAGCGCAATTTTGTGTATGTGTATGATGGATTGTACACGGTGAATAATTTTTGGCAAGAAAAAGATCGGATTGGTAAACTAGTGTTCAAGTTTGAATTACACCGAATGCCGGGCCAACCGAGACCTCATCAGACCGATGCCAAATCAAGAAAATCGGGAGAATGTGATGAGGTTTGCATGGTAGATGATTTGTCTCAAGGAAAAGAGAAAATGCCGATACGTGCAATGAACGGTGTGGATGATGCTAGGCCTCCATCGTTCACTTACATCACTGACATCGTTTATCCACATTGGTATCAACAAATCGATCCCATTGGTTGTAATTGCAAAAATGGTTGCTCGGATTCTCGAAAATGTCCTTGTGTATTAAAGAACGGAGACGAGATCCCATTCAACGAAAATGGAGCCATTATCAAAGCGAAGCCTAAAGGCCGAGTTCACGAGTGTGGCCCTTTGTGTAAATGCCCTCCGACTTGTATGAATAGAGTCACCCAACACGGTCCGAAATACCAATTGGAGATTTTTAAGACCGAATTAAGGGGTTGGGGTGTACGATCGCGAGATTATATTTCGTCCGGAAGTTTCGTATGTGAATACGTCGGAGAATTTTTACAAGAAAATGAAGCCGAGCTAAGAATTGGCGACGATGAGTATCTTTTCGATATTTGCAAAGAAAGATTTGCTATTGATGCTGCAATATGTGGGAATATTGGGAGATTCATTAACCATAGTTGCTCTCCTAATATGTATGCCCAAGAGGTTCTTTATGACCATGATGACAAGAGAATGCCACACATTATGTTTTTTGCAACCAAGGATATCCCTCCTTTAAAGGAACTTTTTTATGATTATAATTATAAGTTGGGCCAAGTTTGTGATGCCAATGGAAATATTGTGACCAAGGAATGCCATTGTGGTTCTAGCAAATGCTCTGGGAGGATGTACTAGCAATCATTTTCCAGGTTAGTGTTAATCATTCTGCAATTGGGATTTAGGTTCATTATTGTTGGTGTTGGTTTGATTGTTTTGTGGGAAATACATATCATGGGTAAATGTCTTTTGAGGGAGGGATTGGAGAATCTGTTGAGAATGAAAATTGTGATTTTATGTAATGACATGTGTGAATGATCTTACTTTTTTTTTTGGGAAAAAATTTAGATGTATTTTCATCTTGAATATTGTATGCCTAGTGTTGTCGCTCAGATCTTGATAATATTTTTCGATTTTCTTAACTAATGTTAAAATATCTATTGAATATTAATATATATGTTATATATTGTTAATTTTTTTAATGATTGAGATATTTATTCATGAAGAACGCTACTAGTGTGCATGAAAACTATAGAATAAAATTCAATCAAGATAGTGAAATACCATCCCCTCTTTTCTCTCAAACTCTCTCTTTCTTTTGATTCTCTTTCTTGCCATTCATCATTAATGGGGATTTTTGTTCATATTTGGCATGAAATAATCCCTCTGCATTTTTTTTTATTAATTTAATAATAAGTGACTTTCCCATATAGATCTAGGTTATTTGTTGTTTTCTTATTTGTGATTTCACCGTCTTGGTGTCGTATTTTTTCTTGTGCAGATGATTCAGACGAGCAAATTTGTGATCCGATAGAGACAACAAATCAGATTGTGGTCTTCAGCATGTTGCAGTCTAAATTATTGGTATTCTAGACACTATAGAATTTTCAAAATTGTAGGCTTTAAGCCAATTTTTGCTATTCATTTAACAGATTTGTTTATGTTTCTATCAATGTATTGCTAGTTTGAATTAATGAATTTTTTTTATTGTCAAGAAAAAAAATCTCACAAATTAGGACCACAATCGAATCGAGCCAAACTGAACTTTTGAGAGTTTGAGCTTGACTCGTTTATTATCGAGTCAAGCTCGAGCTTAATTTATCGAATATTTTGATGATTCATGAGTTTTTTCAAGTTTAATCGAGTCTAAATGAGTTTTAGTAATATTAATTATAAATTAAATTATTCTTCAATTTATTACATAAATAAAATTATATATTTTTCTAAAACACATAATATATCTATTGAAATATATAATTATTCAAACAAATAGTTTTATTTAAATATTTCTATATTTATCATAAGTAAACATATAAAAAATAAATACTGTGAGTTTGGTTCATTTGCAATGCGGCCGTCTGACTACCTCATACCATTGATCAACCACAACTCCTTATTTTCTAACTATTTTGGCACTTCATGGATCATGGATTTGAGTTTAGGGATCAATTTACAACATAGTGGTGGCCACGGTTTAAGACTCGTCGGGCTACAGGTCGGACCCGATGGGTCTATGGTCGGGAACATCCCAATTAGGGGTAGCCAAATGGAATCAAAACCGGGTTTCAAATTAGAATCGGAATCGTGGTCAACGGTTCCAAAAACCGGAACCGGAACCAGGTAGGCCGGTTCCGGTTCATTGGTCTCAAAAATCGTGGAACCGACGGTTAAAACCACTGGTTTCAAGGTTAAAACTAACGAGTTTTATATTTTTTTGGTAAAAATATGCTAGAAGAAATGGTAAACGTTTATTATAATGTTTTATATTCGTAACTACATGAGACACATTTAAACCAAATGTTGTAAGTGAACTATGTGAATTTTGATTCTTCTATATTCTAATAATATAAATAGACAGTTTAATATTATTATTATTATTATTATTATTATTATTATTATTATTATTATTAATGTTAAGTGCAGAACTTAATTGAATATTAAGGCCAAGTCTTTTTTTTTGCTTTCCCCTTTTTTTGTAACTGAAATTGGTAAACTATTTTAAAAAAATCAAAAATTATCAAAAGATAAACAAACGGTTCCGGTTAAAAACTGGAGGAATCGGGTTCCAAATCGACCGAATCGAGCCAACGATTAACCAGTTCCCGAGTTCCTCCAAAATGAGGAACCGGAATCGGTGGTTCCAGAACTGTGTCACCCCTAATCCCCACTCTGTCTCAGGTCTGCTTAGGTGTTTCTTTTTATTTTTTGGTTTCATAAATGATTTTTTAGTTAACTTTATTTTAAAAAAAAGGTTTAACAATATATGTTAACTATCTACTTTTTATTCATTGTTATTATGTATCAATGTAGAATTATATATGTTAATTATTTATTACTTTTTTAAGAAAAAATATTATGTATCTAGACTAGATTGTTAATATGTATCAATATATAATTACAAATATAATTCTTTATTAACTTTCTCGATTATTATATATTGATTATTATGTATCTAGATGGCTCATTTTCCGTACAAATTTCTCATTGAAACATGCAATTATATGTGAAAATATTTAAATAATTCGCTATTCACTCATTCTCTGATTATCCATTTATAATTTAACACAAAAACATCACATCAATTATTATCATTACATAAATATATCACAAATATACTATTAGTCTTCTTATTTTTCAAATCATCAATCACGTTTAATTACTATTATACTAAAATAACAATCACCTCAATTATCATCATCACATGTTATTCTTATATATAATCACACTCTCAAAAATCATTTTCATTTTCGAAAATAATTTTTTGACACTATTATCATCAAAAATAGAAAAGAAAAAAACGAAAGGTCAAACAATCACTTCCTGACTCGCTCAGAATAAACCACAACAGAGATAGATATACATTATATGTAACCATAACAGTAAATTAAGGAGTCTAAAGATTTTAATAAGATAAATACAAACTCAAACTATCAACAACCAGGATCTAACAACAGTATGAAACTGATATCAATTTCAGTATCATTTCAGTATCATTTTATGGATCCTTAGCCATAGCACCGAATTGGATCATTGCAACCTTTCTCAGTTGATTGCCTGAAACCAAATCGACCGCCTTTTGCAAGGTACTGCTGGTGATACTCTTCGGCTCGGTAGAATTTCTTTGCAGGCAGTATCTCGGTAACGATCTTCCTGTTCAAAAGCTTTTGTTGCCTGTCCTTGGACTCCAGTGCTGCTTTCTCTTGTTCAGGCGTGTAGAAGTAAATTCCAGATCTGTATTGAGTTCCTACATCATTTCCCTGCATTAACGCACCGAAAATTAGAATGAACCTTTTAAAACAAACATGATAAAATTAAGATAGATGATATTTGCTTTATAAGTACTATTAACTTTTGACCACTTGGACATAACTAGCACAACCCTAATCACAAATCAAAAGTTGCAATTGCAGGTTCGTAATGGAGATTGCTTCGGCAAGCATATGCATATAAGATCCTAAAAGATGTTTAGGAGCTTATAAGCTGCTTTTAGAAAGTATAGAGATCCCAACCTTTTTTCCTTCTTGAAAATACCTTATTTTAAGATCCTTTAATTTTGACGATTTTAATTATAATAACTGTCATTACTAACATCTTAAAAGTTCCATCATCTTATTGTATCCAAACATTTCTAACATCTTATAAGTTCTAAAACATCTTATAACACGTAGAAGCTTATAAGATAAGCTTAGCCAAACACCGTCTAAATAAATGCTTAGTTGCATCTTAGGAAGAGATTGAAATAGACTTTGGATAAGTATGGAGAGATTTCGGACAAAATGATTATATAGAGATGAGATGTATAAATTCATCAATAATAACGGGGCACCCAACATGTCCATAAATGTGAATATGGCACAACCAACTTGCTATACCTGCTGAATGTTTTTGCTAATGGTTAGGAACAGTGTTTGAAAAAGCAAAAAGCAGGCAGGGTGGTTGAACTAGTTTTAGCAAGGAACCATAGAGATATCCAGTCAGATCATAAGAAAACTACGTGCTTGCACATCAAGATTCTTACACATGATAGCAAATGATTAGAACAAGACAACTTGAACTACGAAACAACTCTGACTCCATGATGTCTAACCAGAAAACCATCCTGATGAATGTTTCCGAACATTGTGTTTAATGTGTGTGGGTGAGTGTCCATATTTTTGAATCTTCAGTAGCTTGATTAACTAAAGAAAAAAAAAGGAACAGAAGTGACATTTTAAACACCTCTACATTCAATGCAAATTCCTCCCATACTTAGATTCAACATGTTTGGCATAATACTCAACAGTTCAATTCTGACTTTGAGTAATCTCATCATATTATTCTTAAAGTAAAGTCCTATTATTATGTCTATAAGTCATAATAAGAAAATATAATATCATGGTTACTAGACGAGTAAGTAATACTACTCTAAAAAATTGAGTTAGACAGTTCGTACAACAAAGTTACTAAGGGAGTGTTTGCAAACTCTAAAAAAAGTGATTATCAGCTTCTATCTGGAAAAACAGTGAGATTCATTTTTTTTTTTTTTTTATTATTTTAGAGTTTGCAAACACTCTGTCACTCCCTAAATCCATCAAAAACCAAATCAATAAAACCATCAACTTGTTCCACCAAATTTCAACCCATAAACAGCACAACTTAAAAGATCTCACCCTTATACCCACACTTACAATGGCATGCTCATACCGAATAATCCTACAAGGTCCAATAAATCAAAACTCAGAAATTAAAAGCAGAAAAGGGAAAACCCCACCTGGCGATTGAGAGTGGTGGGATCATGTCTCGCCCAGAAAACATCCAGCAGAGTATCGAAGCTGCACTCTTTCGGGTCATACTGTACCCGAACCACCTCCGAATGGTTCGTGGTACCCGAGCAGATATCCTCGTAGGTGGGATTATGCAAATACCCCTGAGTGTACCCGACTTCAGTCTTCGTGACACCTGGCACCCTCTGGTAGGCCAATTCGACTCCCCAGAAACAACCCGCCCCGAATTGGGCGAACTGCTGACCCGGGGCGGGCATATCGTCGTCGGGTCCCTGGGCAATTGACGCGGAAGAGGCGTCCACCGGAGAATCGGTGGCGGAGCGGACACCGAAGCCCAGCTTGTTGAGCCAGCTCATTCTGAGTGTGAAGGGTTTAAAGGTGAGGGTATGGGGGGAATTAGAGGGTTTGAGGAAGGGCTGTTTGGGTATAGAGAAAGGGTGTTTGAAGAGGGAGGAGATGGAAGGTGTGGCAATGGTGGTTGCGGTGCTTTTGAGGAGCATTTTTTAGAGAGAGAGATTACGTGTTGGGGTTAGTTATGTGAGGGTGTGTGGGTCTGTGTGAAAATTGAAACTGAGTATTTTTTGTATTTTCGAAATTTCTGGTTCTTTTTATGGATTTTTTTATCAGCTAAACTGATGTCAATGGACCAATGGCGTTTTTGCTATATTATAAAATCAATTTATTTTGTTTTCTCATGGATTCACTAATACAATTATGTTTTTTTTAGCTTATATGAAAGCTCTTGGATATGAATCAAACTTGGCCGAGTTTTTTATTTCTTCCCTTTTCCTTTCTATTTTTTTTTGAGAAGACCTTTTCCTTTCTATTTAATTATGTTATTCATTCTTTTTTTCATACAAATATCTAACGACAAGCAAATTAGATTCTGATTTCCGAATACACTTTTATATTTTACTTTGTATTCCATCAGTCTAATGATGACATGTATCCCATGAAATGAAATATCAAATGACATGAATTTAGTTAAAAACATGATGACATGTATTCCAAAGAATAAAATATCAACAACATAAATTTAATTAAAAACATACATATTAAGGTTAGAGCTTTTAAAACCGGTCTAGTGATAAGGCCAAATTGGAATGCAATTTCATGCGCCCAAAACGAATTGGGTCTATTTGGCCCTAAACTCCGACCAACTTAACTTGTCAAGAGAGCTGAGACCAAGAAAGCTAAAAATTTATGATGGAAATTGCAAAAAACCATGTTATTTCGCAGTTGACTGCCCTTATCCATGTCTATGAGTCAACAAATATAGAAACGAGGATAGGAAAGTCTTCAGAGATAAGAGAACCCTAATCCTAATTGGTGAATGATACACATGTAAGAGTCATCCAAAAGGAAGGTTTCGGCCCTAATATAACATGGTATATTATACACACGGATTTCTAAATCGTTGTCTATTAGCGGACTTTTTTTGATAAAGTGACGACAAAAGTGTTGTCGCAAATACATTGTTAATTTTAAGCAAATCTTTAGCGATAAAAATATTGTTATTTGCGCGGGACCTTAAAATTGATTAAAGAATTCATTTACGATGAAAAAAATTATTTGGGGAAAAAATAATATTTTTTGGTATTTTTTTGCGATTTAAATAGTATTTTTCATGAATTAAATGGTAATTTTGTGTATTTAATATATGGGATATGGGCCAGCATCTGCCCGACCCGGCCATTAAACACCTCTAATTAAGGTACGTACGTGGACTTTGCCCACACCAGTCAGTTATTTCCCAGGTACCATAATAACTCTCACTTGTTCGAACTAATTCTCCTCCACAATATATTTTACTTAAGCCCAATTAGAAAGCCCAACCACTCAATTATGATTTATGCGCTGAAGCTATCAGCTGGTAGGTGCTACGTGTCAACATCTGTGATGCAAAAGCATATCAAAGTGAAGTTTCATGTTTATTCTTTTGCAGGTTTCATGCCTTTATACGAGCGTAGGATTCCTATTGGGAGCATTCTAGAAATTATCGTCATTTTCTTTTTATTAGTAAGGATATTATAGTCTTCCTGTATTTTACTTGTAACCTTAGTTATTTATTTCTCATTTTTTCATTATATGCATTCAGGGGCGTAATCAGCACGACTAGTTACCCCTAGTCTAAATTTTTTCCCCCTAGCTCAACTATTTTTTATTTTAAAAAAACACATATAAATTCTTTTTTTCATTTTTTTTCACAGAAAAAACGGGACAAAAAAATATTTGGGGTGCGCGGGGGCCGGGAAGGCCCCCCTAGCTACGCCCCTGTATGCAATACAATAATTTTGATCTTCAAATCCAAGGCCTTAACAAGTTTGTTTTCATCCTCTCTTTTATAAAGTGCACACTGTAATTTCAAAAATCCGAACTAACAAAATCCACAAAAATCTCCAAAATTTTCTCTTTCCCCACACCACTTATCATAAGATGATAGAACTAATAATACAGCATAAACATAGGGTGCACACAACCATAAAAAATACATATCAAGTTCACATAACGTGGAACAAGATAGCCAACGACCCGAAAAACGCCAGGACCATAATATCCATTCTGATCATGTTGTGAAAAGCCGAACTCGAAGGATTATTGGACTTGGAAGATCCTGGAGGAAGATTGCCCCCTGGCTGCGCCTCAGGCGCCCCAATTGGCGACGAAACCCGCTCTCCGAGCACGTTGGCATGAAGTTTCATCCCGCCGAGACAATGCAACCTGTTACCACAAATAAAGTACCTGTCCCCTGGCTCCGTCAGGGCAAACGATGTGTTCCCATTACTACTCGTTTGTAGTACGTTGGTCGTGTTGCACCCCTCGTAGTTTTTCTTAGTCACCTCGCTAACAGAATGGTATTGCGAATATTGGAACACTGCAATAAAAAACAAAAGAAAAGAAAGCTAAACCGCGCATTCGATCATTTTGTTATAACATTAGCTTAACCTGTTAGAGAAGTGAGATAAGAAAACGTTATATGATGTTCGATATTGACTTACATAAGGTATCACCGACGGCAAATGTCTTGTCCCTTGCCCAAGAATCGATGTCAGTGCTGATGTCCCAGCCGGAGTTGTCGCCCACGGTGTAGACCGTTGCGAACATGTTAAGGCATAGAGTAAGAGTAAAATTGTGGGAACTAAAGCAGCTTTGCCATTTTTGAAGATGGCAGGAAAGATTGGGGCTGGTGGTTTTTATATAGGATTTTAAAGCTGGTGGATTTTCTCTTCTTTCTTTTGATTTGTTTGCAGAGATATTGCCCCTGATTAGATTACCTAACATGTTGAAAGATCAAGTTACAGTTTAGAAAATGAGAAATGGTGCTTTATTGTTGTGAGGGTTGGGTATTTGGATTTTCTAGGGGAACTTTTAGGAATAAAATTTGCTACAATAGGACTGTTTTGCAAAAAAATGTGTTTTTAGAACTAGTTATTTAGTGCAATAGAAGTAAAAGTAGTTGAGAATTAGAAGTTGGTAATGTGTGCAAATATAATCGAGAAGTTGGAAAGTGTTTGGTGAGAAAAGGTCAAACTGAAGCGGAATCGAAATCTAAATTATCTATCACCCTACTTTTAGATTCTGATTAAATGAAGCGAAATCAGACGGCAAACAGTAAAAAGTAATTTTTTAAGCTAAAAACTAAGAAATATTTTTTGAATGATGGCAAACACTCGCAATATATTCTACCCAATTATCAATATACAGAGCAAGAAAGTCTGAAAATATGCTGCCTTCTTAGGATGGCCCAAGATGAGTTTGTTGGCAAGTTGGCAAGGAGTTGAACGCCTCCCATAACAAACATTTCCTTTTTGACTTAATTCAGTCACAAGAAGTCTCTGTCAACAGTGACCCAAATTTTCGATGCATTATGATTTATGCAACATGATAATTTTGGAATTTGAACATTTTATTTCTGGAAGTTGGAATTTTAAAAAACCTTCACACGGATATTTTTGGAATTTGAACACTTTTTTTACACTAAGTTGGACTAAAACTACCAGACCCAATGCAATCAAATCTAAGTCAAGTGAAGGACATACAGGTCCCTATCTCCATTCGTTTTATTAACAATGGCAAATTTGAAACAACCATATCAACGAACTCAGGTACCTGTGAGAAAATCAATTATAAACGAAAACTAGTATACCGGTACGCACACATGATGGAGGCATGTTTTTGAGATCAAAATGTATGAAAACATGGGAAAATTGCCATCATCAATCATTAGAAACATGATAAAATAATCAGTTCAATGACTTCCCACTAGTCAATTTCGCAACAAGAGAAGAAATTAGGAAGTATTAGTTCTATAGTCACATCAGAATACAACAGACTGAAGGGGCTATATGGCCAGTCTAATTCAAACAACCATGACCAATTTGAGCACTCGAAAATGATAACCAAAAGAAAGGAACTCTTGAAGCAGAGATAACAATATCTTCCTGTAGAGCCACAGATCTTCATATGGGTTTGATCTTGAAGTGTAGTGAGATTAGAGAGAAGACAAAACATTTTAGATCCTGCAACAATAAAATACAAGTAAACATCATTTATTAATTCTGCAATCTAGTGGAATAAGTAAAAGCATAAATCCTGGAATCCGAGACAACGGCACAGGAAAAAAATAAAAACAACAGCTATTTTTAACAGAATTGACTAGTCTATATTAGAAGAGCAATTTTTCATTGGAGTTATTATATTGTTACCTCAGGAAATAATATAACGGTAAATAGGAAATTACATATATAAGAAATACAACAAAGGCGAAGAAATGCATCAGTCCTATATTAACTGACTACAAAGTGTAGTGCACAGAAAATCTTCATCCAAGAATTTTGTTAAAACATTCATAATCTCATATGGCAATGAATCTCCTAACCACACCGAAGTGCATGCAGCATTGGTCAAGTTGAAGTCTATGATCACCCCCCTCTGCTTACATCATCTTTATACTGTAACTGATGAAAATATATTAAGGTTCCAATAATTCCTGCAGACTACTAATATAGAGAGGTCAAAATTAGAAATATTTTATTTATGGGGAAGGGGTAGCTGTGAAGAATTCCCAGGGCTTCCCTTATTGTATAACCTACGAATCTAGAAATGAATGAATTAAATTTCTATTCCACAAGGAAGCAGAGTTACCAATGATTTATTTGTCTCCATCAGCTGTAGGAAGCCAATTCTGATACTGTGTAAGTTTTTCCATATCAGACCATGTCTGAGATTAAGTTCTCACTTTCCAAGTGCAAACCATATCCAATTTCATTAATGATAAATATAAAGAAGAGAATATGCAATATTGACCCACTGGATGCCAGATAGAGTCCAACATGTGAGCCAGAAACAAAAGAAGTAAGTTGTCTGAACAACTTTCTCAATCATAATTCATAGTTTTGACGAACAAAATTTCAAGTTGAAAGAAATTGCAAAAAACCCAAAAAGCCCATGATCCATTAATCTTTATAAGCCTTGCCAGTTAGAGGCATATGATTGGCTAAAGGCAAATGCTTATGTAAAAGTAGTCAAATAGCATAAGCCCCAATAGATCTCTTCCTTATTAATTGTTATCTTGACTTTATAGTTAACAAAAATCAATCCCAAAGTTATGCTCCGCCCGATTTTAATTCAAAAACAAATTGGTTTTCTTCTCACTATATTGCATATATAAATTACACAAAAGCCTCTAATTAGTACATGCCTCCAGAAGCATCAGCTTTTAGTATTCCTAGCAGACGTAATAGTTCTAAAAAGCATCATCACGGTATCTTAGCACAAAAAGTTCACTAGAGTATTTATCAAAACTTTTCCAAATGATAAGAGACCGTCCAGGTGAACTAACACGATCTTGCATGCTCACCTTTTTCTCCAAAAGAACAGGAAAAGAACCTAAGAATTCAATCATTCATGCTACTTGCTATCTCTATCCTACAAACTTCAGAAAATGAAAATTGAAAAATAAATTTACAAATAATTTTTTACTCTGAAAGCCACCTGTACAACAAAATAAGTGCCTGAAGTGAATTAGCCAAGCAAACAACTTGTGAACGTCTCCTTCTTTCGTGCTTGTCCAGGAATACGTGTATAATGCAAAACTATTAGTCCATCATTTTATATACCTATTCCTTTTTGAAGCCACCACATTAATCTGAAAGCTTCTTCTGCTTTCTAAAACAAACACATCCATACAAGTCAATCAAAAACAAGCCTCAAACACCTGACACTTCCGTCTCCTTCGCAATGAGCATCATACTAAATGTGAGAAGTTAGTGATTTTAAAGATTTTCCATATGTTATCTTCCTGGAAAGCACTCTCAAGCAAGTTGAGGCTCAAACAACAGTAGGTTGTTTGCATGAATGAACGCACGTATATAACCACACTCCCACAAGTTTCTTCTTAACCCTTTTCCTTGGAGAGTAAACAATTTTGCCCACCTCAATGCATCACTCAATTCATACCAGTTGGAACAAGTGTCAATTTTATACATCATCTCAGAAAACCACACTAATACATGCCTGAAGTGCGAAAAAATGAAATTCAACATCCATCTCACTCCCGACCACAACATAACTCCTACAGAATGCACCATAATTCACGTTGTAATAAAAATGAAACAAAGAAAATGCACAAAAATCATACCTGAACCAGATAATAAAAGATTCGTAAACCCTCAGGATCTTTACTAGTCTGAACGTCCATAAGAGAACCAATCTTCGAAGTCGTGAAAGAAATATGCTCATTCCCCATCACAATCTCCAGCTCCTGCCTCCCCACACGGTCCGGCTCCGGCCAATTGTTATCATCTTCCTTCATTATCTGCAACAAAAACACCTAATAAATGCCCCCATTCAAAACCCTAACCACTAGAAAAATGAGGACAATCAAAATCTGTTGTTGCCTCGGAATCGGAGACGATGCGGCGGCACTCCTTGAGGACGGCCGGGGTGAGGAACACCTCTTTGCGAATCATAGTGTCGTTCTTGTAGTTAGAGTTGTTGGCGTATCGGAGCTTGCCGTCGGGTCGGAACTCAAATTCCAAGAATTCGTGCCCGAATTTTCCCTTGTGCCCTACGTAGTACCGCAGGTAGAACTCACCATTGTCCTCTGCATCAGCCATTGTTGGTGTTTCAAGGTTTCGACTTTTCTGCTGTGTGCTGGAAAATAAATTTAAATAACACAAAAGGGAGGCTTCTGGAGTATAAATTTACTACCGCTATGCCTATGTAAACAAATTTTTTTCCCTTCTTTTGTGGATGGGCTCTTTTTCAAAATGGGCTTTGGGTCGTAAGTTACGCTAGTCCAAAATCATCAGTTGTACCAGCCCAATTAATTTTGCTGTCTTATTTTATTTTCCACCAATCTTTTTCGTTTTTTATACTTGTCCAAGAGAAATTAGTTCATCCTCACGTTTTTAATTTCATTTTTGTTTGAAAATGAAAATGGGGAAATTGCCTTACTTCAATTTAAAAATGGTATAACATGTTTTTTTTTTGAGGAAAAAATGGTATAACATGTTATTAGTTTATTAGTATCTGATTTTTTTTTATCACCTTCTTTAATTGTGAATTGTAGAATTCACCATACCAAAACTATGAGGATTTGGATTCTTTTTAATTTAATTCAGTTGTTAAATGTCGATATTTTACGAACATAATGTTTCCTTTTATGTTTTTTTTTATTATTTTTTTTGGAAGCTCCTTCTATGTTTTGTGCATGTGATGTGACTTAAATTAATTTAGAGCATATGATAGAGCCAAAAGGAATTAATTACTAAAAAAGAAAGGGTGTCTGATTGTAAAATCTTTTTTAAGTGATTCTCAAGTCTTTTTTTAGCTTTTTATGTGTTATTTAAATCCCAAATTTTAATTTGGATTCAGATGTAGCCATGTAGTTAAATGGTGTGTTATCCACATATGAATCACATCATTCTCCCCTCTCAGCACATCCCATTTCCAATTATCCCCCGAAAAAACCCCAACTTTTAATTTGATTTTTGTATTCATTTAAAGATCTAAAAAGTAGAAAGAGAGAATTTTTTTTTACCCAGACAGTCTAACTTCAATTTTATTAATCTTTACTCACACTATCAACTTTCGATTTTTTAAACTATAATAAATAAAATAATTAAATAGTAGATGTTATATCAAATGTATAATTACTAACTATTTTAAATAGTTAGTGCACTACAACTATGCAAATAGCATCTCAAAAATTGGACATGATCCCATGTTCTAGAAGGGTGCTCCATCTTCTATTCTACTGCATGGATAATTAACACGTGTATAAAAATTATCATATTAATTTTGAAGCAAAAAAATCAAGCTTAAATTGAAGGTTTCTAATATGGTAGTTTTTTGTACACATGTCAATCGTTAATGCGATGAAATAGGAAATGGAACTATGGTCAGTGCGATGGTAGTTTTTATACGTACGTCAATCATTAGTGCGTTGAAAAACCCTTTTAGAAGTGCGTTAAAATACCTTTTTGAAACAGAAAATCTCTCGTCCGCTAAAAGGCTACAAACACCCTACGTGGCCCTTCGTCCACAATCTGCCAATTGTATATGTAATGCATGCAATTTGTTTAAAACGGGAAAAATTAATAAACCCTCCATACTATACGCGATTTTCTACATTGCCCCCTAAACTAATTTTTTTCTACTTAACCCCTGAACTACATGAAATTTTCTACGGACCCATCTCTCCTCCCCATCGGCGGAATATTCCGGCCAGATTCGCCGACGGGTGGAAGAGATGGGACTATAGAAATTTTTCGTGTAGTTCAGGAGGTTAAGTAGAAAAAAAATAGTTTAGGGGGTAATGTGAGGGGGTATATTAAAATTTCCTCTGGTAGTTAAATCAACTTTATAATTTCATTTAATTCTTCCTCAATTTTAGATTTACTAGCTTACCAGGTTCGACGTTTCCCCGTATACACATCAAATTAAAATTATGTGTGCTCATAAATATGTATGTATGTTTATATTAGGGATGACCCTACCCGCCGCGGGACACGGGCGAGTCAGGTCGACCCTCCTACCCCACGTTAAATAAATTCAAATAGAAAAAATGAATAATTTTTTTTTATTTTTTAATATACTTATAAATATTCTTTACAATATTTATTAAATATATTACAAAAACATAGGCGGGCGGGGCAGGGGGCAAGGCAGATACTCGCAGGTCGTATCGAAATTGTCATTCCTATTCTTGACCATTCTATTGCTTATGCATCGAATAAAAAAGTCATATAGTGTAGACACTACAACATAAATGACATTAGGTAACACTCAAAAAATGTTACCTAATGGCCATAAAATATTGCTATAGACAATAGGTAGCACTTTTATGGCGCTGCAGTTGCCCGTGCTACCTATAGTCAAAGGTATCACTTTTATTAGCTCTTAGTAACACTTTTTCTAAGTGTTACATTAAGTTTTCTATTGGTAACACTTTGAAGCAATATTTCTAAAGTGTTACATATGAATCTTATGTAACACTTTTTTGTAACACTTTTTTGTAACACTTTTTATATTTGTAACACTTTAAAAAAATACTTCTAAAATGTTACATATGAATCTTATGTAACACTTTTTTTGTAGCACTTCGTTTTTTGAATAAATGCAAAATATTATTAAAAAAGAAAATATAGTGTACTGCTTACAAGCCAATCAACTAGCTTTAAAAAAGGGGTCTCGTTAAAACCTATCAAAGTAAAACCCATTGGGAAAAACCTTTGATAGGAAAAAAAAGAGTACCTCGTAGTAAAAAAAACAAAATAACTTAAAATTTCAATCGAAATGATGGACATTTATTTCTGAGGATTTTCGAAGGACATTGGCATGTGTTTGGTTTGCGACGTGCTTGAGTATCCTCCCGATGGTCCGATATATTCTGTGGAATATCGGCCCGATCCTCCAAACCACAATTGCCGGAGGCGTTCATAGCCCCGACGAATCTCTTGAGTGAAGGGCAATCGGAGCATTTGAATCGCCTAACTTGGCCTTTAAAGCTTCCAATTTGTCTGTATCATCTTGATCATATCTGACCAACGTTTCCGAGCAGCAACGGCCATATCCTTGAACCTCTCGGAAGGATCATTGGAGCTAAGGACGTAATCATTAAAAGGAAGGCTATTTGAAACTATTTTCATTCCACATTGCAAATTACCCTGTCCATGTTCATCCAAATTTGTTGCATGCGGTTGATAAGGAACCCCGGCTCTATCTGTGTTGCTAGTATTATATTCTGGAGCCATAATCCGATTCTCATTATCAAATTTGTGCTCCAAATTCGTATTATCACATGCCACACCATCTGAATCAGCACCCAGAACATCGAAAGAATTCTTAATGTGAATACGTGAAGAAGAAGGTCCACCCTCCATAACACGACCTTGATGACCCGTATTTCCCATGCGTCATCAACGGCGCGCCTTTGTCCTGCTGCGCCGATCGAATAAACATTACGGACCCTAGAGCGACCCGTTGCATATAGAATTGGACGTGCGGCCGAAGTCCTTAAGCGTCCCTGGTCGGAGAGAGGCACGCGTTTCGGTGGTTGAGTTCCCTGCGGGAGTAATGTCTGACAAGAAACCGTCGAATGTCCCGTTATCCCGCATTTTGTCCCGTAATTTCTCATAAGAATCGACACAAATGAACACCGCCAACCCGTTCTACCATGATATGTTTCTCCAACGGTTTCGGCGGTCAATATCTACTAACACCGAATGAAATTCCCGGAGAGCCGTCCAAGCGATCGTTGATCAATCAGACGGATTTCCAATCGCACTTTGGCGATCCCAAGATCGTATTAGATCCCATGATCGAAATCAAGCTCGAAGATTCGGACCCAAATACTTGCCACCGACGTGTGTACCTTGTAGTTGATTGAAATCCGGGACCCATGGAGAGAGCCTAATAATTCCCGGATTAAGTGCCCAATTAATACGTGTTTGAGCTCGAGCTCTATCCTGCGCATTCAAGAACTTGACACAAAAGAATCCCTTACCCAGGGGGATTAGTTTCCAATCATTTTTAAATCTCCATAAATCTGATAGGCGTTTATGCAGAAGCATAGTCACCCATGGTTTGTTACCCTTGCTCAAAATCACCCTTCCAATCAAGGAATAAGAAAATTCGGCGAAGCGTTGTTGATAAACGTTTTCATCAATCGTAACATAATAATAATCTCCCTTTCTAACAGGTTTAGGGATAGAATGGGATTTACCAGCAACAACATGCGGAAATTGTGTAAAATTACCTTGGGCCTGCGTAGTTGAATTCATATCGTGGTGAGTACCTGAAACAATTTTAGCAAAAGAATGGCCAAAATTGGATTGAGCATTAGCATTATGAGCCGAATATCGAGGTTCGATTCATAAACTAATGTCTGTGGGGGAGAGATTCCAGCAATTTGGGACGATGAGGGCGAAGAAGTGGACACTGTGCATCATCGTAAAGCGGCAAAGACGGAGGTCATTTGGTTGCAATGCAATGGGGTGCGTGGAGGTCAAGGCGGAGCATCGGACTGACCGCGGAGGGGCTGGGTGCTTTCGGAGGGCTTAGCGGTGGGCATCATGTTATGCGGAGGGATGGGTCATACGCGTGGGGTAACGCAGCATGATGTGCAAAATGGGCATGTGTTGGTTGCATGGTGGAGAGGAAGATCGGCGGGCCGGGTTCGACGATGATGGCGTCGAGGTAAAATTCCGGTGGGATCAATCCTACGGTGACACGTGAAAGCGGCGTTGGAGGGTGATGGAGGCTTCGATTTGTATCGCACATGAGTTACGAAATTGGACGTTAGTCCATGGAAGAGTGGCTCCGCCATGGAGCCACCGGAAAAGAGGCCTTAACTCTCATGGACGGCCGTGAGGAAGAAGGAGAGAGAATTCTAGGGTTTCTAGAGAGAGAAATTCGGAATGTAAAGATTAGGAGTGACCTTTTGTAGTACTTCGTAGAAATACTATTTTTTTGCCACCAAGTAGATTCGAACCCACGACCTGTTATGTATGGAAGTGGCAATTTGCCACTAAGCTAAGTTAATTCTTATTACATCTTTTGCTTTGTTTTATATATACACATACACACAAACACACACACATATATATTATATGTATATATAATATATTTTATATAATAGAGATTATATTTTATAATATATGTATTAAATTATATTATACACTGTATGTATCAAGTTTTATATTGTATAGTATATAGTTTGAAAATCATATTATATTATATATTAAAGGACACAACAAATTTAAAATATAAAAAATATATAAAATAAATTTATCGACTAATAAATATTCAATCGGTAAAAATAAAAAATATATAAAAATATAAAATTAATTTACCGACAGATAAAAAAGTCCTAACAGTAAAAAAAATTAAATAATAAAGAAAATAACGAAATAATAATTACCGATGGAAAAAATTCTTAAGTAATTGCCGACAACATCAATTTTCATTGGTAATTTTTTTAGAAAAGTAAAAAAAAATAAAAAAAAAAGTTAATGATGAAATTGGTCTCTGTTAGTAAAAATTTAAAAAATAAATAAATAATAATAATAAAATATATACATGCGCATTTTTCGTCGGTATTAAGACGGAATTAATTGCCTTCGTAAAAAATAAAATAATAAAAGCAAAACTAAAATACTTTGTAAAAAGTAAACAAAAATTCGATTAAAAAAGAGTACATGATGTCTACAATTTTTAGGTTTGGTGACATCAATTAATTAAATAAATCTTTGACATGATTTAATGATAGTTATATAATTTTGTGTTACTAAAATATAGCTTAAAAAGTGTTACAATCAATAAAATATATTCTTTGCAAGAGTCTTCTTAAATAAAGTGATACATATTTGTGTTACAAAAGAAATAACAAAAACAAAGTGATACTTATAAAGTGTTACTTATATAAAAGTGTTACATATAAACGTTACATATTGATAAAAGTGTTACCTATTTGCGTTACAAAAAGAAATAACAAAAAAAAAAAGATACTTAAAAAGTGTTACTTATATAAAAGTGTTACATATAAGTGTTACATATTGATAAAGTCTTTGAAAAGTGTTACATAAATATTGTAATGTAAAAAGTGTTACAAACATGTGTTACATATGTACCTTATGTAAAAAGTGCTACAAAATTTGTATTACCTAATGTCATTTATGTTGTAGTGAGATGAATGTCATTTCTATATTTGATTGAGTTTTGAAAGATTGTATTATTTATTTTGCTTTAAAGAAATATTTATTTTAGTGTCTAAGTATTTTTCAGAGTCAGAGTAATTCGTTTAGAAATCATGCATAATAACTTGTGAAATTATAAAACTATGATTTAATTTAATATTTTATTTGTATACAAATGCACAATAAGTATAAATATAAAAAATCTATGAAAATTTTAATGTACCCCCAAACTATGCACAATTTTTGAAACCAACCCTTAAACTATTTTCTTCTATTAACCCCCTAAACTATATAAAATTTTCTACGGTGCCCTCTTCTCCTCCCCGCCAACGAAATATTCCCATCAGATCCACCGGCGGGGAGGATGGGATGGGACCATAGAAATTTTCGTGTAGTTGAGGGGGTTACGTAGAAAAACAATTAGTTTAGGAGGCAATTAATGTAGAAAATTGCGTATAGTTTGGGGGTTTATTAATTTTTCCTCCGTTCAAAATATCATTTTTTTTCAATTAAGTTTGATGGGCCCCACTATTGGTGCACCCCATGAAGTCCCATCCAAATATTAGACAAAAAGCCAGTATATCAGGTCACCTGAATAACATGAAATTGGATCTGCATTGAATGTTATCCGTCATACTTTTGGAATGTTGCATCATATTGTAAAATTATCCCATCATACACTGTGGAGACCTAGCAAAAATATAACTGGCAGCAGCTTTGTCTCTTACATCGATAAAAAGTGAAGTTTGTGTTTTTCTGTATGAACCTGGACCCCCGTTAGGCTTGTAGCCAAGATAAGTTTTAGTACCAAATACCAACACAAACAATATAATATAGTATCACATCATGCCAGATTATTACGTGCTGCAGTTTTCAAGGTCCATGGATTTACTCCTTAAATGAAGTTATTTGTAAGGTCAAAATAAAACGCTCAACTGCACGCACTTATGTCTTTGATACTTTTGGCTGAATATGCATATGCCAAAAAAAAAAAAAAAAAAAGGGATAAACCCCATCCCTGAGGGGTCTACTGCTCTTGTCCTAGAATTTCGTGTATAGGTGAATCGCGGGATGTGCCTCAACAAGTCAGAGTCTTAAGCTCAATATGCATATGCTACGAGTTCAAGTTTCATGTTCAATTTTTCTATTTCATTTTGCATTTCATTGTTTAGATGAATGGTACATGTCAATCACATAAAATCATATTCTTAATTTTAAATTTTTAATAAATAAAAAGTACATATTCATCTAAGCAACATTTGCATTCATCCAAGAAAATGAAATATATAGTTGGAATACGATAATAGAAAAGGAGATTTGAAGTCCACCAACACACCAATTTGAATCTCCAATTTCTTGTAATGTTTCATCTGGTGTATTAAAAGACATTAATGCCACGTGTACGGTATAATCTCCAATTTCTTAATTTTTAGTCGGGCTGGATTGGACCAGTGCTTCTGTGCTGGCTTGTCAGGCCAAGGGAAAAAATTGGGTCCGGTTGGTCCGAGTTTTTTCAGACTGTTATTTTTGGAGCCCAATCCAGCTCATGCTTTACAAATACGAAAAACTATATGGGGCCCACTAGGCCAATAGAGCCGGTCTGGCTTTTCAGGCCAAATTAGGCACAACTCTTTTCAGGCTTGAAAAATTACAACCTAGTTCGGCCATATCATCGGGCTGGTTCGACACCTCTAATTATTAACTTGATTGAAAGCAAGGTGCTCCCCTAGTCCAGTGTATACCAACTGGGAAAAAAATTAAACATATGGGCACAAAATTTATATATCTCGGCTAAGGGGAAAAAATTGGGCTAGATGTAGCCTGGCGTCTCACTATACCCTACGTGGCATTTACCTAAATTTATTGTAACACACGATTTGGAATGAAGGATCACAAATCCTAGCACAAACTTTATGTGTATATACGTAGAGTATATGCATGGAGTCAAATATATGCATAAATTCAATGAATCTTCTAGCAAAACGATGATGGTAATATAAACCGACATTTATGTCAGCTTGAGGCTACTCAGAATATGGTGTTCTTTTTGTCACTGATGCAGATAATTACATTGGCTATAGGATCAAGTGCATTTAACCTTCCCACATGATAAGTATAAATAGATGCCTTTTTGGCAATTAATGATATCACATTTGTTCTCCACATTTTCTATTTCCGGTGTTATTTTTCCTTTCCAGGGGCAAGTGATGGGGGGAAATGATGAGAGTTCTAGCTCTTTTCCAATTGGACAAACAGCACAAGAAAGGGGATTTTCTCATGTCCCTGAATGTTACAAAGTGCAACTTTCAGACAGGGCTGGCTTGGACACGAAGCTAGCAGATGTTCCCCTCATCAACTTGGATGGAATTTGTGACCCGGCCCGAAGATCGATCATCGTAGAAGAGATCGCGAACGCTTGTCGTTGTAATGGCTTCTTTCAAGTAAGTCATATAAACGACGTGTACTGATTGTTGTCATGTGTTCTTTTAACTGTATATATATCCATTTATCACGTGCCTTATAAAAACCCGAAATTCATGCTTGAAAATTAATATAGAATTTTCGTCTATGAAACACTTATACGGATACGAGACACGGATACAAGAATACGACATATTTTAAAATTTTAAAGATACGGCCGGGGTATGGTATATATATACGTGTAAAATTATATATTTTTATATTATTAAAAATAAAGACGTACTAATTATAATTAAAAATAATATTTCAAACAAAAAAGCAAAATTTCATATATTCTCAAATTTGAAATGTGATAATCCCATATAGAAATATTTATTTTATTAAAAACAATTGAAGTTGATCCTGGGGCGGCCGCCGCCAGCCCCTGCCCCGTCTCTGTTTGTCCAAATTCAAGACATGTCTTCAGGTGAAGCTCGACAAGTTGAACACATCAAACTTATTTTATTATTTTAATTTGTAAAACAATATATATTTTTCTAAAAATAGTATCACATAAATGCATGCATAGCATAAGCAAACTCTCCATGCCTCGTATCAATATTGATAAGTTCTATTAATTCATTGGAGTAAAACCTGCCAAATAACAGTTATACGTGGTCATGATCATAATCATTATTACTATATTCAAGATTATTATATTTGCACGCGTAACAATTGTTTTTTTTTTTTTTTTGACTTTGCATACTTGCAGAATTTCATTTTCATTTCTCATATATATCAATTTCGTTGTAAATTAATAAATTAATGTCGATAATAGGTTGTGAATCACGGCATATCCCAGCCAATACTCGATGGAGCTCTATCGACAGCCTCGGATTTCTTCAATCTGCCAATT
This sequence comes from Rehmannia glutinosa, assembly GCA_016081115.2. Classification (NCBI taxonomy): domain Eukaryota; kingdom Viridiplantae; phylum Streptophyta; class Magnoliopsida; order Lamiales; family Orobanchaceae; genus Rehmannia; species Rehmannia glutinosa. The sequence continues at coordinate 26,724,728 of CM071929.1, read as the reverse complement.
CAGGATAAGGCTAAATTCATGTCAAATGATGTCCACAATCCAGTGAGATACGGTACAAGCTTAAAAGACGGTGTAGACAAGGTCCAGTTTTGGAGGATATTTCTCAAACAATATGCACATCCCTTGCACGACTGGATAGGATTATGGCCTGATACCCCACCTGATTATAGGTACTCAATTGATCTCAACAAGTCCTCATAGTAATCAATTTTGCTGGGTTGCTATTTTTTATTCATTAGTTAGTTACCAGCATGTCCCTTCCCAATGAATTAAATGCTAATTAATTTAAGGAAGTGGTGATATTGTCCCTAGCTGAACCTGCTAAAATCGAATCTTTGTCTAGAAAAGCATGGAGGTCATGTGGTTTGGTCCTGAGTCCTGACTTCAGAATTATAATTGTTGAATAATTTCTGGATATGAAGTTATTGACATCTCTATTAATTTCAAATCCATATATACGTCATTTGTGGGAAGTGGACTTTAGTCAAATGTGTCAGACTCATCACATTCCACAAATGAACTAGTATATCTTTTTTTTTTTTTTTTTTTTTTTTTTGAGTAAAATCCTGGGACGGGAGCGAGGTGGCCTCGAATCTAACTCAAACACATGTCTGGATTTTACAAACGTATTACCATATGATTTCCAATTAACCTACTTAGCACATAAATGACATTTTATTTGCAAAAAGTTGTCTGTTATTGAGGGAGTGTTTTGCAAACGAAGTGATTTACTGCAACAACAACAAAAAATAGTTGAGAATCGAAAGCTATCAAAGTTTGCAAATAGAAGCTAAAACATAAAAGTTGAATAAACTATTGGGAGTGTTTGGTGAATAAGTTGTAAAATCAGATATTTTAAGCACCATATCCCTATACTGTTAGATTCTGATTAAGTTATGCATAATCAGAAGTAGAAGTTGACGTTTGAATACACTAAACACTTATTTTCGTTCAGCCCCAAAACTGACAATCACTTTTTCTACCTGTTTCATAAACATCACATCAGCTTCACATATCCCAAATCTGTTAACTTTAATGGTCTCATCTAATGTTCAATGACAGGCAGAAAATGGGAGAATATGCAGTAGCGGTACAAAAACTAGCCGTGAAAATCATGGAGGCCATAACAGAGAGCCTCGGATTAGGCCCAACATATTTAACCAGCAAACTGGATGATGGGATGCAAGTCTTGGCTGTAAACTGCTACCCACCCTGCCCACAACCAGAGCTCTCACTCGGCCTACCGCCTCATTCCGATTACAGTTGCCTAACAATAGTCCTCCAGGACTCACCCGGCCTCCAAATCCTCGATTTTGAGGACAAAACCTGGAAAGCCGTTCCGGCAATGCAAGGAGTCCTCCAAGTCCATGTTGGGGATCACCTGGAAGTACTGAGCAACGGGAAGTACGAAAGTGCCGTCCACAAGGTCACGCTTAATAGCGAGAAAACGAGGTTTTCGATCGTTAGTCTTCATAGTTTGGGGATGGATGTGAAAATGGAGGCCGCTAAGGAGCTGGTGGACGAAGATCATCCTAATGGGTACAGAGAGAGCAGTTTCAGGGATTTTTTGAACTTCATTTCGAAGAACGATATTGGAGAAGGGAGTAGTTTTCTGAACACACTCAAGATTTAGCAATGATTTGTGTGTTAGTTAGAATGATGAGATTTTGGTCGGCCTGGTTTTGCTGCCTCGGCACGATAATTCACGTCCCCTGCTCAGGATCAGCGAGCAAAGGCCGTAGGAATCTCTCGGTAGAATTATGGTTTTTAGGAATTTGTATTACTGTCTTTCTTGTGTGGTGTTAGTTTTTTCCTCTGCCCCCATGATATTGTCTTCAAAAACCTATCAGCTCTCTCTGTGTTGGTTTAGTTATGCTTTTAGGGTCTGGTTTTAGTTGTTCTTTATGTATCTGATTATGAATATATGAGAAGTGGATGCTTTTAGTTATCATTGCGTTTGGTTAAATTTGATCAAAGAACGGAAACATGGTTTCTTGTTGTTGGGGCATAATGTCGAACACGTTGCGTACAATCTGTAGATTTAGCCCAAGAGAAGGTAATCCCAAATTCTTTAAAAAAAAAATGAATCAATAGTGACTAGAGAAACTGATAATTACACAAGAAACAAGTGTTGCCCCATTGCCCCATGCAACACGTATAAGAGTAAATTTGAAAAAAGCCCATGCACTCTTCCATAGTTTTATTTATAGAAAAGCTTGATATACAGACCGTCACAAATTTAGACTTAGTAAACCAGAAATTCGTCCTCAAAATCCATATAACCCTCAAATTTTTGTCACATTTGAGAGAAATCAGGCCTAATAAGACTCAAGAAAAACACACACAAAAAGTCAAAATATGTATATGAGCAACAAACTCTCCCAAATCATAAGGCGATTTCATTGGTCAAATCCACTAAACCCGCTCAATTTTCACACACCAAACCACCATACTTTTCACCATAGCATTTTTTTTCTTCTCTTAAACTTTTTATGCAGAACAAAAAGATCGAATATGTACCGTTCCGGCAGCACCAATAGATTTTCCGACGACCATTTCAGCTACTATACGTCGTCGCCGTCATCAAAAGTGCCAACGGCTCTGAGATCGCTGTCGCAATCGCAGGGAGCAAATGAGCTTCCGATCTACGAGCCATTGTCCGAGGCGTCTAAGAAGGAAAAAACGCGCGCTAAGTTTGCAGAAAATGCAGTTCATCTCATACCTTTAATCCTCCTCCTCTGTGCTTTCATTCTTTGGGTTTTTTCTAATCCAGGCAAGTCATTCTTCCTCTGTAATTAATATATTTTACGCTCTTTGGATTTTGAAATTGTTTGATAATTTGAAAGAAAATATTTGTTTGCTAGTGTGTAAACGAATCCATGTTTGTTTGATTTTTTATCGAGCTTCAAATCATGTGTTTGAATTTGTTTTGATTTTTGATCGAGTCGCGTGAGATTGAACGAGCTTTAGTCGAACCCAATCCGAATCGAGCTCAAGTAGTTTAATATTTTTACAAATACGAGGCCGAGCTTGACATTTATTGAACAAATAAATGTGTTCAAATTTGGTTCATTGTGTTCACGAACCGAGCTCAAACAAGTCATGATCGATTTCGAATCAAGTATCGAAGAGTAATTTGGTTCGTTTTTTGCTACTTTATACTATCTATCTTAAAAATGTGACAGAATTGGTGCAAATTTTAATTTTTTCTGGTATAAATCTTGTTTACATGATAAGAAATAGAAGATTTTAGATCATTAGGATATGTTATGCAGCCTTATAGGAATCTTAAAGAAGAAACTGCAAAAGGCCCATTCAAGATTCAACATTCCATGGCCTGGCCCCAGATTTATGAAGCTTTTCATCAAGACAAAGTGTTTGCCATGGAAAATTAACATGCTTTATACTTTTGTTCTATAACTTATCTAGCTCAATTACTCAAAACTATGTCTATGTTCCTTCAGAACCTCCGGTCCTGTTATTATTGTACACATGACATTTACCTAGTGAAACACCGTAATAAATAATGTCCTGGACTCTGCTCCGTTAAATAAACTGACATGTAATAACGGTACTTCTCAGTTGCCAGCATTATAAATTCGAAAATTTGACAAAATTATGCGTTTTTTATGCAGACATTGATCTGAAAGCCAGTTCCATAGCAGCAGAAATCGAAGGAATTGCAACCGAAGGGCATCTAGACAGTGACGGCACAGGGCATTTGCCTGTGGAGCTGGGAGATATGGATCCAGCAAGGCTAAGAGATGCTAAGACCATATTTTCACAAAACAGATCATAGTTATTTTTTTTTGGAAAATCCCAGGTTTGGATCACTTGTTCTGCTAATGAATAAAGGGACTAAGAGTCTAAGAATATATCTTGTACTAAGAACACCTTGTTAACTAAGCTATGGATGAAACAGTGGATGATCATTTTTTATAAGGACTTGTTTGCCTCATTAGAATCTGGACTAGTTGTCTAGCTTTCAGATTTTGTATTTCATTTGTGGTCTTTCATGTTGTATACCATACAATATTATATACATACCACGTATATAAAATAGTTCCTTCAATATAATTTTGGGTGTTGAATAAAATATAAATGGTACTATGTATTTGAGTTTTGTTTCTGGAATATAATTGTTAAGAGAAAAGATATATAGAGGATATTCAAAAGGGAGTAAGACTGAAGAACAAACTAAAACTAAGCTACTCGATACTCGATTCGAGATTGTTTGGTGAAAACTCGTTTGAGCTCGGTTCGTTAACATAATGAATCAAGCTTGAACACATTTTTGGTTCGATAAGTTGTAAAAGCTAGGCTAGAGCTCGACTTAGATTAGTAAAAAAAGAACAAAAATATGTAAAAATATCAAACTACTCGAACTCGATTCGTGTTCGGCTCGACTAAAGCTAATCCAAGCTCGATTCGATTAATAATCAAATCAAGCTCAAACATAATTTTCGAAGCTCGGTTAAAATTCAAATTTGCTTGAACAATAATATGTTGGTTCGACTCACCTCATTTACACCCCTCGAAGGGAGTTTGAAATCCATGATTCATGCTCGTATTGGTTTATTAACATTATTTGAGGTCTAAGTTTGCACGAAAAAAATGACTTGCAAATAGTATTTTATATGGTTCTAATCTCTATTTTAATAAATCAATACGTATTATGTATGTTGATAATATCATCTTATACACTTGTCGTATAATGATAATATTGAATAAAATATATCACAGTGGTATTCATAACTCAAATAGCTCAATCAACAATTCAACCCCAAAATCACGACTACGCAAAAGACCCCAGCGGTCCAATTTATTTTTGGAAACCCAAATGTGCAAAATGGCCCAAACAGCGAAATTTGGCAGCGGCAAAAATAAATCAGCATTTGAAATCGAGGATTCAAATTGGAGTTGAATATCATGAAGGATAGAAAATGAACTTCTTATTTTGGTTTAGTTGATATTTTCTCAATTTTAGGAGAATAATTTTTCAAACATAGATATAAGTTTCTTATGATTAATTGGAAATAGTGAGATGTAAGAGAAAAGAAAAGGCTTGTCCCATATTTTTCGATAAAAATATGTGTATAGAAATAAGAATATCTTGCATTATCCTCTATTTAAAAATAGACTTGAGAACCATGTTTTAAGTATGAGAGCGGTCATACATTATGGTCTTGTCTTTTGATGAGTGTTGTTTGTCTGATCTGTTGATAAGTTTTTAGGGTGTTCGTTTACTTTCTTCCTTTTGAGTCATTCTAGCTTTCACTTTCCAATGATCGAAAATCCTCCATCTCTCGAGGATTTGTGTGGTAACTTGCAATTAGCAGAAGAGGACGAAGGAGGTCTTATTGTTGATGAAAATGAAGTTGGACCGCAAGTTGAGCACTTAAGATGGTGTCTTGTGGGACGCTTTCTAGCAAATCGTCATGTCAATATCATGTCGATGAAGAATACTCTTGCTGCTATTTGGAGGCCGGTGAAAGGAGTTTTTATCAAAGATTTAAGTCCTAATCTGTTTCTTTTTCAGTTCTTTCATGAAAGGGACGTTTTGAGAGTTCAAGAAAATGGCCCGTGGACATTTGATAATCTTCTGCTTATTACAAAACGGTTGAACGTGGGCGAGCAACCTACCAAGGTCGATCTGTTCCATACGGAAATTTGGGTGCAGATTTATGATTTGCCGTTTGGGTATATGTCGGAGCGCATTGGCAAAGACATTGGTAATTACATTGGAGAATATTTGGCAGTTGATCAAAATAGTCTGAATGGAGTGTGGAAGACTTATTTGCGCATTCGGATTGCCTTTGATGTCCGATGCCCGCTCAAGCGTCGTATGAAAATCAAAAAACCAGGTGGCGAGTGGGTTTGGATAAACTTCAAGTATGAACGTTTGCCTGTTTTCTGTTTTTACTATGGTTTACTTGGTCATTCGGACAAGTTTTGTGAGCGCCTATTTAATGCCACTGTGGTTCCGGAGGAGCGTCCGTATGGAGTATGGTTGAAAGCACCAAATCGTAAACAATTTTCCAATGCAGGTAATCAGTGGTTGCGCAACACAGTGCCGGAGAAATGTTCCGATGCGGCTGCGGGTTCGGTTGATGGAAGGGATGCGGCGGAAAGCGGTTTTCCTGAGAATTCGGAGGCTGGTGATCAGTTTGTTGGGGATATGGGACATCGTGGGTCCCACGTGGGTAATGGACAAGGGTTGCATGACTTGGCAATTATTAATCCTGGGGTTGTGGAAGTTACTGACAACAGGGTGGTTGTGGGATGTTATGCTGACGTGGGAACTAACAAAGGGAAAAAAGGTGTGGACCTTAAACACAGAAGACTTGATTCTATTGTTATTAATAATCAATTGGGATTGGGCCCCTCAAGCCCTTTGACTTCTAATGAGATAAGTGACTCGGTTTCAAAAAACTTGGAAGAGGTGGGCTCTGGTTGCCAGGCCCACCTAGAACTATGAGTACCTTATGCTGGAACTGTCGTGGGCTTGGCAACCCACAAACAGTTCAAGTTCTATTGGATCTTGTCCAATTAAAAAAGCCATCTTTTGTGTTTTTGGTTGAAACGATGATACAAAAGACTAAAATAGAAGATATTCGTATTAAGTTGGGTTTTGAAGGTTTAATTTCTGTGGAAAGAGATGGACATGGCGGAGGCATTGCGCTTCTATGGAAATATCAAGATATGGCTCACTTAATTAGCTATTCTTCAAATCATATCGATGTCTCTGTACATTTGAAGGATAGAGAGGTTTGGCGATTAACTGGTTTTTATGGCTTCCCGGAGAGGAATCGAAGAAGGCAGTCTTGGGACTTTCTCAGGAGTCTTTTTTCTCGCTCTTCATTGCCATGGTGCTGCATCGGGGATTTTAATGATCTCTTATCACCTTCGGAGAAAAGAGGTTCTATTGATCATCCTCAATGGCTATTTTCGGGCTTCAGAAAGGCAATGGACGAGTGCTATCTGCGGGATTTGGGTATGTGCGGCTATCCTTACACTTGGGAAAGGGGTAGAGGTTCGAACAATTGGGTGGAGGAGAGACTAGATAGAGCTATTGCTTCTGATTCTTGGCTTGCAATTTTTCCAAATTGCAAAGTGTGGAATCTAGAAGCTACCATGTCAGATCATTCGCCTATCTACTTGGAGTTGGGTTCCGTTTATAGAGTGAGAAAGATGAGAAGGTTTAGATTTGAAAATGCTTGGATTAAGGAAAAGAAGTGCAAAAGTATTATTCAGAGAGGTTGGGACGCTGGAGCTACAGAACTTATTACTGATAGAATCAAGATTTGTGGAGGATATTTGTTTACTTGGGGAAATATATTACTGAGTAAATTTACCTCTAGAATTGATGAGGCTAAGAGACGCATGAGAAGATTTCGGGGCTGTAGAGACGATTATTCTCAGAAGGAGTTCTTATCGGCGCAAAAGTTGTACGCATCCCTGTTATCTCAGAAAGAGGATTATTGGAAACAACGAGCCAAACTCTTTTGGCTCAAAGGTGGTGATTCAAATACGAAATACTTCCATTCGGTGGCTTCAACTCGGAAGAGAGCCAATTCAATTTCAAAATTGAAAGATTCTAACGGCAATTGGATTTCTTGGTCGGAAGGATTGGAAGATCACATTACTCAATATTTTTCCTCACTATATACCTCGGAGGGTTGTCTTGCTGAAGAGATCCTTGGTTGTGTACGGGAGAAGGTTTCTGACATCCATAACAGGAACTCATGCTACCTTTCACAGCTCTGGAAATAAAGAATGCTGTTTTCTCAATGTTCCCAGATAAGTCGCCGGGTCCGGATGGGATGAGTCCAACTTTTTTTCAGAAATTTTGGGACATTACGGGTTCAGACGTGACTAGGGCGTGCTTGCAATATCTGAATAGATGTTCATTCCCGTCTGGATTAAATGATACCCATATTGCACTGATTCCTAAGAAGAAAAATCCAGGCGTAATAACGACTACGCCTATTGCTTTGTGTAATGTGTTGTATAAGGTGATTTGAAAACTTTGGCTAATCGACTGAAAGTTATTCTTCCATATATTATCTCAGAATCTCAAAGTGCTTTTGTTCATCGACGGCTTATTTCGGATAATATTATGGTGGCGTTCGAAATTAATCACTATTTGAAGCGTAAAAGGCAAGGAAAAAATGGTATTGCGGCTCTCAAAATCGACATGAGTAAAGAACATGACCGGGATAGAGTGGGATTTCTAAGAGCTATGATGCTGAAAATGGGATTTCATCCTCATTGGGTTAATTTGATGATGTTGTGTGTTTCTTCGGTGAGGTATAAGGTTATTCACGATGACTTTGAGTCTGAATTTATTATTCCTAGTCGTGGATTAAGGCAAGGCGATCCGATATCCCCCTACTTATTTATCCTTTGTGATGAGGGACTTTCAACAATTATTAATAATTATGTTAGTAAGGGGTTGATTCATGGATGTCAAGTTGCTAGGGTTGCTCCTAGTATTTCACATCTATTCTTTGCGGACGACAGTTTTCTGTTCTTTCGAGCTAATGTGGAGGAATGTGTGCATTTAATTCATTGTCTGGAGGTCTACTCTAAGGCTTCTGGCCAACTTATTAACTTTCAGTAGAGCTCAATATCTTTCGTGACAACCAAAGATCCAAGTTCGATCCGCTTTATGTGTCCGCTTAATGTCAATCAATTGGAGAATCATGGTTTTTATCTTGGTTTGCCCTCATTGGTTGGAAGAAATAAGAAGCAAATTTTCTCCTTTATCAAAGATAAAGTTTGGTCCAGGATTCAAGGATGGAAGTCGAAGATCCTTTCACGGAAAAAATCCTCTTGAAAATCAAGCTTGCCTGACGATCGATGCTATCTATGCCGTGAGTATATTTCTTTTGCCTATTGATTTGTGCAATGAATTAGAGGTTATGATGAATTCATTCTCAATGGTGGTACTAGTCGAATGATTCAAAAGGTATTAATTGGCTTAAATGGCAAAAGCTTTGTGTTTCTAAAGATTATGGTGGACTTAATTTTAAAAGGTTGCATGATTTTAATTTGGCTCTCTTGGGAAAACAGTCCTGGAAGTTCATTTTGGAACCAAATTCTTTGGTGGCACGTGTGTTTAAAGTTAGGTACTTCCCTAATACTACTTATTTTGAGTCGCAACTGGGACATAATCCTATCTTTGTTTGGCGTAGTATCTTTGCGGCTAAAAACCTGGTGGTCTCTAAATGCAGAATTAGAATTGGTAATGGGCTAAGTACTAGTGTTTTGTCTGATCGGGGCTTCCGGATGAGTCTAATGCTTTCATCTATTCTAGTTTACGTGAAGAGCTCTCTCATATTTCGATTTATAATTTAATGAAAACAGGAGAGTTTCAATGGGATGAGGATTTAATTGCTGAGCTTTTTAATGAAAGGGATTCCCAGCTGATTTTGAGCATCCCTATCAGTAGGAGCTGCGGCAATGATAAGTGGTTGTGGCTTGGTGATAAGAAAGGGTTTTACACTGTCAAGTCGGGGTATAAACTTTTATGCTCTGAATCGACTACTGCTCAGTTTATGCTCCCAAATATTCTATGGAAACAACTTTGGTCTGCGAAGGTTCCTTCAAAGGCAAAGAATTTGGTTTGGCGTGCTCGACGTAATTGCCTTCCCACAAGCGATAACTTGATCATAAGAAGAGTGGATGTTTCTCCTGTGTGTCCTATTTGCAATATTACATCTGAATCTGCTTTCCACATCTTCAGCCTGTGCTCATTTGCACAACAGGTATGGAATCTGTGTCCATTTCGAATAGGACAGAGTACTGTCAATTCCTTTGATGATTGGTTTGCTGCTGTTTGGGCTTCATTGAGTATTGATCACCAATCTTTATTCATAATGGTTCTTTGGATGTTATGGAAAAATCGAAATGACATTGTGTGGAATCAACGGGGCAAATCAGCTATTCAAATCTTAAATACAACAAGTGATATATTATTTCAATGGGAGTATGCTCAGGTGGCTGAACTCCATGGATGGAATATGCTTGCAGAAGATAGAGCAATCAAGTGGCAGTTGCCAGGGGAGGGTACGTTCAAATGCAATGTGGATGCTGCAATTTTCTCCAATCAGCAGAAAATGGGGTATGGTTGTGTATTAAAAGACTCCAAGGGCAGTTTTATTGCAGCTGTTCAAGGAAGCAAGAGAGATCATATGCATGCTACAATTGCTGAGGGGCTGAGCTTTAGAGAGGCACTTAGTTGGCTGAAAAAGAACTTTGATGTTATACCAGTTATAATAGAGTCCGACTCATTGGTAGTAATCAGGGTCGTTAGAGGTGGTATGGATGATGAATCTTATTTGAGTGGGATCATTAATGATTGTAGATGTTTACTTAGTGTGTTACCTATGGTTTCTTGTTTATTTGTTAGGAGATCAGCGAATTACGTTGCCCACTTTAGCAAGAAGCGACTAATGCGTATGCAGTGTCGAAGAGTGGAGAATTACTCCTCCACCTTTCCTTTGTACTGTCTTGCAGAATGATTTGTGTTAATGAAGCTAGTTCTTGATTTCAAAAAAAAAAAGTATGAGAGCGGTCCAATCACTAGTTCATGGTCTAGTAGATTGAGCCGACCCCTAACCACCGCTATATGATTCAATTGATTGAACTGACTGTAGGGGTGTAAACGATCCGAGCCGAGCCGAGCTTTAACTTGTTTGACATATGTTCGTTTAATTTCATACATGTTCAAGCTTGGCTTGAGCTTGATTCAATTTTAAAAAAAGCTTGTTCGTGTTCGACTTGATAAGAAAATTTAATGCTTGAATGTGTTTGTGAACATGTTCGTGAATGTGTTCGTTTTGAGTTTGTGTTCAATATGTTCAAACAATTAATAACTTTGTTCGCGAACAACAAATAAACAAAAATTTGACTTTTTTCGTGAACGATAAACAAACAAACATTTTTTCAAACTTATAGATGAAAATACATATAAATTATTGTCAAAAAATAAATACACATACACTAAGTAACTAACCAAACAATTGACAGCCAAACTATATTAGAAATAGTTGAAAAAATATGGGCCAGAGCTTATTTAATGATTTTTTTACTATATTACGTATTAGAGTAGGGTTTAGAGAGTATTATGTATCTTAAGGGCTTTAAGTCTTTTTAATTTTATTAAAATAAAATATTTTTAATTATTTTTTTAAAATAATCAAGCTATTAGTCGAGCCCTTAACGAGTTTGTTCACGAACAAGTCTAAAAAAATATTATATGAGCTTGTTCTTGAACATTTATAAACGAACACTAAACAAACTTGTTCACGAGCTTTTAGTAAACGGGTATAGAATTGTTCAAGCTCTGTTCATTTATTACACGAGCCTCAAAATGTGTTCGTTTATGCTCACTTAACTAAATAAACGAACATAAACGAACATAAACGAACGTTATCCGAGCATATTCACGAGCTGTTTGCCGAACACTCTGTTCACTTACATCCCTAACTGACTGGTACAACATGTCAAAATCAGTTAAAAATTAATTTTTATTAATTTTATTTGTTAAAATTAATAGAAATTTAATATTTTAAATTTGATATTTTTTTAATATTTGTGTGATTATTTGAATTTTAAGGTATGTTATATATTCTTTTAGTTGATTATTCGTATATATTTTTTATTTTTATAACCAACATTTATTGATTAGTTGGATTGACGTAGGGCTTGCAAATCGTTCGTGTGATCACATTTTATCGGTAGACGATATGTTTAACGGACCTAAAATTTAAGCCCAAACACGACACATTAAAAACACGAAAAACACAACTCGGAAGCAAAATTGTTAAATTTATTTAGGTAATCCAATTTGGCTTGTTAACAGATAAAACTTATATTTTTTTATATATTCTTTATATTTGATACTTAAAACATATATTCTAATAAATTATTAACAATAATAATCAAGTACAAATAGTTAATTATTAGTAAATTACCCATAAATAATTAACTACCAATAATTAAAAAAATCTTTGTGTCTTATCGTGCGGCCGATAATCTGCTCGACTTCATGAGCTCTAGCCAAAATCCTATAATTTCGTGTCGTGTTCATGTAGGTCAATCGTTCTATGCCTCAAATTGTCACCCCTAGATTGACGGTTGAGCCTCTGACCGATTTAAGCCTGAACGATATCAATACATGTTTGCTTACCAATTTTGTTTCTTAAAACAATGCTTGAAACTGTGCATTTCTCGCGATTTAGATGAGACAGTTCCTGAAGGCCGGAACTCTTTTCCCAAGTACTAGTAATTAGAGGTGGCAAAATCAAGCCCGGCCCGCGGGCCGACCCAACCAGCCCGAGGTTTGGGTCGGATTGGGATGTGATTTTTTAGACTCGGAAAATTCGGGCCTATTTGGCCCGGCCAGAATGGCCCGATGGCCCGGGCTAGCTCGACATTTTCGGATACGAACTTTTGTACATAGAGTGCATGTATGGGTTGAGTTGGGCCAGTAATTCTTTTAGGCCCGACCAAAATCGACATGGCTGGACTCGACACGAAAACTTGCAAAGCCCGTTGGGCTCGCGTCGGAAACATTGCTTGAGAATGAACATCTCATTCCCATTTCAGAGCACTAATATATAAACTATAATTAAAAAACATTTTTTTGGGTGCCGTGTGTAATTTGAGTAAATAGCCAATCGTCCGCTGTCGGTGTTCTATAAATAAAAAGCAACTGCATTTTCCTCTGACCCCAATTCATTACCTTTTATTTTTCATTAATTACAAGCGCAATCCTTTCTGCTATTTCCCCAATTCAATCCGGTCAACTCCTCCGGCGCTGATTCCATCTCGCGAACGATCTTCGTCCGTCGGAAGGAGAAGCTTCGGGGCACATCACTGTCGAATTATCGCATCCAATCATGAATCCCGAATAGTAAATCTCTCTTTTTCTTTAGAAATTATTACGAATGAATTTCTTAGGAATATTTTTTATGGTTTTGTAGGGTTGAAATTTCTGTTTGTTTTAGCTCGGATTTGATAGATCCACTTAGGTTTTGGTTGGAAGTGTCTGAGAATTTTGTTGAATTTTGCTCTCGACGTTGTGATACTAGATCCATGAATTTTCACTTTTGTAAAGCTAAAACTTTATTTATCTTTTCACGAGATTCTCTTCTGGTAAAGTTGATTATGATTTGTAATATATTTTTGGCCGTATTCCTCTGCTGTTAGTCTCTTTTTCGGGAAAAAAATGTCTGTGATTTGTGCCATGTAAATAGTGAAAAATTGAATTTAGTTTATTTTTTCGAGTTTGGGATCTATGTGTTGACGAGATTATAGTAAGTTCTAGATTGATCTCTGAAATCAGAATTTCAGTGACTTGTGCACCTTATTGCGCTGGAGTGTGTGATTTTGATTCTTTGTATTAGTTACATTCACACAATTTAATCATATGGACTCATATAAAAATGGATGGACCAGAGAACTGTGTCTTGATTACTGCAAGCTTAATGTATTTTTCTGTTGATTTTGAAGTGATGGTGATTAACAAAATTATCTGATATTTTACAAATCCTACCTCTGTTTGGTTTCTGTACGAAGTAACCTTTCTTCTGCTATGATGGACTTAAGGGATATATTCACGAAACAATCACACTAGCAACCTAACTATGGAAGATATTATTACATTCATATTTCTTCTTTCGTTTTTCTGGGGTGAGGCTGAACAGTTGCAAGACCTTACATCAGCAACTGTTGAAAACGTAGACCTCATTCAATATACATTATGTCATAATCAAGCTCGAAATGAGGTAAGATACTCGGCGGTTAACGATCAAAAAGTCCGCGAGTTATCCTTGAGACGGAATTAAACACATCTCAAGTTTTTGTTAAAAATCACAATCCCTTAAAAAATATATCAAATCTCAATATGTTTAGTTCGATTATGACGAACCAAATTTTGAATACGAATAACCGTATAATAGATACCAAACTTGTTATCCAAAAAAAAATGAGAATGTTTTAAATCTTTGGATACAACAAGTCATAAGAAGAAGTGCCTTTCAAATATTTGAAAATTTCTTTTAATAGCACTTTAATGAGATTCGTTGGGATAGTTTTTGAAGTCGAGCATATAGACATAAGGCATATGGAATGTCGAGTCTATAGGAATAATACAAGAAAACATACCTCGAATTTGTTTGTCGGCCGATATGCCTTTCTCAACCTTTGTCAATCTTTAGCCATAGAGGTTGAGATGGTTCTTCTTCCTTCAATGCTTAACTCCTTCAAGAGTTCTTATATAACCATCTTCTTGGTATTGAATAATTTGTAGTCCAAGCAAGAAATTGAGCTCCCCCATCATTCTCATTTCAAGCTCACCTAGTATCAACTTAGAAAAACATATCTTGCACAAATATTCATTAGTAGCACCATAAATATTATCAACAAAAATTTGCACAAGTAAACAACCTCCTTACTTTTTAAAAACAAGAAGTGTAGTATCAACTTTACCTTTTGTAAAATCATTTTGCAAAAATAGCTAAGTCTATCAATTGTACAAGGCCTTTTATAAAAATCATTTGGCCTAAAATTTTAGACTCGATAGACTTATATTTGAATAAAACCATTTAGAAAGTTGGATTTAACATCCATTTGGTAAAGCTTGAAATTTTCTTTAAAACAAGAATGGGCAAGTAAAATGCAAATAGCTACTAAATGTCTTATGAGTGCAAATGTTACAACAAAATTAATTACCTTCTTCTTGAAAATACCTTCGAGCTACTAACCTCGCCTTAGTTCGACCAATGTTGCCTTGGTCATCGAGTTTGTTCTGGAATACCCTTTTTGTCTTCTTCATCACTATCATCATAGGCCATCCAATTGATCTAAGGTGTTCATAATAGAACATTTACATCCAAATATTTTGAGGTAACTAATATTTGGAGTACTTCATTTCTCATCTACACAACTTAACAATCTCATTACCGGCATCACTTATATAAGCAAGAAAAAATAGTCCAAGTGTAAAAACATGCCTCAATCATCAATCACAAAAATATCTTGCATAAGAGCATAGTAGAAATAGACACTATACATAGACCACGAAACACATACTATGCATTTAGAAGATCATCAAGAGTCTAAAAAATCATGCAAGTTCAAATTAGCTTGAGAAAGCTACAAAAGGTCTCTTTTGAAATTTGAAAATCCGATAGCATATAATTGAGACCTCATTTAAAAGAAGTATTTGAACAAAAGTTGACAAAGCAAATATGTGCAATCAAATATCGAATAGTGCCTTTAAAAAAAATCTAAAAATCCTCTTAATGGCACTTGTATGAAATACTATGAAAAACAAGCACATAGGCACATGGCAATACATATATCGAGTCTATAAGAGTAAGAATAACACAAGTAAACGTACCTCGATAATTTATGCCTTTTTTTTGACAAATAATGACGTAAATGGCCATTTGTGAAAATATGTAAATCCTACACAATACTTAAAACAAATCTAGACAAATCATAATGATAAAAGTGTAGGCAAGAGATATCGCAAGTAAGCTCATGCCATAAAAATCCATAGGAGATGATAACACACTCTAGTCTACAAAAAAATGCACAAGAGTTTTAAAACATCATATAAGGTCTTTTTTTCAAAAATATTTTAAAAGCACAAATATATATTGAAGACCTTAATTAAAAAAATAAATACTTGAAAACTCATTTGCAATATAGGCACAAATAAAAACATGCATACTAACTAGATAAAATGCATATTTAAATAGGAGATACGGGTTACCAATTACGCCATTTCCATGGGTTGTGTCTTCATTGTTGATGATATCTTCCCTCGAGAAGTCACTTTGTTGATGATGACTTCTTTGATTGCTCCATTTCAAAGGTTTGTTGCTTTCCCATTGTTGAAAGTCTCTTCTTCTTTGAAAATCATCTTGTTGATGATGTCTTTTTGCCATTTCAAGGATTGTGTTCTTCCCATTTTTGATTATACTCTTCTTGAAATTGGCTTTGTTGAGAATAGTTTTTCCTTCTTTGATAAAATGAAACGGTCATTTGATGCCTTCTTGGTGGTATGAATTTTCTTCGATTATTATTTCACGGTACCTAATATGACATTGTTTTGTGGTACCCTTATGTGTTTGGTCCTTTGGGATTAGTCTTGAGACTTTTAGGTCTCCAACAATAATTAGAGCTATTTCTAGCCGACAAGTATTTACCGTATGACCCTTTTTACCGCAATAAAAGCATGTAATAATTAGGGAGCATAATGACCAATATGCATAGTGACTTGATCCTTTTTCATATGATTAACAATATTAGGCTTATGATCAAGTCCTTTGTCACAATTATGAATATCAACAATATTGGACATTATATTGGTACTCGAGTTGGATTTTAATAAATCTTTTTCATGCAATCAATATTCTCAACAAGAGTACTATTTTCTTTCTCAAGGTTTCTAACCTTATCAAGAGTGGTGGTGTGAGCACATGATAGTGATTCATAGGAAGTAAATAAACTATCCTTATCATTTTTCAAAACAATGAATTCCTTTTTCAAATTTTTGTATTTAACAAGTAAGTTTTGGAATTCATCTTGTAGCTCATTATAATCATTTTGCAAGTCACTATATTCATTTTGCAATTCATTGTCATAAGAAGTAGAGGGTTTAGAACTTACCTTGTTTTTCTTCGATGCCCATAAGACATTTTTCGGCTTCATCATCGAATTTGTAAGAGGCTCATCCCATATTGTTGGATTTGATGTTGTATCCATTTGAGAAGTAGATCTTTTGAGTTGCTCCTTTTATTTGCATATACTTGCAGATGGCTTCTAGTTTTTGCCATACTTCATGTGCCGATCGAATACCTACAACATGATCAAATTCCAAGGTGGTAAGTGAACAATGTAAAATATTGAGAGCTTTACCATTTAAGGAGATGATTCTCTTCTCTTCATCATTGAGCTCTTTGAAGCCTTTTGAGGTGTGTGTGTGTATTCTTCGTCGGAATGGATTCTCCATTGATGACGGTGTTCCAAATATCGAACCCGCAACTTTGTAAATAGCATTCCATTCTTTCTTTCCAAAATATAAAATTTTTGGAATCAAACCGAGGTGGCTTGGTGGTGGAGGTGCTTGGAAAGTTGAGCTTCGTTAGAGTAGCCGACGATCGTTTCTCTTCACTCGCGATGTGAAACGAGCTTGCCAAAAGAGTTTGGCTTTGATACCACTTGTAAGTCCAAGCGCTACGATAATCTGTAGAGGGGGTGAATAGATTATCTCCATCTTTTCGATTTATCCCTCTTTTTTTGAATAGAATGCTCAAAGACAAATATAAAGGTGTGGAATGTAAGCAACACGCGACGATTTAAAGAGGTTCAACCCACCTAGGGCCTAATCCTCTACCACCCCAAAGATATCCTGGGATGGATTTCGAAAAGAGAAAAAGATTTTATTAATAATTACCAAAATTATTACAACAAAATCTTACACCAACACCTTGAAGAGTACCACACTCTTCTTCAACACCACCTTTGAGATTACCACAATCTCACTTGAAGATTACCACAATCTCCAAACGGCACCTTGTGAAGATTACCACAATCTTCACCCTCAAGAGCACCACACTCTTCAACACCTCAACAAGAAGATTACCACAATCTTCTTACACCTAACACCTAGTTCACCCAGTGTGTTCTTACCACAAACACTCACAAGGATATCTTGTGTTTGAATGACGACCACAAATTCAAGATTACAACTCGATAATTGATAATACAATAGAGTGCAAGTGTAATCAAGAATAAGCAATAGACCTCAAGAATGTGAAAGTGAATAGCTAGGCAAATTACAACAAGAAATAAGACAATGTAAGAACAAGTGTATTCTTGAGTGTATCTTGTTGTGTTGTAGTTTTCTCTCTTATGGTTGTGCTTCAAAACTTCCTCTATTTATAGGAGATGATTGATACTTGATAGCTCACTCTTGGAATCGATTTCTACAAAAAAATTGCAATTAAAATCAAGATTATAGTGTTAGAAATCAATTCCACAATTTAAGGAAAGGTTGTCTCACGCACAACATTAGAATTTCTTTGTCAAAGCATAGGGCGGCCACCTCGGCCGCACGAAATAGAAGTTTGAAACATATAGCACCAAATTAACACAGGCGGCCGTCGGTCGAAGGGCACTCGACCAGGCCGAGCCTATGTGCGACCGGTTGACCGATCAATTTTGAGAGTTCTCAAGTTTCTTTTCACGAAACTTGTTCCTGTGCACGGCTCGCTTCGTCGACCTCGGCCGACCTCCTTAATGACAAGTTGTCCGATTTTTATCAAAAATAAACCTCAAGAAATACTCCAAAAATTCGTAAAAACATTTTAAACCGATCGGGAGTATTTAGGACAACATTAGAAATATAGTTTTGAAGAAATAAAACATTTACACACAAAGTGTTGTCCGATATAAATTCCAATAAATACTCAAAAAAATAGTAGAAATATTTTAGATCAATTGGGAGTATTAGGACAACATAGTTTCAATGTAAAAACCATTGACTTAAAAACATTAAATGAATTGTCCAATTTTGTATCGAAAATAAACTTGATGAAATACTCCGAAAAATATTAAAACCCTTTTAAAACATTTAGGAGTATTTGGACAACCTTTAAAAACATTGTTTTGGTGTAAAATCAAAATCATCAAAATCATGATAAAACCATTTATCAAACAGTAATCAGGGTCGTTAGAGGTGGTATGGATGATGAATCTTATTTGAGTGGGATCATTAATGATTGTAGATGTTTACTTAGTGTGTTACCTATGGTTTCTTGTTTATTTGTTAGGAGATCAGCGAATTACGTTGCCCATGCTTTAGCAAGAGCGACTAATTCTGTGTCTGGTGTCGAAGAGTGGAGAATTACTCCTCCACCTTTCCTTTGTACTGTCTTGCAGAATGATTTGTGTTAATGAAGCTAGTTCTTGATTTCAAAAAAAAAAAGTATGAGAGCGGTCCAATCACTAGTTCATGGTCTAGTAGATTGAGCCGACCGGTCTAACCACCGCTATATGATTCAATTGATTGAACTGACTGTAGGGGTGTAAACGATCCGAGCCGAGCCGAGCTTTAACTTGTTTGACATATGTTCGTTTAATTTCATACATGTTCAAGCTTGGCTTGAGCTTGATTCAATTTTAAAAAAAGCTTGTTCGTGTTCGACTTGATAAGAAAATTTAATGCTTGAATGTGTTTGTGAACATGTTCGTGAATGTGTTCGTTTTGAGTTTGTGTTCAATATGTTCAAACAATTAATAACTTTGTTCGCGAACAACAAATAAACAAAAATTTGACTTTTTTCGTGAACGATAAACAAACAAACATTTTTTCAAACTTATAGATGAAAATACATATAAATTATTGTCAAAAATAAATACACATACACTAAGTAACTAACCAAACAATTGACACCAAACTATATTAGAAATAGTTGAAAAAATATGGGCGAGCTTATTTAATGATTTTTTACTATATTACGTATTAGAGTAGGGTTTAGAGAGTATTATGTATCTTAAGGGCTTTAAGTCTTTTTAATTTTATTAAAATAAAATATTTTTAATTATTTTTTAAAATAATCAAGCTATTAGTCGAGCCCTTTAACGAGTTTGTTCACGAACAAGTCTAAAAAAATATTATATGAGCTTGTTCTTGAACATTTATAAACGAACACTAAACAAACTTGTTCACGAGCTTTTAGTAAACGGGTATAGAATTGTTCAAGCTCTGCTCATTTATTACACGAGCCTCAAAATGTGTTCGTTTATGCTCACTTAACTAAATAAACGAACATAAACGAACATAAACGAACGTTATCCGAGAGCATATTCACGAGCTGTTTGCCGAACACTCTGTTCACTTACATCCCTAACTGACTGGTACAACATGTCAAAATCTGTTAAAAATTAATTTTTATTAATTTTATTTGTTAAAATTAATAGAAATTTAATATTTTAAATTTGATATTTTTTTAATATTTGTGTGATTATTTGAATTTTAAGGTATGTTATATATTCTTTTAGTTGATTATTCGTATATATTTTTTATTTTTATAACCAACATTTATTGATTAGTTGGATTGACGTAGGGCTTGCAAATCGTTCGTGTCGGACTGTTATCGGGCCGGTACGATATGTTTAACGGACCTAAAATTTAAGCCCAAACACGACACATTAAAAACACGAAAAACACAACTCGGAAGCAAAATTGTTAAATTTATTTAGGTAATCCAATTTGGCTTGTTAACAGATAAAACTTATATTTTTTTATATATTCTTTATATTTGATACTTAAAACATATATTCTAATAAATTATTAACAATAATAATCAAGTACAAATAGTTAATTATTAGTAAATTACCCATAAATAATTAACTACCAATAATTAAAAAAATCTTTGTGTCTTATCGTGCCAGCCCGATAACGGTTCAGACTCATGAGCTCTAGCCAAAATCCTATAATTTCGTGTCGTGTTCATGTAGGTCAATCGTTCTATGCCTCAAATTGTCACCCCTAGATTGACGGTTGAGCCTCAGCGGCCGATTTTTAAGCCTCGAACGATATCAATACATGTTTGCTTACCAATTTTGTTTCTTAAAACAATGCTTGAAACCGTGCATTTCTCGCGATTTAGATGAGAGACGATTCACCGGGGGAACTCTTTTCCCAAGTACTAGTAATTAGAGGTGGCAAAATCAAGCCCGGCCCGCGGGCCGACCCAACCAGCCCGAGGTTTGGGTCGGATTGGGATGTGATTTTTTAGACTCGGAAAATTCGGGCCTATTTGGCCCGGCTTAATGGCCCGATGGCCCTAGCTCGACATTTTCGGATACGAACTTTTGTACATAGAGTGCATGTATGGGTTGAGTTGGGCCAAGAATTCTTTTAGGCCCGACCAAAATCGACATGGCTGGACTCGACACGAAAACCTTGCAAAGCCCGTTGGGCTCGCGTCGGAAACATTGCTTGAGAATGAACATCTCATTCCCATTTCAGAGCACTAATATATAAACTATAATTAAAAAACATTTTTTTGGGTGCCGTGTGTAATTTGAGTAAATAGCCAATCGTCCGCTGTCGGTGTTCTATAAATAAAAAGCAACTGCATTTTCCTCTGACCCCAATTCATTACCTTTTATTTTTCATTAATTACAAGCGCAATCCTTTCTGCTATTTCCCCAATTCAATCCGGTCAACTCCTCCGGCGCTGATTCCATCTCGCGAACGATCTTCGTCCGTCGGAAGGAGAAGCTTCGGGGCACATCACTGTCGAATTATCGCATCCAATCATGAATCCCGAATAGTAAATCTCTCTTTTTCTTTAGAAATTATTACGAATGAATTTCTTAGGAATATTTTTTATGGTTTTGTAGGGTTGAAATTTCTGTTTGTTTTAGCTCGGATTTGATAGATCCACTTAGGTTTTGGTTGGAAGTGTCTGAGAATTTTGTTGAATTTTGCTCTCGACGTTGTGATACTAGATCCATGAATTTTCACTTTTGTAAAGCTAAAACTTTATTTATCTTTTCACGAGATTCTCTTCTGGTAAAGTTGATTATGATTTGTAATATATTTTTGGCCGTATTCCTCTGCTGTTAGTCTCTTTTTCGGGAAAAAAATGTCTGTGATTTGTGCCATGTAAATAGTGAAAAATTGAATTTAGTTTATTTTTTCGAGTTTGGGATCTATGTGTTGACGAGATTATAGTAAGTTCTAGATTGATCTCTGAAATCAGAATTTCAGTGACTTGTGCACCTTATTGCGCTGGAGTGTGTGATTTTGATTCTTTGTATTAGTTACATTCACACAATTTAATCATATGGACTCATATAAAAATGGATGGACCAGAGAACTGTGTCTTGATTACTGCAAGCTTAATGTATTTTTCTGTTGATTTTGAAGTGATGGTGATTAACAAAATTATCTGATATTTTACAAATCCTACCTCTGTTTGGTTTCTGTACGAAGTAACCTTTCTTCTGCTATGATGGACTTAAGGGATATATTCACGAAACAATCACACTAGCAACCTAACTATGGAAGATATTATTACATTCATATTTCTTCTTTCGTTTTTCTGGGGTGAGGCTGAACAGTTGCAAGACCTTACATCAGCAACTGTTGAAATTTAATTGCATATATGTTTGCCATCTTGAATGATATAATGTCGCTCATTTGGTATTTGATGTTTATCTTTCAGCGACTACTTGTTCAAGCTTCTTTTAATTGGAGATTCAGGTGTTGGGAAGTCATGTCTTCTCCTGAGATTTGCTGTAAGCCTCTTGATATTGCTTAAATATATTAGTTTTGAATAGAAACTGCAATATGTTTTGTTTGTATTACTGCTGAGATGGTTCTCCTCTCTCTATAGGGTCAAATCTGATAGTAGTTGTTGTTGTGAATAAGTTGCCTAACATTAGGTCATTTTTCACTAGAGTGTTGTTATTTCTTTTCATTAAATGAAACATCACTCTTCTTTTTACACTCTTTTTGAAGATTTTCAGCTGGTAGCTTGAAAATGGTTATTATTTGTTGCCATTTGATGTAGTGGTTCTTTAAGCAATGAAAGAGTGAAACTGTACTTAGATATGAATCTCATGGTTATTTTTAAAGAAGCACGTACCTATGTGATAAAATCATCATATTATCACTGACTGTTTAAGTGATGGCAAAATCCGGATCACTGACTGACCTTTGTTGTGACTTCTGTACAGGATGATTCGTACCTTGACAGTTACATCAGTACAATTGGTGTTGACTTCGTAAGTACTTGGGTGTTTTGGGTGGTAAGTTTTACCTGGATTAATCTCAATTCTTATTGTATTTTTATTTTTACAGAAAATTCGGACCGTAGAGCAAGATGGGAAGACTATTAAGCTTCAGATTGTAAGTTTTTTCATTCTCTTTTTCCTTTTTCGTCATGATTTTTCGTTAGTATTATTACTTGGTCGTGTTACCTATACATAGTCATGGAGCATTTTGGATCATTTTGAAATTTCTAGTTACTACGGTTTTTTGATATTTTTTGGTCTTTTACCTATCCGCGTTACTGCTTGGTTATTCTCCAATTGGCATTTTGATTCCTGAGATGGTAGAAAGTTGCCAGTAACCTCATTGAGGATTTAGTATTTTTTTATTTGGGTCGGCTTTGTTCATTAGACGTCCTTCATTCATTCGAATTTAGCTGTATGAGATGCAGACTTCGTGGTTCCTACATCATGTTAGTATCATGGATTTGAAAGACAAGTTTTTAATCTCATATTTTATGAATAATGTGGGCACTTGAGTGCAAAAGTTTGTTCATACTTCCTTTATTTTCCCTAATCTTAAGGAACGAGTTTCATTCACATTTTCTTTTTTCTTGCAGTGGGATACTGCTGGACAAGAACGATTTAGAACTATAACTAGTAGCTACTACCGCGGTGCACATGGAATTATAGTTAGTTTCTTGTTGATGTTATCTCTAACAGGCAATTTTCGTGTTTGAGTTCCTAAAATTGTTGTGCAACTTGAAATTCTCTGGCAGATAGTATATGATGTAACTGACCAGGAGAGCTTCAATAATGTGAAGCAGTGGTTGAATGAAATCGATCGATATGCCAGTGAAAGCGTAAACAAACTTCTGGTAGGAAACAAGTGTGACCTTACTGATAACAGAGCTGTGCCGTATGAAACAGCGAAGGTAAAAATATTTACCAGTTCACACACATGCTAGTGCCTTAAACGGATAAGTCTAATTAAAATACATTGTTGGCTATTGTAAAAGGCATTCGCGGATGAAATCGGCATTCCTTTCATGGAGACTAGTGCCAAAAATGCCACTAACGTTGAACAGGCTTTCATGGCCATGTCTGCTGACATTAAGAACAGGTTTTCCTTTTCTCTTCTTTCATTGTTTGTTTATTTATCGTGTAAATAAATTCTTCTCTGTCACGCTTTTTAAGAAGTGATTTATTGTAGTAGAAGCAAAAGATGTTGAGAATTAGAAGTTGGTAATGCTTGCAAATAGAATCTATGAAGCTGGAAAATCAAAGTTGAAGCGTTAGGGAAAAAAACACTTTCAATATTAGATGCCAAAAACACCCATATACAAATGATATGATTATTTATGAAGAGAGGGCAATTTTGAGTATTGATAAACAATTGAGAATAAGAATGTCAACAAAAAATACTACTTATTTACAAAAATAGCAAAATCACTTCTCGAAAATCAGAAGCACCCCCACCCGTTTTAGATTTTGATTAATGAGGCAGAAACATAACCCAAAAAGCTGTCATTTGCAAACACTAAAAAGTGATTTTTGCAGCTAAAAGCTGGTAATCACTTTTTTTCCCTCAATAAATGCAGGATGGCAAGTCAGCCTGCATCAAGCAATGCGAGGCCACCAACGGTGCAGATTCGTGGACAACCTGTTGCCCAGAAGAGTGGCTGCTGCTCTTCTTAGTGGTCTGCTTTCGATTCTGTGTGTTGGTATTCCACCCACGCACCATTTGAATTTAGAAAGACTCGCTTTGATGAAGGGGTTCCGTTCTGCACCTTATATGCGTTCCATTCTTTCAAATATATTTGATGTCTAAGTGGCTGTACAAATTACAACGGATTGCTTATTCTCGTAGTATTTGTTTGTTATTTTGCTCTCGTTTTCGTTAGTTCTGTCCACAGGTAGCAGTGTCCTAGGGTTTGAAAACAGCTGTTAAAACACTGATTTGGCACATTCGGAAGAAAATATCATGTAATATGTGGTTTTTGTTGGCATTTAAATTTGGATATTCTTTGAATAAATTGCTTTATATTTTTATTGGATACGATATGATGGCCTGTTATCTTTGATCATTGCTCGGAACATTCTTCCTGCTCATTTGTTTGGATTATTCTTTAAATTAGTTTATATTGGTTAATTGGCTGTCTTGGCTCAGCCTGGAGCTGTCAATGTGTCAGAATTTGTTCGGAATTGGGTTACAATTTTATCTTGAATTTGGATTATTCTTTAAATTAATGTAGGATGCAAAAATGGCATGTTGGCATGTGGTTTTTATTTGGTAGTATTAGTTTGGGTTATTGGACCAACTTTGAAAGAGACAAAACCCTGCTACAAACTGCTGCAAATATGAAACTCGAAGCTTGAAGAAAAATCATTTTGATAGTCGTTTCTCGTCTTATTTCGTTTTTATGCATCTCAAATGCTCATGCTATATCTTCATTTCTATAATTTATTTTTATTAGCGTTATTCACTACACAATTCTGTTAGTAAATTAAATTGAATATCTCGTTGTAAGGGACGCTTTAGTTTAATAATAAAGTTCACATGTTATATATAAAAATAACTATTATTAAATAAAAAAAGTCCATGTTAATTTCTGTCTACATATGAATTTATTATATTTTAATCATTGTGAACTTAGACAACACGTTGATTAACTTGAAAATAAATCTGTCATTGTCATTTTTTTGGGGGGCGGGGAATTCACCCTTTTGTAATGTAATAATCCCTTGAATTTCAAAAGTTACCGAATTTTGTAGTCCACTGGTTAGGGATGTCAATAATGAATAAAATAAGTTTGCAGAGATGAGGGAATAATATAGAGCCAGTTGGGTCGTGTACGGATTGAAAGAAAAGATATGGACTAAAATAGTGATGGGCCAATTAATGACCACAATTGCACAAGAAAAAGATAGCTTAATAGTTTATTTGACTACATCTATGAATTATGATCGTCACACTCTCATAATAGTGGAACAAAGAATTGCAAAAAGAAGCTCTTAGCCAGTTCTGATTTCAGACCTCTTTCGATTAGTAATAGTATTGGGGGTTTTGCCAAAATATGGCAAAAATCAAATCAAGTTGTGCAAATGTGGTGTTTTTGAAACTTTGGTGCTTTTACACGTTGGCGCACGGTGTGCGCGCCGAGAATAATCAAATCATACGCACCACACGTGTGCGCCAAACTTTTAATTTTTTTATATTTCCGGCCGGGGCGCACCTTCTTTCAAATACCGCTTTTAAAAATTAAAAAAATCCTGGCGCACTCCGCAAGGTGCGCTAGCGCAGAATCCCATATCACGCGGATTCTCGATGATCGCTTTTGATCGATGAAAGCGTGGTTGATCGCTTTGCCTGGCGCACCCGCAAGGTGCGCCAACAGTAAATTTCAAAAAAAAAATAAACACACACCTCCCTCACATATCGGCACCTCCTCTCTCTCTCGCAGCACTCTCTCTCTCCCTACATGGGTCCAGTATTGGGGCATGGCACACCAATCAATTATTGGAGGTGATGCGATAGGTCAGGGTAGAAACACAGTTCGTGGATACCATACATGGTACAATCGTATTACACGACGATTAATTACTCCACAAAACGAGCATATGACAGTCGGGTATCAGCCAAGCGACAATGCAACTCGAGATGCCATGGTAATTTACCTATAAATTTACTATTATGCACATTTAAATTATAACATTATGTATCATTCCTGATATTTGTGTGTTACAGACTACTCTACTCAATCGGATGTGGATTAGTGTTTGGGATGTTAGTGCTTCTGATCCGCAGTCTGTGGATCACCTGAGACGTGATTTTATTGAGGAGATGACTAGTGTGCGGCGTCTCCCAGGGATGCCTCCACCAGAGCCGTTTCCAGAGGCAAATGATCCGTCACATGCGCATGATCGGGCACGCAAAGACACGAATCGACCACTCTGCGGACATACACCCTCACACACATGCGCCAGTCCATCTCGGATATGTGTTGAGTCCATCTCGCATATGCGCCAGTCCATCTAGATATATACGGGAGGTCCATCTAGATATGCGGCAGTCCCTCCACTTCGCATCACACACCATATATGCCACACTGTGAATTATGATCAGATTATACCACCACAGTTCACATCATTTACTGATATGCTCAACACGAATGTGGGAATGACAGGTCCATCTGCATTTGCGCGTCCAAGTTTTCAAAGATTCACTGTACCATTCCCCAGTGGGTTTTCGGGGGAGTTATATGAACATGGATCTGAGCCCGCTACTTCCACCAACAAGATATTGATAATGCTTGAATACGGTCTTAAAGTGAGCCGGAGAGAGACATCCTCCGAGATGTGGCACCTGGTGGTCATAGATATTAGGATTAGCATTAGTCAAAATTATGTATTTAGTAATTAATTTTGTTAAGGCATATTAATTTTCAATTTAAATTTATAATTAATAATTATATTTGGATTAATTTGCATTCATTTTGTGAAAAATAGGCCCACAATTTAAACTTTTTGATTACTCAATCATCTTATTGATTATTCAATCATCTTGTATGAATTTTAACAAAACACACTCAATGGTTAATCATATTAATCTACAGTCGTCATCATATTTTTAATTTTTTTTTTTAAAACATCTTTGGCGCTTGACTAAAAATCAAGCGCCAAATTTAATAAATTTAAAAAAAAAATTATCAATTGGCGCACATGAGGCGGCGCCGACAAGAATTGGCCTCGCCGCACTCACATGTGCGCCATCAAGTAAATGGCCAAACCTCCAAGAATTCACCGTATTTTCACAAATTACTTTTATTTTTGCTATATTTTAGCAAATCACCCAATAGTATTAGTAATTAGTATTATTATGTCTCTAAAAAAAAACACACACACACACACACATATATTAAAGAGAGGTTTCCATAAATAGTATCAAAAAAAATTCTCTCATCCATTTTACGATAAATTAAAACTAAAAAAGGTTGATTGCTATTATAATGACAATTTTAATAGTCAATTTTTAAGGTCGCTTAATTAGAATTATATAAAATTATTTTTCCAAGTTTGTGTATATAAAAAATAAAAAATAACATAATAGATAAAAAAAATATAAGATATATTTACTCAAAAAATTATTTTGTAACGAAAATTATGCATTAGCTATTGGACGGGATAATTTCATTTTTGGTACCCAAACTATACCTACTTTTTGCTTTTGGTACCCATTGTTCCAAGCTCATCAGAATTAGTACCCAATGTTTTCATTTTTAATCACTTTGAGTCCAATCTGTTAGTTGACCGTCAAATTCTAAATGTTGACTTGTTATGACCTGCTACAACAGGTTGATATGGGATGATGGACCTAATCAATCGGTAGCTACAAAAATCTTCTCCTTTTCAAGCAAAATTTTTTCCCAATTCCTGCATGTTTCTTCTCCAATTTTTTTTTTTGCATCTTTAACTGCTTCAATCTTCAAATTTGCTTGTTAGAATCATTGGCTTTCGTTGTTGGATGTTAAATTGGAAGGATTAACCATCAATTTGAAGAAATCTGAGTAATTTTATCGGATTTTCGAATTTGAGCCCTAAGAGAATTATTGTTCGATTCACTAATTCTGGCAATACCATCAGAAATTAGCGTGGGGTGGTAACCAAGAGATTGCGACCTCATTGGTGTTCGTGGCTGGCCGGAGCAACACGGAAATCGCTGGCTTGAATTGGGGGGATTTCCGGTGAGAATTTTGGATTGTGCTGGGTAATTGCAATATATCTCAGAAAGTGCAGAATTCAAGACAAATCTTCCCATGTAGGTGAAAGAAATGGATTTTTTTTTAGAAGGAAGAAAAAGGATTTTTAGTGCCTTTTTGTTTTTGATTTTGATCGGTAGTTTGTTTCACAAGTAGACTCTTTTATTTAGTTGAGATAAAAAGTAATATTTGGATATTTTATCTATTATAAATTACTCCAAAAAAATTATGATCATATTAATTAAAGTTAATAATCAAATATCAAATGCACTTTGTTAAGAATTACGGAAAAAATTATAGATTGTTTAAGTTAAAAAAATATTAAGATAAATCAATTTAAAATGAAAAGGGATATTTTATTATTATTTTTTAAATAATAATTTTTTAAATTTTCTCGCTATCTCATGTTTTTCTAAGATAATCGATGGTATTTTTTTATTTCTCGATTGATGATTAGTTAAATTATTAATTAAAATTTAAATTATCATTGAATTATATTAATTAAAACTATTAAAACGATAATTATTAGAACAATGAAATAATAATATTATTTATATTATTCTTAATATTCTATAAGATAATTAAACTTGAATGTAATGGTCAACCTTTTAAATATGAAAAATAAGAGCTGATTAGCTCCCCCTTTACTTCTTCACCTACTACAACAAGTCATCCGTTAGTTTTTAACGGATATTTAACGGATTGGACTCAAACTGATTAAAAATGAGAACATTGGGTACTAGTTCTGATGAGGTCGGAACAATGAGTACCAAAAGCAAAAAGTAGGTATAGTTTGGGTACCAAAAATGAAATTATCCCGCTATTGGACATCAGTGATATATCTATAGTTGTTTTGGGGGTTTAGCCCATTTATTCATAATTATATAAAATTATATTTCAGCTGATTAAATTCAATTAAAAAATATTTATTTTGATTGATAAAAATATATCAAGATATATATCCAAATATTATATATATATTACATATATCCATTTATAACATTATCAAACCTATATTCCTAATGGAAAAAACAAGTACAACACATGTCACACCTCCTTATTATTATGTCAACTCTCCTTGTTCTCTCAATTTCAAATGGCCGCTTCATATTTATCCACGTGTCAACCCTATTTTATATATATTCCATATTGTTCATATATAATCTAAAAGATAACAAATAATCTAAAAATCAATAATTCTATCTTTACAATCTATTTTTTATAAATCAAAGATTCTATCTATACAATTTATTATAATATAAAAGGTAAATAATAATCCAAAAATCAATGTTTTTATTTGTACAATCTATCTACAAGATTTAAAAAAAGGTAAACAACTCTAAAAAATGGAAGATATATTTAATTTGTTGGATGCTTTTGATTAATAAAATTAGCACAATTAACTAAGTGATATTTTAAACACCAAAAAATTAAATATCCGTCATTGCAATGTACAATTAAATTGTGAGAAATTTAATGTTAAAACAATCAGAACAATGTAATCAAGAATTAAAAAAATTACTATTTTGAGAAACCAAAATACAAAAAAAATTTAAAATAGCTCTAATTTAATAAAATTAGCACAAATGCCTTGTAACACGCATGTTTTTCTAATACAAGAAGACAAAAACATAATATTAAATCTATTTTTCATGATTATGAAGTATGATATTTTTTATGTTTGACTTCATTAATAGATAACATTAAATTGTATTTCCCGCTTATTGTTTGGTGATAGTTTAAAATTGTTACAATGCAGCGAAATAGAAATAATAGAACTACTAGGAAAATGGAGTAAAAAACGGAGGACTCACAAATATATAACCCTTGCATTGGGTCACATCTAGTAATAATAATGCAATGCCAAAATCTGGATATCAAGAAAATAGAGATATATATTATGCGTTTCAAGGTATCAATCAAACTAGAAACTGGGGCATGAAGTTTCACAACAGATTTGTGACAATTATTGTTGGAGCAAAACAGGAAACAACTAACAATGACTTCAAAAATATGTGCTATTACATGACACAAGGAAAATTTCATGTGTGCTTACAGAAAAATAATGATACGAATAATCATAATGTTAATTTCCTAATGTTAAGGTTCAACTCATCATTATTAGTTGTCGGAGCTGATGATCCCTTCTGTGGGGACGTAGCGATCGACGGCTGAGGCACAAACTTTGCACAGTTTGTCAAAGTCCCATTAAAGTTGGGTAGAAAAAGATTACTAGCCTGGCTTGAGAAACTCATAACTGGAACCCAAGAAAGAGTTGGCCTATATGTCTGTGTTGGAAACCCTTGACTAAAGCTGGTAACTCTTGGCTGTACATCAAGACATTGTGAAAAATGATTCATATGCTAAACCTATGGATAGCAGAAATGGTGGAAACTGATGCTTCAAACATATATTTAATGGATAATCACAGAAGAACCCCAAGGTTTGAAGTAGTTACAAAAAACTCTGGGAAGTTTCGGAATTAAAGAAACCCTCATTGATATTTAATTTCGTCTAACAATTTCTCCCTAGCCGTTAGTAGACATGACGGAATTTACTGATATCATCAAGTATAATACAATTACATCTCTCAAGTTTTCTGAAAATTATATGAAGCTCCAACTTTTCGTGTGGTTGTTTGTAATATTTAGAAAAATTGAGGGATGCAATTGTGAAATGTAATGGGATATGACTAGAGCAACTATTTTAACTCCTCATCGTCTCATCGTATTTTCCATGCAAGTGGAAAAAACCTATGATGATGGTAGTTTTAAATTTCATCTCATTTCTCTTTCGAAGGTTGCGTCAAGAACGACATCCGGCGTAAAACTTTGCCACTTTATTTTTTTGTGTGAATTTGTGGTATTAACTAATTTTAGACAATTAATTGACACTATAAACTTCACACCACCGACCCCACATAGTAGGATAAGGCGCAGTTGATGATGTGTAAAATGTAAGGCGAAAAGTTTGGGTTATTTGTAATATTTTAAAAAGTTGAGGCATAATTGTAAAATATTTGACGACATCAGCAAATTCTATCAGTTCAAATATCAATTAAGGTGAAATGTAAGACATAACCAGACCTCAAAAGAGATTATGTAATTTCGAAACTTTTTTTTCAATAACTATTCCAAACCTCAGGTGTATTTTTTCTAAAATATTATCCATATAGTTAACTTGATTGAACACAAACATGAGCTAAACGTACCGCGTACACCATAGCACTACGTAAGTCTGGAATTCCACGTCTTTTCATTGGTGAAAGAGGAGGCCTTTCCGACGTTGTAACTGGAGCTGGGATGCTAGCCTGTAAAATATTTTGAAATGAAAATAAGTTTATCATGTTTATTTATGCTTCTCCAGCTAGAACAATCTCACTCTCACTCTTTATTTTATCAGAACGCATCATATATCATCCTTAAAAATTGAACGGATTAGCTCACCGGTCCTTTCAGTTCACCATTGTTCTTTGAAGAAGCAGCCCAGCTACTAGCCTGAACAATTACAAATTAAATCAATTACTATTGATATAAAGTTGTTGAACCAATATCGATATTGGGCAGAATATTTAAGATAGTAAATAAATTAACTTACAGGCTGTGGCTGTGAACTTTCAGCAGCCTTATCAACTTGTGAACCTGGAAGGACTTGAGATGGTTTATTCTGCTAAATTAAATAAATAAAGTCTATTAACACATGAAAAGTTGATAGAACTTATGTTGGAATAAATGATATTAGTGCTTAAAAACAAATCAAGTTAACACGACTAGCCCGAAATTGATCTTACGAGCTCGTTTAAACTTGATTTGTTAACATAACAAACCAAACTTAAACAAACTCAGTCACAAATAAACAAACTGAATCACAAAAAAGTTCAAACAAACTTGAACTGAGAAATTGTATGTTACCGCATCGGTAAGAGGAATGTCGAAAACACTAGTGCGGCGTCGCTTCTTTTCAGATGCTGACTTTCGGATGAAATATTTTTGTGCATGACTAGCAACTTGGGAAGAGTTTCTCGTGGGCACAAAGCTATTAGCTATTCCTTTCCAGTCACCTTTCCCAAGTCTCTCCAAACCAACTAAGAATGATCTGTGTTCTTCCTC
Source organism: Rehmannia glutinosa (assembly GCA_016081115.2). Lineage (NCBI taxonomy): Eukaryota > Viridiplantae > Streptophyta > Magnoliopsida > Lamiales > Orobanchaceae > Rehmannia > Rehmannia glutinosa. The sequence continues at coordinate 26,692,051 of CM071929.1, read as the reverse complement.
AGACCATGGCTTACCTATTACAATTTAACAAATAAAATAACAATATACCAATCAATAGTAATTCAAAACAATCCGAATATCTACAAAATTGGTGAATAGCGAAAATTAGAAGTGAGTGTTTTGCTGCAGATTAATTTTCAGATTTATAAGAGCAATAAAAAATCGAAAATCAAAATTTCAAAAAAAAACAAAAAAACAAAATGATTCACACTCGCCCTGATCAGATCCTCTTTTGATGAATTAATGAGGAATTTGAATAAACACAAACGAAACATTTTTTTCTGATAAATCGAACCTTTCTTTCTCTCGTGCGATTTGGAGGATTGATGAATCAATCCATCAGATAAATACCCCGACGCCTCAACGGCGGCGGTGATTTCGCCGCTGCATGCCTGCAAATTACCGAGGCTTTTGCTCTTTCTGATTCTCGATTCGCCGGCGGCGACGTCGATCTGAACGCCGAATAACTTGAAGCCGTTGCCACTGATTTTGCTGCACGTTCTGGAGTTGTGCGCCTTCTGCCCACAATGCACACACTTTCTCGCGTGCTCGTTAGGCATCTTTCTGATTCACACCTAATACGTGCGTTTCTCTCTCTATACGTATATATTTGGATATAGAGAGAGAAACAGATTAGGATTTCGATTTGTTGAGATGAAGAACATGCCTGGAGGACGAGATTTTGTTCTGGATTATTGGGACTGTCATATTTATATTTGTGTATATCCTTTTTGGGTTAATTTATTTTTGAAAATTATCTATGTCTAGTCATATATTATCTTAATCTAGTTTTTCATGATTATTTGGAAATATTAGAATGGAAAATAGAGCATTATTTAAAAAAAAAAAGGAAAATGGAACATTATTGAGAATAAAGGATTAGCTTGCAACAATCTAGGTGATTGGATACTGATTTTTCTATTAGTTTTATTTCAATTTCAATATCATAAAAATATGTATTGATTTTAAGTGTATATTGATAGTCATTGTGGATTCGTGATAATTAAAATAGGAAATAAAATACAATTTTGAATATAGGATCAGACGAGATAAATACAGCTATAAGATTGACCTCTTCAGAATTACAAATTTAATTTACAATAAATGAGTTGGATCCAGTGAATTTATGGCAATTCAAATTGAGAGTAGGAATTTATTAAAAGTTGATCCACTTTAGTGTGAAAACAATTTTGTAATTACCATGAATTTATATATAGTCCATTCTCTATATTTAATAGTACGTTTTCTATTTGTTTACTTTTATAACTCTTTAATATGCATTTTACAATGTATACTATTCATTAAATAAGACAAATCAAGTAAATATTTAACATATTTGTAGTTTACAATACTTTTATTAATCTGAATGAAAAGTCAAACTGAACTATATATTTGGGACGGATAGCTTACTTAATATATATGCATATTGATCTAGATTTCTTTCCTTCCTCCTTTCTCTTTTAATTTCTTTTTACATTTTGGCCAAGGATATTTTCATGACTAGATTTCTAGTTTCCATGGACTTTTTTCGGACTGGTCAAACTTTATTACTTGGGTGACAAGGGAACAAAGATAAACATGAGGAAGTCAGAGATGCTGATTTATATATGTATTCGTTTTGCTAAATTAAATCACGTTAACGCTTATAATTCTTATCTTCCCTGAAAATTAGAATAGTATAGTATAGTCCTAACTATATTATGTACTAGGCAAGAAATCTAGCTAGTGAAAGTCGTATATAATATTATTTGAAAATTGTAATTTAATATATTTCACATTCACTAAAACTATGCAAGATTGTATAAATTATTTAATGAATGAGTAGCTACGACGTATATATATAATAGGCAAGAAATCTACTGTTATGTAGCACTCTTGATTGTTGATTTTCCATAAATTAATTATACAAGGGAATTGCAAGTTTGGTGGCGCCTTTTACCAAGGGTAATAGATCAAAAATCTAGTTATGGTGTTATATATCAGCATTCAAAGTTTTGAATTTTTGCTTCAGGAAAACAAAAATGGTTTCAAATCTCTAGTTCTAATCATTCATTTTTTTATGCCACTTCTCTAGATGCATAACAGGTTTTCGGTCAAGTTCGGATCTTCTATTCTAAATTCTATTTTATCTCATGTTCTAAGTATTTTAAATACACACTAAGTATAAATTAATGGCGCCATCAATATATTTGAGTGACGTACATGATAATATTAGAACATGAGATAATATATAGTTTGGAATAGAAAATCATGTACCATTTCAATAAGGCCCGTTGAATATAAAATATAATTTATATTATAAACACGTTTCATTCATTTGAAGAAATGAAATATAAAATAGAATAATTGTGTTTATTATATTTTATTTGATTATTAGTCGAACTAAATTTATACGAATTTTAGTTGAGTCGAACTCCAATGAACTCCAATGATACTTCTATATTTTTTTTTCCAGTAATCGAATCGAGTTAGAGTTATACTTGTTATTGTATTCAAATTTGGTTTGACATATAAACGAAACGAGACCAAACGAGCTTTTAATAATCAATTTCGGACCAAATATCATGTAATTTAATTTATTTTTCAGCTCCAAAGTGGAGACAGTGAGATACAAATATGCAATAAATACTTTACTTATTTTTCAGGCTTAATTGCAAAAGATGCCCTGTAACTTCTTGCAGATGGCATTTTAGGACAGTAAGTATCAAGTTGGCAAAATATACCCTGTAAGTTTATAAAGTGTGGCAAAATTGGTCCTATAAGTTTTTACTTAAGCAAATTATGTCCTATAAGTTTTGAATTGTTGCAAAATTGGTCCAATGGGATAATTGAATATTTCCATAATGCCAATTATACCCTTATTCATACATATTGCTTATTTGACTAAGTGTTTGCGTAAAATGGTATCAGAGCCTAGGTTTATTAAGAACTTTTAGTTAAATTTATTATATTTATGTAATTAACAATTGGTGAGGAGAAATTACTCCGAGATTATGGATCCTGACCGATGTCCGAGATGTACCCTTTACAGACATATCGTCAAATATTGACGATGTATGCACAAGAACACCTTGACCAGGTTTTCATATCGGGAATACCAACATGAAGAAAAAAAACGGCGGAGCCGACGGAGAAACCTTAAGGCAATGCAAAATGCGAGCGAGAATATTATAGGCGATTCGGATGCTTAACCGCACTTATATATGTTCACTTGATGAACCTTCAAGAAATGGTTCATGAAAATTCCCATCGAACAATGATTCCTGATGGAGTACCGAGTGGAACGAGATACTTCAGATAAATCTAAGATCTCCAAGATCTTAGAGAAATCCGAAGACGGTGCGAGAATTATGGCAACCGCTATATTCATCTACCATGCAAGTTCATCGATCCGAACCGGATGGAGACGATGGTGAAATATCGAAGAAAACTCTTTAACTCCTTCATGATATTGAAACGAGTCAAGAACCTGGAAGACAGGCAAGTTCATCCGGAGGAAGGAAACGTATTGATTTTGGGGCGACTTATTTACACCAAAAGGGGAAACCAACCAAAGTCATACGAAAAATGACAGATGAGGAGAAGCTCATTGCTCTAATCAAAGGAAAATCCATCAAAAATTAAAAAGGATGGATATTGAAAAGATGAATCTTAAAGATCTACATGACCTGTGAAATCCTTCATGGATTAGGTATTGTAGATTTAAAGATGAACGCAGTGAGAATCGCCTTTGTTACCTATGACCCACAAGGTAGACCAATTCCACCTTCACCGCCACTAGTTAATCGTAACGTCGAAGAAAGTACATGTTCGCATCATGGAACTCGGGGCGAGAGGATGCCACACGCCGGGGATTTCACGGCGGGAAGTGATCCACTTTCGGGGGACAGGAGGTCGAAACCTCTTGCAGGAACCGGACAACTTACCGAAGGCCGAATGTTTATTAGGCGCCTTATGGAAGATCGCACCGACCCAATACATCCGTATGGGTTGATGTTAAATCTGGACATCCCGATTTTAAAAATGAGAAGTTCTCATTGATGAATGGGCTTCACTATGAGAATTTCAGAACCCTCGATCTTACAAAGGATTCATTCATTTTACTCCTTGAAATGAGTCTTGAAGGATCGGTGAAGATTGCCTCGGGATATGACCGATGCCAATTTAAAAGTTCGGTCACATCGGAGAATCACTTAAAGGAATTGTCGATGGTATGGCAAAACTATTCAAAATCCAATTCATCGGCAGACGGGTTATTTCGAGGTTTAGAGGATGAAAAAGAAAGAAATATAAACAAGCCCTCTATAGCATGAAGTTCTTGGATATTTGTCATATTGACGAATATATCAAGTTGTTCACCGAATACGGTGGAAATCCAAGATTGAGGAAAAAGAAGCGCACAACTATTCTTTGCCAAAATTCCGAGTCCCCTGGAGAGAAATGCTTATTAGGGAATACAAGGGTGGAGTCAAGTAGAAACGTGGCGGAAAAATGTCTTTCCTAAAGGCAAAGTTATTTGAATGGTGTTACCAAGCACTCTACACAAGAATTACAAAAGATTAAGAGGAATTAACAAAGCGATTCCTCTATGTTGCATAGATAATGATATCCCAACAGTGGTGGGAGGTCAACCAAGCGCACGAGAAGGAAGAAGGAGCGAAGCCATCCATACCGCCGAGGAAGCGAATAAAAAAAAGAAACAGTCTTCATGGAGACCGGAAGGTTCTCGTCAAAACAAAAAGCCCGGTTATAAATCGGGGCAAAGACCAGCACTGCGGGAGTAGAGCCTCATCATCGCCAGGTTCTAATCAAGCAAGTACCAGCAGAAATCCAGGAAGAAGAACTTTCAGCGTGCTCACACTAGAGCTAATGAAAGTTTCAAAGATCTGTAATTCTTGGACATGCGGAGCAAGAGGGCATATCTCAAATCGATTGCCCGGATAATCAAAAACGAGGAGTCGAGACGGTTCGAGGCTACACCGAAATCGAAGAAGGCTGTCTATTATCAAGACCTTATACAGTGTACCAATTTGAGGATATTCCCCGGATGAAAGCATCTATGAAGAAGAAATCTATTCTCGACGATGGAAGTGACTCCCGGCTCGAGAATCGGAGTGAAGAAGAAATTCTTCAACAGACAATCGAGAGAGGATATGTCGATTTCTCTCTCACACGGCGCTCATAAGACTCTTATGAGAATCATGAAGAAGATCCAAAGCTTCAAGTCTATGATGGATTTACGATCGAGCTATGGAAAAAACATTGGATAAAATTGGGTTTCGTAACATAAAACACCAAATTATCCACAGGGGTAACAACCGGAGAATTGGCTATTCCGATGGAGTTTACCTAGAACTGATCGAGATGCAGTTGGTCCCTATTAGAGAAATACAAGAGATCAAAAGCAAAGTTAAAAGAGAAGTTGCAAATACACTCTCATGGATTCATATCGAGCCATAAGAGTAATTATTAAAGCAACATTCAAAGAAGAATAGATTCGCCTCTCAATCTTGCTATCTTTGACAAGCGAATCTCGCATCTCAAGGATTCATGCCTTGAGCGGTTCTGAAAATTTGTATGCGGAAATTGGCATTTAATGTCTATCCTAGAATTGCATACAATTTGGGAGATCGAGATTTCAAGAGAGTCCTAACCCTTCATCAAGATTTCAAAAGAGTCGATTTGATGAAAGAAGGAAACATGCCTTACTCGATTACATACAAGATTTCTATGCTCTCTCGAATACCCATCATTCAAAGTATTCTTGAGAAATGAATTTATTGAAGTCCCAAGAATCTTTGAAGACTTTGCTAGGGTGGTGTTACTGAAATCATTGAATCTCCAACTATTAAGGAGATTGATATGATAATTCAAGGTCAACCAGTCTTCAACAAAAGTCGAGTCTCGAGTTGAGCACAGAAGGATGTCTTTCCAAAGAAGAGAATGGTGAGTAGCGGTTAGGGAAGAAAGGAGACCAAGTATTTCAAACATCCCCGATGTTTTTAAAACAAAATGGAGCTGGAATGTCCGAGAAGGATGGCGAGAGGTTGAAGTAATATTCAACATCACTCAAAAGGATAACATTTTTCCTTGTGATGTTCTATATTATCTCCAACAACCAATCGTTGGAAGGTATCGAGAAGCCCGAAGATAGGAGAAATTGAGCTTACTATCACGAGTTGCGGAAAGATCCCGAATAATTAATACCGGGAATTGAATTTCTTGAGGAGCATAAACCTTGGGAAAGATTACAAGACGGAATGGAGTTCACAGCTAATAAAAAAGATACGAATCGAGATGACCACTAGTCCATTCTCCATATACATTTCTATTGGAATGTTATATGTCTTTGAATACAAGGCCGAGTATTTCGCCGCCTATATTGATTCAGTCTTAATATGTACTTTAAAGCGGATGTTTTTCCTAAAGAAATTGGAGAAGATTTACCACTATATTGCAGAAGAGATTTTTCTAAAAGGATTCTTATCCTTAACAGGAATTAAACAAGCGAGAATAATGATCGGAGGCGCAGCAGCACCCCCATGGTACAAAGTAAAAACGCCACCAATCTATTTCCATGATACATAAAGTGCGAGATATTTTGCTAGAAACAATTTCCTACAAACATTCAAGCGATTCACACAAGAGAACGAGACGAGAAGACTTATTTTCACAACCTTATGTGATCATAAGATTATTGTCCGAGAGATCTGCGGAAGCATTTTACGAAAAATGCCTATTAATTTTCGCAGACAGCGTGGTGATGAAGCCAAACTTCGCAACCCAAAAATGGCGGATCGAAGGAAATTTGGTGAAGCTTTATTATCCTATAGACAATTTGGTTCCATCCGAAAGGATCGAGAAGATATGGGATAATAACTTGTATTCATTCGTAGTACAAGAGAGAAGAACGAGTCACTCCAAAAGCCATTGCGAGAATTATGGATGAGTCTAATGGAGAATCCACAAGAGTGATGTAACCATAGAGGAACAAATATCACTCAAGATATCAAGAAGATCCAAAGGAATTACAATGAAGATCCTTTTGGCTTGGTGGGATAAGAACGAGCTTAAAGCTTCCTTAAAGGTTAAACCGGGAAAGAGTACGAGTTCGTAAGATTCAAACCAATCCTTATGAACCAGGAAGATCGTGAGGATATGCAAAAGATACTTAAGGAACATCTTGACCTTAAGTTAATATCACCAGGAGTTTCTCCATACAATGCATCCATGATTCTTAGTCGAAACCATGGAGAAATCAAAAGAGAAAGCGAAGACTTGTTATTAATTACAAAGGGATTAATAACATTTTGGAATTCGACGGATACTATATCCCAAGCGAGAAACATCCGGTTAATCAGTATCAAAGGTGCCAAGATATTCTCAAAGTTCGATTGCAAGTCCGGATTTTACCATTAAGATGGATGAAGAAAGCGAAGTTCACGACTTTCTCTACACCACAAGGACACTATATTTGGAATGTGATGCCTATGGGATTGGCTAATGCACCCCAGATATATCAAAGAAAGATGGATAATCTATTCAAAGATTATTTCAGTTTCATGTTCGTATACATCGATGATATTCTTATCGCCTCAAAGAACATGAAGGAGCATCTCAAGCATTTGGAAATATTCTCAAATGTTTGTCACAAGGAAGGATTAGTGCTTTGAAAAAAGAAGGCGTGATTGCAACAAGACAGATTGAATTCCTAGGAATTGAGATCGAACATTTCCCTTAGTCTTCTTACAATAAACTTTCTTTGTAAAATTCTTTCTGTTGTGAGTTTAGATTTTCGAGAGTGTTTTCAGTTTTCAGTCTTAGTTTTAATTTTATGTACAAGAGGGTGATAGCCTTTATGAGAGGCTAAACATGTTTTCTCCTCCCAAAAGGAGATTACTGATGTAATAAATCTTTCTTTAAGTTCTTAATAAAATAAAGGCTGTTTGTTCAACATGTGTTCATAATGTAATATTGATCAATCCCCTTTGAAGAATTACTTTTACGCCTTGGAGTAGGAAACGAACCAAGGTCATCTTTGAGCGGTTTTTTGGAGTCGGATAACTTGCGGATCATCTTCCCGAGGTGAGGTTGAACAAAGTGAGGAGCCGTTTGTCAAACGATCCGGGGCGATAATTTTCCGATGGGCGTTGCGAAACCACTTAACCCTGATGTTTCGGTCCAAAAGAGTATGAATTTTAAGGGATTTATTAATTTTACTGGAAGCATGTTGGGCCTGATATGGTCGTAATGGACTATATCCGTTTTATCCAACACTTTAGTCTGAAATCGATTTTGAATTATGAAGAATTTACGAAGTATGTCCTATTGAGTTTATAGTTTGAAACCCGACATGATCCACTTAAAAACCTCTGAATAGAGTCTGGATCTAAGTAGGTGTAACAATGCCACGAACGGAAATAGGTATCAGAAAATGTAAATTTTTATAATCCTTGAAATTGGGGTTTTTTGAAAATAGCGGTGTATGAAATGATTGAAATTGCTAAATTTTTGGAAGTTATAGGACTATAATTGCTACCTTTGAAAGATAAAGGACCTAATTTGCTATTGGGCCATAAGGGCAAAATTGTCCAGGGCATAAATTGCCAATTAAACAAAATATAGTCCTCTTTTGCCACTACTTAAAAGTTACTGGGTATATTTTGCAATTTGGACTATTTTTCAAGTATGGATGTATTAATCGTGTATAAAAGGGCAGGGCCAAAAATATAACTAATGCCTTGTTCATAAACAACTTTTCAAATGCTACAAAGGCTGAAAAGTCCCATTTTTCCCCAACACTACGCCTCTATACTTAAATCTTGTATCTCTCGAAAAGCCATAGAGCCCGGAAAACAACTCCACGCGCACTTATGCATTAATGCCACTGTGTTGCATAATGTTAATTTAGCCACACAACTCGTTAACCTGTACACCGTCTGCAACTCATTAAAATATGCCCACGACCTGTTTGATAAAATTCCAAAATCAAATATTTTCCTCTGGAACATTTTGATTCGCGGGTATGCGTGGAACGGCCCATATGAAGCTGCAATTTCTTTGTACCATCAACTTCTCGATCATGGGCTTGTGCCCGATCATTTCACGTTTCCCTTTGTGCTCAAAGCGTGCTCGGGGCTTTCAGCGATTAACGTGGGGAGGGAAATTCATGATCAAGTGAGAAAAACAGGGTGGGAAATGGACGTTTTTGTGGGTGCTGCGCTTATCGATATGTACGCAAAATGTGGTTTTATTAACGAATCTCGTCGAGTGTTTGACAAGATTGTGAATAGGGATGTAGTGCTGTGGAATTCAATGCTTGCTGCTTATTCCCAAAATAGGCATCCAGAAGAGTGTTTGAAACTATGCAGTGAGATGGCATTGAGGAAATTTAGGCCTACCGAGGCTACTTTAGTGACGGCTATAGCGGCTTCTGCTGATTCAACGGCCATTAGTCAAGGACGCGAGCTTCACGGCTATAGCTGGAGACTCGGGTTCGAATTAAATGACAAGGTCAAGACTGGCCTTGTGGATATGTATGCTAAGAGTGGCAATCTGAGGTCTGCACGGGTTGTGTTCGATAAATTAACCGAGAAGAGGCTGGTTTCTTGGAATGCATTGATTACAGCTTATGCAATGCATGGTCATGCTTATGAAGCACTTGATTTGTTTAGGAAAATGGTTGAAAAAATTCAGCCTGATCACATAACTTTCGTGGGAATTCTGTCGGCTTGTAACCACGGAGGGTTGCTAGACGAAGGGCGAATGTATTTCGACGCAATGATTAGAGATTACTCTATAGAACCCACTGTTCAGCATTATACCTGCATGGTTGATCTCCTCGGCCATTTTAACCAGTTAGATGAGGCTTTTTATTTAATAACGAAAATGAGCGTTACGCCAGATTCTGGTGTGTGGGGTGCTTTGCTTAACTCGTGTAAGATTCATAGAAACGTCGAGCTAGGGGAACTTGCATTAGAGAGATTAATCGAGCTTGAACCGGACGACGCTGGAAATTACGTGATTCTGTCTAATATATACGCTCAAGCGGGGAAGTGGGAAGGAGTTGCAAAGCTGAGAAAATTGATGACTGAAAGGAAACTAAAAAAAAGCGTTGCTTGTAGTTGGGTTGAGGTGAAAACCAAGATCCACGCATTTGTATCTGGGGACACTTCTCATCCGATGTCGGATCAGATATACGCAGAATTAAGCGAACTGGGCGATTTGCTTTCGGAAGCTGGCTATGTTCCGAATACTTGGCCGGTTTTCTATGATGTGGAGAATGATGAGAAGACTAAAATGGTGAGCAGTCACAGTGAAAGGCTAGCTATTGTGTTCGGGCTTATTAGTACCCCACCTGGGACGAAGCTTCTTGTGACCAAGAACCTTCGTGTTTGCGAGGACTGCCACGTGGCGATCAAGCTTGTGTCGAAAATTAAAGAGAGGGAAATCACTGTCAGGGATGTGAACCGTTATCACCATTTTAAAGATGGTGTGTGTTCTTGTGGTGATTATTGGTGAATGTTTTGGTGTACTGGTGTTTCTCTGTGAGCTGAGAAGATATCAGGTTGGTTATCAGAACCCTTGAAAAGAATTTTGTTTAAGTGTATAAATGTTCTTGAGAAAAATCCATTTTGAGGAGGACAAGCCATTGGAGATGCAAATATTTGGGCTTTGGCATTAAAAGATGCTTTCAACAAATGTGGAAAGATGATGAGTTTATAGAGATCTGTTGCCTGGTATTTGTGTTGATGAGCAAAAGTGATGACTGTTGACTAGAAATTGGATGTGAAAGGATGGAGTATTAGACAGAGCTTTTGGCTGTAGAAATTCCAAGTTACTGCTAAAAACATGAAATTTGATGAATAAACTTAGCACCAACGGAGCTGTTTGTCCAGTTATTGGTCCAGATGTGCATCAGTGCGGTCCAACTGCTGAATTTTGAGGAAAACATTTTAGAAAAGAAGAATTTGATGAAACTTTGGGGTGGGAACTTTTGGAGAAGCTCCAGGAATAAAAGTTAAGGTGTGCCTGGTCATATTTTGGGATTAAGACAAATTAGTAACATTCTGATCGTGTTTCTCTCATTAACTTCAATTAACTTCTAAGTCGGGTTAGCTAAGTATCAATCCCCACCCCTAATAAAAATGGGAAAGGTGTTTTTGGGGAATCGAGGAACCGTTTGGACACCTGAAATGACAGAACTGATCAGCCAGACGAGGTTTGTTTCTACCTGTGTCTAGGGATAGTAATTTCCTCCGAACCCGACGGAGGATTCGATACCCGACCCTAACGGAGAAGGGTATGGAGGGTAGTTTTGTACCCGATTAAATAAATGGGTACGTGGGTATGGGTATGGAGGTGGGTCTAGGTACATCCTACCCATACCCTACCCGATACCCGATTAAATAATAATATTATATATATATATAATATATTTACATATATATTTATTTATAATATTTTACATATATTTTTTTTATTTATACAACTCTATTTATTTATATTTAAAGAAAATGATTTTTTCCCCAAGTCTCAACCAAAATCTACAAACCCACTAACACTTTTGTTTAATCCTTTTTAATATTTTGCTATATTTTTATAATATTTAGTTCGCTAATTCTTATTTGTATTATTTTCTCCTTATTGTTTCCTTAAGAATTTAGTAAATATCAATATCTTTATTTAAATAACTCAAATTTCTCTTTAAAAAAAGAAATAACTTAAATTTCAATTGTAAGGTAAGAGGGTATGGGTAGGGTATGAATACCCGATCATCCGATGGGTATGGGGATGGGTATGAAAACAGAATACTCGATGGGTATGGGTATGAGTATAATAAATGGGTATGGGGATGGAGGATATAAAATCCTACCCGAATCCTACCCATTGCCATCCCTACCTGTGTCCTATGACTGTGTGTGTGTGTGTGTTTGTTTTAAATGATTTAATGATTGAACAAGATCAAAATCATGTAAATTCTAGTCCATGCCAATATCCTCAGATTATTCTGTATATGGATGTTGAGAATTTTGTACAATATAATTCAGCTTCATGAGTAGTAACACTTTTGACCGTCTTGACCTCATTTCCAATTTTCGTTCCAATTTTCAACGATGTTGAGTTGATTTTAAATAAAATTAATTATAATTTCTAGTTCAATTTGAGTAGCTGTTTTTATAGAAGTAGATCAAGGTTAGTCGAATATGAATGAACATAATGTCCCTCTCCAAAACTCTCTTTCTACATTTTTCCTTATCCTTGGTTAAATTATAATAAAGAGGCATGCTGATTAATTTTGTTAAAAGTTGAAATTATCTTATTTTCTTCGAGAAATTAATGATAAGGAACAATCCTTAACTTAAATGCATCCGAATACTTTTACATATACCAAAAACAGCCAAAAAAACAGAGTTACATAAAAGCTGACATAATACAAAAGCAACCAATAATTTGATCCATCCAAACAGAGCTCAAGAAGTTTGAGACCCCGTAACATGCTGCTGCCCAAACTGCTCCGCCCTGTCCTTCATCTCACGCGCCTTCGACGCCAGCTTCGTACGCGCAGTGTCCAGCTGAGCCGCCCCGGGCGGGTGTTTCCCCGTCAGATATCTGTAAATCCACGACAGCACACTCAGCGCCGCCACCCCGAATCCGCCGGAGGCCAGAAACCCTGAGCCCAGCATAAAGATCGTTATGGCCGCCGGGACGAGCACCGGGCTAAATATCACAAGCAGCGGAGTGGCTAAGGTGAGCGCCACGACGGTCGCGGCTAACGTGAGCCCAGAGAGGACGAGGAGTGATCCGCCAGCTGTGGCGGCCGTGGCCGCCTTCACCACCTGGTGGCTCCGCGGCGGCTGCTGCGCCTGGTGGGGCCTACCCGTGTACGGAGCGTAACGCTCAGCCATTTTTTTGTGAAAATTAAATCGGGAAATTAATGGACGTTGAGGTTTAGGCGATGGATTTGAGAGTAAAATATTCTTGATGAAATTGAAATTGGTGTTTTGGGGGAAAAAATGGGAGATATATAGAAAAGGGGAGAGGGGGTACGTGTTGGAGAGGTTAACATGCAAAGGCTGCATGTAAATGAGAAGTGATAGTTTTGAGACACGTCAATTTTGGAGGTATTTGCAGGTGGACTATGCATGAATTGTTATTTGTTCACGAAGATATCAAAAGTTTTATTTGGACCAGTGACGAGGAAGAGGCTGGTGGCGGTGATTTTAATAATTTTTTTTAAAAAAATTAATATAGTTTATATATATGTATAATATAAATTTATAATTGTTATATATAATTATTAAACTTTACCACCTAAAGAATTTTAAAACATATATTTAAAAAAAAAACACAAAAAGTCGCACACTAATTTTCATTTTCTGGCTTTGCTCCTGATTTAGACAACCAATAAAATGTACAAATTGAGGATATTAGCACTGTGTATGTGTTGTCCTCAGGCATTCTTTCAACCTGAAAGGATCTGAGTGACGTGTTGTGTGCTTGTTGGCACCAACTGCGTGGAGGTTCGAATCCTTGATAACAAGGTGGATGAGGATATCATGTGTGGTGACTCAGTTTATGGCAGCTCAGGACCCTGACTTGTTGAAGCATATCTCACGATTCACCTCGTCCACAAAGCTGTAGGACAAGCCAGTGAGTGCCCTCAGGGATGTGGTTCATCCTTTTTTGAGGAATAGCATTGTGTTTAGGGGTAGCAAATCGTTTGTGTGGGGGCGTTATTAGGCTGACACGATAAGCCCAAACACGAGCACGACACGATAAGCTTAGCGGGCATGAAATTTAAGCCCAAACACGACACGTTAAAAACCCGAAAAACACGGTACCACGCGATAAGCAAACTTGTCAAATTTATTTAGGTAAGCCCGTTTGGCCTAAAACTTATAATTTTTTTTTATATTCTTTATATTTGATACTTAAAACATATATTCTAATGAAGTAATAATAAAAATAGTCAAGAATAGTCAATTACAAGTAACTTACCCATATAAATAATTAATTACCAATAATTAAAAAAAATATCGTACCTTATCGTGTTTATCGTGTCAGCCCAATATCAACCCGATTTTTATCATATCTTATCATACCAGCTCGATAATGGCTCAAACCCAATAAGCCCTTACCCAAAACTATAATTTCATATCGTATTCGTGTCGGTCAATCGTATTGTACCTCAATTGCCATCACTAATTGTGTTGTTGTTCACCAATGAGGTTGTTCAATAACACTACTTTTGCAATATTTTCTATTAGTTACGGAGATCTAGTAGGCACGGGTTCGCGTCGTGGAAATCACCTTGCTCTTACAAAAATGCAGAACAAGGTTGTGTACAATAGGCCCAATTGTGGCCCGATCCCTCCCCAAATCTCACACACAGCGGAAACATTGTGCACCGAGTTTGCCAATTTCTATAAAGTCAAGACAATTATGAAATATTAGCGAAACATATTGAGACGTGCTGTGAATAAAATAGATTCTTATAGAAAGCTTATAGTGTTTTTGGGTGTTCCCCTCGGGACACATCAATGTTGGCATTGAATATTGGTATATTATCAAATTATAAAATGAGATTTTAAAAATCTATGACCAGAAAAATAATTTGAATTTGAGTGGCATAATTTGTAGAATTGCAATATTTTTTCCTGATTATGCATAATAATTTGTTTCTCTTATTTAAGAAAAAGACAAAGAAAGAAGAAAAAACATTGTCTTGCTAGTCGTAATTGTTCAATTCTTTTGATCCATTTTAGGACAAAAATAATGCTGCTCTGTGTTTTCCAAATGCAAAGCTTATAAATTATAATAATTTGTTGGGCTTTTTTTGGTAGCTATCAAATAAGTGGAGAAAGGCTTATAAGGTGAGACCCTTAACGGACTTGTAATTTACCCAAGCCCACAGATGACTCTACGTAAAAGCCCAATTTACACACCCCAACGGACTATAAATTTGTAAACCGATAATTTCAAATCTAATTGACATATTCAACGCCAAATATATTTGAAATGAACAAACCACATGTCATTTGGCTCTTACTAAGATCACCTCCCTCCAACGATGTATGGGAAACTGCGGGGTTGATCCCCAATAAAATGTGTGTGCGTAACTCAAAAAAAAAATTGAAATGAACAAAAATAATTTCATTGGAACGAGGATTTAATACGAAATTCCAAACTAAAAATGTATCCACGAAAGCTTGTCATGACGAATGTACATGTTATATAAGTGTCGAGATGTTTGTTTGTCTTGTATGCAGCCGGATGCATAGCCAACCCGCGTGGTAAACTCTAGCTCAATTTTTTTCCCTTAGCTCAAGTATTTTTTCCCCTTGAAAAATATACATATAAATTGTTTTTTATTTTTTTTCCATTGGAAAAACGGGACAAAAAAACTTTTAGGGTGTACGGAAGGCGGGGAGGCCCCCCTCCATAGCTACGCCTATGTATGCAGCATGAGATAAAATGTGAATGGATCTATGCGCAATTTAATACTTATCTATAGATTTTTCTTTAGGTAAATTAATTTTTCTGGTAGTTATATAAATACGTTATCGTGCTCTATATTAAACATATATTCTTTTTTTTTTAGTTTTGTTCAAATTTCTATATTGGAGAATTTTAGCTCATCTAACGTTACACTGTCATGAAAGCTAACAAGTAACAACAACACAACACAACAAAACTAAGCGCTTTTTCTCAATATGTGTGGCCGGCTATATGAATCATATCACGCTGTTATTTACGGTTAAATGTCATATTTTCATTTATTTTTAAATATAACATGAGTTTTTTGATAGTTCCTTTCCAATTCTTTTTAGGTCTTTCCCTTCGTTTTTTAATTTGAATGGGTGATTTCCTATTTTCTACACATCGCACTAGTGCACCTAAGAGTCTCTTATGCACATTTCCATATATATATATATATATATATCATCCTAAGCGTGTTTCCCCAATTTTCTCATCTATCGGTGATACCTCTACTTTTTTTCTAATATATTCATTTCCTATATATTTTATCTAATCTAGTGTGTCTGCACATCCATCATAGCATTGTCATTGTTAATACCATCATATTTTGTTTGTGTTTATATTTACTCATTCAATATTCTGCTCCATAAGGCAATACAAGTTTAATGACTAATATATAATAACAAAAAAATCAATTTTAATGGTACTTTAGTTTTACAGTCACAAGTATAAAAGACACACTCGTCGCCCATTTATCAAACATGTTTGGATTAATTCTAAGTGTAACCTCACATATTCCATATTATGGGAAAATGACAAGGGTTTTACGCTGGTTGTCAGTCTAACGCAATCCACCTCCTTTATCTGGGTTCCAACGACTACGTACAATAAGGGCGTAGTCAGTACCGATTCTCCTTAGCCCAATTATTTCTTCCTCTTAAAAAAGCATATATTTTTTTTATTTTTTTCCCATAGAATAAGTGAGATAAAAACAAGGGATGCGCCGGGGTATAGGAAAGCCCCCTGCATCCGCCCATGACATAATATAGACAGGTTGAACTGACTATAACCAGACCGAGTTACCGTCATGAATGCTAAAACGAGAAAAAAGAAATGGCATGGAAGACCGTCATCTAATCGTCGTCCTCATCAATGATTCAATTCAACATCTAAAATATGCAGTTGAATTATGGTGTTGATGGACTTTTGGCAATTGAATTGTGGAAGTCAATGAACAAAAGCTTCTTTCCAAGTGCAATCAATGTAGAAAATTTTAAAAGGAAGAAAATAAGACAAATTTTACTAATACTACATCAACATGTGTACCTCTTTTCTCCGTCAGTGTTACATTTCCCCGGATAAATATCTATGAAATGTTTCCACAGTATAAAAGGAAGGATTGACTGACCATTAAACATTAATATAAGTATGTACTTTGAAGTCTTCTGCGTGAACCTATTTTTAAAAATTAATTAAGTTTAGTAATAAGTGTAAACGACAAATTGTCAACCTTTTTGGTCATGAGATATATAAATATAAAGAAAGTGAAATTGTGGAAAATTTCATGAAATCGTTTTACACAATGATGTGAACTTTGAAGTTTAATTGATTAGAAACTTATTCCTTTCTGTTCACATAATGTAAATGTAAACCTCCTACGTTTCATTGGATTTGACTTACCATAAAGTTTTCTGCATGAACCTATTTTTAAAAATTAAATAGGGCTAATGATAAGATATTAGATCTTATTTTGAAAAGAAGTTGTAGAAGTATTTGGATAATATAATATGTTATTAATAACAATTTTATAATTAAAATGGCTAAATTTAAAGTAAATTGTTGAAATAAGATATTATTTTGAAAATAAGTTGGAATTTCCCAGCTTTCTCATAATAGTTTATAACATCTTAATATTCTATTTTGGGAGTTTATAAAATCATTTATAAAAAAATTACCAAATTATAAGCTTTAATTCAATTATATTATAAGATGTTGTGTAAAGGTTCGTCCAAATATCCTCTTAAAAGTTATATCTTATATATTAATTAATATTTACTATACTAATGGGACGTAACCCAATAATAAAAGTTTGAAAGGTAAGTACAAAAAGCCCACTAAGATGGTTCGAACTCGTGGGCCCTCTATGCCAAGGTGCATACGTCACACCAACACAACAATAATCATTTCCCATTATTTTAAGGACCACAATTCCGAACACTAGATTTTGATTGATGAATTGGATAATAACAAGTTGATTGAGTTGTTACGATGAAATTATTTAATAATAAATTTTAAATCCCTTGAAATTATTTCTGGATTCATTTTGGAGAATTAAAATCTATCTTAGATCGAGTTATTTGAAATTTTTTCTAAAAAAATTAAAGGGATTTCAATTCTATTTACGGTGTCGTGAGATGTGAAATGTGTTACCAACACATTTTTATGTCACTGCAGAAGTCTTGTATATTGAAACACAAATCACAATAAATATGAAGTGATAGATATTAAAAATGAACACAAGACTAAAAATTACTCCCTTTTAGATCTTGTAAAGCAAGCAACACTGCATGAGAAATGAGAGAATCCTCCAATGCATGATATGTACAACTCAATTATAACATATAACTCTCTCAAAAAGATCAAATGGACACATCTAAGGAAGATGTACAAAATAATACAATACTCTAGACCATACAATCCTCAATTTCTTGCGAGTAAAAGTGTTTCTCTCTAATTTCTTCAATATGATCACATACACTTTCAATCTGTTCGTCTTGTCTGCATGAAGTACTTGCTTTAAATAGGATGAATCATGAAAGTAACTTCTTCAAAGAATAACTTCTTCAAGCAATAACTACCAGCACAAAACAAGGACGAGAAAAAACCACATGCAACTTCTAAAAACCAACATTATCCAAACTTATAAAAACTAACATTAACTACTAAAAACTAACATTAAATATCCAAAAAATTAACTACTCAAAACTGCCACTAAATATCCAGAAAATTGCAAAATAAAAATAAAGATAATGTTTAATTTAAAAAGTCTAACGTTAACAAAATCTATATACAATTGGTACTAGAGGGATATTTATTTGTTTTTTTTTCTTGAGGAGAATGTCGAATATGCTCAACCGTTATATTTAAAATCTATATTCATTAAGTACAAATATCATTCATGACATCAATCGTTTTATATTATATACAAACAACCACATCATTCATAAAATCAGGATATCAAATATTAATAGAAGAAACTATTATATAAGTAAACTAATATAATATCCACATAAGTGATCAAACTTGAACACAATATCTGTTAAGAGTCTTGATTGTGAGCCTCAATTTCAACACTTTATAGTGTAATATATTTAATCGTCTATTAAAATCATAAAAGATGTAAGGGGGAAAAAAGGTGAAAATTAACAAATGATTTGTGGATAGATTTTCAGTTTTATCACAAAAATTGATCTCAGTTCCTTTATAGTGTAATATATTTAATTCAAACAGTGGAATATTGGGAATCCACCAAAATTTGATCTTTTTTCCACACTAGCATTGTTTTTTTCCAATTAGCCCACTAGAGGCATGGGGCCAAATATTCAGTTTAATATACACAAACAACCAAACAGGCCCTATTACAAATTCAAGCTGATATTCAGGCTACCAATAACTGTCCGCCAATTGGCAATGGCGTCATTTGGCACTCAACCTGATACACACAGGATTGGCTCTCAACTTCCGGCTCGGCTTGCTCAGCCGCTACCTCTTTCTTTCTCCGCTTCGGCGAGCCACTATCCGAGCCGGATGTAATTGAAGCCGAAGGCTCAGGTGACCTCCGCTTAGCCGTCACTCTAACCGGCCCCGGCTCATTCAAGCCAATCTTGTGAGGGAAGTTTAGCAACGCCTTCGAGCCGCGCATTCTGTAAGCCGCTTTGTCATAAGCCGAAGCCGCTTCCTCAGCCGTTTCATAAGTCCCAAGCCACACCCTTGCGCCGTTTTTAGCCGGGTCCCTTATCTCCGCCGCGAACTTCCCCCACGGCCGCTGTCTTACTCCCCTGTAGTGCCTCCCCTTAGGCCGCGCCGCCGCCGGAACCGCCGTCTTCGGCGGAGCAACCGCATATTCCGTTCTCACCTCAGCCAAGCTCGTTTCCGGCTCGGCTTCAAATCTGGGCTCGGCCTTGACGTCGTTAAACGGCGTCCACCCATCGTTAACGGCGTCACGCAGGAGCCCGTAAATGACCATATCTTCAGAGTCGTCAACTTTTAACGGCAAATCACCCCAGGTTTCCGTTAAACATGACATCAGGCTGCTGAAACTGGTGGACCGGCGATACGCCGCCGGAAAGTCCACCGCCGTCATCTCACCGAATATTGGCTGGTACATGGAGGTCTGATCAATTTTCCAAATGGGTTTTAAGACTATATTGAATTTTATTGAAATTGAGAGATGAAATTTTGGGAATTTTTATTTTTGGGATAAAATGAATGGATGGGTTATATATAAGGTTAAGGAGAGAGAAAGAGAGAGAGAAGGATGTAAGAAGGTGCATGCACCCGTGGGAAAATTTGTGGGAATTAATAAAATAAAATAGTGGTTTTACTGTATGGTGTATACTTTTATTATTTTTATATTGCAATTTGATTATATCTATATTAGTTTGGGTTCTAGGAAAGTTCATAAAAATTGCAAGTGGAGCAAGTTGTTGGGTTGATGAATGAATCACGTGGCTAATAACAACAAGTTGGAATTTTTTTTTGGAGGATAAGGATGCTGGCGTCACACTTTCATGTCAGCAATGCATCATTTCGAGGAATGAAATTTTATTTAATGGAAACCATTTTTCTTTTTTATAATTCAGCTTCGATAATTATGTAGGACTATGAATTAGACACTCCATAATCACTGTTATTGGATTGATCAGTATTGTGTTGGGGTCTACTAATAAACAAACATATCATTTAAGGTAAAAAGAACAAGTATATTTGATAATCTAAATTTAATAATAGTTAATTTTCTCCCAAACTAAATCGACATAGATGTGATATAGTATAAGCATCTAATAAATTTCCGCCAATTCGCAGATAACTCAAAAAACAATTTGATTGGGTACAATTTTGAACTCACAATCTTCATCCCACAAAGAGACTTGAATCCCTTGTATTGACTTGAATTTTACTTGGTTGAAATCGTTTTGATTTTGTAAGCTATTATGTTGTAAAGTGAAATTCTTATATAATTATTAATTATTCAAGAACTCACAAATAATCCGATATTTAATTAAATGATTCATATATCTCATGTCCTCAATCTCTATATGGATTATGGGCCCATTAGAAAAGAATACATATATTTCTTATTAGCAAAACGTGGTAGATACTCCCCCTCAAAAAAAAAATAAAAATAAATAACGCGGTAGACTCCTTGAAGGTCATTGAGTTGTGAAACTTATTTAGTTAGTATATTAGCCATTTGTTGTTGAGGACCTGAGGTCTACTCGTAAATCAATAGCAATACAAGTCAAATATATAAAAATATATTGTTATTAATATTAATTTATTAATTACTTAGTGTAGATAATAATATATGTTTCTACAGATCATATTACATTGGCTTAATTCCGAGGTGAAGTAAAATTTGGGTCGTGAATTATTTTGATTTTAGAACATCTCCAACCCACCTTGATATTAATGGCTACCCCAAGAATAGGGAAAGGTAGTTGCTCACTTGCTTCAACCCACCTCTATAATTCCTTTTAAATAAGAGATTGTAAATAGTTCACCTCCAATTCTAGAGGTGAATGGTTCACCCCCTCTACCCCCACCCCCACCCCCACCCCCACCCCCTCCTTTATTTTCTTTTTTGGTTTTATATTAGTTTAAGTTTATAATTTATCCTATTTGACATGTTTATTTATAAAAATTAAAGACAAAGAGGCACACATAACACTTCGAAATGCGTTGATTGATTATTTATGGGAGGAATTTTCTAATTTAGAAAATTAATTATTATCATGTAATTTATGCTTTTGTATCATGTAATTCAATACTTTTGTTAAGGATCTATTATGAAATTTTATTTTTATGTTTAAATTAACCGATCACTGGACACTGAGTAAGGGTTTTTATATATATTATTTCAAAATAATTTCTTTACATTTAATTATATTAAATAATTTTAATATTAAACATAAATTAACTAAAACTATATATCTAAATTATAAATTGATAAATTAAATATATTAATTCAATATAGAAAAAAGAATAAAAGTGGAATATTCCAATGTAGATTGAAATATAAAGGTGTCTGTTGGAGTTAAAACTTAATCCCTCAAAATTTTCCTCTAAAATAGTATTAAATTAGTTACATAAAACTAAAGACAAAGATTGAAGATGCTTTATTTTGAATAGATTGAAACTAGTTGAATCTACTTTGCTTAAAAGATTAACGAATGGAAAAAAAATATGGAATTGAAATTCAATTAGCTTAAATCCGATTTCGATATATAAATTTAAATGGTATACTTCACTGTAATTTATTTTATCTCATACAAACTCCCTCTTTCTACCTATCCTAATTGATTTCAATTATAGAGCATATTTATAATCGGATCTTTGCTTAAAACTTTATTTAATATTAATATTAAAAACCAATCATTTTAGGAGGATTCAAACAGATCTCATGACTTTTTCCCACATGTTAGAGGTTTTGTAATTATATAAACAGAACTGTCAGAACATTCGTATCTTTGAGTTGGATTCACATTTCTGATTATAAAAGTTTTCAGGTCCAAATTCACAGTACTGCTAAAACAGTATATTTCAGGTCCAAATTCACAGTACTGCTAAAACAGTATATTAATGTTATGTTTGATGCTATAAAAAAAAGTATAGGGGCTTTTCAAAAAGGGGAGAGGGGAATGCATGTACACTACAATTGGAAATATGTGGAGAATGAAAATGTGGGTATGTGTTTGTTAGAGTATTTAATGCGATGCATTCTGAGACAGTTTCACTATTCTTTTGTTCTAACTTATAAAGACATTCTACAAGAGCTTGTAGCTCAAATAATATCGCTCACTTTTATATGGTTTGAACATTATATCTTTCAATTTTTTTTTAAATTTATCCCCTACCCTCCAACCACTATTCCCAACTTGTTAGGAAAAAAAACTTATAAAGACATTTTCAGCTATAAAATTTGTCGCAATATTATTTTGTTGTAATTAGCCAGGGTATAATATGTTAGATATTTTCATAATTTATTTACTAAATGTTTGCCGACCTCAGAACATGTTTGCCGCTTGAAACGTGGATGTGACTTTTTGTCGAAGAGATGTCTTTTTGAATGAGTCACGAGTTCGTTATATATGGAGTTTTGATAAACATTTGAAATACAACATCATTAAATTTTCGTGTTCAAGCATCATCTATTTTTAAAATAGAGTGTACTATCAATTTGTTCAAAACGTTATATTTGGAGTCAAACAATTCCATTTTATACGGAGAGATATTTTCTACAAAACCTGGTGTGACACCACAATTATTCTGAAATGGGAAAAATATTACTTAAAAGATAACGATTTTTGTGTTTTGGAGCCACTTTGTTGTTCACGCGTAACATAATAGAGTATGTGATTATTTAAATAATATATTATTTTTGAATTTGATAAGAACAAAATTACTAAACCTCCAAGATCTTATTACCAAACAAGTTTTCATCTTAGGAGAAGGAAAATCGAATACGAAAAATAGTATCAAACGTTGCGCGTTTCAACTTTTATCATTAAAATAAATTCAATTAGAAATAGTGATCTTTCTTATATATGTTTTAATGAAAAATTAACATTGCATTATTGATGTGGATCCCTAACCGTACGGGCCATTTAAATAACTTTTCTCGGTTCTCAATATAAAAAATAATAATAAAATAAAAATAAAAATAAAAACTACCTTTCTCAACATTTTATTTCTCGCCCGTGATAATACGGTCGGCACAAGGGATGAGATCTCATGTTCCAATTTTTCTATTCCACTCTCTATTCCATATATTGGGTGAATAATGTTTATCATTCACCCAATGCCGAAGGAACGATAATTTAATTTATTACAAGAAAATTAAATCCAAATAATTATGTGATTTAAAATTTAAAAATCTATCTTACTTTGTCAACTTGAAATATTTAATTATTTTACTTTGGCCGATTGGTTGTACTAGTTTGCGTTCAGACAGAATGAAATAACTTTTCAACCTATATATAATTTTACACCATAACACCAGCTATTAAAAATTTAAAATTGGATATTTTGATTGTGTCCAGGTACTTGAGTTCTGAAACAAAGAAAAGAATTCAAGCATGCCCGAAGTAGGTAAGGAATTAAATATATTCCTTCTTAAGAATATAATAATTAGCAGATATTATTGTATGTTTAACTTGCAATTAGAATTACAAAGATGCTGGCGTCAAAAAAAAAAAAGAATTACAAATATGCTTGATGTTCATCCACATTTGCCACAAATTTTTGAAGAGTTGGGGTGATTTTGGGAACTCTTAAATTTTTAGGTGGAGGCGCCATTTCTAAAAAGGCGCCAATTCCAATGGCGCCTTCCCGCCTTTTTTTTTTAAGTATTGTTTTGTAGGTACTAGTCATTTTTTTTTTAATTTTGAATTTTCGAATTGTTTTTCAAATATTAAATAAATACATAATTTTTGGATAACTATAATATGAAATATTACTGGATCAAAACTCGATTAAATAATAAAACCTACAACAAGAATTTACACGTTAAAAAAATAGAATAAGAAACGACATCCCATTATTCGAATATATACGAATCAATTCGAATATTCGTACTTAAAATTCTAACATATCTTTATTGTTGGGTTATGTATAAATTATATGTTTGGAATAAGAGATTCTTTTCAATTTTGCCTGAGTGCAAAGTGTCTCGCCCTAATAAATCAATGACTATGATTTATTTGATCTAATAACTAAATTTCATTTACTAGAATAGTTTAACAAAATATATAATACTCTAAATTTTTTTCCAACTTTTCATCTCCAAATAAATTCACTAGAGTATTATATATAAGGGATAATTTAAATAAGGGTTGATCCTAAATTTTATTGCAAATCGTGCCTAATGTGGTCCCGCAAATTTTCGGTGGGTGTTGGTGAAATCGGCCTGTTAAAATCAATGTTGTTAAAATTGGACCGGCCGATTCGACAATTGTTAAATAAACAAGTCCTCCAATTCCTAGTCTATTTCAACCAATTTATCCCATTTTTTAAATATGTGTTGTAGGTTTTATTATTTAATCGATTTTTGATTCAGTAATATTTCATATTATAGTTATCCAAAAATTGTGTATGTATTTAACATTGGAAAAAAATTTGAAAATAAAAAAAAAAATTGACCGGCGCCTACAAAAAAAAACTTAAAAAAAAACTGGGATTGGCGCCTTCTTAGTAGGTGCCATCTCTAATGACGCCTCCACTTAAAAATTTAAGAGTCCCCAAAATCACCCCAACTCTGCAAAAATTTGTGCCAAATGCCACAAACCGTCAAATAACCCCAATTTGAAGCACGCCAAAATAGCACGTAAATAATAAGACATGGAATTATCGGGTTTGACGATAAAAAATTGGGTCCACATAAGGTCAGTCCTATAAGCCCGTTAAACCCGATAAGTCTCGATAACTTCAATAATATATTTCTTTACTTTTTCCTCATTCTAACTTTGTAAGGGGCTTTATATGCGATAAGCATTTGAAGAAGAAATAATATTATATACTATATTATTAAATGGTCTAACAAGCCAAATGCTCTAAATTGTTCAAACGAGCCAAAAATTAATAGTAATTAATAAATAAATGAAAATAAATTTGCTTGTCGGGCTTAAAGGGTCGTGCTTAGGCTATCAAATTTTATTGTATCGTGTTTGGGCTACCATTTCCAACCCGTAAATTTTATCGGGTTGTGTTCGGATTAGTGCTTATCATGTCGTGCTTTTGTTGGGCCCGCCCATACAATTCCCCCAAAGTTAAGGGTTAATAGGGTTAATTACACAAGTTTCCCAGATTTCGCCTAACTACATGACTAGATCTTTTAAATTACAAATACCCGGAGATCTATTTTTGGTTTACAAAATTGCATGTTTAAAGAGGCCTAAAGCGGATATTTATCACGTAAACAAAATTATTTGCAACGGATATAAATCAATTTAGCAATGGATATAAATTAATTTAGCGATGGAAAAATCCGTCACTAACTTTAACGACGACCGTTTTCGTTCGCCGTTAATGATTTAACGACGAATTAGATAAAGACAAAAATTATCCGTTGCGATATATTCCATCGTTATTTGTGTTAGCGGTGGATTTTTTTTGTTTATCCATCGCTATTTTGGGTTTTTTTTTAGTGTCAAGGGAATACTACACAATCGTCAAAATTCACATGTTACAAACCTGCTATTACCAATAATTGATCAGATTTTATCAAGACCTGAAGTACTAAAACAATTAAAATGGAAAATAAATTGTAGGAATATAATAAAACATCTCATCGTCAGATTTTCAACATTCAAAATTTGAAAAATTGACTTTCCTCCATTTGTGCGTAGTCTTGCGTTTGACGTATAAATTATCTTACTTTTGACTAAACTCCATTGGTTCATTCCATTTATAAGTTGATGTGTTATAGTTACATATAATGATACAAAATGACTAATTTTTAACACAAGAGCCTAGCCAGCCGGTTCGGATTATCTCTAGCCCAATTTTGTTTTTCTATCCCAACTATTTTTCCCTTTATAAAAACATATAAATTTTCTTATCTTTTTCCAATAGAGAAAACGGAAAAATAATTTGGGGTGCGCCACCCCTATTTTAATGTTAGTTGATAATTACGAAATAGTAAATACATTATATTTTTAATTCTTGTGTAAAAATTCGGTTAATTACAACTCGCACTTGAAGTTTACCCTAATTACAAAAAAAAAAAATAGTTATCATGCAAAAATTACAATTATCCAATTGATCACATTTGTTTCTATTTACAAATCGCACCCTTGATCTTAAGAGGATGATATTTGTTAGAAAAATACAAACCTCAAAGAAATATTTGTAACACTTTTAGGGTACTTATAATTTGAATGATAACTAGTCTTTTGCCCACGCGATCTTGCACGGTATATGTCCTGTTAGGCCTCTATTTTGTATTGTTACATGTGCATTTTTCTAATAGTTCAATGAATTATATCTCTCTTGCATCATCTCTATTGGTAACCGAATAGAATGAGTCGAATAATCCCTAGTTAATTCGGGGATGTGAGGTTGTAAGTTGGGATGAGGAATCTCTGCTTTTTAGAATCGAGAATGGAACAGGGGACATTGTTTATATGTATATCCCCTTCCTATTCCGATTAGGTAAAAGGGAATTCTCTGTTCTCAACCATATTTTCCGAATATGTATATTATATATATATATATATATTAACATTAAATATGTTTATATCAATTCTATAAATTAAACCTAAGAATATTTTCATTTTTACTTGTTCTTATTCTTTATTTCATAAATTATGGATTTATGTTATTTATGTTTTAAAAGAATAGCGATTGTAAAAAGTTTAAAAATTTAAAAAATAATTAAAATATAAAGATAACTAATTTGAATATAAATCACCGATTCAAAAATAAAAATAAATTATTATAAACTATAAGAAAATATCTTTAAACGTTTTAATTGTCCAGTTTGGAATCATTTTTACTACCTTAATCTTGAATATTTACTATATTATATTTTCAATAAACTTAACAATAAAATCATTTCAAAATTATTAAAAGAATTAAACAAAAACCATGTTTTATATTTAGCAACACAATTTTAAGGGAAACCGAAATATTTCAAAAAAACAAAAATTATTCTATTTTAATATATACACATATATCAAAAAATTATCAAACATGAAAAATAATTTCAAAATATCTAATTCCAAATGTACAACTTCAAAACTTGAGTATCAAAATATGTTGATAAATATAAAAAATAATTTCAATCAACATGAAAAGTTGTTTTTATATAAAAGTAATTTTCTATATATAAAATACTATTATGATTATAATTTCATGTTAAATAAATCTTAATTTTTTGTTTACAAAAATATATATAATGTTATGCATAGATACATATGATATTTAAATACATATTTTGATATATTTTCTTTATTTAAATTTTTTAACTGAATTTAATCAATTTAAATATAATTCTAAATAATTATTAAGAAATGGGCTAACCCCAAATAACAATTATATATAGAGATCACAAATAGCAACAAAATACATGAATATAATATACAAATTGATGTCCAATAGCTCAAATGCATAACTTATAAAGCCCATTATAGATTACAAAGTGATGAGTTGATATTTTTTTATATATTTTTCTTTATTTTATTTTTGTTATTTATATTTTATATATGTAATATGGATGTCAAACTGAAGGTCATAAAAATTGATTAATTTGATATATTATACGTAAAAAGACAAATAAAAATAAAAAATAATTATTTTGTTTTAAAAAAAGAAAAACATAAATATAATAATTAATGCAGTACACACAGATTTGGAAAGCTAATTTTAAATAATTCTATTTTTATAATATTTTAAAAAATGATTATTTAAAGAAAAATTGACTACCAAAAATAATGAAATACCAAATATTTATCACTTTTTTTATTTTTACACATCATTTTTTTTTTACTTTTTATAGTAACTGCAAAAGGGCGGGAAAAAATTTCCATACTATTTCGAGAAGCGATTGTTATTATATATATATATATATATATATATATTAAAGTTTTTTTTGTTATTAGACTAAACCTGTAAGGTAGTTTTGTAATTACCCCTAAACAGGTGTGGGACGGGTCATCAATATTCTGTGAGCAACGATTTGGGTAGTGAGATGTTACCCAAGATAGTTGTGTCCAACCCCCTTGTAATTTTGTCAGGTGTTTCACTATGACATATACATGTATTTTTTTTAAAAAAAAATAAAATTAAAATGGGACATATGTCACAATCCTACGGGAGTTAATTGGTCACAGCGACCCTTGAGTAACATCTACTTACCCAATTTATAGACATCTTAATAAATTTTGTTTTATATTCTATCTAATTTCTAATACACACACCCAAATGTATAAAAATATTTTCTAATATATTTAGAACTAATTAATTTATACACAGACGTATGTATATATATTATATAGGTGAAATATAAAAAATGCAATATATAAATAAAATAAATAATTTGAAGAGGTTTTGTCAACTTAATAAATATAAGTACTTCAAAGTCTTGGAAACTCAAATCTTCATATATAATTATGAACCTTCACGTGATCAGTTTTATATACATGATCTGCCTCTTTTCAAAACCATTGAATTAACTGAAAATGAAAAGGGAAAATCGTACTCCTTATATTCAATAAGATTGATTTCTCATCCATAATTTAATAATACTTTGACTCCAATAAATTAAATGCAAATCTCAAAAATGGTATGCACATATAATATTATTATGAGTTGATATAAAATTTACCTCCCAAATTTTATTACAATCATTAATATTTTAACTTAGCAGCCATGGATACTTTACGTTCATAAACAGCAGTAGAAACCGGGCAATTAGACAGTGATTGTTTTTGACATTATTCACAATTTGATACTGATCCATTGTATGTAAAATAACAATTTAACAATTGGGATGAAACTGACTTAGTCGAAGACGAAACACACACACATACAACAAACTTGTTTTTAGCAACTAAAATATTCGCTGCTAACATAACAAATTTTGCCGTTAAAGTGTTTTTCAGCGAAAAATTTTGCTGCAATAATCGCTGCATAAACCCGTCTCAAACGTTTCAAATGGCGATTGAAATTTATTTCACCACAAAACGTTATTAACGAAACATTTAAGTAAGCTAACTAAAACAAATCGCTGCTAATATATTAAACAGTTTTTGCTCTAAAATAAAATATTAGTGACAAAATCATACAATTTGTTGTTAAATGTAACAACTAAAAGTAAATAAAGTAAAATAAAAAGGCAGTAACAAATGCGAAACAGATTATTCAGGACAATAATTAACGGAAGATCAAAATCAAAACAACCACACACCTTAGATCGCACGGACGGATGAAAAGCACAGTGGGTTTGAACTACGGTAGAGGCGGAGTGACGGTGGCTGGGAGAGGAGACTCAGACTGGCTGGGAGAGTGACAGTGGGAAAAAAATTGCGGGAGGGGAAAAAAGGAAACCCAAAACGATGCCGTACTATATGTAGTTATGCAACGAAGGTTAAATCATTCGCCGCAAATATAAATCGTAATTTATTTATTTTTTAAGAAAATTGTAATTTACATATTTAAACATTCTGCAACAAGAACTAAACAATTCGCTGCAACTGTAATTTAACTTTCATACATTTTGCGACGAAATCTAACCTATTCGCCACAAACTTAATTGCATTTTTCATAAATTAAATAATTTTTGCGACGAATACTAAATCATTCGCTACAAATGTAATTTATTTTTCATACATTTTGTGATATTCGCCACAAAATTAATTGTAATTTTCATAAATTAAATATTTTTGTGACGAAAACTAAACACTTCGCCGCACAATTAACCGTAATTTTCTTAAATTAACTAAATTCATTGTTTTCATTTTTCTCTTTATTTGGGTTTAACATTACCAACGAAAGCACAAAGTTTGCTGAAAATATTTTGAAACTTTAGCATCGAATTTTTTATTTTCGCAGCTAACAATTTTTTTAATTTTTTTGTACCTATTAATATTTAGCAACGAAATTTATATGTTCGTCGTTATCCTTAGCGACGGATTAATTTTATTTCGTTGCAAATACACTAAACTCTTATTTTATTTTTGTTCTTTTAATTAGTTGGGAACATTTTTTTTAAATTTCATGGCTAATATTCAACTTTAGCAGCGAATATTAGTAGTTGTCGCAAATATTTAGTTGCAATTACTCCTTTTTTTTTGTAGTCAAGATGGGATTTTATTTGGGATAGTTGTTAATTAAACGTGTATATATTATTATTGGCAACTTTGAATATGTTAGAAATTCTGTGATATTCATAATTGTTGGGAGGGATACAAAACACATTGATTGAATATGCATGCTGGTGGATCAAGTCCTTCTCCCCAAGATCCGCCTTTTTCAAGACAAACTCATGAAACCAAGACTGAAGTGGACAATATATCTTGAACGGACGTGAGCCATCCCGTGCCACATCATTGGATATTGGGGGCTTATGCTCGAGAGGATAATACCTCTTGGCAGAGTGAGTAAATCGTGAAAGTTTGAATAACAAAGTAAAACATCTAACTGGTTTGCGGTGAAAGACGACTTTGCGTCATTATTCCATGAGGAGGTATATATTTTGTGCAACAAAATAAAGTTTGGAGGGTATATTCCACCAGGAGGTAGATCTTGTGGGAATTAGACAACTTTGCCTCAATATATTGTGTGCAACAAAATAAAGTTCAGCTCAAAAAGTGTTAGTACCCTTATAGTTTGGAGGGTATATTGTTTTTTTTTTTTTCCATCATGTGATTGGTTAAAGCATATTTCCCATGTTTATATATAAGGTGTGTGTTTATATATGTATGAGCTACATGCCTACATCAAACATTGATTCTAAATACTAATGATAAGATTGGAGAAGTTCGATATTTAAATACATACAACTATCATATAAATTTTAATTTATTTAAAATTGCAACAACAAGGTCAGCTAAAATTTAAGAAAATGGACGATATGCCAATTTTTAGACGTCCATGTAATGATGTAAATATGCAAATGTAACAAAATTAAGTTAATTGGGTAGAAAAACGACATATTTTAATATTATTTTAATTTTGAGTAATTATGCTTGTTCTTATGTTTAAACAATAAAAAATTATTTAATCTGTTAAATTTGAATTATTTAATTTATAATTATTGGCATAAATATAAAACTAATTAATGCTAATTAACAGAACGTACTATATATATATAGTACTAAAGTTTATATATAGGTAGAAAAATAATTTATCCCACTCTTCACATTTTCCAAAACTCAAAGTAAAAACATTTTCCTTGACGACTTTAGCATAGCTTTAGAGCATCCAAATCTACATATTTGCCTTAAAGAAAAAACTGAAAAAAAAAAAAAAACGTTTCACCCAATTTGAATCATTATTAATTTATTATAATTTGATCGACATGATTGTAGACAAAATCAAATCATGCACCCAAAGAATCAAAAAGAGAATTTAGAATTGTCAAGGTTGATGAGACCTGTACAATAAAATAGAAACTTTCTACAATCAACTATATAAAGTTAAAATTTGAACGTAATCACTGGATATTCTAATTAATTACGTTTGATTTTCTTATCATTTATCTTAGTTTATTACAATTTATATCAACCGACAAGGATTTTGCAATGCACTTTTTCTTTTATACTTTTAGTCGAAGAAAGCAGCACACACACACACATATATATATCTATATATATATAATATACACACACATATATATTTCTTTTGAGTACTATATACATATATATATATATATATATATTTGTGTGTGTTGTGTGTGAACATTTACAATGATCAGGATGCATGTACTTATTGTAATTGAAAAAAGTAGTCAGTTGTGCAAATTGCAGATTAAGTAAATTTTGACTAGAATTCTCTAGTAAAGACGAAAAAAAAAAAGGTCAAATCCAGTTATGTATATTGAATTTGAATGGTTATCTACCTTATATACTAAAAAGAAAAAAGAAATGACACATGTCATCACCTCATAAATCTTGGACATTTGTCAACATCTCAAACTCTCAATTCCACATGGCAGATTCACATCTATGTGGTAATCATATTTACAAATTTAATAGATAATAAATTTAATCAAGATTTTAAAAGATAATCTAAAATATAAAGGATTTATTCGCAATTATTTGGAAAGGTTGATGTTGATCAAATCTATCTGAAGATATATTGATTGAGAAATACTCTGTTAGTTCAGATTATAAAGATAACAAATTTAAGAAATAATAAATAATCCAAAAATCAAGGATTTTATCTATATTGTCTTTTAAATTTGTGACACTAAAGTTTTATTTTTGGACGAATCTCATGTAACACACGGGTATTATTCTAATAAACATATAAAAAAAACTATTTAAAATAAAATTATGTAATATTTAATATTTCTAACACGTGTCATGACATGCAAATTTTATGATGTTTAATACGTCATAATGCTTAGTGATGAGATAAGATTTCATGACCAAGAAACTCATTCCATGTAGCCGTATTCGTGTATGAGGATTAAGTTGCAATTTAAACATAACTGCGGGAATTGATTGTAGCTAAGTTAATTGGATATTTGTGAATAAGTTATTGACCTGGAGTCAAATCTCATGCCTCTCAAGCCTCGGGACTTGGTACTAAAAAAAATTAATAAATTAAACAAATGTATACTATAAATTAAGAGCATCTCCAAGAGACTGTTTTATCTTCAATTCGGAGCAACATCTTGCTACAACACTGGCCGTTTTGAAGATGTGAATAGTTTTGTGCCAGAAGTAATGCAACGCGCTAAATTTTTCTTTTTTGTCTGCTTTAAATTAATGATTTTAATGTATGGAAATATGCACTAAAACGGAATATTCTTTTTAATGCAAAATTACTGCAAATTGCTAGAGATGAAGTATGATTTTTTCAAATTTCATTAATTAAATTTTTAATTGCTTTTATAATTTAATTTAATTTGCAAAAAATTATTTTAAGTTTAATTACTTTTCTTGGAGGCATTTTTTTCGTTTCAAGTTAATAGGTACCAATTTATAAAAAGATGTGAATTATCAGTACTAAATTGGTGAATCGCGAATGTGATCAGGTAACAAACTAGCAAAGTGTCTATAATTCATGTACTGAAAAATCAATGACTCTTTAAAAAATATGAATCATCAATTCACTCACCTATCAATACCTACTAGTTCTTTTTGTGAAACCGATTAAGATCTTATTCAAAGAAAAATATATCAAATATTTAGAGGTTGTTTCATCGTCACTATATTTTTTTTATATACAAGTTCCTAAAAAGAAACAGACTGGTCGGATTTGATCTCAGATCAATAATCTGGATAACATCCAACCAATTGAGTTACAATCAAAATATTAGAGTTGATAGCTCGTGAGAAGCTGACGCTACAACATCAATTACATTCCACCCATGTCAATCAAAATACTGTAATATTTACATTAATCATAAAGTTATATGTCATAAAGTGGTGTGATCATAATCCTCTACAAATTAATTTAGTAGATATGCAATAAGTACAAAACAAAACACAACTATTAACACTTTGGGAAAGTGGGTTTAGGTACATCCCCTAGGCTCTAAAAAAAATTAATTGGTTGGACCCATCAAAGAAACAAGAAGGCAACAACCTGGACATACCAACTTGATCACAAAAAGTGACCCATAGCAAGTTGATATAATATTAATAATACCATGCAAAGTCAAGTTGCACCAAATTTAAAAAACTAATTATTCGTTGAAAAGTAAGTTCTTTTCTGTGGCTTAAACGTCAAAATAATGGTCCAATGGTCTTCTCATGTGCCTTCATTAGCCGCTATTATTTATTTAATAATTAATAATTGATTACAAGTGTTTTGTAAAGCAACGTCTCCCTTGTGATTATCCAAGAGGTAATGTATTCTTTGGGTTTTAATTTCTTGGAAGGAGGTGGGGTTATTTTTTGGGATGAGCGATATTTTAAAATTGTATGATTTACAATTTCTTAATAAAAATGAATTTATTCTTCTCAAAAAATAAAATAGAATTTATAAAACCATCCGTCAAAGCTTATTTAACATTTACAGAATTTTATATGAGATTATAATTAATACTTAGACACTTAGTAATTAATCATTCATGTTGTTATTGTACAATCTCTGTTGTAAAAATCCCCGCCTAGGCGCTATGCCCCATTGTCCGCGTACGATTTTTTTTTCCGATTAGGCCCGCCTAATCTCACCCAGGTCCCGCCTAGGCGGACCCTAGTCTGCCGCTTAAGCGTCTAACGCTTTTTACAACATTGATTAAAATCCACTCAAAAAAAAAATGTTACACAATTAAAATACAGTACTTCATAATTATAGAGTTCAATGTTTGCTTTTTAAAATGAAAGCTGTATTTTTCTTTTGAATAAATGGGAATATATGAAAGGAAAGTGTACTGATCACAATTAGCCGATCAGGTAGCAGAGAAAAAATAATGCAAAACTTCAAAAAAACAAACATCTAAAATAATTTAAAATTGTAATTTAATAGAAGGGCGCATATTTCTAGAAAATTTTCAAATGACATTGTCATTTATTTTTTTTAGCATATGCTCGAGTACCGTGATTGTTTGATATGGCTAATTGGCTCTGTTTGCCATATTTAATTGTGTAATCGGTGCATTTAATCAGCATTTTCTGAAATATAATCATATTATTAATTTTGTTTAAAACAATAAGTTTTTTAATTCCTTGTAGACTAATCATAATATTAAAGTCTCATATTTTAATTGTGTCATGAATTTGACGTTCACTCCAAGAATATTAGGCTCGAGATTTATGTGTTGATGAGATGTAATTATGTAAATACATTTATCAGCCATTTCCATTATTCCTAAATAAATTGATGACCGCCAGACCGCCTCAGAGATACGTAATTAGAAGAAACTCTAGCTACATAAGACAATTCTCAATATTTTATAATTCGTGGCACGTGCACAGGGACTTTAAATGGACGAGTCAAGTTTCAAGCATTCAAATTTCAAACTAAATTCGAATCAAATATAGTTAAAATGTTTAATAAAGATCTATTACATTCTTTATTCTTATTCTTATTTTTAAAAAGGGTTGCCGTCTTCAACTTTCAGATTTATGTGACCTAAGTGTTACATGCACCTTACATAGTTATTTTTAGAGTCTATTTCTGAACCAATCTGAAATTTCGACTCATTTCATGCTAATAAGCTCTTGAGGTGCTTGATACTATAGAACTTAAATGGCATGAGATTTTAGAATTTGTTTTTAGAAAAGTGCTATAGTAATTTCATATTCTATAGAGCCACAGTTAAGGATTTTAGTAAAACTTTAAGCTGGGATCCAATCTGCAACACGAAGAGACAATGAGAATGGTCATGGAGTTGCGTAAGGAAAGCCCCTCCAGGCTCCAATGCTTAGAGCATCTCCAAGAGAATGATTTATCTTCGATTTGGGAGGAAAAACTTGTTATATCACTACGCCAATTTGAAGATGTGAACAATTCCTTCTTAATACAAAATCTACTACAAATTGTTGTAGATGAATTGCAGATTTTACATTAAAATAGTACAAACTGTTGGAGATGGTCTTAAGTCAACAAGTACTAATAAACTCTAAAAGGACTAATGAAAAGAATAAAATTAAAAATAAATTGTGTATCTTGTAAAGGATAATGGAGGGGATATTTATAGTCAAGACGTTGGGCTTAACGAGCTAGTTTAATGAGTTGAGCCTTGTAAACCAGTAAATTGAATATAATTATCAATATCTCAAAAAAAATCAATTAAGAGCAATAAATAATAAATACGTTGAAAATAAGCAAATAAATAATTAATGAATAATTAAATTAAAATTAACCTCATCAAATTTCTTGTGAGAAAAATTTGTAAAATTAATGAAGATTTTCAGTCCCAACACGCGATTGCTTGAGAATTTTCACAATGAATATGATATTCATTAATTCTCATTGTTCAACCTAACCACATTCAAAAATAATTTCATTAAACAAATATCACACTAACAACATTCATCACTTTATAATATCACAAATACACTAGCTAGTCGATATCTCTTACATTTTTAATCTCAATCACATTCAATTACTATTTTATTTAAAAAAAATCTTTACATGAACTTTCACGATTACATTTTTATTTTATATTCAATCACTCTCAAAACTCAATTTTATTTTCTCAAACAACTTTTTCTCAAACAACTCCGGTAATATAAACAAACAAAACAAAATGTCAAACAATCACGTACATATCCGTATTGTTAAAGTTTATAAGCATATTTCTTTACATTCTTTTCCCCAAAGAATTTAGAAACATCATACAATATCTTTTAAAACACTCAACTCAACCACATATCATATTAGTGCTATAGTAACACTTAAAGAATTTATTAAGACTTTAAAACTAATTTAGATCTCCTTTGTCCTTTTGTGATTGTGATGTTGCTAAAATAGGCATATTACACCAAACCTCCTAAAAGATCCACATAACAATAAATCTCTAAGCTAGGATCAGGTCTGCAACACGAAGAGACAATGAGAAGAGTCTGCCCAAGGAAAGGCTCTCGAATGTTTAAAGCATCTCAAAAAAAATGATTTATCTTCAATTTGAAACAAAATCTTGCTCCAACATAGCACCCAAACTTGCGCTAGATTGCTTGTGAATTTTTACAAAGAATATGTATTTATTAATTCTCATTTTTCAATCATAATCACATTCAAAAATAATTTCAGTACAAGAATACCACACCAACAATTTTCATCACATTTTAATATCACACCAGCCATTTTTCATCACATTTTAATTACAAATACACTATATATTTTACCTTTCAATCTCAATCACATTTAATCATTATTTTATTTAAAAAAATCATTACATGAACTTTTACTATTATATATTTTTTTATCTTTTATTCAATCACACTTTCAAAATTGAATATTATTTCAAACAATGTTTTCACATTATTCACTCCAATGATATAATGAAACAAAAGGTCAAACAATCACATATATTTAGTTTGTAAGCATATTTCTTTAGTTTCTTTCCCCCAAAGAATTTAGAACATCAGCATACAATATCTTTTAAAACACTCAACTCAACCACATATCATATTAGTCAAAACTTTTGTTTATTTTGGCTTTAAAATAGTATTAAATATTAATTAGATAGAAAATTCAAATTCAAGAAAGTATTTAAATAAGATTGCACGTTTGGGGGTGGAAGCAACATGGAAATTGGGGTGTTGGACGCGAGACCATGAATCATTGACTCTATTCACAAATGTATAAAATCAGGAAAACGACAAATCCAAATTAAACCTCAGCTTTTTTTGTACTAAATTAGTAAATTACTAGTCTTTGTGCCCACACCTATGAATTTCACTTTTCTTATTTTGTTTTCATTTTTATTGTAATTTTATTTATTTATTTTTTTATTTTATTTGTGGATAAATGTCTGCAGCCGATCCTTCTTCTCTCCTCCACAGAACCCTCGTGCGAAGCCTCCTCATCTACAGCTCTTGACCCAAAATTTCCACACCTTTATAACCACCATTTCCACTCCTTATTTCCCACTCAAACACAAAACCAAAAACCAAAAACACTTTTACTTATCTGAAAGAAAAAAAATGGCCTCATCCGATGAAAGTTCAGCTCTGGAAATCATACGCCAACACCTTCTTGATGATTTTGCTTTCATGGAAAACTATTGTCCATCGGCTGCTAATTTTTCATCTGAATCCCAAATTTCGAGAACTTCAAGCGATTGTAGCTCTGTTATCTCTGAAATCACAAACAACTCATGTTCTTCGTCCTCCATGGACCAAATCACTCCCACTTTCACCTTCGCAACCGTGAATAACACGAGCTCGAATCTAGAATTCTCCAATTTCTTTACCCCCAAAATTGAGCGCGATGTTAATTACTTGGAATTTGAAACGAAGCCCCAAACTACAGTAACCGTTTCGAATCCAGTGAAACAGAAAAATTTCACCGAGAGAAAGCCTTCGCTCAACATAGCCATTCCAAAAGTGAATAAGAAAGGGGATCTGGTCGTCGAGAAGAAACCTGAAGAGAATTCCGGCGACCGGAGGCATTACAGAGGCGTTAGGCAGCGGCCGTGGGGGAAATTCGCCGCGGAGATACGTGACCCCAATCGGAAGGGAACTAGGGTTTGGCTCGGGACGTTCGACACGGCGGTCGATGCGGCGAAAGCCTACGACAGGGCGGCGTTCAAGCTGAGAGGCAGCAAAGCGATACTAAATTTCCCGCTTGAAATCGGAAATTCGTATCCATTGCCGCAGAATGAGGCGGCACCGGCGGCGATTGGCGGCCGGAAAAGAGGGAGGGAAATTGAGGTCGAAAAAAGAGAGGTGAAAGAAGTTAAGAGGGAAGAAGAAATTGTGGAAGTTAAAACAGAGCCTGAATCAACGGCGGCCGTGCCGTTAACGCCGTCAAGTTGGACGGCGGTTTGGGATGGTGGAGATGGGAATGGGATATTTGAGGTCCCGCCGTTGTCGCCGTTATCTCCATATCAAAGTTTGGGTTATTCAAGGCTGATGGTTATTTGAATTTTGGGGATGGTGGTGGAATTTAGTTACTGGGTCAAATGCACCTGACGACAAAAAGTCTGGGGTGACTTTGGAATTTAAGAAAGTTTAGTGGGGGGGGAAAAGAGGATTAGTAACTTGTTTTGGGTCATAATTAAATATATGTATATAAGAAACAGTGTGAGATTTGTTTATTCCTTTGTATGAAATGAACTTTTGTTATTATTTACAAATCAAACGTTTCTATTTGTGTTTTTGCTTTTTGTCAAGTAACAAAATGGCGGCATTTTTTTCATCCCTCTTCAATTTATTAATGAAACTTAATTTTGTAAAAAGGAAAAACGGATAGAAATTTTGTTTTTCTTGATTAATATAATTTGTATAATTAATTAAACAAATCCAGATTATTGAATATTCCAATAAAACAAACTACTATATAAAGCACATGTTTGAAACGAATAAGCATTGAACTTGTTCATACCAAGTTGTAAGCATTTAGATATTAATATGGTCGACATAACAGGGTATCGCTAACTTATTTTGAATTAATGACAATTAACTGTTTGTAACTTTATTTTGCTCAAAAAATAACTACAATACAAATAAATGGTTAGGGGTTTTTGAGTTTTTAGAGTTAATCCAGAAAATACTATCTATGCTCAAGGCAAAATGCATACTTTTGTATTAAATCACATACCTCTAGATGGTGAGAAACAAGTAATTTGTATAAAAATTGAGATAATGCGGAAAATGAATGAATTGAGAGAATAGATAGATTCAGTAAATTGTTGAGGGAAATATATTTTGGGGGATATTTTACATTGAGGAAAATTGTATGGAAAAAAGAAAGGGTTTGAAATTGGGGGTTAACTAATTGTCGAGTTAGAACCAGGGGTCAAAACTGGTTAACCATTAGTTTCAAGGTTTCAGGTTTGGAAATCCTGACCCAAGGGCCGGTTAAGGGTTCTCTGGATTTCCGTTAACTTGATTAACCGACTCATTGATCATGGACCATTACATGCTAAAAAATCAATTTACCTACATAAAAATCTATTGGTAAATATTAAGGTAACGGTAAAATATAGGTAAAACCGTTGTTGGTAAAATCATTGTAGAAATAAACATTTACCTACATAATCTAAAACTGTTAATTTTAAAATTGTCGAAATGATTTGTCGGTAATTACTGAAGTATAATTTGGGGAAAAATAATATTTTTTATTCATTGCTTATCGTAAAATTTAAGAATAAAATTATTTTTGTCGGTAAATTAAAATCGTTGGGCCAATTTCGGTCTAGATTTGGATCCGGATCGAACCAATCAGACCGAAACTGACCCTTGGGCAAGTCTAGTTATATTACAAAATTAAATTCAGAATAAGTTATCAGTCTGATAACATCAAATGGAACATATAATGATATAATTTACATGTTACGTGATCAATGAAATAGAATGTTAGTATGTGGTTCAATCAAGTGGGTCATGGCAATATGGGCATTATTATGATCAGAGTGGAATCACCATTTGAATTTTGAGTGCAAGTATGCATCACTGAAACAACATTTCCAACAACTTGGCACCTTCACTTCAAAGTTGTTTGGTCCCATATATCTTTTTCTATTATCCTAAAAGAAATAGATTGACACAAAAATTTATAACAGCAACATATCTAATTAATGGCAGGCCCTAATTTGGCTTCCATTTTGTACCTTCCATGATAACATCTCATAATGCACAAAACATATGGTATGCATAATGTATGGTCAAATATTTGTAAAATGTGTAATAATGGATAATATCATAAAGAAATTGCTGAGGTAATTAATTAAGATATCATATTTTGTGCTTCCCCTTATAAATATATAGAGTTGTGTTAATTTGGTTTATCTAATTCCCTATCTAAGGGATAAATGTCGGTTTAAGCTCATATATATTATTTATCTAATCTAAAAAAGATGAGATCAACCTTGTTCTCTAGTGGTAGAGACTTGTGTTGTAAGGGCGATCGACCCGGTTCGATTACATCTGAGTATGTGTGTCCCCTCCCCTATTATCCCCATTGGTACTAAAAAAAATCTGAAAATTAATTAATGGCGATTAATTTTCTATATATCTGAAATAGAATTTTTTATTATAAACTATATACTCCATTAATAGTTAACTGTGGCCAACTTTTTAAATCCTGTCAATATGAGCTACTATATTAAAGCTGGGACAAAACCTTAATAGGCCAAATGAAATAAAGATTGAATTCGGGTGGAGGTGGACCCATATATATGTATACAGTTAGAAACATTTGCTGGCTTGATCTGTTTATGCAACAAAATAACTTAATTGTAATATTTAGGTTTGGACAAGAGTTGTCCATCAATCTTTATAATTGTTGGTGGGTCTCTGGACCAGTGGGCCTTGAAAGAATTAAGTAGTGCGCAGCCACTAAAAACAAAAGTGTTCATTTCTTGAAAGGTCATATTCAAGCAAAGGGCCTTCTTTTTTTTTTTTTTTTTTTTGTGGTTGTTTGCAACACATTGTTCCAATCCTTTTATTACAAATATATATGGCTAAACTTTATATTTGGTCAACTAATTTATACCAAAATGCACTTTCGTCCATTAATTTAGGGGTATAGCAACATATGACACTAACTTCTAATTTGTTGCACATTGATCAACGGATACTTAATCGGACGGGGGGCGGTTTGGTTTCGTGCAAGGCCCTCGCAGCAAGAAGAGTCAAATCTCTATCGTCAATTGCAAATCAATAGGAATTGCTCCCAAATTTGGGGATTTAAATCCCTCCAGTCATTTTTAATGACATTGGTATATTGAATTATTTTTTGTTTCCACATGAACGTGTTGAAATCCCAAAAATTTTGGAGCAATTTCGGTTGATTTTGGAATAGCTGACAAATATTGGACTCAATGTGCAAACAAATTAGAAGTTAGTATCCTATTTTGCCACATCCCTAAATTAGTAGACAAAAATGCAACTTGGTATAAGTCATTGAACCAAATATGCAATTTACCTATATATATATTTATATATACATATATATATATAATGGGTTTCTGGAAAAAAAAATATTAATCTACTCAATTATTGATCAGGTGAATTTTGGAATAATCAAATTCAGATATTTGTAGCCTTTAATTGCTGAATAGTATAATACCACTTGTATGTTGGTGAGTTGAGGCTAGCTATATAGTTTAGGACATCAAGTAAAGATTAGTTTTCTTGATATTTGCCTATATATTTGATTACTTACGGTGATGATGAATTAGGCTTAATTCACATGGCAAACATTTGGATCTTAAATTAAATATTTTTCAAAAACATTGAAAATAGAAATTAACTATCAAGAATCACAAGTGGTATAAAATTAATTTCTCAAGGAAAATTTGAAAGGAATCAACAGAGAAACAGAAAATTGACAATAATCAAAGGCTGGTAGCCACAGTCAAGTTATAAGGTTAAAAAAAAAACACAAGATAGTAACTTAATTATTCTTTATTTATCGGTTATTATTCTAATATGACCTCTCTAAAAGCATCTCCAAGAGAGTGATATATCTTTAATTTGGAGCAAAAAAAAATTACTTCTAACACTGGGCCAAAACCTTTGTCATTTTGAAGATATGACCAGTTTTTAGACAAAAAGAGCGCACCACTGTAGTTGTGCTAAAACTTTCTTTTTTTATTATTTTAAATTAATGATTTGGGTGTATATATGGAAATATGCACTAAAATGAAATATTATGAAATATTCATTTTTAGTGCAGAATTTACTGCAAACTGCTGAAAATATAGTGCATATTTTACACTAAAATAGTATAGAATATGCAATAAATTGGTGCAAACTGTTGGAGATGGTCTAACTACAAACTCCAAGGCCGCTAATATTTCTTATGTAAATTTTGACATGTAATTATTCATTATATTTAATTGTTTATTGATTAATTAAAACATATACATACGTGCTCAATGATTCCACTACAGAAAAAATGAGTAAAACATGCTAATTTGTATATATTAATTTTATGTCCCAAACTTGAAAAACGAGTAATTAAAAAAGTGGTTGTAACATAAAAACAACGTACAAATATCTGACTCCTCCTACAAAAATTTACAGCAATTTGACTTTTGTTTCATATATAAGCAAAAAAAAAAAAAATGATGCCGACCTCCATATAGATGCTTACTAAAATATATTCTAACCCGGCCATTATTCAAGACTCCGAAAAATCCAGCATTTCATTGGTTCAATCTGAAAGCTTTTCTTAATTAAAAGTCTTTGTAAGAGAATAATCATCAGGGAAAAAAGTATGAATCCTTTTTGCGGCTAAGTATGAAATTTGACTAAATTTTTATGTTGTAGAAAAAAGAGGTTGCCTGTATCAATTTGCTTTTGAATCATTAATATATATTCTGAATACTTAGGTTTGGAAAATCCCAAAAACATTAATGTTAAATAAGGTTATGTTCAATGATTTTTTAATCTATTTTATTTTTACAGAACTAATTAAAAGGATTACTGAACGGTTTTGTAACTAGTCATATATATTTTCAAGTGTGGAATGCAAACTGATGATAATAGTCAGAAGATTATAAAACTAATTGTGTACAGTTTAGATTTTCTAAAATAGTTGTTTATCTTTTATTTTACATCTTAAATTGTAAATAAAGGCAAGTGAATCGTATACACGTGATATGTAAATTGTAATGTATGATAGAATAATAAATAGAAATTAAAATAGAGAATTCAAATGTATTTTCGAAATACTGATGACCAGTGAGTTTAGTGGTATCGCCTCCCTCCTTAGTAGAGCCATTCGGGGTTTGATTAGAGGTGTCAAACGAGTCGGGTTGCGAGACAAGAGGAAAAAAACAGGCGGGGGCAAACAGTGATCGGACCGCTAGTTTCAGTGCCCAGCCCAAACCATGGGAAATACAGTAAAAAATCGGGGGTTGGTTTTCTGGGCCTAACAGGTCGGCTTTTGAGGCTCGATTTTTTCAGGGCTTGCAATATTATAATCCAATCCAGTAAAAATACCAGGTTGGGTCAAAATTAACAACTCTAGCTATTAGATCATGTATGTGTGCGTTTGTGAATAGTAAAAGAATGTTTTTTTCGAAATAAGTGGGTACGAATCACGAAAGGACCAAATAATTAATAAGATAAGATTATAACATTGAAAGTGAACCATCGTTTAAATTCATGCGACATTAATGAGCAATTTGCAAATGTTGTAGCTTGCATTTATGTTGATGAATGAA
Source organism: Rehmannia glutinosa (assembly GCA_016081115.2). Lineage (NCBI taxonomy): Eukaryota > Viridiplantae > Streptophyta > Magnoliopsida > Lamiales > Orobanchaceae > Rehmannia > Rehmannia glutinosa. The sequence goes on along the minus strand of CM071929.1, from coordinate 26,647,830 downwards.
ACCGTAGGAAATGGGAAGACTTTAGCAAGTAGAGTGAATATATGTGTGTCTCCCTTCCGTGAACGCTACCGTGCAGGTCCACCATAACGCCTGTGTCCCTATTAATGTCGACTTGTACGGATGGGTTACCACTTGCCTCTTCATAAATTCAATTATTTTGATTTTTCGCCTGTATTTAACCAAACTATCTAATGTATTTCCCTTAATTTACTTTAAACTTCATTTGTGTTGAATGATTTGAATATAAAGATTTCAAATTCATAACAACAAACTCATTTGAACTTGTGTGATCAGTAGTCTCACAATACAATGGATTTTTCAAATACTTAATTAAACTCATCATTTTTTGAGTTATTTTTAAATCATTGTAACTGTAAGATATATCTCAGGCGCTGCTATTTCGCCTAAAATCAATCTGCATTAAGGAGATGCATGCATACCGTTAAACTTATATCATACAAGTCTGTGTCATGCGATACGATTTGACGCGACCACCTCATCAAGACCTACCTCCAACGCCTCTTTTGACCCAACAAAGGACAAATTTCGAACCTATCCTAGATTTATAATTGCAAATCTTCTCTTCAAATCTAAATCATTCATTCCAAATACAACCTAATATATTTTATAAACAAGAAGGGTAATTAAATGTTTATCAGTATACATGATTGACTAAAAATAGTAATAATATAACAACTTATGATATTTGTTCATTGCACAATATATTATTGCGTGCTATGGTCCGATTTAGTCCATTTTTTTGTTTTTTTCTTTCTCTCAATGTGTTTTCTATAACATCATCAATACTAGTCAGGTATATATTAATAGTGTATTCTATACACTTAGCATGTTTTAGTTAGAATAGAAATCCAACAAAACATCTATATATAGATTGCCCTAAAGAAGGTGAACTATAAATAGCTGTATTTATAGATGAACCTAATGTCACGCCCGTGATTGGGGTGTCTTTCGCTATTTACTACCTTGGTGGATTGTCTTTGTGAATGATTGTATGTGGCTTCAATCGGGGTTTTGTGGGTGCGTGTACATGACCCTTCTGGATGTTCAGCAGCCTACCCTTAAGTTCGGGGAGCTTGTCGCTAGTCGTGACTTGACTTGACGGTGAAGGAGGGAATTGGTCATCCCTACCCAAATCGGCCTGGATCTTTGAGCCGCATTCCCGATGAGCCCAAGCGCAGGCGAAACCATGGTTGTCCTGAGGATAGGTGGGCCCCGTGGTCCGGGCGCCGCGAGCATCGTGTGGGGGCCGAAATGGCTGTGCCCATGACAAGTGGTATCGTAGTCATCCCTGGCATTTGTATTCCGTGGTTGCGCCAAGCGCTCTTACTAAGAGGGTGGTGGAGTAGGCGGGAGCGGAACATGTTGGGTGGCGATCATCCGGGAGAATCCTTCCGTCTCCGAGGCGATTGGTGTGCGAGGGGCACACGTGTGAGCCGCCAAGGGCGCGCTTGATGCACTTCGGGTGAAGTAGACCGTGTACGAGGCGTACAACATATTGAGTGGGGGAGGATGTCACGCCCGTGACATTGGGGTGTCTTTCGCTATGACTCTTGGTGGATTGTCTTTGTGAATGATCGTATGTGGCTTCATACCGGTTTGTTGGTACGTGTACATGACCCTTCTGGATGTTCAGCAGCCTACCCTAGGTTAAGTTTGGGGAGCTTGTCGCTAATCGTGGACTTGACGGTGAAGAAGGGAATTGGCCATCCCTTACCAAACCTGGCTCGGATCTTTGGAGCCGCATTCTGATGAGCCCAAGCAGCAGCGAAACCAAGTTTGTCCTCGAGGATAAGGCCGGCCCCGGGTGGTCGGAGCGCCATGTGGCATCGTGTGGGGGGAAAATGGCTAGGCCCGTGACACTAAGCCTAGTTAATTAAATTGATAAATCTGAAAAAATCCTAAAGCCATCGGACATTCGGACCCATGCATCCCACTTGAGAAAGAAGAATAGACTTTGTTGCATCTATCTCTTATAAGTTATAACATCAAAAATGTCTTATTCAAGTTGTAAATATATCTATACATATATGTATACTGATGCAGTATTTTGTTTTATTATATCATTATAGTTACTTGGATAATCCCCAAATACGTGATATTTTTCTTTCCTCCATTACTACTTGAAAATAATACAAAAATATCTATAAACACTAAAACCAAGTTCACATTTTTCAAATTTGATAGTGCAGATCACAAATGGATATCAGGTGTATAAACATATTTTCTCAAATATATATTTAATTACTGTAAATCATACACATTTAATGTATATATATTTATATCTTATATATAATAATATAATTAAAATGAAACCAAAAAAAAAAAAGATTGATATGTTAAAAACCTCTCTGATTTACATATTTACTCCTACGAGATATATACTTTCTTGTACCCACCTAGTAATTAATATTAAATGAAAGGGATAATTACAAAAACACCCCAAGGTTTGGGCTAATTACAAAAAAATCTAGAGATGTTTTAAAATTACTAAAAGCCCCATCATGTTTGATTAATGCTTAAATTTAAAGAGTTAAATGTAATATTTATATAAAAATGGGGGGTTTGAAATATTTTTTGCTTATGAGGGGAAAAGATGTAAGCAGAATCAAACAAGAAGGGGTTTCTTGCAATTTTAAAAATCACGGGGTTTTTTTGTAATTAGCCTGAACCTCAGGGGTTTTTGTGTAATTATCCCTAAATGAAATAATAAAAAGCTCCCCCAACAACAAAAAGCAGCACATGTAAGTATATATATTTACATAAAGAAACACTCATTCCTCAAGTTGATCCAGTCCCATTATATATAGCCCTTTTCATCTTATAGTATTACACAAAATTAACCACAACACATTTGTTGTGCAATAATTTAATTTAGGTTGTAATATATGATGGCAAACCCAAATGACCATTCAACGTTGGAGCTCATACGCCAATACCTCCTCGACGACTTTAATTCTAACCTTAACCTTTGTTTCTCCGATGTTGTTGCCGACAACCCTAATTGGAGGCCCGGTGAAATCGACTCCCCTTCGTCCATGTCGGACGACTCGTGTTCGGACCCAAAACGACCCGAGTTGCCCGTTTCAGGTTACCCGGATTTTCAACCGGATCATTTCTTTGAGATTGAAATGAAGCCCCAAATCAGTATGATCAGCTGTGATCCCTTGGATGCTCGTGATGATTCGGCCCCAGATGATACTCCTTCCCCTCCGAAACCCGCGAAACCCGACCCAGAAGGTGAGTTGGATTTCGGGTCGGATCCTTTGGTGTTTGGCACAAGGTCGGGAAGGCGGCATTACAGGTAGGGGTGTAAACAAACCGACCAAAATATTGAAGATATTATTATTCTTCAATTTTGTTTTAATTTTTCGAACTTTGGAAATTATGTTTAAATTAAGTTGGATTACAAACTGAATTGGGCTTGAACGAGCCGAACAGATTCATTTCGACACATATTTTACTAATCGAACTTATAAGTTATTTAAAAGTGTGTGATAAATAAACTTGTAACATTAATTAAATGTTGGGAGCTTATAAACTTTTTTTAAAAAAATGTGGGAGTCTTATAACTTCTTATTTTGGAAGTAAGATATTATTTTAACAATTTTAGTTCACTTTGGCCATTTTAATTAAAAATATAGTTACTAACAATTAATAAGTTCTTTTAACTAATTTTATCCAAATATTTCAACCACTAATTTTCAAAATAAGATCTTATGGGTTGTTATTTTAACGAAAGAAGCTTAAACGAACTTTAATTTTTTTTATCGATCTCGAATCGAGTAGCTTAATTTATATTTTACTATAATTACAGGGGAGTGAGGAGGAGGCCATGGGGTAAATATGCTGCGGAGATCCGAGACCCGATTCGGAAGGGGTGTCGGGTGTGGCTAGGGACTTATGACACGGATGTGGATGCAGCCAGGGCATATGATTGTGCTGCCTTCAAGATGAGGGGTAGAAAGGCCATTTTGAATTTCCCGATGGACGCCGGAAAACCTGGGCCGCCGACTATTGCCGCCCGGAAAAGGAGAAGAGTGGAGAGATCAGACGATTGTTCAAATCCCAGTCCATGATTATTGGATGCCTAGTGGACGTTCTTGATCAATATATCAGTATGAGTGCTTGTATGTTAGTTCCTGGAGATGCAATTTTGTAATTGTGTGTATATAGCAATATATGATCCAAGTGTTGAATTTTGGTGTCAAAATAGAAGAAGTCTTTTGTCCCACATTGCTTGTGGAACAAAAGGGATGGGAGAGCTTAAGGTTATTTAAGGAACCCATGTGGTGGTGTTTTCAATTCTGCACTACCAAATACACTTTAACCTTTGTGGTTTGACTCTAGTTAAATTCCTTTCTTGTATTCTCTAGTATGGAGAGTTGGGAGAGAGGTGTGAGTTAGTCAAAGGTTTGTAAGAGTGTGGGGTTACTGGGGTCGGGAGAGAGAATGTCTGTGTGATTGTAAAAATGTTTCACATAGTGGAATTTCTTTCTCGGTGGGCCCGTGGTTTTTCTCCTGGTTTTGGAGTTTCCACGTAAATTCTTGTGTTGTGGATTGTTGTTATTTTTTCATGTTATTTCTCGGTTATTTACGCTTGTCCCTAGGGGAAGAATGTGGGATCCGATTTTTCCCAACAAGTGGTATCGAGCCCGGTTGGGTCTCTTGAATTCCCGAGTATGCTCTGTGATCGCAACGATGTCGACCTTCCACATCGAAAAGATTTCTTGAGCGGTGTCCTGGGGTCTCATTTGGAGGCGGTTGTTCATCGCTAGGGTGGTTCAAGCGAGATGGAGAAATTTAATGGAAGCGGTCGAGTTTGGCTTATGGCTAGTATAAGTCGAGATGCGTTGGTACAATCAAGATTACATAAGGCGTTGAAGGTTAATCACAAAAGTAGAGGTGGAGTTAATCGCAAATAACTCCTAATCCGGCTAACATTGTGGCGGTGAGGATTTTCTCGATGAGAAAATGTATGTCCTTTTGCATGTGAGTTGTCATGAAAGAGGATGTGTTTATGTTAGCGGGTCCAAGAATTTGCACACGAGCATTGGCTTGTCATGGAAAAAGATGCAGGGTATGGTGGAATTTCACACGGGCATTGGTTTGACATGGATGCGGATGGTGTGTGGTGGATTTTACACACGGGTATCGATTTGGCATGGATCTGAGTGTGTGTTATGTCGATGGTCAAGGACTTTCGGGAGGGCCAAAAGTGGGAGTTGCACCATAAATTTCAATGGGTTTTTTTCGACATGTGCCGAAGGAAATTCTTAGAATGGTGTATTCTAAGTGGTCTACTCATATGGTGGAGTAGGGTTCTCCGTTTGAGAATGATGGTTCCTGGTTTGAGAATCATGATTGTCGTCGTGAAGACAATGGTGGAGCTTCTTTTTATTTTGCCAAGAGTGAAGTTTGTTGAATTTTGGTGTCAAAATAGAAGAAGTCTTTTGTCCCACATTGCTTGTGGAACAAAAGGGATGGGAGGCTTAAGGTTATTTAAGGAACCCATGGTGGTGTTTTCAATTGCACTACCAAATACACTTTAACCTTTGTGGTTTGACTCTAGTTAAATTCCTTTCTTGTATTCTCTAGTATGGAGAGTTGGGAGAGAGGTGTGAGTTAGTCAAAGTTTGTAAGAGTGTGGGGTTACTTTGGGGTCGGGAGAGAAATGTCCGTGTGATTGTAAAAATGTTTCACATAGTGGAATTTCTTTCTCGGTGGGCCCGTGGTTTTTCTCCTGGTTTTGGAGTTTCCACGTAAATTCTTGTGTTGTGGATTGTTGTTATTTTTCATGTTATTTCTGGTTATTTCCGCTTGTCCCTGGGGAAGAATGTGGGATCCGATTTTTCCCAACACCAAGTAAGTAGAGTAGATTTGCTTGTAGTTTTGATTAATAATTCTCGGTAATATACACGTTATTAGGGACAATGGTGGATATAGGGGTCCCCTTGCGTTATTGCATTAAAGCTTAAAAAATTAAGTTATACTAATTTATATGATTTTTCTTATTGAGTTTTTCAGTCACCGATCATTCCACTTTCGTGTGTACTCATTTTACGCATTGATTACTTGATATGGTACATTATTATTTTTTATAGATAATATGGTACATTATTTGTTGTATGTATGAAGAACAAATATTTTATTTATACAAAATTGGATGTTGGACATTAACAAAACACGTAACCATAAATTCTCGTGGTGAAATTTTCCGAATGATTTGGCTTTTTCTTTTCCTTTTTTCTTGCGGAACTCATCAAGGGATGTCAGAATTGTCACCTTAAGTTTTTAAACTTTTTTTTTTGGGGTCATGTTAGTTTTAATGGCAGAATTACTCAAATTAGTCTTTTACAATATCACTAGAAATTGATACTTGACTTCCGGCTATTTTTGAATGGCATGCCAGACATTAATCCACATCATCAAATTTTTGGGGGATGTGTTTATTAAGTTCATGATTTATGGCATGATATTTTTTTTAAGGAAATTAATATTTTTATTATTGGACTTCTTTTTTTTTTTTTTGATCGGTTTTATTATTGGACTTCTTTTTTTTTCTGATCGGTTTATTATTGGACTTCTTACTACTATGGCAAATGGTTCTTACTCATACGTCTTCTTCTTCGTTTTTTAATTTTATTTTTTTTATTAATTCCACTTTTTTAGATTTTTAGGTGAATTTTGTCGTCGATGCCCAGAGGGTCAATCCACTCGTCGCTACCACAAAACTTTATGGGGAACTACTAATACTTTTTATGAGAAAAACTAATACTTTTCACAAGAAATACTAAAATACCTTTAATCGGAAAATATAATAATCTTCAATAAGACTATTAATACGTTTTAGTATGAATACTAATACTTTTGACGGAAAAATCATTAATTTTCCGCGGTACTACTAATATTTTTTATGGAAAAAGCTAATATTTTTAACGGTATTACGTCACTGCCTAATATTACAAATTGGTTCAGTGATACTAAGTCATCGCCCCCACAATATTACAAAAATGTCACCGCTTATTGTATTCAGGTCGGTTTGGGATGCGTCTAACGTCTGATAAAAGCTTCTGTCTAAATGACTAAATCCAATAAGGCAAAAACTTGCGTGAGACGGTCTCATGGATTTAGATCCGTGAAACGGAGCCCTTACACAAAGTTTTAAAGGTTTTTTTTTTTTTTCAGATTTTATTTTTCTTAGGGTTTATTTTGTTTCTTGGGTTTATTTTTAATTGATTTGGGTTTTTAGGATTTTTAGTTTTTCTTAGGGTTTATTTTTTATTTTTTGGGTTTATTTTTGTTTTTCGGGTTTATTCTTCATGGTTCATGTTTTTAGGGTGTATTTTTATTTTTTCATGGTTCATTATTATTTTTAAATTTATTTTCATGTTTCATGTTCTCAAGACGGAGCTCTTAGGAGGTCCGTAATCCGTGAGACCGTCTCATAAGAGACTTGCTCATCCAATATTTATGCACAGAAGTTGCTACCTGGATACTCATGCCCAACAACGAATGAATCATTAGCACTGAATAAAAAAATATTTAAGTCGGAAACAATTTCATCAAATCACAGTAACGCGTGGGATAAACGTGAAAAAAATGAAACATACTTTTTTACAACACACTTTAGACCAAAAGCAAAACTAAGATTGTGTCTCACCAAAGACATAATGATATTTCCTAACAAGCAAATCAAACAAGAGACCACTTGCAGTAGTTGCAAGTAGGGACCCTTGAGAACAACTAGTTGCAGAATTTTTATCCCAAAGTCACTTTAACACAGGAAAAGTTTCATAAACAGAAACTAAACCTCTATAATCTTTTTGGTGACATTTTCAAGTCGCTTCAAAATAATCTGTTAAAGAATCCCACATAGTTTATCCCATGTTTTGTTTCTCTGATCAACTGGGAACAACCATTGTAAAATATCATCGTTTGATCATCAACTATATGTGAAGCATATATCCATATATCTAAGAAAGCATGAAGAACATTTTAGGCAAATTGTACATGCACAGATATAAATTAGGGAAATTGTGTTTTACTCAAAAGCCTAAAGAATGGACAGATATAGGGGGGTATTTGCAAACACTAGGAAAATTGATTCTAAGCTTTTAGCTGGAAAAAACATTTTAGTGTATGCAAATGTTAGCTTCTGCTTTTGAATTTGCGTCTTTTAATCACAAGAGGTGCTTTCAAATTTTGATTATGCTTCTGGTTTGACTTTTACCTAAAATAAACACTTTTACAACTTTTCTACCAAACACTCTCTTAATTTAATCAATTTTCAGTTTATATTTGCAAACACTATCAACTTCTAATACTCAACTATTTGCCGCTTCCGCGGCAATAAATCACTTTCTCTAAAAGCATAAGTGTTTACAAACACTCCCATAAATGCAGTGAACATTGAGAGAGAGAGAGAAGAAAAATGAATAGTTTACTGATCGAGTGGATCAGAAAAGAATAATGGATGAACCGATAACACTTGAGTAAAATAAACAGCAATAGCAGTAAAAAATTCAATGGGAAACCAACTAATTAAACATTTGGATTTAGATCAATTATAGCAAGACCTAAGAAAAATCAATCAAATTTTCAACAGTCGAAAGTAAAAACAATTAGAAAAAGGGCATCAATATGACTTCTACCGTAGAACTTTTTCCAATCATCTAGAGCCAAGCAATATCTCTACTTACCATGTAAAAAATGACCAGCATGGGCTCCCAACGAAAAGCAAGCACCAGATAAATATGTTGGTGGGCGATGTATGGGAATTATGATCCTTGATATCTATATAGACGTAATCTTCATGTTGTGGATCTCATCGATCATCTCCTTATTAACTCTTTCCTGCACAACCTCGCAACTTAAAAAACTAGGTTGATTAGTAGATGCAAGAAGACGAGCCCACATCCTGTCTGTCAATTTCACCGTGTTTGTAGTCTCTGTTACTCTCTGAAAATAATACCACAAAAGTAACTGTAAGAATTCACGCAATATACTTTGTTAGGCACAACATGCACTGGAAGACCATCTAAGCGCAAACATATATATGTGTGTGCATCTATGTATGTATGTATCCACATTCCATCACATTGATATTCCTCGTCGATCTTGCACTAGGCAACAGCAAGAACTAAGTAGCGCTCTGCTCGATCCAACAACTACATTACCCAATAAAATTGAATGCATTTTTGATTGGAAATATGGTGAGTGCTCCCCTTCTTTTATAATCCAGATTTCATATTTAGACATTTTAATTACAAAGCAGGAAAAAAAGCTTACACTGATTGGAATATAGGCATGTCTGCTGTTTACAGGCCCAACAGTGAATCCAGTAAATCCTGCCATGGCTCCATGAACGGCACTTTGAGCAAGAAGTGTGCAATAGATGTTATCCGATGCATTACTAGGAATTGCTCGAATCATGTATGTAGGATCTGTGCAAGTAGTGTATGCATCCATTGAGAAACAGAGATTATAATATTTCAACTATAACTTCATCAAACACAATTGCAAATTGCTTTCGTCATTGTAAATTCAAGTCAACGGATAACATGGCTTCAGAGAATTTGGATGAACATTTAGATGATGGAGGCACTTAAGGACTGCAAAATCCAATCAAAGAGTTGGATTATCATAATGAATGCACATCGAATATCTATATTGCCCCGGAAAAAATAACATGGCTGCAGATATGTTTGATGAGCAGATAATGAAGAGTGTCATGAGAACTGATAAAGTTGAAGATGATAGTTCTATTGTAGAACCACTTCTCGCAAGGAAGCTCTCAAAGCAGCTATGATATTAAGTAATTTTTTGTCGAGCTATAGGAAAACCACGCTAAAAGTTCTTACTATGTTAAGAAAAGTCAGAAGATAAGATTCCGTGTAACCATCTATTTCAACACGAAACAAATGACAATTGAGTCATATTTTGTGAATTCTTCATTGATTAATCATAAATGTACTCTCACTTGAGGAGTTATTAATTTATATATTGCATGGGGTCTATATGAATTCTCGTATATGTATTATCTTATAAATTTAGCGAATTATTAATTTAACATGTTGTCCTGGAGTCGCGACCGACCATAAATATTATCTAAGTGAGGTTATAGATTAATCGATTATTAAATTATTGAGGTTCTATTTTATTGTCATACTTAGTATTAGCATCTCTCTACAGGTTAATAGAAAATGCATCCGCAAAAAACCTTTTTAAAAAGTTGAAAATTTTGTGCATTATTTTATAGAATGAAATGCAAGCTGAGTGATCTAAACTACTTAACCTATCTTGATGCTGCTATCTCACACAATATCTCAGTGACGACTGACGATATCAATAGTATCAACAATATCTCATACAGGGTTCCCAAAATGGAAGCAAACTATAGATGAGGGAGAAATTTATTTAATTTCACTGAACTCTCATTCACTATAACAAGAATGACCATCAAAAAGTTGCAATATTAAGGACATAATTAAAGAGCCTAAAGTGTACCATACTCAGTCCATATGATTTTAAAAGTTTACCCAGATCCATAGGGGCAAAACAAACCAAATTTTAAAATGTCTCAAATAAAAGCAGGTTGCTTAAGTTGAAGAAAAATCATGATTTTTCATATTACCTATATATTTCATACTGATCGCCATCTTCCGAACATTTGTGAAATGATCCTGGGGAAGGAACAAGAACCTGAATTCAATATGTAGATAGTTTTGTATGACTGGGAAAGAGAATAGGCAATCTGACATTATATCTTAAATATAACATATTAGGTGCAAATTACCATCACATAACACCTTGTACAGCTAACACAAATAGATACTACCTCTAAAATTAAATAGCAAAGCATGAAGAAATTTCAGAAATTCAGCTTAGACAGAAGATCCATGGATATCAATGCGAGTGGAAGGTCATGCTGCAATCATAATTTATTTATTAGGGACAAGATGAAACAGCAGAAGAATATCATGTTGGGGGAAAATGGGCCTGAAAGATGCATGTCCAGTTGAACAAAACAAAAGGAGGAAGATCAGGAGCGTATCAGCTTTGATGATATTCAATTAAAGGTTAAAAAAGTTTCTTTAAAAAAAAACGACGGCGTAGCTAGTTCAAATTCCATTTTGAGCTGTTAATAAACAGTCACTTTGAACACGACGAGGAAGCTTGTAAGTGCATCGTCTAGTTGAGGATAAAACATTTAGTAAGAATTTGAACAGACCGAAGATGTTGCGATGTCAGATACCTTAATTTTTTGTGTTAACCAGAGGCCAACATCCAAAAGAAGCCTGTTCCCAGATGCATCTTTTTCATCAGCTGCATGGAAGCTCTGCGCAATATATTCCTGTCCAGCACCTTCAGCCAACACAATCACCATATGCCCATTTTCTTTGAGCCTCTGTTCAACAAATTCAAATAGCCCACCCTGGCCTTCCAAGTAGAATGGGGACTCTGGTATTAAGCAACAATCCTGTCACAATCCAGAGCCTGTGAGCAGATTTGCAAGTTCAGTAATATTGTTACAACATATTTGATACCTGCTCTAGTTTTAGATTAGTCAGCCGGGAATGTAAATTCCCAATCACTGAGAAGAGAGAAATAAAAATTCTAGAATATCTAGTAATACTTGTTCCAAATGTTTAAACTCATATACATAGGAACATTCAACATAACGAAAGTTATACGACCAACCCTGTCTGCCTGGAACATAAATATCCCAATGATTGAGAGGGACAGAAAGAGAAAAGAAAGAAATTCACACTATAAAGAACAACATACAAAAAGGATTTGATGTCTCTTACCACATCCCGACTTGCCAATGTTGCGTGCATAGCAATGAATCCTGCGCAATAAATACAGAGTCTTCAGAAAGGGCAAAAAGAAAATTAGATTCACAAGTTTAAAGGAGAACCATAAGCTCCTACACAGTGATCACTTTTTACCACTATATCTTCCCATAAGCTTCACAATTCCAACTCCATTCTCTACGCTCTCAACTTCCACATGTGCAGCATTTATTGCTCTCTGAGCCTCCTCTACAGCAGTATCAAAGCCAAAGGATTTGTCGATAACCTATATCCTCATGCAGGGGCAAGAAACGGGAGATTTTTAAAACATAAACATAAAAGCTTTTTGGGCATAAATTTATGGACGGAGGAAGAATTATCTGTTAATTAACATTGAACCACAATTGAGAATCTCCAAATATATACACATCTACACTTCAGAACAACTGAAAGAACTAGTTTTCAATGCCATACTTGCCTCCATTCAAGTTTGGTAAATAATTTCTTCATGGACATATATGACACTTTAGCTTAAAACATGGTGGCCAACAAAATGCAAGAAATGAATTCCAAAATAGTTTAATGAAGTCTTTCATGTCAAATTCCTCAGCCCTAATATTTCAACCCAATCTAAAACATCAAAGATTAATCAAATTAACCCCTTCCCTTTCTCTTTCTATTGCCCATTCTGTTTCAATTTACAAGTGATGCATAGATAAAGAAAGTCAGTTAAGGTAAGTCCTTTTCTCCTTGCAGGTTTGATTTAAGCCTTTCTTAACCTATCTCTGACAAAGAGATAACATTCAATGTCACGGGTGAAAAATTACATATCTAAACACATTGAAAGCAACTGCTAAGCATCATTCCAACTGAAGATAATATGAACACCACCTCACATGGAGAGAGATCTTACTGGTGGAACTTACAGAAATATCATTATCAATTGTCTTGGGAATTCCAGCAACTGCCACTTTAAGTCCCCGTCTTTCCACTTCCTTAAAGATAGCAAGTCATCATCTAAAACAAGAATAACCACAAAAGAGGTGGTAAATAAAATTCCAACAACCACCTTTGAAATTGCAGCTGCGCCTTTTGAGTACCATCCTCCAATTATGTAAACCTGGTAATCCAGAAATATCATCAAACATTCTGAAATTAGCAAGAAAGACAGAGCGGTAAAATAATGATATTAACCTGGTTTATTCCTCGATCCTGAATATTGTCAACTATCTTATTGGTATCATGACCTCCTCTTGAAGTTTGCAAGAAAGTTCCACCCCGCTTGTGAATATCATTGACAGATTTGGGCGTCAATTGTATAGTATTTTTCGAATAGAACCCTCTATATCCTCCCTGAAAATTGTAATTACTGTGACAGACTTATCGCATTTGTAAGTAAATAAATGACAACCTGGGCATTAAAAGAAATTTATTCAGATCCACACATGCCTCACATAAAGCTTAACCTTGCAGCTTACGGCAACTTAGGCATGAGTATGTTAAAGATTAAAAAAGTGAAGAGGCAAGGTTTTAGTTATTTGAATTATATTCATGGGCAGCAGAAAGAGAGCATCCATGATTTACGAAAAATAAGAGCAATGAACAACATAGAAAAGCTAATGGTGTAATATAATAATGATACTGATAAGGGCCAAACCTAATCTCAACCAACTACAACAAGCCGAGTACATTAAGGAATGGCATGATACATAAGAAGAGCTTTGTTGACAAACTGATTATGATATTCTTTTAAATTCCAAGTTCAGGAGAGAAAATGAAAAGGCGAGCTACAAAACTAACCTGAATTCCAAGGATTTCATCTACTCCATACATATTACTCAAACCACAAACAATCTCACGTATCACTGTATTAAGCCCAGGGCATAAACCCCCACACGTCACTATACATGCACGCACTTCCTCTGGCTTAAAATACACCTAGATTCAGAAAAGCAAAATTACAAAACCACATTTCCACAGAAAACATTGATATATTCGCTTTCTAAAGAATATATCTTTTATCTCAAAATATTCATTCAAGGAACATACATACTTTTTCACGGGGCCCTGCACGCCGAAAATGTATTCCCCTTGGACTATCCTTCTGAACAACAACCTGAAGGCCAAACGCAGCCTTTCAATTGACTAAATCTCAATCTCAATAAACATAACACGATGCTAATGACAACTGACTTTACCTTCTGTGCCACAACATCTTCAGGGCTAACAAATGTTCTCCTAGGGCAAAAAAAATTAAAGTATCACACATTCAAAAAGATATCATCAAGTTACACTTCAAAAAAAAATAAAGATATCATCAAGTTCCTATAAAAATAGGATACACACAGGGAAAACAACTTGCCACATAGTGAGAAAAAGGCTAAATAAACTAATCTGATATCAATAGTACCAAACCAAATTATACTAGTAAATACTTAGTCTTTTGGAAGTAAAATGTTGGCATACTTGACGATGGCATAAGCTTGAGATTTCTTCAATGGATTCGGATATGACTGGAACATAACAAAATCACACAAATAAATAAAAAAATTATGTATTCGCTTTCCAATTCCATATCTACTGAAAACCAATGATCATAATACTAAAACACAATAGTATAAAGTTACAGGTAAATCAGGGAGGAAATTGGTCAAGTGCGGGACGTCTTCGAAAATGAAATCGTCATTATCCTCCTCATTGACATCGATAGCGCCGTCGGTGGACGCTTGGACTTTGATCAGACAGTTTTCGCGCGAAATCAACTGCCTTCTGAGAGAGAATTGTTTTGCGAGGGCGATATTCGCCGCAAAACTGATGGAAGAAGTTGGATTGGATCTTGTACTATGAGAAGTCGAGGGAATGGGATTTCTCGGAAGAGAGGGTGAGCGAGAGGCGGAGTTAAGAGAGATTTCCATGGCGAGGAAAAAATCTTAATCGGAAGAGAAATTGAGTTTCAGCTACAGCGGCGAGCTTGCCCCTGTTGATGATAACTGCACGAACCGTAGCGGGATTTGCTTCCTGGGAAGCAACTAGTAAGTGTTGAAAGTTGACCAGTAGCTTTTTTCTTTTTTTTTCCTGGTGCAGAATAGTGATGAATAATTTTTTTGAAAATATAATGATGGAAGTAAATTAGTTATAGAAATATTAAAATAATAAAGTATAATGGTGGAAGTAAATTAGTTATAGAATATTAAAATAATAATTAAATATAATTGATAGATAGATGTGAGTGGTAATAGTCGCACTTGTGGAAAATATTTAATAATTAGTGATTAATGACTTTTATTTTAACAAAAAATGATAAGAAGTGATTGATAGAAGAAAAAAATTAAAATAATTGAATAGTATATTTCTTGAAAATTTTTATAAGTAATCAGATAAATTAAATTCTATGAGAAAATTCTCTCCAATTGTGGCCTAAAATTTAATAAAATCATCTAAAAATTTATGGATAAAATTCTTGACTCGTGATATTTAATTATCTTATGACTATAATCTTTTTTTATGTGCAAAAAGTTATTAATAAAAATTATATTTTCTTATAAACTCATTAGGCAAGAGAAAAAACAGAAAAATAAGTTAGTCTAATCCACTTATCTCCAATTACTACAAGTAAAAAGCTTGGGAGAATTGTCATATTACATCTCACATATATATTATGAGGAAAAATTGTAAAATTGGTCTATCTATAGGGATGTTACAAAATTAGTCATGTAGCTTTTGAAGTTGAAATTTTAGTCATTTGACAATTTCACCCCTTAGCAAAAATTACAAATTTAATTATGTAGTTTTTAGAATTTGACAATTTTAGTCTTTAATTTTTAATTGTAATTTCAATCCTATTATTCAAAATAACCAATTTTGGCATATTTGTAAGTGTTTTTGTATTTTTATAATTAGGAAATAATACATGTAGAACTCGTATGAGTTATTTCTCAGATTCTGATTTGGATTTATAAATCTAAAATTCTTTCATCATTAGACAATCTACAGTGTAAATGATAAATAAATTATAGTCAAGTAAAATAAAATATAGGAACTAATACCATTGTAAACTTGATTTTAAGTATATTAATTATTATGGCATTTTGTCTTGTTGTTTTCTGTTTCTTTGAGTCTTGGTTTACTCCGTCCATAAGTGATTGTTTTCATCTCGTGCAGAGCTTTCCCCTTGACATATATCTCTATTCAAGGTGGCACATTTGTCAATTGGCAGTGTAATTATATTTTCGAGTTTTGAATATATTTGCTATTGTTTCGGAAAAAAATTCGCATTTTGGGAATAATTGAAATAGCCCTTATGACCAAATTTGAATCAACTTAAAACTTATAGGATCAGAATCGCACAAATAAAAAAAATTCACGGACCACAATTGCAAAAAAGACAAAAACATACAAGCCTAAAATCGCATTTCAAAAGTTACGAACTAAATTTTGCAATTTTCCTATATATGAAACGTATAAAAGCATTTCATATAAATACGCAACTTCGTGATGTCAAGTCAGAACAACTTAAATCAATTAACTAGAATAGACTGCAACACAAAACACTAATCAATTACTATATTTCCATTTATCGATTACTTGACGATACAATTACAGTGGAAGGCGAGTTAAAAAATTCTTGGAATATTGCAATACTTCAGAATAATCTTGTCAATTGGCTTATAACGTAGCAAAGAAACCTGCAGCTTGCGCCTAAGGAATTTATAATGGTGTTCAAAAAAAATAATAATAACTTAAATAGGAGAACATAAGCAGCCCACATGTGCACGGAGTAGCACCATATTTAACATAGTGTATTATATACCGCGAACTCGACACAATTTAGAGCAGTTGGGGGTTCTCCTATAAAACAAAATGATCAATCATATGCTGTATAACGTCTGTGCCATCTGAATGCATGTATTGGTCTTTGACCTGCAAGAAAAATCAACCCATCCTTAATTTATAAGTAGCAATATTTCTAACTTATCGATGAAATTTGAGATAGCTGTCACAAAATAAGAACCAAAGCTGCAAGTGTTCTAGATTAAGTGACTTGACTTGAAAGCACATAAAAAGAAGATGATATGTCAAAACAGCAAAATAAAGAAACATGAAAAAGAGACCTGAATAATGCTATGGGCAGCAAACTTGAGCCTGCTACTATGAAAGCTTACGTCCACTTTCTCCCATGACACACGAGAAAGTCCATTCACTAGTTCCTCTGTCACATAGGCCGAAAAAAAGATTAGATAGAGCAGACGAGCTTAAAAGGCAAAGTTAATGAATAAACAGGCAAAAAACGAAAGTTGAAACACATAGAAATAGCATGTGTTTCTTGAGTTCTTCATTTAACCATGAGAAGTTATATTATTCTCAAGCTACAGTGCAAATAGAACAGCAGATATTAACAGGACAGGAAAATCTCCCGACGAGATTTCATGAAGTGAAAATGCCAAAACATTCCAAGAACTTAGGGTGATAACCTTCCGAGGTATTGTTTTTTCCAATGGTGATTTTAGTCATTGCTAAACTTTTGCAGATCTGGTAACTAAATTAGGTGATAACCTTCCGAGGTATTGTTTTTTCCAATGGTGATTTTAGTCATTGCTAAACTTTTGCAGATCTGGTAAATGGTGAATAAATGGTTATGGACCATTGGAACCTATACACTGCTTAAGGTTTCAGAATTATATTTTCCTCTCTCAGCACCCCCTTTGTATAGTTTGACACTTTGACTCAAGATAATATATGATCAATTTTTATCAGTTGATAACTACTTCTCTGAACAATGTTTTACTAGCGAACGTAAATGTCAGAACGGTATGAAAAACAAGCAGCAGCAATTATAATTTTCAAAACTCTCTGCAGGAACTATAGAAAGTCACGAACCTTCCAGCTCGTCCAAACCATTGTCTTCTACTGTAGGTTCGCACTGCTCCTTGTCATAGGCCTTGCATCGCTCTTGATACACAACATGGGGATATTTTTCATCAACAGAATCCTCCCACTGTCAAAAATTAAAAGTCATACCACTGCAATAAAAAATTATGGACTAATCACAAAGTTATGGCGACGACAAGACCTTGGGCAGTTCACTATTGCGTCTAATTGACGATGTTCTCCACCCCACAATATCTAAGCAATACTTTGTTAAGACAACAAATGAGAGTACTGGGAGAATAGGCTAAATAAGACAAAAAAAAGGGGTAAACAGGTAAAAAATAATGTTATATATTATGGATACGGTCATAGCCAACATTTGAATATGCCACCCTGCGTTGGAAAGATCGTAAAGCAGACCTGCACAGGAGAGTTGAAATACTTTTAAAAACTCGCAAAGATATACATCCATATTCGGCATCTAGACCTAGCTAGGAATTTATAATCCAATTGAAGTCAGAGATAAGGAGAAACCCTACACAAAAGAGCATTCTTCATTATCTTTCACCATGCGTCTTAGCAATGGTGGCTTTCCTTCATCATCATCGGTAAGAAAAAGATGTCTGCCTGTTCTCCTAAATATCAAATGAATTACACAGCTAGCAGCTCTCTCGAAAGCAGTTACCCCAAAAAGAAAAGGTACCTGACATATGGGCAACACTAAAAATGTTAGAATATTTCCGATGACAAAAACCATGTATCCGGTATGATGCTTGGAAAATTGACTGACCATACAAACGAAATATTATTAACAAGCTCTTAGGAGATTCTTCCTGTACTTAAGCCGGCCTAATAGGTAAAGCATCCCACACAGATTAATTACAAGATAGGAAATGAAATCAAGACTCAAGTGACTTTGAAAGTAAACCGTGTTCTTTCCTTTCTTCTTTTACATGGCATATATTAGGAATGGGCAGTATGGCATGAGATCTAATGGAGTGGATCCTAATTAAGATTGTATGACTTCCCAATGAAAAAGGAAAGTAAATAGCAAGAAAAGAGGCAGGTACCTGCTTATTACCCCTAGAACCAAGATGCGGAGTGGCAACGGTGATAAAGTTTACTGGTTCAAGATCAGCTATCCTACCATTCGACTCTTCAATACAACCATTGGCTGATACTTCCTCCCCACTTCCTCTATTTGGAGGTCTGTATAATTTCCCAATTGTATATCTTGCCACAAGTCCCCCTACAGAATGTGCAACGAAAGAAATTTTCTTCAAACTAGGCTTCCTTTTGATTACTTCAAGGACCTGAAATGCAGCTCAAAGTGACAATCAAATTATAGCATCAACATTCTGTTTCAACGTATATTTGAAATTAAGGCTGGAAAAAGGCAAAGAAGAGGGATAATACAAACAAAAACCAACCTCCTCAGCCAGTCGCTCACCCATTACGTCCACACCATCCAATGTCAGCTTTGCCGCATTTTTTCACTGCCTACAGACCAAAAAACTTCATAGTTTAGCAAATATCATATGTTTTTCATATATTAATAACACTTCAATTGCTCCATCAAAGAAAAAAAATTAGACAACATAACTCCATCTCATATACTACCCCATGTTCTTTGGTAAGGAACATTAAACCATGTTCACATATACTAATGAAGATAAAATTGCTAACACAAGCAAATTTATAGCAAGAGTACTGGAATAGAAAAACAAAAGAATGACAAAGGTTTAGCATTCCAGCACGGCGGCACCTGCTTTCTCTTAAGTCGCTCAAATTTTAACTATGAACTTACAGAAAACCTGGACAACTGCAAAATCATAATGATGAAGATAAGGAAAAGGGAGAAGGCAGGAGAATACTTTCTACACATTTAGACCCTTGATAGGAAATAATAATCAAAACATTATTTTGAAAACCGTTCAATGGCATATATCTTTGTCTATTGCCAGAAATTACGAAACTGCAGTAAACGAATTTTAGTGATGATCAACAATGAATACCGAAAACAGATGTCATTATTGAATTCCAAGGTGGAATAACTAACGTATATTAAATGCCACAATACAAAGATTTAAAAAAACATGTCATGATGAGATGTTCTATAAGACACCTTCAGATGTTATAAGATAAAGCTTCTAACTGGAAAAATATTGGGTCGAAAAACTGAAAGGTATATATCAAGAAAGGGCATGACAACTGGACACAGAATCTTCTCATTCCTCATAGGAAAAAAAGAATCCAAGTATTAATACGAAAACTCTTGAGACACCTTGCACAGAATTCACACTGGTACTTGTCACACTATACAGATGTACAACTTACAGTGAACGAAAACTTTATCAGGAAGACTCTCGACAAATTTTTCGGCACCAAATTTCCAATCTGATGCACTGCAATAACAAAATCATGAATAGAAACATGATCACATTTAAGAATATCAAAGACTAGTGAAAATCTTCAGGGGGGGGAAACAGAAAAAACCATCTTTATACAATTTATTTTACAGCAATAATGTATGCAATCTCCATAGGCAGTCTCTTTTACCCTCACTCACGCATAAAAGAGGAAACTATTCATCATGCACATAAAAATTCAAGTCGCAAAAGAAGCTCAAAATTTGGCACAATGATCGCAATAGCTGATAACCTCATAATTAAATCCCAAAGAATAGCATCAAAATAATCGAATAAATCGGCCAAAAAATAAAATAAACAACTCAGACAACAAACAAAATCTCAATCGTTCACCAAAATTGTTCAGATCAGGATGAAAAATTAAAATAACAAAACCAGAAAACGAAAACAGAAGAAACTCACAGACGCTAAAGCATACTTATAAGTAATTCCCCACCAAAATAACGTTTTATAAATAATGAAAAAGTACCTTCCAAGAATCCCGTGGACCATAACAACAAGATGATCAGCCGAAGAAGCATTGGATTCTTTGGAGCTAAAAACATCCTCCCCTCCGATTCCCGTTTCCGACGAACAAACGCCACCGTTTTCCCCAACCCCCTTTTCCATGTTTACTTTTTCTCCTTTATTTATTTATATTTTGGGCCCCTCAAATTATCAAACTTTGGGTTCAGTCAAGTAACACCCGAAAACTATGTAAAAAACTGAAATTCAGACTATCAATCAACAAAAGAAACTCACAACAAAAACGAAGAGCTGGCACCCAAACACATTAATATACTTCTCGATTGAATCAGAAAAAGGGCTTTGAAATTGATGATAAATAGTTGAAATTTGATGGGAAAGGGACTTCTACAAGAGTGTGAAGACGTGGAATTGCAAGCGAAAAAGGAGTACTGCACCAATCCCTTTGCTTTACGGTTCGTGCAGTGACGAAATTCACTCGCATTAGAAGAACGCTTCCAATGGATAAAAAGAAAACTGAATATATAGTCATGTACACGATAAATACTCCATTATAAAGGAGAAAAGCAAGGTCAAATATTCGACTGGTTTTTTACAAATATCTTCCAAGAAGACCCCTTCTTAGTGGCGCTAGAAAAATAACCGATATTGGTATGAATTAAATGTGGGATATGAAAGATTTATTATCTAATAGATAATCAATATTAGTATGAATTAAATGTGGGAAATAAAAGATTTATTATCTAATAGACAATCACTATATTATGTGATGGAGAAAAGATTTAAAAATATCCTAATACCTATTAGGATTAGTTTTAGTGTGTTATTTCATTATCTTTTAAGAATAATCAATAGTTAGGAATTTTATAGTTGTAGAAGTTTAATAGTACAAATATTTGTTTTGTTATTATTTTATGAGGTTGATTATAAAAGTGAAAATCAAGATTATTCACAACTCTTGTCTCTCATACCGTATTCATAATTAAATTAATATTTTAAGCTGAGTTTTTATATTTGTTTATGCTTCTACTTACATCATTATGATTATTCAATTTGGTTAAATAGTAGGAAGACAATAACATTTGAATTTGTAGATGAACAGGCAAATTCTCCATCGTGCTGTAAGATTATCTTAAAATAGTGTGAGTTGATAATCTTTGGTGGGTTAGAGGTCCCAGGATCGAATCCCCCTGAATATAGTGGAGTGTGGGTTTGGGGTAGGCCCACCTCTACAGAAGATTAGTCCTATTGCTAGCTATTGGCGACGCTCCATAGACTCGAAGGGTAGTATAGGGACAACTCGGTTGGATGTGTGGGGATACCTTAAAAAAAAGTTTTGAAAACAAGCTTGCACATAAATTGGGTACCAATTTTATTTACGAAGTTAAGGGAGTGTTGACGCTCCAAAATCACTACTACATATAGTAATATTTTGATTAACCGATCCAATAAAATACAATTGCAGCACCTTTCATTCAAAGATAAAATGAAATAAATAGCTATACACCATAATGGAACTCAATTGACTTGTATCAAAAAAATTGAAAAATAAAAATAAAAGACCAATCAAGTAATTTAATATATGAATATTCAAGAAACCAACACAATAGCTTCAACAGAAAAGAGGTTGTCTTGTTATTTTAGTAAGTGAAAAATACCCCTTTTCGATTGGTGTGTGTGGAGTAGGCGGCACTGTACTATAGGAACCGTAGAGAAGTAGAGAAGAAGATGGATATTGAAAATATTTCATGAAACAGATGGGAAACGCGTCCATGTCGGTATTTGATAAGGGATATTTTATCCTCATCTGTGTCCCGGTGTGTGCTTATTAAGATATAATCAATTTTGACTCTAATAATTATAAGATCATATCCGCCTTAATTAGTAATAAAAAAGTGTCAATCAGCTTAATTTGTATAGTTGAACAATGAACATAACAGTCCAAGTATCTGTATCATATGCAAGCATATTAACCCATAAATTAGTTCAAGTTTTCTTAATATAATCTATATATGATACGATATGGCCCAACAACATAAAATTTGAAGAGAAAATCTCAAGGTCCACAAAATATTTTATTGGTAAGGTCGGTGGTGTATACACACCCAGTCCAATGAGAATATTTCCGTTTAGCTGTCAATTTTCAGTTCGAGCTACCTCATGATAGGGCTGAACTGCGCTCTATTCATACATGCTCGAAATGAGTGGGCGTTGATGGACGCAAAATTCCAGTTTGGGGGGAAAAAAAACGGATTAAGTTTATAAATTTAAACTATGAGAAAAAATGATCATATAACTAACTAACATAATTAATTTTATATTATAAAACACAACTACTTGAAGTTTTTATCAAAATTATGGGAGGGAAGATGTAAATTAATTCCTTTATTTTAACTACAAAAAAATAATTTGCAAAACCTTTTCCTTTTGTTTGGGGGTTAATTTTTGGAAAACTTTGGGGGCCAAGACCCCTTGTGTCCGCCTCCGGAGTCGGGTCTACTTGGCCCAACTCAAGCGACCCAAAGCCCGAATTGGCGTGAATGGTCCAATACAATTTAGTATAAACACTACTACAAAAAATGCTATAAAAATCGCCTAATACGTGTCAATTTCTATTGGAAATGATGCCTAAATTGGCACAATATTTTATTGAAGATTGTGTGTAAGTTATTGATTTGATGGTTTTTTTAATTAAAAAATATTTATATAAACGGTTATATTTATATCATTTTTCTTCTTTAGTAATAAATTTTTGGATTGTTTTA
This sequence comes from Rehmannia glutinosa, assembly GCA_016081115.2. Lineage (NCBI taxonomy): Eukaryota > Viridiplantae > Streptophyta > Magnoliopsida > Lamiales > Orobanchaceae > Rehmannia > Rehmannia glutinosa. The sequence continues at coordinate 26,624,487 of CM071929.1, read as the reverse complement.
TGTTGTTTGTGGTTCTTGTAGGTGATGGTTGAGGAGGGACGACGTGCAACGTAGTTGATGGTGTTAAGGAGGAACGATGTGCAACAATGGTTTAAAGTTAATCCTTTAATATGTGGGTTGGATTTTGATTAAGCCGGATTGAAAACTGAAGGAGTTTTCTCTATGTTTTTGATATTTTTGGATAGTGTTTGAAAACGGGTTATTTTGTTGAATTGTTTTGTGTTGTTTTTTTGTTTATAGCATGTTGGATTGTCTGTGTACATTCAGTTCAGATATTGCGCATGGAAGGGTACAAAATTACTATTAAAATTATATTAAAAAATGGTAATAGGTGTCGATTGCTAAAAATAACCGATGTCTATTGTCTACTAAAGGTGTCAGTTGTAACTGAAAACCGATGTATTGTCTACTAGAGATATCGGTTGTTTTTTAGAAACAACACTTATTGTGAACAATACGCATCGGTTACAACCGACACAAAAAACTCGGAATATTAGTGTCGCCGCAATGTGTGTCGGTTCAGAAACCGATGCGTATTGCCGTTTACAACCGACACGAATGGCCAACTAATAACATATCCGGTTTAAGTTGAACCAATAAAGTAGTGGGCTGATTGGATTTCGAGTCACGCTAACCCAACCCATATTTCTGCATTGGCTCGGTCATTTATCAGCTCTAACTACAAGGCTACAAGTACCTTGTTGTCTCATTCTATCATTTTTTTTGTGGTCCGTAACTTTTTCTCCCAATATTCTTACAGTTTTTAAAGTATTTTGCTCCTAAATTATTCATGGATCTACTCTTGATTAAACGTTGCGACAACCTTAACGCATATCACGACTAGTAGCAAATTTTTACTGCTTTCAATTCTTTACACCGAAATTACTTATCTTTGTGAATCTAAGATTCTAAGCGCTGGGATAACCCCTTGTTGTGATGCAAACGTACACTATTGCAAAAACTTGCAAAGTGGATTTCATTAGTGTTTGTGTGAAAATTAAGACTATTTTGGTTGAAATTCAAATATTGAGAATATATAAGTTTAGGAACGAGTTGATATTTAGTATAATATTTTTAATAATATTGTTTGGCATGAAAGTACCTGATAAAAATGAAAATATATTTGAAGGTTTTTTGAGAATATCCTTTTTCACATATTTTATTAGTTAGGATTAGGATAGGAAGGTGGAGACATAGTATAGATGGGAATGAATGACAAAATAGGGTAATAGGTTTTAGAATATTTTAAAATTTTAAGGATAACTAAATAGTGAGATTTTTAGATAATATAAATTTTAAAATTGATTATTTTCAGTGAAAATACATGGGATTAACATATTTCTATCATGTAGCAGGTCGGTCTTAATATGGGTCCACGTCGAAAACACGAGATTATTGAGACCATTTTTAAACCAATTTATTGAGAGCATTTTAGTGTCTTCATCCTAAAGCAAAATTTCAAAGTCTAGGTTGTATTTTTGGGTTTAATTACAAATTTGTGTTGTCAGGACTCACCACATGCTTTCCTTTAAGCCACAAAAAATTTCCATGGCAAAACCCTTCTGGGCTACCGACATAAATATAATTAACCCCAATATACAACTCTTCCTACTTTTTTTTCTTCTTGAAGGCCAAAACAAAAGCAAATATACCTAAAAAAAATCAACACTTTTTTTCTTCCCAATGCAAATCTAAGTTAGCTGAGAATCGATCACATGTCTGAATTTTACAAACGTCTTACCACTGGGTTATCAAGCGATACATCACATTTTTCAATACATGACATGGAAACTCCTCTCCCTAAATACTTCCTTCAAAAACCACCAAAAACTAACCAAACATTCCTAAGGTTGTTGCTTGCCACGCCTAACCTCGTATCCTAATAGATAAGCATCCAAGAAACAATATACAACCAAAAAAGGAAATAATTCATCACATGAATAACTATGATACGCCAAATATATTTAAGTCGATTTTAAAGATTTTGGATCCAATACAAATACATTTAATGCAATATTTTTCAAATGTCTCAATTTTTTTTAACAGAATAGATGGGAAACTTAATTAGAATTTGCCATAAATTGACATGCATTGCCATGTCATTCACAACTTTCAAAAATCTTGATATATTTGTGTGACTGGCAACAAAGATTAATACGTGTAGGCAACAACCGATCACAGTATTACACACAGGCCATAGCGTATTAATTAGGACAAGAGCAAAACAAAAACAAGCTTTACCAGACAGATTGAATTGATCACATGAAGTTAAAATGACATCTTCCTGTCAAGACATAAGATTCAAAATTAATATTAAGATTCATGATGATATGTTGGTAATTACAAGCTTAAAAATCAGATCTCTTTAGGCTAGTTTACAATATGAACAAAATTGATCAGAATTTTTATGATTTGTATTAAAATAAACTAACTATTTAATATCCGAGAGAGTTACAAAAATTAAACAGAACAAAAATGCTAAACATATTTTTCAATAACATCTATAACTCAACTATAATTCAAGTAATTAAAAAAAAAAATTTTTAAACTACGCTAATTAAAAAAAATAAAATGATATACAGATATACAGAGGGTTAGACTGTCTTCAATATCAAATCATAACTCGTCTCTAACTAATACAGAAAAAAAAATTAGTACAAGAGATACATTCAGGAGAAATGTTAGAACCCATTTAACATTTTAACCACATACCTCTTGGAGCTGGAGTTACCGATCGAGGAAAAAAGACCCCTTTCGCATGCTTAACAGATTTCAGGCAACTATTATGCAAACGAATCATCGTAAATCAAGATAGGCAACACGTACCAAACATCAATCATCTGAGCTGTAATCGCTGGATTCTTGCAATAAAGGAACAGCAGCGCAACAGAACGACTCCTTGTCTTTGAGAAGAAGACAGCTCCCGTCCCAATTCCATTTCAGATCAAGCACAGAAAAATGAGGAAACGGAACGTTAATGCAGTAAGCACCTGAAGGGGTCCACATGTATAAATTAGTACTTCCAGTGCATAAAACGAGACGAGGACATGTGGGATCCCAAGCTGCAGCTCGAATGGGATCTTTTTGTATCAAGATGGATGCAAGCTCTAGACGTTGTACGTCCCATATCCAAAGGACCGTTGGCATGCTGTCATTGCACGTGCATATATATTGGCTGTCACTGCTCCATGTTATGAGACCTGCAATAATATTTGATATATAATGGTAGGTGAAAAAAGGGGATGGTCTACCAGTAAAATATCATCAATCTAACATGGAAGAATTACACATTTCAGAAGGCTACTGTCACCATTTATGAAGTTGAAAACGAAAAATATTTTTTTGTGGCTTATTTGCTAAATGAATACTGGTCTGAAATTTGCTAAGTGTAGTCATATCAGTCAGCATTAAAAGATTTTATTTTGCCATAATATCGTGCTAGAAGAAAGAAAATTTGCAATTATTAATCTCCTCAACAAAGGCAAAAGAAAGAAATGATATACATAGGCCCATAAAACTTGCAATCGTTTTCAGCTTCCAAGGGAATGATAAGATAACACATACTAGAAAAATAATGAGAAAATTAGTATTAAATTATGCCTCACCGATCCCTTGCTTTGGATTTGGTTTATCTGCTGGAGGCTTCTGTGAAGGAAGAGTAATTGGCACTTCCATAACATCGTATCTAACTTGAATGTATGTCTCTGCAGTATTATCTGCAGGGTAGGTAATAACCGGAAACCATTAGATAGTCTAAGCCGAACTTTGCAGAAATGAATATGCACATCAGAAAGGATGCTCAAATTGTCAACAAGTTTGCAAATTTTATTTATGCCAGTTAAAAGAAAAATACTACTGAAAAAACTTTTGAATTTATGCAGTGGTTTGGTTAAAAAATATACCAATTTACTAAATCAAGATTCAATCAGTTCTGAAGTGAAAATTTCACTAATATTTTTTTTCCGCCAAACTGACAACTTGCGCTAGGACCTCTAAGTTTAGTAGCTTATGGTGCAAAGGTCATTTAGTACAACTGCATCTCAAAACACAATCGACATAATTACCAGTTCTCTAAATTTATAGTGTTTAAGCAACACCCTCCAACATATTTTAGACCAATTTAAGAACTTTAAGAAGTTAGAATTGACAAAAGGAGGCAAAAATATGTTGTCAATGACCAGAAGAAACAGATGAGATACTGACGCTCAATAATTTTGGGAGCTCACCAGCATTCCTTTGAACAAATTCATCAGTCAGTGACAACTCTGACATATCAAGTTGTAGTGGCTCATCTACTTCCTGAACGGATAGAAAAAGATTGAAAACAAGTCTAAAAAATATGTAAACAGCTAAATAAGTGGCAATTTTTCTACCTTGAAAACAGCAGCAGCACAAGGACCACGAACAGTAGATAGATGAGTAAATTCTGCAAATACTTTCCATGTCAAGTGATTTAAAACCCGTATCATTTGGTCGTAGCTTCCCACAGCTAAGAACTGGCTACAGTGTGACCAAGAAACACTTTTTACTCCTAATCCACTTTCATATGCTTGATACTTAGATAAACACCGGCCATCTGGAGAATATATCAGAACCTAAACAAAACCACAAGGTATAACAAACAATTATAACGATAACTAACAAATTCAAGCATGAACGGAGAGGAACAAATGCTTGAACAGCAGTAAAGATATGAAACCTAACTTATTGATGCTAGCATGTATCAGTAGTGCTGCACACAATTTCACAAGAAGAAAAGCAGTCAACCATTAAATAATCAAGAAGGTATAACGACAATATCCAACTCTGCCAAATATCAAAAGCAACAAAAGAGGAAAAAAAATAAAAGGAAGTGATAGAGTTTTAAAGTTCTACTACTTACACAAAATGTGATCATTCAACAACATGGTAAAGTCACAAAATTTTATGCCGAAGAAATTTAAAAGCTAAAACCACAAGAAGGGAAAACTAAAACACATAGCTCTTTTTTAACTTTTGATAAATGGATACCTGTTGGAAATAAACATAACTATCAATAATCTCACTTTCCATTTCACCAATGAACATTAATGGAATCTAATGGTAATGATTCCACCAATTACAAAGTGTTATCAATTTTATAAAATCAATGTGGTAATATGATCTCAATGCCAAACACATGATTTTATGTGATGGGGTGACAAAAGAGAAGTAAAATTCATGGAATTTTGGGATGATGCACCATAAAGCTCATTATCATGGAAAAATTATTATTGACAGGCTACCAAATAGACAGATGTTAACTGATTTTAACTATATGACAAATCAATGAGTGGCATCACATAAGTACCTTATATTCAAGAAGGGAATCCCATATAACTATGGCACTGTCATCAGGTGACCATTGAATATCAGATAAATCCAATGTGTCGACTGCAAAAACGCCCATAATCTCCCATGTATAACAAGACAGTAGATTAACATAATCCTTGCAATCACGTCTAGTGCATATTGCAGCAAACTTGCCATCTTTGGTAAATGAAACTCCCTTAGAACCATGCTTTGGCCATTGCACATGTATGCATGCGGTGTTCAACAATGACCAAACTGTTAAGCGCAGTTGGAATTCAGATGTGGTTAGTATGTGGCGACTATCAGGGCTCCACCTTGCATAAGAAATACCTGCAGGACCCTCATCTATTTTGCATGTCCATTCCGGCTGTGCCAATGACCATGCTTGTATCATAGGCCTCTTAAATAGGCCACAAAGTATGTACTCAGAATCAAGGGCCCATTCGATGTAAGTTATTTTGTCCAGGCATGTGAATAATTGTACCACCTGTGAGGCAAGTTAGACATGATCAAGATAAATTCAACTCTAATGGCACAAGATCTAGCTCAATGAATATTGGCTTTCATTGAGCATACAGGCTATCATATTTCAATCTAGTGATGTATGATACTTAATATAAACACGTGATGCATTACATTAGATGAAGAACTTGATTTACCTTTTTTTACTGAACATATTTATCAAATCACGAGCAGCATTCATTTGTAGCAATATGATACAAATGCTTAGTGTTTGATCCCCAATTACGAGGGCTGCATTTGGTTTTCATCTCCAGCTATTTTGGGAAAAGTAATCTAGGAGAATGCATTTTTTGTAGTGGGATAAGGGAACATGTAGAGAAAGAGACTGTGTTTGGAAGTTTTGTTGGAGAAAAATTATGTGATATATTTTGGAATGTATTTTTAATTATAAATTTCTGGTCAAAAATATTATGATGTTATTGTTTCCAATTGTAAATTCTTGTCAACATTGTTTTATTGTAGTTATGGATTGTATAGAGTATAAAATTATTTAATAATTGTCAAAATGATTGATATTTTGGATGAATATTCCTCCAGAACAAACACTTTTTTTTGTCTTGGGATAAGGAAAGGATAAGGAAAATGAAACTAAACATAGTGTTAGGTTATCCCAAAAAAATTAAAACCAGCAAACCCCAAAAAGACTATATGAAACCTCCTTTCTCGTCGAATAATTCCAAGAAAACAAAAAGATTTTACTAATCACTGCGTTTTCACAGGAACTAATAGTTCCATCTTATTTCATGGAAGCAACTTTCTACATGTTCAGCTTAAGTTGTTATCCTTATAAAATAACAGTTGATGTTTTAATTATTTCATTGTGTAGACATTGTATCACCCACGGAATCTAATGACAACTTCCATTCAACTCTTAAATTATGTTCGGCAACTTCAATAATTTAATTTCCAACATTTCAGAGTAGCAATGTGGTAGAAAGCCATCAATTAAAAGATGCCCTGCTAGTGCATCTGAGAATCGGGTAGTTGTAAATAGCTTCAACGCTATGGAGCACAGGATTATCCAAGACCTACACCAAGGCACTGATGATCATATTCGAAGCTAGCAGAACAGAATGGAATAGGTTTCTTAATCCATAATTTCACATTCATGTGCATAAGAAAACTCAAGTGTTCAAGCTATATAGGGTTCCAAACAGTATACCCGCACCCCAACTCCTTGAATTTCAAATCGCATCGACTAATTAACAACAATAGAAAACTAAAATCAAAATTCCAGAGCCCAACAGGTTTTCCGAACTACAAATACAAAAAAATTTAAATGTTCGTACCTTGAGTGTGTGAACATCGCGAATGACGAGGCGATAATCTACGGCAACAGCTAAGAATCTCGCATTAGGCGAAAATGCACAGGGTCCCGCCTGCTTAAACGTTTCCGTGAACTCCATTTTCACCACACAGAAGAGTTTTATTAAATATTAAAAAGAAAAAAAATGCTCAGCTTTTCTGCATACTACAGCAGCCTACATTGATTACGCGAATGGATCTCCAAATGGCCAAATGGGTTTGTGAGATCTGTGGAGGGAGGATGAGTAGGGGTGGTGAAAATTGATGGGGCGGTGAAAAAGTTGAAGCGATTCAAATTTTAGAATATACAGTCAACAAAATTGCAGGAGAATATAAGTGCGACAGTCAAATGTTTTTCTACAGATACTAAAGTGAGGAGAATGAACCTATTTATACATAATTTTTTCCCAAAAAAAAGAAAAGATAAATTGGGATGAAGCCTAAAGGAAAGTCGGATAGTTAAGAGGAGAAGTGTGCTTGCTTAAGAAGTGTTTTTTCGCAATTTTCTAGATTTTATCCTGAAATATTATACGAAATTTCTTCTAGAATTATCTTAACATATATAAAAATTTCCAAAAATAAAATAATTGTTCATTCTTATTATTCCAATTATCAATCACAAATATTATTGTTTGGGAATTGGATTATGATTCATTGATTAAAAACTCTCAAACTCAGGTCAAATGTATGAGTTCGATTCCCACCACTCCTTTCCTCTCAAGATTTCTACACACAAAAAGGAAAAAATTATCAACCACAAATACACTACCAAGTACCAACCCACTCTTATTTTTTCATCACCCTACCATCATTTTATTAAAAAACATGTCATAGCAATTATCTTAATTTTATTAAAAGATATATCAGATTATATCAACCACACGATCAAGTTTATTTAATTATTTTAAATAGAAACTTGCCACTTTTATCCAACAAAAGAATATTTTCAAATTTAAGAATCAAGCAATCAATCTTGAACTTTATCTGAAGAGAAGAATGGATACGGTGTTGATGTTATTTCATGTTATAGAAAAAAAAAATTATATTTTCTCATACAACATTTTATTTCTGGCGTTTTTCAATCTTTTATCCACGTTCTTTGAAAGATCTACCAAGAAACGTGGTGCCCAACAACAATTGCTGAGCATAAAGATGAAGTATTCAGAGGTCTTCCTTTGTGTTATAAGAAGAAATTAATGAAATGACATATATGTTCATGTAGCATATACAATATGACATCTATGTAAGTTAAGGTACATTAACCAAGTCACGGATTGTGCAAGGGCACCAAAGCAGGAGCCACAACATTAGCCATTGTTGTCAGAAAGTTACAATTCTAAACATATTTTCATTTAACTCTATATATAATTCGATATTATAGAAAGTATCGGAAAAACAACCATCCATTCCATCAGATAGACAGATACCAGCCTCCCGTCTTTGAAAGATATATACTTAAAAGCGTCCTTGATTGCAGAATGGAGATTGATTCTCCACAACATTTGCAGCCTTAAAAGCATCCACACAGGTGGGCGTAAAACCAAAGGAAATAAGCAGCTAAAGTAGGATCTTGTTCTCTGACGATTTTTAATGAACTGGTGCTAGTGAACTCAAAGTGAGACCTCATAATGCAGAGTCTGTTTTGTCAAAACATAGAGTTAGCCAGTTCAGATAACTCCGACGTAAGCTGGTCGTAGTCTCCCTTCAACTTGTCTTGTTCTTCTTGGCCAAGTTCCCCCTTGGTGGGCTTGGTTAGCACCAGAACACAGCAAGTTGGCCTCTTAGTGGCTCCGGCATTTGCAAGGTCCTGAATTGAGCAGGTTATCATGTCGTTAAATTACAGTTTCTTCCGACACATGTTTTCTACTAGTGAAGCATTAAATTTTGGATCTAATCATATAGCATGAGGGGCAAGGGCAAACCATACAATTGATCGTGTTTATGGTTCATTTATATATATATATATCAATAGCGGAATGAAATACACAAACATTTCTTTTGAGAATGATGAATTTGCTTCTAACTTGTGTTATTTGACAATTTCTCTGCACCTAAAAGAGTAAAACTTTTTTTTCGTGAATATGAAAACACTACTGCACGAGCAGCATCGAGATAAGGGTAACAGATGGAACCCAAAAAAAAAATATCACGGGGAATGAAGAGAACACACTTACTTCCTTTGATGGGACGTAAACATATGGTATGTTAGCTTCTTCACATAAGATTGGAACATGAGTAATGACATCAATAGGTGATATGTTCCCTGCTATAACACATAACCTGCAATCATCATGAATTAGATATCATATGGAGGTTCAACGAGTCAAATACAAGACAAAGAAGGACAAGCTTCAAAAGCAACAAATGAATATTCCTGTATAAGAAGACCACAGTGCACACGCGGCGGTGTACAACGTGTCCACACCTAATTGGTGCTAACTCAGTGTTCCTAAACGAAGTAAATTGAACTATTGTTTGCTCCCATGCTATTAGGCATGGCATAGGTCTTAAAATCAATCTGCAAGGGGAAAATGGCATCATTGGAACAGTCATGATCACCTATTTCAATACATTGTATGAATGCTATGTGTACAAAAATTATATCATCTTGTACACATGGCATCTATACAATCTATTAGAATATCAGATCAGATGGAATATAGAATGGTGCAGGTAGGGGTATGCACAGTATGGGACGGTCCGGAGATTCATAAATCTCCAAAACCGTCCCGAAGTTCGAAGATTTCAAAAATCAGTCTCCAGAAACGAACCGTAGAGAACAAATCTCGGTCCCGAACTTTCAGTTCTAATGGGACAGTGATTAATCATAATTAAAACACACTAAAAAAAAGAACAATAAAAATCACCAAACAATTATAGTTCATTTGCTTTTTAGTGCAATCCCAAAATAAATGATAAAACCGTGATGGATAACACAATCTCAAATTATAAATTCATAATAAATAATACAATCCCAACTAAAACTATATATAAAATATATGTTGTAATAGCACATATACTTTTACATAAGTAAAATGTCGACAATACAACAAATACAAAAAAAAAAAAAACTCCATCAGTGAAACATCATCAAGACATGCTTCATTAAAATTAACTATCATAATACATAAAAAAAAATAAGAATATAATTATCCATCTTAAACATAAAAAACATGGTAAACAAGCATCATTAACCTAAAAATATCAACATTCCAATGCCATTCTTGCCACAACACTCGCAGGTACTTCGGGATCTTTTGTTGCATTTGAAAAAAAAGGACCAATTCAATAAAAAATAAAGAAAAGAATAAAAAACAGTAAATTTGCATGGAAAATGCTTTCAAAAACAAAAGCACATCTGATTTCATATTTACAAGGTCTTCAATGTATTCTTTAACTTGGATTGGTGTTTTAGATCTCCTCAATCAATCTTGGAGGTAAATGAGTACCACAACTGTAGAAAGAGTTAAAGAACTTCTAAAACAATCTAAAGTCTAATCTTATATACTAAATGTTGATTTTGAGGCTACAGACGATGATTGGATTGGCAACAGATCTATAGCAATGTTATACCCAAAATGGGAAGTCTGACTGAATTTGACTTTCCACCAAGTCAATATATCAAACTCGTGATTGTATTTTTCAGAAAACTCTTCCAAAAATCTCTCCAATTCCCTTTAGTGGCCAACATAGGAAAATTCTCCTCTTCTCAAAAAACTCATCAATGTCTTTATCTACTTTCATTATGGTATTATCCCTATATTTTGAGGTTGACTTGAAGAATTTTGTCCATCCATATTTTCCTCTTTTATGATCTTATATTCATCAATCAATGCTTTCAAACTCTTTTTTACCTTATCTACCAAATCATATGCATCTTTTTCACTATAATAAAGCTTGTATTTAGCAACCCTTAAGTATATCATTTTATATCTAAGGTCTAATGTCACAACAATGAAAAACATCACATTCATTTCATTAATAGAAGTGACTTCATAAAATTGTTTGAGAAATTTAGTAAAATCTTTATGAGGAAGTAGAGGTTGCTCGTGCCAACCTTAGGAACAAAGGTGCGGCCTTTCTTTTAGTAAATGAAGATCCACTGGAATGTTAGGGGCTTTAACTCGTCCCTTAAACAAGATGAGGTTGCCAAATTTCATCAGGATCGTGGTCTTGATGTATTGATATTTTGAAACTAAATTCAATCAACAAAAGCTTACTAGATTTGTTGATTCTAGATCGCATGGTTGGAAGGAATGCAACAATTTCAATGTGATCGGTCGGGTCGTATTGCATTGTCTTTAATCCAACTAAAGCTCGACATGGATATATTTGAAATTCACCCTCGGATTATCCATGTTTTTATTACGTGTAAAATTACAGACGACATTTCTTTGCCGCTTTTTGTATATGGCCCGAATGATAGGCTAAGAGGCCACTTTGGCGTACTTTGAAGGATACCAAACAGCATTACTTCCTCGATTCTTATGGGGACTTCAACTATGTCCTTCAACTTCGATTTTTGTCCATACTTGTTTGGAGAATGGGCATTCAAGAAAAAAGATGTGCCGCCGTTTTTCCCCTGTTGCCTTGCAATACACGCAAGAACATCGAGTTCCATAAAGCCCAACTTTGTCCATGTTTTTATTACCGTTCCTTCTTTCCTAAGAGAAAAGGACAGAGTTGAAGTCCCCCATAAGAATCCAAGGAACGGTAACTGCCTGTTTGGTATCCTTCGAATTCTGCCAAAGTGGCCTCCTCTCAGCCCTATCATTTAGACCATATACAAAACTGGCAAAGAAATGTTGTCCCGTAATTTTACACGTAATAAAAAAATAGATAATTTGAGGTGAATTTCAAATATATCTATGTCGACTTTAGTTGATTCCAAAGACAATGCAATACGACCCCGACCGATCACATTGAAATTGTTGCATTCCTTCCAACCATGCAATCTAGAATCAACAAATCTAGTAAGCTTTTATTGATTGGATTTAGTTTCCAAAATACCCAATACATCAAGACCACGATCCTTGATGAGGCTGGCAACCTCATCTTGTTTAAGGGGCGAGTTAAAGCCCCTAACATTCCAAGTGGCTATCTTCATTTACGAAAAGAAAGGCTTGCACCTTTCTTCCTAAGGTTGGCACGAGCAACCTCATTCCTAAGGTTGGCACGAGCAACCTCACATAAGCCCTTAAATTTAGTAAAATCATTTGAGAAATGTATATTGGAAGTAGAGTATAAAGAATCAGGCAGCTTGCAAGTGACTTCATAAAATCGTTTGAGAAATTTAGTAAAATGAGTAGCATAAATCCAATCATTATGAAGTCAACTCTACTGATAATGATTGGTTTTATGCTACCCATTTTACTAAATTTCTCAAATGATTTTATGAAGTCAACTCTACTTCCAGTATGTATTTCCCTGAGGTCATTCGAACCTTAAAATATTTGGAATCTTTTGAAAAAAGTAATGATTCGAGTGGAAATAAGAGTAAAATTTGACATGTATTGGAGTTCTATTAACAAAATGAATGTGATGCTTTTCATAATTGTGTTATTAGACCCTATATATAAAATGAAATACTTAATGACTAAAATACAAGCTTTATTATAGTGAAAAAGATGCAGATGATTTGGTAGATAAGGTAACAAAGAGTTTGAAAGCATTGATTGACGAATATAAGATCATAAAAGAGGAAAATGTGGATGGATAAAATTCTTCAAGTCAATCTCAAAATATAAGGATAGATACCATAATGAAAGTGGATCAAAACATTGATGAGTTTTCTTTTTAGAAGAGGAGAATTTTCATAAGTTAGCTACCAAAGGGGAATTGGAGAGATATTTGGAAAAGTTTTCTGAAAAATACGCTCATGGGTATGATATATTGACTTGATGGAAAGTCAATTCAGTCAGACTTCCCATTGTGGGTAACATTGTTTGATATGTGTTGTCAATCCAATCATCGATTGTAGCCTCAGAATCAACATTTAGTACAGGAGGTCAGACTTTAGATTGTTTTAGAAGTTCTTAAGTCCTACTACAGTTGAGGTACTCATTTATTTCAAAGATTGGTTGAGGAGATCTAAAACACCAATCCAAGTTGAAGAATATATATGAAGACCTTGTAAATATGAAATCGTGTGTGCTTTTATTTTATAAAAGCATTTTTCATGCAAATTTATTGCTTTTTATTATTTTCTTCATTTTTTGTCAATTGTCCTTTTCTTTTCAAATGCAACAAAGATCTCGAACTACTTCATGCGACTTGCGAGTGTTGTGGCAAGAATGATATTGGAATGTTGATATTTTCAGGTTAATGACGCTTGTTTACTATGTTTTATGCTTATGCTTAAGATGGATAATTATATTCTTATTTTGTTGTTTTTATATGTATTATGACAGTTATTTTAATGAAGCATGTCTTGATGATGTTTCACTAATGGAGTTTTTTTTTTTTGTATTTGTTGTATTGTCGACATTTTACTTGTGTAAAAATATATGTGATATTACAACATATATTTTCTATATAATTCTAGTTGGGATTGTATTATTTATTATCCATCGTGGTTTTAGCATTTATTTTGGGATTGCACTAAAAAAGGAATGAACTATAATTGTTTGGTGATTATTACATTCATTTTTTATTGTTTCTTATTTTTTGTGTTTTAATTATGATTAATCTAGTTTCACCATACCGTCCCATTAGAACTGAATCTCCGTACAGAGTTTGGGATGATTCGGGACGAAGATTTGTTCTCTACGATTAGGTTCTAGAGATTGAATTTTATAATCTCCGAACTTTGGACGGTTCTGGAGATTTATGAATCTTCGGACCGTCTAGTGTCGTGCACATCCCTAACTAGAATTGCCTCTAAGAATCAATAAGTTTTCTTCTTTTTCAAATTCATCAAAATTCTAGTTCAAGAAAAGGGAAGGAAGAGAATGGTCAACCTTAATTATACAAAACTAGGCATCTTAAATTTAGCTGGTAAATGCAACAAAGTTCGACATTTATTCACTAAAAGGCAGGTTTTACAGTGGCAGATCTACATTAGAACTTGGGGTACACTTCCCAGTTTATGAAACCTCCAATACTAATTTATATTTAAAAATAATAATAATGATAAATTTATACCCATGTTTTACCCATTCTTACAGAAATAATTAGAAAATCCAAATAATAAAATTTAAAAAAAAAATTAAAATTTGACATAACAAAGCGAGTAAATAAAATACATAGCAAAATTAGTCAAAAGTAAAAATATCCAAAAAATCTAATAAAATAATAATGTTATCAACTATGTTTTGTTGTCTCTTATTTTCTTAATTACTCTAATTAGTTCTATATGTACTAAAAAAAATAGGTCTTTTATATATGAGTATTAATTTTTCATATATTCTTACACGATCAGCTTTTGCAATTAAACAATATTTTGTTGTTCAAATTTAAATATTAAACAATAGTTATTTGCATATTTTTCAATATTTATCGTATCCATTTTCAAAATCATGGATTCGCCACTAAGGTTTTATCATTAATCAAATGCTAGCAACTAACAACAATTAACCCGTGAGAATTTACCCTATGTTGCCACGGCGAATACTTTTGACCACCTCCTTAACTCCTCGCTTCAAGCACTTCTGCTCCGCAGCTGAAAATCCCACACGAAAAGAGAGAACACCAAATAAATCAAAAGACCCCAATAGGAGACGTATCCTACATATATTTCTTTATTAATCTCTGGTTTCCATTTCCAAAGTGCCCTTGCTTTTCAATTGTCGTATGTAACTCTATATTTATCACGTCCACGTGCGTGCGTATAAGCGTGAGAGTGTAGATGTATACCTCGACGAACAAGTTTGAGCGTGCGTTTGCAGAGCTTTTTGCCGGCGAGTGGTTTGGCAATGGGAGCAAGAGCCAACATCTTCTTCTTCTCCCTCTCTTTTTGCGCTGTTTTTTCAAGCTCGCTGTCGCTTCCCATCTCTCGTCTCTTTGGGCGTGTGAACGAGCGCAGAGTGCAAAGAAGAAATTAGAGGGTTTTGTGATTGGGACTAGGGTTTTAGGCAAGGAGAGCCTTAAAATAGAATTCTTTTTTTTTCTTAGGGAAAATATGAGTGGCGACTCATATATATAATTTTTTGCAACCTATATTATGATTATTTTGGGAGTTGGTACCTTTTTTTTTTAACTTAGTACTTAAATTTTGCAAGATTGCTAAAAAAAAAAAAAACGTGAAGGTAATATGGTCAATTTATCTAAAGATAAAACAGTTATTACACTTTGCAATCCAAAATTTTTATTATTTGTTAATTTATCACCTAAACTTTCACAATTTTTACTTTCTCACCTCTTTCAAATAAATAATAAATAATATATTAATATATATGTATTTATCCTTTTATTCAAAAAATATGTATTTAGTAATAACAATTAATATAGATATATACATTAATGAGCCAAATAATTTAAATAAATTTTGAATTTGTTTATATAATTATGCAATAATTTTAAGCTGCCTATAGCTAAAAATATATAAAAATGAAATCTATAATTCTTGCATTTGAGAGCTCTTTTATCGCTCTTATTGAATTATGAATTCTAACTAATAATACTTAATTTACATATTGTTGAAAAAAAAAAGTAGAAATAGTATGTGTAACAAAATTAAAAATATATGGTAATATTTCTTTTAATGTGTTATAATGCATTTTGAAAAACATTCTTATTTATTTGTTAAATTAGGAATTCTATTAAATAAATTAATTCGTATAACTTTGAAGCACAAAATTTTAAAAACAAATAAGTAAATAAATATACAAACATTTTAAATTTGAAATTATTAAAAATATATAATAATAAAATTTTGAACATTTTTATGATTCATTTTAATGTTAAATTTTTATTATTACATATCTTTAATTTCGTAATTTAACATGGTCATATAATTATTTAATTTTAATAATATGGCTTATTAATAAGTTTTCATATTAATTATTACTATTAAATATATATAACTATATATATTGTGTGTGAAAACCTACTTTTTGTGGGGCCTATAATGCACATCATATTTCTCTCCACAATCCAAAAAACTCTAAATAGCTTTTTTTGTGGACCCTACATTTCTATCCATAAAATCACACATCTTTTATTGTATTTATATTATATAACATGTATTATTACATTATATAAAAACATATATCATTTATATTTTTACTTTATGAATAAAATATATTTTATACATATATTATTTTATATAGCCAAATTGGGAATTTTGGAGGGATGGAATATTGGTGGCATTTTGCGATGTATTTTCATCATTAATTTGAGAATTGAAAAAATTCATAAAAGATCGATTATAATTCTCATTCATATTGGATAAAAATTTGAATTATATGAACAAAGAAACTGAAGAAAAATAAAAGCAATTGGATGTAGTTTGAACAATTTATATGTTTGAGAATTTGAGAGTAGTATGATGAATGAGAAAAAAAATTGTAACATATTTTTATAGGCAAAAAAGTAAAAAAAAAATATATAAATTGTAACAACTCTTTTATGCAACGGTTAGTTTAGGTAGGTGAATTAAAATAAAAAACATAAATTTCTATTAAAAAATTAATTAATCATATTTTTTTTAAAGAAAGGAGCGGTACCTACTTTGTGGGATTAAAAAAAGCTATTGGCTACAATGGAATGAGCTTTTTTTTTTACATGTTTTTCAATTGAAAAACACATCAAAAAACCCATCAAAATATATGGGCTACAATGGGATGAGTTTGTTTTGTACAGTTTTTTCAATTGAAAAACCCATCAAAAAAGCCCGCATTGTGGCTGCCCTAAAAAGATAAAACGTAAAAAAATAATATTTATTATTATTATTTTTGATATGGGGTAGCAAAGTTAAAATTATAAAAAGTTTTGGTAGCAAAGTGACAAATTATGTAATGTTTGAGTTTGCAAAACGCAATTATTTTTATGATTTTAGATGATTTGACGATTCTGCTTTCATATATTGCTAACATGAGACATCTCAGCATAATATTCCAATGTCGGAGTGCTTGATGTTGCAATTTAGTAATCTCGCAAAGTTTAGGTACTGACTTAAAACAAAGATATCCATTAGAAAATTCTTTTATTTTTTGTTTTTTGCTTTTTCACTACTTCATTTTTCTATTTCTTATGATTTGAGTAGAGTTGGCAAAAATAGCTAGACCTGATTGCCCAATCCTGCTAGTCTGGATTTCCTTTTTTGAGGCTCAACACGACATGATAAGCTTAACAAACCTGAAAATTAAGCTCAAACACGACATGTTAAAAACACAAAAAACAAATCAAAACACAATAAGCAAATTTGTCAAATCTATTTATGTAGGTTCATTTGGCGCATAAACCCGTTAACAAAAAAAAATTATATAATTTTTTATATATTCTTTATATTTTATGTTTAACACATACATTCTGCTAAATTATTAATAAAAATAGTCAATTATTAGTAAATTATCCATGTAAATAATCATTACCAATAATTAAAAAAATTACAGTGTCTTATCGTGCAACCAGATAACGATTTAAACCTGTAAAACTTCAATTCAAACCCTTTAATTTCATGTTGTGCTCGTGTCAGTCAACCATGTCAAGCATTAAATTGTCACCCATACCACTAAGTTAATATTGTTATAGCATAACCAAGAAACTCTTAAAGTTCAAAGAGCATTTTTAAATTAAAGAGTATTTTTTTTTACATTTTCCAACATACTCTTATTTCATAATTTGTGTGGTTTTTGAAAATTGCCCTTCAATATGATCATTAAAATTGCAAGAAAACAAAAATTGGATATGGAACTAGTTATAGAGAGTTGTTTTGACTCTCTAAATTTGGAGATTGAAAACTCATTCTTTAATCTTAAAAGAAATAACAAAATTGTTGGAGATAATTTTTGGTATATGACTCTTTAAAATAAAAAATATTTTCCAATTAGAGTGTCTCTTAGAAATACTCATATATATTTATAAAGTCGTACGTTTGTATTAGTTTACGTAAAAGAATATTTTTGGATTAATAAATACAATATTATTCGGAAAAGCCCCAAGCAATAATTCGGTGGATTAATTTCAATATTTATAGGATCGGAAAGAAAATAACGAAAAGGAGGAGGGAATTGAACACGTCAATGGCTGCCCTTAACTTAGAAACACGACGTGGCTAAATCGCTGCGTAGCAGTAACAACCTCAAACAAACAACAATTTCCCGTTCGAACTAAGTTTTCATCGAGTTCTTTGCAAGAAAATCCAGTTAAAAAACCGATCTCTTTGGTTTCTAGGGTTATATCACGTTTTTCATTTCAAATATATAGAGAAAATTTTGTGGGATTTTTTGAAACTAGTCCCATTTTGCTGGGTTTTCTTTTTTTTTTTCCTTGATTTTTTTTTCTTGCTCTAGCAGAAACTCAAGTGAAATGTTACCGAGGTGGAGCAGAGTTTTCAGCCATATAAGCAGGGCTAGCCACTCGCAGAGGAATACCGAACTTGTGAGGAGAGATTTATCTGCTTTTTCGTTTCGTAAATATGCTAAGGTTGCTGCTGCTACTGTGGAGCAAAGTGCTAAGTGTGACACTAATAAACCAGAGGTACGGAAATCCCAAAATGATTAATTGTTATTCCGATTATATGCATAAATTTTGGAGCACTCCGTTGTTGTTAGTTTGGACGTATGAATATTTTTGTACTGTCTCTGCTTTTGTTTTTGTTGCTCAATCAAATTCAGGGCAATGGGAATTATCATGATATATTGTGAAAAGGGATTCAAAGGCTTTCTAGTTATAATAGTATGGAATCTAATACAATATAAAAATATCTTATCAAAAGGGGGTGAATACATAAGTTGAAGAGATAAATTGCGTTCATGAGCTTCTGTATGTATCGATGTGTCTGCGAGGCTGAGAGCTTGATTTTGAACTAAAGATCATTGGGGCGTCAGCTACATTTGGGCATCGGTGAATTTAGCTTACAAACTCCACTTTTTTGTATAGAGCTGCTAAAATATTATCCAATATGTCCTTGTTTTTCACTTAAAAGTCAAGGGTAAAATAGATCATTTATTGCCACAGTAGCGCAAATGGGATTGCAACAACATCACAGAAACACTCTGCCCATGGGATGGTAGGCTGTTGGAATATAGTTTGAATGAAAGTAGTAATCATATTAAAAATTTGATTTATAAGTTAATTTATGTTGACTGTTGTGAAATTTCGTGCTGTTTGATTTTCCTTGTCAAAATTCACAACGAAACATGTATCTGTAGGTGAATCTTAACAAGATGTTTTGGTCCAAGCCATGTTCATTGGCATTGGCTATTGATTCGCCAAATAGAATTGAAGATCCACAGTACGAGGGCATTAAACGGGTTATCCTTAAGTTGATGCTATTCTACAGCAAACAAAGCCAGTTAATTCGTTGGGCCAATGCTATTTACAGCCGTGTAATATATCAAGTTGATAGACCTGCTATATATGACGGTCAGTTTTCCCACACTTTGTGCCTTTTGAGGATATCTGGGTAAATGGGACGCATTTCCTTGGGGTTCTGTTTCCCTATATATCCTTTAGCATTGTTAACTTTCATTGGGAAATAGAACCAATCTTAGAGATGCGTATAAAGGATCTGTGGTAAATCAGATTGGTATCTTGACTCTTGAGTTTGTGATCTGGTGTAAATTTTACTTTCATTGGGAAACAGAACCAATCTTAGAGATGCGTATAAAGGATCTGTGGTAAATCAGATTGGTATCTTGACTCTTGAGTTTGTGATCTGGTGTAAATTTTACTTTCATATATGGATCAACAAAACAAATTTGTGATGTTCTCTGCATCTGTTCTTCTGTCTGAGTGTTAACTTGTGTACTTTTAAATTGAGCACTGTCTCATTTGACATGCAGTATTTAGCTTGGAGACGACATTCAAAGCAACATTTTCCTTGTTAGTACTCCATATGTGGCTTTGTTTACGTCGTCTAAAGGAAGAGGGAAATGAAGGTGTTGAGTTGGGGCAATATTTATATGAGATATTTAATCATGACCTGGAATTGAGGGTGTCTAAGGCTGGGGTGAGTTATCCACACTGTTCTGTTGCTTGCAAAGTTTCCTCATGATTGTTAATTTTTTTTTTGTGCTTTATCTTTCAAGTGCAAGATTCCACATATGATCATTTAGATAAGTGATCAATATGTTCATAATTTTTCCTGGTTTGTCGAAAACATATAGTTCATATATATTTCGGATGAAATGGAGAGTCTTCATTGATTATATAAAAATAAAAGCCTGTATATATGTTCTAAACATTAGCCGTTCTTACTCTGCTTATCTGATATTGTTGTTCGTAAGCAGCTGTACTCTTTTCATTCTCCCTTTAAACTGCAGGTAAATTTACTGATTGATAAATGGATGAAAGAGTTGGAGAAGATATTTTATGGAAATATTGTTGCTTATGATACTGCCATCGGAAAACAGGATGAACTGCAAAATGTTATCTGGAGGTATTGCTTTTCTTGAAAGTATATTGTGTTGGTTTGGCATGCTTTCTTCTCACCTACCCATTTATAAAGCTGGAAACAGAACTTTTAGAACTGGAGGAGAATAAATAATGGCAAGCTAGCTTTTGGCAGTTAAACCATCAATCCATACTAGGCTATTAAATTATGATGCGTCATGCGGTAAATAAATTACTCTACGTTACTCCAGATGAATATATAATGTCACTCATCAATCATTAGAAATTTTGCAGCTTATTCAGCTGACAATGATGAGCCAAAGTTGAGTTTAAACATGTCAAAATTAAAGATTACATGTTGATATTTTCTGATGCTGTTGTTGTTTTTGTATACTTTAAGGAATGTGTTCTCTGATGATGGTACATCTAAACCAAGTGATGGTGCCTTGCCTTTTGTCCAGGCAAGTTCTCTATCTTCTTGTGCTGCATAGATCCGCTCAAATGATTTGCTTAAATTTCTGTAGTGAGCTCCTATGGAGGGTTTCTGTGACCCTCCGCTATCCTCTTTTCAAAAATGTTATACCTCTCTGAATGCCAATTATTATTTGACATGAAGAAAAAAGGAAATGGTTGGAAAAGAATGGTTCCCTGAAATTCATTTAGACAGATGGGTGATACTTAAGATTTCAAAATTCATAACAACAAATCTATAGTACTTGTTCAGAGTATTTGTGTTATTATAGAATTTTAAATCCCTTGGCTAATCATGATTGTAATCAGATGAATATTTTGAGTTTCTTATATGTCTGATACATTTGGTACTTGCTGTAACATAGTAATTTTGTGTTATTCGTTCCATCATTCCTTCAACTGTTTCATTTTGCCAGTCATGAAATTTATGCTCCACTTTGGTTCCACAGAAAATGGGGTAAAACAAAAAGATGAGGGGAAATTGCTCATGTGATTTAAGTATTTGATTTTCCTGCAAAATAGTTGTGATGCCTTGGTAATTCAATAATTGATTTGCATTTTGGTTTTTAATCATGGGCCATTATATCAAATGCAAATACAGTTATATTATATATAATTGTTATGGTTGGACTTGGACCAGATTTGGTTGAATCGAGTCCAAAACCCAACTAGTTGATATCCTTGCCCATTTATCATTTTGAATCTGTGGGTACTTCATAGATTTTTTACTCAATTCAAATTCAAAAACTGTTTCAGAATCTTGATTATATCCAAAAGAATATTTTGGAAAACTAAAATTTTTGTAAAGGATTTTAAATTGGGTTTTAGATCCCATTCAAGGACAACTGAAACATTTGTATAATATGCATGTATGTGTTTGTAATAAATATGAATACATACACACACACACACACACTCGAGTGTGGAAAATGTTGCACCTAATTACCAAACTAATTGTGTAAACTGCCAAAACCAAATCTTAAATTTCAGCGCCATACTTAAATGAAAAATATCCACGCCAAATTTCATCTTGATTGGTTTGATTTTGTCAGTCTTACACCATTTTCCCTTGCATTGGAGGATATTCTGAGAAGCATGATATTTTCAAGAATTGAATATTTTCCAGATTTCAAACCATGTTTCCACTCCGACAATTTCCATGCAACCAAAGAATTGGAAAATTTGATTTTCATTTATTTCATTTTCTTTTGTCCCGTTTCCTTAAAACCAAACAGAGCTCAAAGTTAATGGATGTGAAGTCAAGGATTTGAACTCCGTTTAACCTCAAATCCTCAGATATCGTTTGCTGTATAATTGCTACATCTGTTGTATAGTTTTAATTATTGATTACAGTAGGTGACCAGTCATAAACTTTGCACAGCATGCCGCACTGGATCTTTTGATGATTTACTTGGTAATTTGAAAAGGATTAATGCATTTTCTGTAATTCCAGCATGTAATTGTCTCTCTTCTTCCCTATGACTTGCACAAATTGTTGCCTTTTCTTTAAAACGGACAGTTTAGAGTTTCTTTTTTTTTTTTTTTTTTTTTTGGGGGTATTCAACCCATACTGTGCTTGATCTTCACTACATGGAAGATTAAAGATACGACCTGATATTTTTTTTTTGTTATTTCTAGGCAATGACAAGGTATATTCGCCGGGAAGCGAGTTGTCTCTCATTGACAGGTATTGATAAAGTTTTTATCTGATTTTATGTCAGAAGCACAAGAATCTTGCTAGGATTGTGTTTGCAGATTCTATCCCCGCCTAGAAGGGAAAAAGTTATACGACTTAGTTTCAAAATGCTAAAAACCTGCCTATTTAATGGCTATTAACGCACTGCTCAAAATGTTATCTACAAGTTTCGTCCACAAAGAACTCAAATTAAATGAAGTCGATAGGTAGCATTCAGGATCAGCAAAAATACTGCTATGTAAAAGCAACTTGTGATGTAAACCTGAACTTAGTATGTTAAGAGGTTTGTTTATCGTATGCTGGAGTTATTTACCACAATGTGCTTCAGCTAATATGTGGTAAAATAAGGATCATACCATTCCCCTTTTGCCAAACTAAGAGTCCTATGGTTTAGCCACCTCCCACGCACAATATATGTACGTAGTCTGATTGCTTAGTGCTTCTACAAGTGAGGCAAGTTTAACTAAGTTCATTCTACAAGCATTATGTCCGTATGTTTTATTAGAAACTATAGAGTTGCTTAATCATATCCTTGTTGACACAATTATTAATGAAAAATGATGGAATTTTTACTGTTTGTAAGCGAAACATTTTGTTTGACTCGTGTTGACGTGAACATATATAATATATCATATTAGATCTTTTTTTGGCTGTACTCGTCTGCTATATTTTGGCATGGGATTATTGGAAATCTTTTTAATTGCATTTCCAGATTATTATGGCTTGTTCAATCCAAAATCTACTTTGAGTTGTAACTTTCATCTGACAATTTTGTGGTTACTTTTTGTGTAGATAAAGAAGCCATATTATCAGGCAACTTCATGTTCACGCCATTGGAGGATACGGGTGCTGATACAGTGAGAAAGTAGTGCCCCTGGATAAAGATTTAGTAATCGTTATGCAAACACACCACTAGTTGCCATGAACGGAGTGCATTTGTGTATTTTGCCAAAGAAAAACGAGGATCCCAATAAATGCATTTTCCAGGAAATGAATTTCAACCCAGGTGCATGTTGGAAAATGCTTTAGAACTTTACCTACTCTGTAGTTGCCGAGACGAGACGATACGGCTTAACTCACTTTTGTATGGATTGAGAGCTATGGTCTAAGATGGTTTTCTTGCTGTTTATGATGGGAATAACTGTGATGTGATGAGCCGTGCTCTAAAAATTTTCGGTTTGGTGCATATGTACCTTTTTGTAGCATGACATTGTGCTGTCCACTTTTGTTACTCAGCATATTTGTGAGTTTTTAATGAAAATAACCTTGAGATTTTGTTTAATTACAGAAAGATCCAATTATCTTTCATAATTACAAATACTCCCTTAAGGTATTACAAACACTTCATTGAGGCTTGTTTTGATTAACAAATACCCATCTTGAGGGTGCAATTGGTAAAATATGTATAGACTTCTGTTGGTCATAGCGATTGATCCAAGTTTGATTTCATATGAGTGTGTGCCCTTCCTCTACTATCCCTCATTTTTTTTTTTTTTTTTGATAACGGGGGAACCCGCAGCCGCTTTCTTTGAGTGCAAGACCGGATAAACCCTCGGGCCGGACGTCTTAGCCCCGCAAACTACGCCAACTGGGTAAACCACACTCAGCAGCCCTGCGTGTGTGCCAACCAAGAAAGTGTTGGTAGGGGGAATCGAACTCGTGACCTTTCAGTCCCGCGCTCACCTACTCCACCAACTTGGCCACCCTTGCGGGTATACTATCCCTCATTGTACTATTTAAAGATAAACATTGATTTATTAAGTAAATATTACTTTTTTACATAGTAATATACGTGAAAATATAGCTGTCATTCATGGCTATTCAATTCAAACTGGCCGCCTTATATTATTGAATTAGAAAGAATAATTTTAAAGTTCCAATGATTCATTTAATTTTTTCGTATATATTTCGGAAAAAATGGGTAAATTTGAACATCAAATTTGTATTTTTTTTTCTCAATAAGAGCTAACGAAAAGATTTTATTTTCCTTCCCACAAATTACCAAAGTTCATGAAACTCAGTGTTTTACAATAAATAGAAAACATTTTTATATTTTAAAACATAAAGAAGAAAACCCAAGTTCTTCAAACTATGCACTATTGTTGGAATTTGGAAAGCCCTTTTAGATTTTTAAATGAAAAATATTAGCATAAGTAATCACTGATCCATATCATCTTCCTATCGACCTGAAAAATATTGCTCGCAACATGTTCGATAATATGTCCCTGAGCTTAATTTGCACTCTCTTCTTATAGCTTTCTGCTCTGATCCCTTTCTATACCCCCGACTTTTCCATGCCTTTGTTAGTCGTAACTCATGCAGTAATGCTTTAAGGATGGTCGACGATGGTAGACTCCCAGCCCAACCAAGCGAGCACTGGCCTCTTGGGGCCAATTCTGTGAAGCTTACCCATAATATGTCTCATGTGAGCGTACAAGCTTTGGTATTTGACAATTATTATCACACGTTTTTTGTATTCTGCGCAATATGGATAATAACACTGTGGTGGGAGGGATTGCTCTTCCCTGACCGAAAG
Source organism: Rehmannia glutinosa (assembly GCA_016081115.2). Classification (NCBI taxonomy): domain Eukaryota; kingdom Viridiplantae; phylum Streptophyta; class Magnoliopsida; order Lamiales; family Orobanchaceae; genus Rehmannia; species Rehmannia glutinosa. Next base: position 26,599,129 of record CM071929.1, on the reverse strand, counting down.
AGTTCCGGATTTTAGTTAATCAAGTCAGAAAACCTGTTTTCTTAGGTGGCTCCTGTGGATTTTGGATTTCAACTGTCTTCTAATAGATTACTTGTTTGCTGTGGCTCTGGAAATTATGGGGCATATCAGGTATCCAGGACGCAAGTGCTGCTACTTGTATAATCAGACGCAAGTGCTGCTACATATAGGTATTCTGAACCGAGTCTCAAAGATTGTGCATCAAGTAAACATGGGTTTTGATTATGTAACGTAAAGTCTTCACTTTACAATGTTTTTTGTTTTCAAGGTTGGAATTGCTCTGAGATTTTTCACATTCGCATATAATCTATAGAATCTGCTATGTGATAGTGCTACCCTCAATCTTGACTATGGGGAATATTGCTTTGGTACAATTCACTGGACCATTCATCTGACTGGAGCTTTTGTTTTTCAATGTAGTTGTGATGCAAGTGCACTAGCAAATAGCTGCTAGTGCTGGGCCAGATGGTCATGAGACTAAGGTTGGTTATTTTATATAGTCTTCTGACCATTTTCATCTCATTAAAGTTATGGTACCAAAATTACATTATATAATGTTTATGAGATTGAAGCTCACTTGTAACTTAGAGCAGTTTGTGGAGTTCAGAGGGGATATCATAATCATTGCCAATCCATACCCTGAGACCGTTTAGTTTTACATTCTTATAAACAGGACTTGTTATGCTTTATTAATACATTTTCTGGTTTGGGTTGAGAGAGACATTCTTGGTTTGCATATTCTGGTAAGATCGAATGATTGTTAAGTCCAAACATTTGACAAGATTTATGATTTTGTGGGGCTGAATGCTCCTTTACTGTTATTGTACACGTTCATTTGAGCATATAAAAATGCTGTAATGTAACTGTGTCTGAAGCTTTTATTATTTGAACCAAGAAAATCCATTATTCATTGAGGTTTGTATGGTCATTAGGAGCTTGATTTGTATCTGTAGCATCTGTTTTTTTGTCTTTTGTGTGCTCATTTTTGTGTAGTGTTTTTTTACTTGTTGCTGTTTCATGCCAGAGCTATCCAAGAGCTTGCACTTCATGATTCAGTTAATGGAGGGAAGTCAATGTAGACTTCAAAATAAAAAAATTTAACTATCAGAATCTCTGTATTTGGTCATTAGTTTGTTTTTTCAGACTGGACAACCATGGTATAATAGCAATATCAGGACATTGTTAAAATAGCGGTCTCTATTCCTATACTGCAGCAGGAAATGGTGAGGTCATTTTTATACTCGACGAATTACAATTGTTGATGGCCCTCCCAGATAAAAAAGCCTTATGGGTTTAAAACACCTGACAAGCAGGTTCTAGATTTTGAAACCTTTGATGTCAACTTCATGATTTTCATGTAATGTTTATTGCGTGTATATTCATGGAGCGTGCTATACTTCGAACCATTTTCAGAAAACTTGGAACTTCACCACATTGTAATATTTCTTTTCTTATCTTCTGTAGCTCTATTTGAAGGTTTAGCTAGGTCCACCGCGATTCAAGTCTGTGCTTAATAAGGCTTTGTAAGAGATGTGAAAGATCCTGATGCACAATCTAGTCTTAATATGCTTTGGAATCTGTTACATACACATGAAGGAAGCTCAGTTCCGTTAACAATTGGAGTAGTTGTACCTCGTTCTTAGTAAGAGTAAATTCCCAACCTTTGTAAGTTTTTAAGAATTTTTTTTGACCTAATAGAAAAGACCAATCACACGTATCCCCAACCCACCCACCCACCCCCAAAAAATGAGAAGAAAAGCTATTATAATATGGCAAAAGAATTTTCTGATCCTGATGTATGTTATCTATAAATATATTTGCTCCGTAATGACGTCTTTGAAATCCTTATCCATGAACCATTTCTCTCCTTGGTTAGGTTCTGTACTGAACATTGGGAAGATTTCATTCTTCTCCTGATCTATCAGGTAAGTGCATTTGCTCCTGCTGTGAAGTTGTTTGTTCTGGTGTGCAATTAATTCTAATGATTGAGATTATTTTCCGCCAAGATTGGATGTTGAAATTATGTGGTATAGATTACTCTAACAATACCGTGGGACTTCATAGTGTGTTGTTACTGTACCTGCTATCAAAGGAATAAAGTACAAATCAAGAAAGTATTTGCAATCTTTTTGGCTTATTTTGTCTTTGGATTATACCTGTGGTATGAAGTTTCCCTATGCGCTAGATACATGTGCAATATGGTTGACAGTCCATTTCTATTGCTACCTGATTACCGAAATCTTGTTCATAGATATGCCTAGGCTCACATCACTCAGAAAATGTTTTATCTCAGGCTGCGTTTGAGATTGTCGAAGTTTTGGTTATAATTGATGTTATTTTTGACATTATCTATGTGGAAGACATTGCATATATGAAGAGGACTGAGAGGCTGCAGCACGCAGAATATCATTTTTCACCTCTCTCGTATTTCTCTTGCAAACCTTGCTTATACGACATGGTATTGAGAGAGAGATAAAACATCCGCGAACTTTATTTCCTCTATTAAATCAGAGGCAAAAATACCGTAAATAATATAAAGGGTTAAATTGCACCGGGAAAAGAGGGGTTTTTTTTTTTTTTGGGGGGGTGGGGGTTGGGGGTCCCACTGCGCTGGTCATTGGCGTCAGCAGTGATGTCATCTGCTTATAGATTACGCTAGTATATGCCGATGAAACTGATATATAATTTGCTAACATCAACAAATTTGAAGATAAAATTATTCCAAATTTGAAATGATTTGAGGAAGTTACTATTTGATAGCTTACTAAATCATGTCCAACTGCTCTCCCTCTCCCTCTCTCTCTCCCCCCTCCCTTCTATTTTGTGTGTATGTCTGCACTTGTGTGTTGTTGAGAGTGCATTTCCTCTGATTTACTCTACTGCAGAGTAAATCAATGAATGAAGGTCCCAATTTCTGGGCCAGACGACCTTCTTGATCGCTCTCTTCGTTAGATCAAACAGCATTCATATCTGTCTCTTGTCTGAATTGTTCAACATAAACCATCTATTAATTTGGAAACTCCTTGTTCTTTATGTTAATCTGATTTCTGGGAACAGAATGGAAGATGGGATTCTCATTCGACGACATCTGATGGTTTATTCTGCAAAACATGCAGCATTTGAACTATTGCTCACAACATGCTTGGAAATATGCTTCTGAGGTAAGTTATATTTGCTGCTTCAACAACTCTCTGTACTTTCTCCCTGAATTTGGTGGAGCTATTTTTGTAAATCCTTTGAAGGATGACTTCGAAAATTAAGATTCCCAGAAAAATCAAGCTAGCAACATCAGCCGAGGTTGTGAATTCAATAGATGACCTTTTGATGCAGATCTTTTTATGCTTACCTGTGAAATCACTTATGTGTTTTAAGTTAGTTTCCAAACGTTGGAAATCTCTCATCACCAGCCCAGATTTTTGTCTTCTCCGTAACCCAGATCCGAGTGCTGCTGTGGGATTATTCTATCCTGTCCGTAAGAGATGCGAATTTGAGTACATCCATTTTGATTTTAAAGCTCCAATCAACCCTCCATTTCGGAAACTCAATTTTCCAGAGGAGGACTCTGAATGCTTTTGGATTTCACAATCTTGTAATGGATTACTTGTTTGTTGTGGCTCTAAAGGCTATATGTATAAGGGTGGTAAGTTTGCTGTAAAAAAGTGTTGCATATATAATCCAACCACAAACCAGTTCAGAAAAATTCCAACACCAAGTGATGAGAATGGAAAGGGCGTGCATGGAGTATACTTGGCTTTCGATTGTGCCAAGTCTCCCCCTTACAAAGTTATTTGTGTTCGGTGGACAGACATTTCTCATAGGACTCTTCAAATTTTAAAGCATTCAGCTGAATCTGGTTTGTGGAGTGTGTCTGGTGAACCTTTTGTTGCTGGTGTCAATTTTGATTATGCGGTTTACTGGAATGATGCGATTCATTGGATCTCTTTTGTGACTTGTAACGTTTTGTATTTCAATGTTAATCAAGAAACACTTAGATGGATACCAGGTCCTACCGATGGTTGGAAGACGAGGAAACTTGAATACTTTGGGGTATCTTGTGACCATTTGCATCTCATTGAAAGCAATCATACACAAGGTAAAATACTTATTTATGAGATGGAGAGAGACCATTCGAAGTGGGTTGTGAAATACCAAGTTGACCTTTCAATTGCTGCTACTGCATATCCTCATATGGCTTTTTACCCAGATATCCGGCTAAACAGGATCGCATATGACTTCTCCATATACTCTCTCGTCGAGGTGAGGAGGTGGAAGATTCATTCTTGGTTTTGCAGATCTCTAAAAAGATTATACGGTTCAATATTAAGTGTAGCACTTTTGAAGAGATTTTTGACTTCGAGGGTACTGTAGTTGATGGTTGGTACACATTTGATGGTCCATTGGCTTTAGAATACATTGAATCAGTTGCTTATGCTTGATGACGACTCCACACCACCTATTCTTGTCGTTGCTGAATAAAGATCGTTGCTTGGTGAGGTTGGCTTTCATTGTAGCTGTGGGGAAAGCTATTGCTTTGTTTCTCTCGGTGCTTTTCTGTACTGTATTCAGTCAGGCAACTCAAGAGTTTGTATTTCTTTGAGCTGGATATTTTGGTGTTATTTGAACGTTTTGTTAGCTTTTTCAGTTGGACAATGCGAAAATAGTGATTGGTATGTAATAAAAGGAAGTTTTCTGCCTTAAGATTATCGTTTTATTTTTTTAAATCTTCATCACTCTTCATAAACATTTACAAATGTTGTTGTGAATTATGATTTCCTGAACTGATTGCACTTTATGTCTGCCGTTGCAATTGTGCAATGTCGGTGAAGTTACTTGCAAGATGTTTGATAATATGATTCTGAAATGAAGGTTCGGTTTCGAATGCCTCTATGTTTTTTGTTCACTTCCCTTTTTAGTCTGTGATGCTAGTAGTTTATACTAATCTTGATTCAGATTTAAGGGAAGATCAGATGTACAATTGACATTACTTCACCGTTTGTTTTTGAAGCCGTGAGTCGTTGCAAATATTACTTTCAACATGTTTGATAATTTGTTCCTGAGTTTGAAGTTAAAGTTGTTGTTGCATTATGTTCATTAGTGAATTCACTTGTGTAATTCCAGTTAGTTTCCAAGATATTTCAAGTCTCCGACGACCAGCTCAGGTTTTTCACTTCAGCAGACCTTGTGGTTGGGGTTATTTTTTGCTACTCTTTGACTGAAATGAGGATTGAGAAAGAATGTTTGATCCAATGGCAGATGAAAGCGCTGGCAATCAAGGCAGCTCTCATCTGGATATACACAATTTCTCCTCCCCCCCCCCCCCCCCAACGATAGCACCGTCATATATCTCAATAAAAAGATTCAACTCCTGAGGACAACTAGCTACACAAGCCCACCTGGTTATACACTCAAATCCAGGGAGGAAACTGGGAAATCCGTTCACAACTAGGATTCCATTTCCTACAAGATGGCTGGCATTAGACTCTTTATGTGTAGAAGATGGCTCCTGTCAATAGGGAAGGTATTGATACTCACAGGCGAAAAAAGATGTTCAAGATTTTCCGCAACTTCTCCACATAAAGAGTCTAATGCCAGACATATCTATGACTATCATTACCCCAGTTTGGTTAATCGGGGTTCAAAGAATAAGGTCACAATCAGAAGAACTAAACAGATTTTTAACAAAATAAGGATTCCAGGATTTACTATCATCTGACAAAAGTTCCCTAACTCAGAAAGGAGAGTTCTCATCCCAAAACACTCTATCAGGTTTGAAAGCAGGGGTTTTTGGGAGACTCCGAAATTCTGATAGATTTCCATCCCCCTCTAAATACCTGCATGCGTCCAATCTCAAAGGATTCTAGCAGTTAACAAATGAACCTATTTTTCTAAGTCCATGAGACGAATTTTTTTTTTTAGTACAAGATACTGAGAGGGTTCAGACTGGTAGAATTTGATTTCAAGTCAATAGTCTGGGTTACAAATGCTTGGTAGAATTTGATTTCAAGTCAATAGTCTGAGTTACAAATGCTTGTTAAATGAGATACAATCAATTCCGGATGCAATGTGTTATTTTCAATTGTACAATACTTCCATACACTTTTAATTTAGAAAATTGATAAAATAATTCTCAACATTGAGTATGCAGAGCCCAGTGATCCATGGGTGTAGGATAAAGGAGCTCTGTAATGTCGCATACTTGTTTTCTGGTTCTGTGGTCAAGCTGGGCAAAAAGTCGAATAGTTGCTAGTTGCTTTGTATTTGCACCCTCAAAATACACCCATTTGACATTTTGCACCCTTAAATTGATATTTACTTGGCAATGTGCACCATATAGGCCAAAATATATATATTTTAAAAATGGTTTTGTTGAAATAGGGGGGAAGGAGAATTCACTCTTTTTGACAAATATTAATTTTATGTTAGTTAAGTTGGTTCAAGAAATTTGAATTTTACATTATTATCTATTGTTCTTAATTTGTTTGTGAAAATGATATTTTTGTTAAATATGTGTTTTTTAATGAAATATGTGTTCTATATCTATAATAACAATGTTATATTAGGAGAAAAAATCATTAAAAAATCAAACAAATAAATTCACAAATAATATTATATATAATACGAAACAAGATACTTTGACCATGCAAATAAACATATCAATATAAAAAATGCAAAAAAATGTATGAAAGTAACAACTATCAAATAAATAATATTTTATTTACAAAAATTGTTCCACATGTAAAACTAAAAAAGATACATTTTTATTAAATAATTTTATTTTTTTCACTTATTTCAATGAGCTATATTTTTAACTACAAAATATTTGTGAAATGACTTGTGGTTTTCTCACTTAAACTCCACACGTTTTTATTTTTCAAATATGAATAATAGTTCAAAATTATTCGATTTTTTTCAGTATTTCCTTTCTTTTTTTTTTCCTTCTGACTTTCTCATTTTTAATTTTTCCTCCTTTTTTGGCCTTTGATTATTGTTAATGTTTTTTTTAAAATAGAAATAAAAAAATAGTATTTTCAATTCGAGCAAATATTTCATAAATTGAAATACATTTCACAAACAAAATAAAAATAATAAGCAATAACATGAAAATCAAATTTATTTAACCAACTTAACTAGCATAAAATTAATTTTGGTAGGAAAGTAACAAATTTAAAAAGATAGAAAGTGTGAGGAATGTCGAAAGTGAATTTTATCCCCAAATTTCAATAAAATAATTTTTAAATGTAGATTTTGGCTAATAGGGTGCAATTTGCCAAGAAAATATAAATTTGAGGATGCAAAATACCAAATATGTGTAAATTAAGGGTGCAAAGTGTCAAATAGAGTGCACTTTGCCAAGTACAATAGTCTTCCCAATTTTGCAGAAAATTCTCTGTAGTTCCATGCTCTCAAATATCTCTTCATTAGTAGACGTGCCCAACGGTTCGAATCAACCGTGAATCAAGCGGTTTCGAACCGTGGTCAACGGTTTTCGAACCGTTGACCCGGTTTCATTCGTTTGGTTCAACCGAACCGTAAACCTTAATTTTAAGGTTAGGTTACGGTTCCGAATTTCAAACCGTAAAACGGTTTAACCGGCGGTTTTTCTATTTTTTCTTTTTCAACAATTTGAAATTGAAATTTGAATTTTGAAAATTCAAATTTCAAACGGTCACTTTTGTGACCGTTTGTGGCTGGTTTTAACCGTAAACCGGCGGTTTCGGTTAAAACCGGCCGATTTTAATTTTTTTTTTTTTTTTCAAATTTCAAAATTTGAAAAAATTAACGGTCAAGATCATTTGACCGTTGAAAACCGCTTGATTTCGGTTAAAACCGGCGGTTTTCCATTTTTTTTTTTTTTTTTTTTGAATTTCATATTTTTTTCCTATAAATACCCCTTCCAATTCATCCATTTTTCCTCACACCAAATTTCTAATCTCCCAATTCTCTACATTCTCTATATTCAACTTGTTCAAGTTTAAATTCCAAGTTTCAATTTAATTTTTAGTAGTTTCATACTTTTAATTTCATTAGCCATTTTAAAAAATGTCGAGACGTGGAGGATCTTCCCATCAATCTAAGGGCAAAGGTTTGGCGTCCGCTCCGAGCAACAACCACCACCACCACCACGTTTTGATGAAGCTTTCGATTTGAACGAAGATGAAATCGAAGCTTGTTTTGCTAGTTTGCAACAAGAAGGTGAGGCTCAACCGGAATCACAATCGCCAACTCAAACTCAAAGTCGCCGAGCTCCCACTTAGATCCGATATTTATTCGGTTCATTTTAAAAAATTACGATCCTACAACCGGCGGTTTCAAAGTTACTTACAATTATTGCACTAATTCCTACAAGTTTAGAGGAGGGGCGGTTATGGGGCGTTCACGAACCACCTCAACAAAAAACATCCTGGATAAAGTTGGGCTAGATCGTGCTCAAACACAACTACCGACGGGATTCACGGGTTCTTCAACAGTATGGAGTCTTATTCTTCTTCTTTATTTAAATATACCGATATAAATGCTAGAAAAGAGACAACTTTATTTGTTAGTGGTATGTCACTCCCTTTTAACTTTGCCGATAATAAAAAATTTGAAAGGTATACTAGACGTGCTTTTAACCCCGCTGCTAATAAAATTTCACGTTCTACATTGACTCGCGATATTAAAAAAAGCAGTTTGTGAATTTAAGTTTCAATTAATTAACTCATTTGCTAATTTACAAACAAAAGTTTCAATTTGTTCGGATGTATGGAGTGATCATTGGCAAAAAAGTTTTTATATTGGAATTACTTGTCATTGGGTTGATGATTCATGGACTTTGCAAAAACGTTTAATTGCATATAGAGATTTTAATGTTGAACATACCGCTATTAATATTTCTCATAAAATTCATACTATTTTACAAGAATATGACTTAGTTACAAAATTTTTTTCAATTTCATTTGATAATGCTAGTGCTAATACGGCTAGTTTACCATCACTTATTAATATTTGTGAACCTTCTATTGGTGACAAATTTTTTCATGTTCGTTGTATATGTCATATTATTAATTTATGTGTTCAAGATGGTTTAGCTACTTTAAAAGAAGAAATTGCACCTATTAGAGATGCGCTTTTATATTTAAACATTTTCTTCTGCTTTTGAAAAAATGGGCGAGATATTGTAAAGAAAATAATTTATACCCAAGAAAATTCTCGGCGATGTGCCAACTCGTTGGAATTCTACATATAAAATGATAAATGATAGTTATGCATATAGATAAGCTTTATGTTCATTTTTTGCCGATCAACAATGTGGCATAGTTTTATTTCCCAATCAATGGGATGCATGCTCTAATTTATGTCAACTTTTAAAGGTTTTTAAAGATGCTACCGAAGAATTATCCGGTGTTTATTATCCTACATCAATTTTAGTTGTAGATCGTTGTGTTAAAATTGCACTACTTTTTAGATCTCTCATGCCTTGTGCTACTATAGACCAACTATTGCCCAAATGGGATTAAAATGGTTAAAATATTTCACTTATATTCCTAATGTATTTTTAGTTGCAAAAATATTAGATCCTAGAGTAAGATTAGATGGTTTAGAAGAATTGTTAGGGATATATTATGATGCTTTGTTTCCTATTAAAGAACATGACACTCTCATTCTAAGTGTTGTAGTAGAGAATGCTAAACAATGTTTATATGATATTTTTAAAGAATATTCAATAAAATTTGGTGATAGTTTTAGAGGCTCATCTAGTTCGCTATTTCTACACCGATGTTGAACATACTAGTGATATTGGTACGTTTAATGAGGCGTCGATATTTGCACCATTAGATAATTTTTATGACGCGAGGATACCAAAACGCTTCGAGAGGAGCGCGACCCCTTATCTTGAACTTGATACATATTTAACATCTCCTTTTGATTATACTTTGAATTTGTAGTAGGGAATTCAAAGTTCGATTTGTTAAAGTGGTGGTCAAAGAGGTCTTCCTCTTTCCTATAGTAACTTTAATTGCGAGGGAAATATTAGCCGTTCTGCCTCAACCGTCTCCGTAGAGCAAGCATTCAAATGAGGAGGTTATATTCGGATCCTAGACGATCTAGATTAACAAAGAGAAAGTCTAGAGGCTCAAGTATTGCTCCACGATTGGACAAACGCCAAACACGTGAGCAACAAGTCGATTTTGATGATTCCGAAAGCGATAATCTTGATACAACGGGTCACAAAATAATTGAAGAATCACGTTGCCACTTGCCACCTTCCCTAAGGTAAGTAAAGGTAAAGAAGAACTACGTAGGGTTTTGATTCCTCTATGAGGATACGTAGGCAATTTTATTTCAATATTCAAAGTTAAATTTCAAAATTTTAACTTAGAATATTAAAATAAAACTCAAACCCATTTCTTTTTTTTTCTTTTTTCCTTTCTTTGTGGTTTGTGTACTTTGTACTTTGTAATTTAAATTTTATACGAAATTGTATTAACTTGTAATTTTATTTTTAAATTGTACTTTGGAATTGTAATATATTAGAATTTTTCATTTTGTAAATTGTAAGTTGTAATTTTACTTTTAAATCAATAAAATTATTTTTTGTGTTACTCAATTTTATTTCCTTCATCAATTGTGTTAATTTATTAATATTAAAAACTTAAAAATTCAAAAATTCAAAAAAAAAAAAAACCGGCCAAACCGGAACCGGAATCGAAACCGAAACCGTCTATAGGACGGTTAGGTTCCGGTTCCACCCTTTGGGCGAACCGTAACCGGCGGTTCCGAACCGTAACTAGCGGTTCGGAACCGTTGGACACGTCTATTCATTAGGTTTAACATTTTTTCTCTCGGCGGCGCTTATTCTGTAAGTTTTCCCTTATCGAAATGAATTTCAAACTCAATTGTTCATAAATCACTCATGTTGCATTTGCTTTTGTCAATCTGATTTATGGAAACAAAATTAATAAATTAATAAATAATCGCGATAGCAATTGGCTTTTTCCTCTCTGTTTCTTCGTCATTCAAATGAATTTGTGCTCTGCTTCGACCGCAATCTGAATTATTTCTCGAAATTCATGGTGTTTTGGTGTAAGAGAGAATGACGATACAGATATCAACATCATCATCGGAGGTGATAGGTTCAATAAATGACCTTTTGCAACAAATCTTGCTACGCTTACCTGTGAAATCACTCATGCGATTCAAGTTAGTGTGACAGTGTCTAAGAAATGGAAATCTCTGATCACCAGCACTTCTTTTTCTATTCAATATAATCCCGGCCCCAACCCTGCTGTTGGAATGCTTTATCATGGCCGCATAATCTATGCACTTGAGTACATACATTTGAATGATGAACACCCTACCAGCTCACCCTTTAAAGAACTGAAGTTTCCAGAGGAGCCTTATCCATTTTGGATTCATCACTCTTGTAATGGATTACTTCTTTGTTGTAGCACTGGAAATTTTGATCTTATTTGCAGATATTTTATGTCTCCGATACGTAGGTGCTACGTTTACAATCCGACTACGAATTGTTTCACCAAACTTCCAAGACCAGGTGTTGCCAATGGAGTTCCAAGAGTCGTTCGTGGAGTAACTTTGGCTTTTGATGTCGCTAAGTCTCCCCCTTATAAAGTTGTTTGTGTTAGAGGATCAGAGTTTGCTCCCGACCTTTCCCAAATTGAGATATATTCGACTGAATCTGGTGAGTGGAGAGAGTCGGGTAAACCTTTCGATGCTAAGGTCGATTTTGGTAAAGGGGTGTATTGGAATGGCTCGATTCACTGGATTCGTAACGATGCTCGTGAGGTTTGTTTTTCGATGTTGATCAAGAAAGGTTTGGAAATATGCCATTGCCTGATGATGTGCCAAATGGTCTTAGGTTGAGAAAGGTTGAATATTTTGGGGAGTCTTATGATCATTTGCATCTCGTTCAACGTTATGATAGAGGAATGAAGTTAATTGTCCATGAGATGAAGAGGGACAACAGCCCACATTGGTTTGCGAAGTACCAAGTTGATCTTACATCATTTGTTTCAAAGATATACAAAGATTGGTTTGCATTTCCTGAGAGGACTTCTTTTGAAAGATATACGAGCAGGGTTTCAAATAACTTCAAAATATTATTACTCGTTCGGGGTAAAGAAGGTGCGTTCTTGGTTATGAAGATCTTGCGGACGCTTGTGAAATTCGATCTTGAGTGCCGTACTTTCGAAGTGATTTGTGAGTTTCGCGGGGATGATGGGATTAGACATCCGTCTCGTGCTTTTGAATACATTGAATCCCTTCGCATGTTTTCGGTTCCTACCTCGTGTGGATAATATTCACCTTCTTATTGAAACAAAGGTAGAAATTATGTATTGCTTGGACAATTTCTTCAATGCTCCTAGAAAAAGACTGCAACTTGTTATGTAATAAGTGCCTTATGCTGTTGCACTTTCTGCCAGTAGCATAATCAAAATGGTTGAAATTCGCTCTCAGAAAGTAAATTTGACTCAATTTTTTAACTGCATTTTCAGTGTTGTTTATTTTTATGTGATTGGCTTCACATGAAATATATCATGGACAAGCAAGAAATTGATTTATTTTATCCTGTAGGGTTGGAAATTTCATCATTTACAAATTTCATTCAAGTTGATAATAAGTTTGTAGCATGAGATTGCAAGCAAATTAATTTAAGTGGCGACTTCTTGTATTACATGCTTGTATAGTTGTATTCTCTCCCTCCAGTTAATCTCACTAAGGAAGTGTTTGAGAACACTGAGAAAAGTGATTAACGGCTTTTACCTGAAAAATATTGATTAATATTCTGTACATATCATTTATAAATAATAACATAACAAATTTTCAGGAACTATTTCTTGATAGAGCGATTTATTTGCTCCTATTTTAGCAAATATATATTATAGTAATTAGTTTTCTAATTTTTAATGCTAATATAAATTTACTAGATAATATAATTTATATAGACAATTTATTAAAAAATATCCTACATGAACGTATTCTTTCAATAACTAGTATTGTACTGAAATATTCATAAGTTTATAATATATTTTAAAAGCAATGCTATTTTATAATCGATACTTTATTGAATTATTTTCAGTTATCTAAATTTACAACCTTTTTTTTTTTTTTTTGACAATCCAAGTTATATGCATTTCAAATTAAGGTTTCACCTAACTACTAATGGATGTCATCCACCCCGCTCCTAAAGAGGCCAAATCCCAACTGAATCTCACTTTGTCGCTCCGAACACTTATCTTGGATTGGTCAGACCATTGATCTGTGCCCGGGGTGAAATTACAAATTTTAGAGAATGGTTGCTTGTAGAGTTTTTGTACAAAACTGCAACTAATTATTTTTACTTTTTTTGCCCCAACATGCTATTGTTTGTGGTAGTCATTCTCAGTATTTTAGTCATCAATTACATTCAATTATAATTTAAGAAAATACATCACGTCATTACATCAACCATCATAATTATGTAATAATATCACATTCACTCTAGCCCGATTCACTTTAGGGTTAGGTCGCCGCATAAAAAAATATATGAATGTGATTATAATATTATATATTTATTTTCTATTATATCTAATTGGTAAATATTTTCTTCAAATTCACATAATGATTTTAGTTTGTATGGCGTGAGTATTTATTATTAAAGAACTTTTAATCTTTATTTACTCATTTTAGCTCTACAAGTAATTTATTATAATTTTGTAGTTTGTCATGTATGTTTTAATTTGAAATTTCAGATTTTAAACAAGAATTAGTTTGTAGCCCGATAGTAACTCATTTAATACAAGGCCTGAGTTGAATTTACAATATTGCCGACTTTAAAATAGTGATCCTTTTAACTCGAAACCCAGAGTTAGGACTGAGCTGAAACCGTTGAGAGTTAAAGACCAATCACTTAAGAGTTTAACAAATTATCCCTGAATGGGCTTTAAATTTCTTTGGGGTATGTTCAGAAACGGCCTTATTTCAAGTTTGATTTACAACTATGGCCATCCTTATTAAAAGGATTTAAATATGCACTGAAGTTCCCATTATACCCTTTATAACGAGAATAAGGAAATATGATTAATTCATGCATTTCACGAATACGAACACTTTTCGCTTTCTATTTCTGTTTCATTCGTGGCATTGTTACACCTACTTAGATCCAGTCTCCATACGGAGGTTTTAAAAGATCATGTCAGGTTTCCAGCCGATAAACTTAACAGGTCATAGAATTTTAAAAGATGTTCGATTCTATGTTATCAGTTCCAAACCAAGGTTTACAGTGAAAATGGAAATAGTCCATTACGACCATATCGTGCCCAACATGCTTTCGTAAAATTAATAAATCCCTTAAAATTAATATCTCTTTTGGCCAAAAAAGACCAGGGTTAAGTGGTTCGCAACGCCACCAATCGGAAAATTACGCCCCCAGGATCGTTTGACAAACGACTCCTCACTGTTCAACCTCACCCTCGGGAAGATGATCTCAAGTTATCCGACTCCTTCCAAAACCGCTCAGCCACGACTTTGGTTCGTTTCCTACTCCAAGCGTAAAAGTATTTCTTCAAAGGGATGAATCAATAAGTACATTATGAACACATGTTGAACAAACAACCTTTATTTTATTAAGAACTTAAAGAAAAATTTATTACATCGTAATCTCCTTTTGGGAGGAAAAACCTGTTTAGCCTCTCATAAAGGCTATTACACTCTTGTACATAAAATTAAAAACTAAACTTTAAAATCTGAAAACACTAAATTCTAAACACTTAATATTACGGAAGAATTTTTATTGTAGAAGACTTAGGAGAATTTTCGATGTCCTCGGCCTCCTTCAAACTCTGGTTTAAATAGATGTAAGTCCGGATTTCAATTTCGGACTTCAACCTTGTTGAGATGTAAAACGTCCATTCTTACATCATACTTTCTTGAATTATTGCTTGCTTCCACTTTGCGGCAATTAGTTGGCCTTTCCCTTTCTTTACATGGATCGCCCCATCTTGTCCTCTGTATCCGGTTCTTTATGCAAACTTCCAAATCTGTGCCGACTCGTCCTTTGTCTTGTAATACGTTGGGCGGCATCTTTCATGGACCCACTTTTCGTCTTTTTTCTAAGTGGGTTGTTACTCCCTGAGTCACATGTCTCCAATAGCTTTGTTGGGGAATCTACTTTTTTGGTGGTCCCCAAACTTTGATACTTACGTGACTTTTCTTCTCCGTCGCCGGGTCTTCTCCGATCGACTTTTGGCCGGAATCCTTTGCCAAATTCCGGTTCATTCGGTTTTGACATTCGGGACAGACCGAAGTTCCCAATGGCCGATATGAGCCATGTTACAATATTTCCTAGTGAGTTTTTTACTCCCCGTGAGCTTATTTTCCCATAGAAGATTTCTTTTCTTTTCGAATGGATCTTCTCGCGAACCTTGTAGTTTTTCCCGTCATGGTATTTAATAGGAATGACCCGTTCACCGACTGGTAGAACTTGAACGGAAACTTGACTTTGTCCATCTCCGTGAGAGACAGACCCACAATCCCCATGCCTTCTTGTGGTGATATGATCTTGATGAAGGTCATGGCCAATTGTACTTCTTCTTGCTTCCTTGATATTTTAAGGCTCTTTCATTTGGTCTTGGCTTTAATGTAATGGAAGGCTTCATGTCCACCTTTTCCGACGCTCGGTCGCCGCACTTATGAAATACGGCTCCAATGTATCCCCTCGTCTTAGGTTGTCATTGTTGGACCAAAGATCAGAAATCGCCTTCCTGGATCCACTTTGGTAATTTTGTGATCTCCGGAATCCTGGTGAAGTAGTATAGATCGAGGCCAAAGCCCCAAACTCGTACCACCTCTTTTTCTTTGAGGGGTCGAATTTGGTAGCATCAAACCCTTGGATATTTTCGAAAACATCAATCTTTGTTTTTTCCGAGATATCCCATGCCTGTAATTAGTTTCTCCCAATTTGCCGGTATTCCCGCGAAGAAGAAACTTTAATCTCGTTAGTATCAACCTTAGAAGTGCCCATCATAGGCCTAAGATTGATCTCTTCGCCCTTTACCCCGGACGTCTTTGGGTTGATGTGATAACTCGGGATTTGACTCGGAGTATCGCTTTTCCTTGGGCCAACATTTCGCCACTTAGGACTTGTGCTAGAGATACTTGATCCTCTGCTGCGGGTTGAGGAGCCTGCGCTCTAAACGCTCCGTTTGCTTATTAGCGGCCGGATGAGTGGCCGCTTGAAATGCCGTTCTCAATCGAGAGTGAGACCGGACACATGCTCGTATACGATCGGTTACTTTGTCCGATCATTCCTTTGTAATTTCGGCCAAATCGGCATTAATGACCAGGGTATCAAATTCTCGGAGTAGCATTTCCAAATGGTCTCCAAGATGTCTTGATGCGGTGAGGATGGAATCGACTTCAATTCCTCCATCTCTTGTTAGAAAATCTGCAAGAATATTTTCATGAGATTTTATAATGACAATATCATAATCATAATATTGGCATTCAAATTTTTTGCCATCTAAGTATTCTAGCTTTTCCTGGTTTTGATTCAATTTTGTTTTTCGAAAAAGCTTTAACACTTGAATTATCAATTTTTAAGATAAACTTTTTAGCCAAGTAGAAATAAAGGCCATTTTTTAAAGCCTTTCATTTGCGCAAAGAATTCTTTCTCGTTGATATGCCACCGAGTCGATTCACTGGTGTGAATAAACCACTTTCTGATATCTGCATGGCACTTCTCCATTTGGTGTAGCTTTTGTAAATACCGCGCCCACCAATAATCACCGCATCCGTATAAAGAACCGGTTCATCTTCATCCTGTGGAATTGCAAGTTTCGGAAGATTTTTGCAAACTTCCTTAAGTTGCTTGATTCCTTCTTGATGTTCATTCTCCCATTTGAATCTCGCATCCTTTTTAAGCAATGGGCTAAACACCTTCCGTAATGTGCTAGATTGTTTATGAACATTCCAAAGAAAATTGACAAATCTAAGAAAACTCGAAGTCTCTTCTTGTCTTTCAATGTATCTCGGAAATCCCGTATCTTTTCTACAATATGATTTTGTAGGATTATTCCGCATTCGTCGATCTCAATTCTTAGGAATTCAATCTGTCTTGTTGCAATTCTTTGCATTCTTCTCTCTCTCAAGCACTAATCCTTCATTGTGACAAACATCCAAAAATATTTCCAAATGTTTGAGATGCTCCTTCATGTTCTTTGATGCGATTAGAATGTCATCGATATACACGAACATGAAACTAAAATAATCTTTGAAGAGATTATCCATCTTCCTTTGATATATCTGGGGTGCGTTAGCCAATCCCATAGGCATCACGTTCCAAATATAGTGTCCTTGTGGTGTAGAGAAAGCTGTGAACTTCTTGCTTTCTTCATCCATCTTAATCTGTAGAATCGGTTTACAATCGAACTTTGAGAATATCTTGGCACCTTTTGATACGATTAACCGGATGTTCTCTGCTTGGGATATAGTATCCGTCGAACTCCAAAATGTTATTAATTCCTTGTAATTAATAACAAGTCTTTTCGCTTTCCTCTTTTGATCTCTCCATGGTTTTACGACTAAGAACCCGGATCTTGTATGGAGAAACTCCTGGTGAAATTAACTTAAGGTCAAGATGTTCCTTAAGTATTTTCTGCATATCCTTACGATCCTCCTGGTTCATAAGGATTGGTTTGAATCTTACGAACTCGTACTCCTTTCCTGGCTTAACCTTCAAGGATGCTTTGAGCTCGTTCTTGTCCCACCATGCCAAAGGATCTTCATTATAATTCCTTTGGATCTTCTTCTTGATATCCTCGAGTGTTATTTGTTCCTCAATGGTCACATCACTCTGTGGATTCTCCATAAGACTCATCCATAATTTTGCAATGACTTCTGGAGTAACTCGTTCTTCACCTTGTACTCTGAATGAATACAAGTTGTTATCCCATATTTTTTTTTATCCTTTTGAATCGAACCAAATTGTCTATAGGATAATAATGCTTCACCAAATTTTCTTCGATCCGCCATTTTTGGATTGCGAAGTTTGGCTTCATCACCACGCTTGCTGCGAAAAATAATAGGCATTTTTCTGTAAAATGCTTCTCGTAGTCTCTGGACTATAATCTTATGATCACACAATGTTGTGAAAATAAGTCTTCTTGTCTCATTCTCCTGTGTAAACCGCTTGAATGTTTGTAGGAAATTGTTTCCTAGCAAAATATCTGCACCTGTATCATGGAAATAGATTGGTGGCGTCTTTACTTTGTACCATGGGGTACCGTCTGCGCCTCCGATCATGATTTCTGCTTGTTTAATTCCTCGATTAAGGATAAGAATCCTTTTAGAGAAATCTCTTCCCGCAATAGTCAAAATCTTCTCCAATGTCTTTAGGAAAAACTTCCGCTGCGGTACATATTTCGGCACTGAATCAATATAGGCGGCGAAATACTCGGCCAGTATTCGACATATAAACATTCCAATAGAAATGTATATGGAGAATGGACTAGTGGTCATCTCGATTCTATATCTTTTTATTAGCCACTGTGAACTCCAATCCGTCTTGTAATCTTTCTCAAGGTTTATGATCCTCGAGAAATTCAATTCCCAGTGTTAATCGCTCTGGGATTTTTCCTGCAACTCCTGTGATAGTAAGCTCAATTTCTCCTATCTTCAGGCTTCCTTGATACCTTCCAACTATTAGTTGTTGGAGATAATATAGAACATCACAAGGAAAAATATTATCCTTTTGAGTGATGTCGAATATTACTTCAACTTCTCGCCATCCTTCGGACATTTCAGCTCTCTCTTTGTTTTGAAAACATCTCGGGATACGATGAATCGTATGCTTGGTCTCTTTTCTTCCCAACGGCCGCTACTCGTCATTCTCGTCTGTTGGAAAGACATCCTTCTTGGCTCAACTCTGAGACTTCGACTTTTGTTGAAGACTGGTTGATCTTGTATTTTCATATCGATCTCCTTTATAGTTGGAGATTCAATAATTTCTGGTAAAACCACCCTAGCAAAGTCCTCGAAAATTCTTGGGACTTCGATAAATTCCTTTCTCAAGAATACTTCTAAATGATGTGTATTCGATAGAGCATAAGATATCTTGTATGTGATCGAGTAGGGTCGATTCCCTTCTTTCATCAAATCATCTCTTTTGAAATCTTGATGAAGGGTTATGACTCTACTGAAATCTCGATCTCCCAAATTGTATGCAATTCTGGGATAGACATTAAACGCCATTTTCCCAGCATACAAATTTCCTGTAACCGCTCCAAGGCATGAATCCTTGAGGTTTGAGATTCGTTTGTCAAAAATAGCCAGATTGAGTGGCGAATCTATTCTTTCTTTGAATGTTGCTTTAATAATGACTCTTATGGCTCCAATATGAATCCATGAGAGTGTATTTTTTTTTTTTAATCAAAATAACACCCCTGGGGGTGGGGGATTGAGGCGTGATCCCCTACCTGTATATCAAATAATCAAGGGGTCATACAATGTCATGCCCATATAAAAATTTGGAGAAAATCAAATAACAAGTGATCTATCACTACGATATCTAGAAAGACTATCATAATGAGAATCTAAAAATACAAGGGGAGCCAATGATCTATGAAAATCAAGCTCGGATATCCCGGTGGTCCATCCGAATGAGCGCAAGGAGGTGGTGAGAAGCCGTGCCCTCATCAACAATATGATTTGCCAAGAGCGCGCTCCCAAAGCCGCTTAGGTGATCTGTGGTCGATTTCCCTCTCTGTGTATCAAATAATGACTCTTATGGCTCCGATATGAATCCATGAGAGTGTGTTTGCAACTTCTCTTTTAACTCTGCTTTTGATCTCCTGTATTTCTCTAATAGGGACCAACTGCATTTCGATCGAGTTCCTTAAACTCCATCGGAATGGCAAATTCTCTGGTTGTTACCCTGTGAATAATTTGGTGTTTTCTCATTACGAAACCCAATTTTATCCAATGCTTTTTCCATCGCTCCGATCGTAAATCCATCACAGACTTGAAGCTTTGGATCTTCCTTCATAATTCTCATAAGAGTCTTATGAGAATCACGTCGTGTGAGAAAGGAATCCTAACATATCCTCTCTAACTGTCCTTGAAGAATTTCTTCTTCACTCCGATTCTGAGTTGGAGTCACTTCCATCGTCAGAATAGATTTCTTCTTCATAGATACTTTCATCCGAGGGAATATCCTCAAATTGATACACATGTATAAGATCTTGATAGTAGACAACTTCTCAATTTACGTGTAGCCTCGAACCTGTCGACTCCTCGTTTACGGTTTTACGACAATCGGTCGAGATATGTCCTCTTGCTCCGCATGTCCAACAATTACGATCTTTAAAACTTTCATTTGCTCTGGTATGAGCACGCCCGAAAGTTCTTCTTCCCGGATTTCTCGCTTGTACTTGCTTGATTAGAACCCGATGATGAGGCTTTACTCCTGCTTGTCTTTGTCTTTGCCCGACTTATAACTCCGGGCTTTTTGTTTTGACAAAAACCTTCTAGTCTCCATGAAGACCTCTTTTTCTTTGCTTCTACTTCCTCGGCGGGTATGGATGGCTTCGCTCCTTCTTCCTTTTGTGCCTTGGTTGACCTCCCACAACCTGTTGGGATATCATTATCTATACAACATAGAGGAACCGATTTGTTAATTCCTCTTAATATTTTGTAATTCTTGTATAGAGTTTGCTTGGTAACACCATTCGGATAACTTGGCCTTTAGGAAAGACATTTTTCCGCCACGCTTTCTCTTGACTCCACCTTGTATTCCCGATAAGCATTTCTCTCCAGGGACTCGGAATCTTGCAAAGAATAGGCATGCGAACTTCTTTTTCCTCAATCTTGATTTCCACCGTATTCGGTGAACAACTTGATATATTCGTCAATATGACAAATATCCAATAACTCAAAATTATAGAGGGCTTGTTTATATTTCTTTCTTTTTTCATCCTCTAATCCTCGAAATAACCCGTGCTTGATGAATTGGATTTTGAATAGTTTTGCCATTCCATCCACAATTCCTTTAAGTGATTCCCCCGATGTGACCGAACTTTTCGTGCGGCATCGGTCATATCCAATCTTCACCGATCCTTCAAGACTCATTTCAAGGAGTAAAATGAATGAATCCTTTGTAAGATCGAGGGTTCCTGCTTTAAATTCTCATAGTCAAGCCCATTCATCAATGAGAACTTCTCTATTTTTAAAATGCAGGATGTCCGATTTAACATCAACTCATATGGATGTATTGGGTCGAGTGCGATATTCCATAAGGCGTCTGGTAAACATTCGCCTTCCGGTAGGTTGTCAGTTCCCGCAGAGGGTTTCGACCTCCTGTCCTCGAAAGTGGATCACTCCCGGTCGTGAAATCTCCGGCATGTGGCATCCTCTCGTCCCCGAGCTCCATGATGCGAACCCGTCATTTTCTTCGACGTTAGGATTAATCCAGTGGCGGTGGTGGAATTGGTCTATCTTGTGGGTCATAGGTAACCAAAGCGATTCTCACTCACTGCGTTCATCTTTAAATCTACAATACCTAATCCCGAAGGATTCTCGCAGTCATGTAGATCTTTAAGATTCATCTTTTCAATATCCATCTTTTTAATTTTTGATGGTTTTTCCTTTGATTAGAGCAATGAGCTTTTCCTCATCTGTCATCTTTCATATAACTTCTCGGTTGGTTTCCTTTTTGGTGTAAATAGGGTACCATCCCAAAATCAATACGTTCCTTCCTCCCTGATGAACTTGGCCTCCTCCAGGTTCTTGACTCGTTTGAATATCATGAAGGAGTTCAAGAGTTTCCTTCGATATTTCACCATCGTCTCCATCCGGTTCTAGATCCGATGAACTTGTCTTGGTAGATGAATATGGCGGTTGCCATAATTACTCGCACCGTCTTCGATTTCTCTAAGATCTTCGGAGATCTTAGATTTATCTGAAGTATCTCGTTCCACTCCTAGGTCCACCATCGGGAATCATTGTTCGATGGGAATTTTCATGAACCGTTTCTTGAAGGTTCATCAAGTGAACATATAGGGTCCGTTAAGCATCGGGCTGCTATAATATTTCGCTCGCATTTTGCATTGCGCTTAAGGTTTCCCCTTCGGCTCCTGCGCCGTTCGCCTTTTCTTCATGTTGGTATTCCCAATATGAAACCACGTCAAGGTGTTCTTGTGGCATACATCGTCAAGATTTGACGATATCTCCCGTAAGTGGGTACATCTCGGACATCGGTCCCGGATCCATAATTTTGAGTAATTTCTCCTCACCAATTGTTAATTACATAAATATAATAAATTTAACTAAAAGTTCTTAATAAACCTAGAGCTCTGATACCATTTTTACGGCCCCTAAAACCTTTAAAAACCATTAGTTTACCTTTAATTAAGTATAAGGGGTATTTTGGGGTTTTATCAAATAAGAAGGCCATTTTTGAAATTTTTGAATAAGTAAGGCCATTTGTGTATATGTGATTTAAAATTAGGCTATTTCCAATCATTTCCCAATTTCTTTACTATGCTTCCAAGTCCCAAGGGCTTCAAAATTTCTTATGATTTACTATTTTGATTTCTGAGAATTCTTCACCACGGAGGCTAATCAGGTAATCTTCGTGTAAACCCAATGATTTTCATACCGATCTTTCCCAATTTCATCGAATTATCAGTTTTTCTTTTTCCTCTGTTGAACCAATTCGTCGAAACTAGAAACGAAAATAAATGGCGTGATTAGCGATTGATTCGTCTTATCCGACTGATTTTGTTTGTTTGCTTTTTTCTTTTTTTTTGTGTGTGTTTTTGCGGATGTGTTGCATTGGGAAATTGATCCTTGTACTGCATAATATGCTCATGTATTGAAATGTTGTTGTGATTCACCTCCTGTTCTGTTTCCACAGCTTAAATTGCAAAACTTATTGAGAATGGCGGTTGACATCATTACAGCAAGATCAGCAGATGTTATAGGTTCGATTGATGGTCTCTTGATGCAAATCTTTGTACGGTTACCGGTTAAATCACTCATTCGCTTCAAGTTAGTGTCCAAACATTGGAAATCTTTAATCACCAGCCATCATTTTTCCCTTCTGCGCTATCCACGCCCTAACCCTATTTTGGGATTGGTATATCCTCGCCGCAAGAGCTCTGTGTTTGAGTACATTCACTTAGATGTGTCAAATCCAAACAAGCCGCCCTTTAGGGAACTCAAATTTCCAGGGGATTCTTTTTGGTATGGGATTCAGCACTCTTGTAATGGGTTGCTTCTTTGTTGTAGCTCTTGGAATGATCCATGTTATGGTATGTCTCCGATACGTAGTTGCTATGTATATAATCCGACTACAAAATGTTCCACCAAACTTCCTTTGCCAGGTGTTATGAACGGAGTTCCTGAGAATGTGTATGGAGTAAACTTGGCTTTTGATCCTGCTAAGTCTCCCCTTTACAAAGTTGTTTGTGTTAGAGACTCGGAGTTTGCTCATGGGCTTTTTCAAATTGAGGTATACTCGGCTGAATCTCGTGTGTGGAGAGTGTCCGGTGAACCCTTCAGTGCCACAAACTGTTTTGATCATGGGGTATATTGGAATGGCTCGATCCATTGGATCAGATATTGGCCTAACAAGCTTTTGTATTTCAATGTTAACGAAGAAACGTTTGGAAATATGTCATTACCTGCTACAATGAGTGTTCGGGAAATTATCAGTTACTTTGGGGAGTTTTGTGATCATTTGCATATAGTTGAAAGTTGTGTTGCACAAAAAATATTCGATGTTTATGAGATGAAGAGGGATTACTCAGAATGGTTTGTTAAGTATCGAGTTGATCTGACAACGGCTGCTGCTGCTTTCCCCGATATGGCTTATGTCAATGAGTTGATAAACAACATTTGGTTTCCCATTTGTGTATTAACTCTCATTAGGGTTGAGGAGGAAGGAAGGTTCATACTTGGTTTTGCAGATTTCTGGTAACGTCATACGATTCAATCTTGATTGCAACACTATGGAAGAGATCTTTGATTTTGGGAACGCTATAGTTCAACCTACGTTTCCACAAGCTTTCGAAATTATTGAATCCCTTGCGGGTGTTTGAAGTAGGCTTTATGATTGAATCCCCTTCATGCATTTGGTATTGGCTTTATGATTATAGTTCCAAAGTTCACATTCTTGTCATTTTACAAGTGAGATCAATGTCTATAAATTAGTTCATCTTAAACCTTTTATCTATCTCTGTGACGATGGGAACCATTAGTAAGGTTGGTTTTGCACTTCCCAAATCACAAATATTACTTAGGGTGGTTTGTATTAACAAGATATCTCTGATTATTGATGCAGCAATATATATTACTTGGGTTTTTCTTTACTTCTCTTTTCGGGTACTCGTTAAATGGGTTTGAATGACCATGCACAGGCTGCTGTGGTGTTATTGAATCATTCTCTTGGTTTTTTCAACATTCACAATACAGTATTAATACGATTCACAAAAAAGATGCCAATTGTTCCACCATACCACCAAATAATGCACTTGCTCATTGCCATCCAAGTTGTTGATTTATCTGTTTAACACAAAACTGCACGCCATAATTTGCTGCTTGAGACCAATTGGCCTCTTTTAACATTCTACAATTTAAACACTCCTGGATAATAGCAGTGTTCTAAAGAGCGCTAGGCGCTAGTCGAGAGGCAGACTGGGGCCTAGCGCCTAGGCGGGACCTGGGCGGGGTTAGGCGGGGCCTAATCGAAAGAATAACGTAGGCGGACAAAGGGGACTAATCGAAGCTAGGCGGAGATTTTATGAACAATAGATAATAGACGAACCAAGATTAATTCGACACGGTTCATTTATAAAAAAGCAAAACATTAACTAAATGTTCAAACAAACAAGCATTAGTTCTAATTCCCTAACTCGGGCAGTTCATATGTCATTTCCCTTCTATAAAAATAGCATCTCAAACTTTCAAAGGTTTCATAAACATAAAATAGATCATCACACTACAGCTTGATAATGCAATTAAGGCAAAAAAATCGACTTTCGTTGATAAATTACACATTATGCTTCTTTCTGATCTTGCCCTTGCCACGATACTTCCTTTTGGCTATCTTGATCTTCCTTTTCAGCTTCTGCCCAATAGGCTTCAAAAATTTTAAGCTTTTATTGTCATCAGCCATCTCCACATCTGCTAAACAGTAATATCAAGATTAATACACCATTGATAACCACTATGCCAGAAATAACTGGAAAAAAGATCCAGTTTCATTTAACACCAGCTTTTCCACTAGATAGACAATGAAGTATATGAACAATTAATTTGCTTCAATACACATGAAACAGTAATATATCGTCTAGTAATATATCGTCTAGCATTAAATGGGGAAAAATACTACAGCAGAAGAGTGAGTATATCGACTAGCGTTAAATGGGGAAAAAAATAAGTAATTTGTGATTTGGACTCAAAGATTTGTAATGAAGGGAAAGGGGACTGAGCTCAAATCTCCGAAACAAGAGGTAATATTGAAAAGCCGAGAGCACTTGTAATTGGGAACTGAAAATCGCCAGAAGCTCACACATCACAAATTCAATGTACAACAAAAATAACAAATCCATAATTAATCTGAGAACTAAATTGGAAAAATCAGAAGAATTGAGAAGGGAAAAGAGAGAAAAATAATCAAACCTATGCCGTTGTGGTTAGCAGAGGAGGTAGTGGCGGCAGCGGTGACCTCCATGGCGGCGGAGGTTTCAGAGGGAGTGGACTTGACCGGAAGCTTGGGGGCGGCCAGGGCAGCCTCTTGGGCGGCAAGCTTGGCGGCGTCTTTCTTATCGTAAATCGGCTCAACTAGCTCTCTCCTTATCGCCCTCAGCCTCTTCTCTCTCTTCGATCTCATTGATTTCGCCATTGTTTCTTTGTGCTTTGCTGAACAACTCTTCTTCCTCTCGCCGGAAAATTATGATATCAAAAAATTATTTGCTGCTCTCCTAACAGAGGGGAGAGGAATCTTTTTTAGGGTTTTGCTTTCTGTATTTACCAAGTTGAGCGGCTATTGATTTTTTAGGGCAAAAATCAAAATACTCTGATTTTCCGAGTCTCACAAATACCCCTTAATTGAAACTTAAATTTACAGATGTAATATTTATTTTTTAGACAGCACCCTACAAATTATGATTGTTTTCAATTATGATAGATATTTTGAATTATATATATTTTTAATTAAATAATAGCTTAAGGTAATTCAGTTTTTAAAAGAACTAAAGTAATAAAAGAATATACCAAATAAACAAAAGTATGTTATATATGAAACAAATTATTTTGATTGCTTAAATTTAACATGATATATTACATATTTAAATTAAACGAGATTGGGTATATATATGTATATATATTTTATATTTATAGCTTGAATAAAGATATACTCCTATTTTAAAAAAATCTAGTCTCATTTCCTCGAATTCTCTTTCTTTTGCTTCTTTTTCTTGTCGTTCATCATTAAGGAGTGATTTTCAATAATTTTTGGTCTGAAATCACCATCTCTACATATTTTTTTATCAATTTATTTTCTAAATGAATAGTTTTCCTCATAGATCAAGGTTATTTTGTTTATTTTCTTGTTTGTGATTTTGTCATTTTGGTGCAACATTTGGTTTGTTGCCCATCTTGGTGCGGTGTTTTGTCTTATGAAGACGATTTAGACAACCAAGTTTTTGATCAAAGATAACAAATCATAGTGTTTTTTAACATTGGTACGATCTCACACCAGATCCATAAACAATTGTGGATTGTACTTAAAGTTGGGGTCAACCTCAACTCATAAGCTAACTTTTGTAGTGGGTTAGAGTCATGGCCGGTCCAAGGTTTCGAGGGGCCTGCAGCAAAAAATAATAACGAGGCCCTTGTGTTTAATTACATTAAAAAAATTAAAAATAACAAAAATAATGTTACAAATGTAATTCCATTGTTTTAACATATAAAATACTTATTTTAGTAATAAAAGATTATCATACTCCAACTTTAACATTCTGGTCTCATTAAAATAAAGTTTAAAAAAATATTTAATATAATTTACCATAGAGAAAAGATTAAAAAAAATTATTAATGATCTTCTTGTATTTTTATCTACAAGTCATCAATCAATCTTTCATAACCAATTAATTCCTAAAATTCACTCTCATTTAAAATCAAAAACAATGCAAAATTATTATTTTATTTTGCAAAAAAAATAAAAGAAAAAAAGAAAAACAAAAGTGAGATAGAAAATGGGAAAATAAATTTAATTTTGCAACTACCAAGTATTGAACTCATGACCTTCAAAAGTGTGAAAAAAGATCCCCTACCAATTGACCATCTTACAATTTTTCTAATTTGACACAACCTTCATATCTATATAACTAAACAATATATATACATATATAATAAAAAACTTTGGGGACCCTCGCCAGAGGGTAGGGATGGCAATGGGCGGGGACGGGGCTGGTATGAGACATACCATCTCTGTCCCCGAATCCCATTTCAAATACCATCCCCGTACCATTCCCCGTTTTGGGCATCTGGTACGGGGATGGAGAATCCCCGTTCGGGGAATGGGGTCCCCATTTTGTATTTTTTAATAAAAAAAATATTTTTTTTGCTTAAAATAATTAATAATTAAAATAGATAAAATATTATGAATCACTGGCTAATCTTATAATAACTCCACAATACAAAATACTTTAACAAATTGAGTTAAATACAATAATTTTCAAAATACAAAATCTTGTAATTTTAAAAATTAAAAATCATTATACTATAAAACACATACTTTTTAGGGTTTAATTTTATAATTTAATAAAATAAAAATATAAACATAATTAATATTAATAATATATGCATATATATATATATATTGGTGAATGGGGATGGGGATGGGGACGGGGAATCTACGTTTCATCTAATTGGGGGCGGGGATGGGGACGGGGATGGGACGGGGGATACAAATACCATCCCCGTCCCATCCCCGATTTCAGAAAAACGGGGAATCCCCATCCCCGCTCCCATCCCCAAATTAATCGGGGATTTCCCATCCCAATTTATTCGGGTACTAACGGGGATGGTTCCCCGCGGGAATTTTGCCATCCCTACCAGAGGGGGGCCTTGTACATCGACACCACTTGCGCCGCCTCAGGGCCGCCCCTGGTTAGAGTATTGCCTTGAGGGTCTATTATTGGTGCTTTGCACTGCGGAGAAGGGCTATGTGATGCTTGATGAAGTCCAGAGTGTAGTAATCCAAGGGGGAAAAAGGGCTACCTAGTGCCGAGAAGAGTTTGGAGTGAGAGTCGTTCGTGCTGCGGGAAATGACTACTTAGTGTTGATAACGTTCGGAGTGAAACCATTCAAAAGGAAAAATGACTACTTGGTGCTGAGAAGAGTCCTGAGTGAAAGTCGTTCGTGGACTTCCAACTTATCAAGGGGACGACAATAATACGATCCCACAACGAATCCACAAGTTGACACTTAAAGTTGGAGTCAAACCTCCACTCATGAGCTAGCTTTTGCGGTGGAATTATGACATTATTAGCCTTGAGGGCCTATCAAGCATGTTGCAGAACCAGAATCATGAGCATTTTAGTAATTTATAGATTTTTCAAAGTTGTAGATTTTAAGCCGGTTTTTGTTAGTAACCTAAATATTATAATTTTTTTCATAGTTTCATCTTTTATGGTTTCTAACAAATTTATTTATGTATTTATATCGATGTATTGCTAATTTGAATTAATGAAATTTTGTAAAAGAAATAAACATATATTTTTATTAAGTTTTGGGCTCTTTTAAATTATGATTTTAAACGAAATATCCAAACCTCGTCATCTTCCACATTTGCAAAATTCCAGTGATGGTATTGTATTGGTATTGTATTCAATGTACCTAGGTAGGCTACCTAAACCAACCATGCTCTATCTTGATAATGCCGCCGGCCCGCCATCGACTTTTGGCACTTTTCGCCACCAAAACATTACAATAAAGTAACACAGCACCAAACATTTGAAAGAAATCATAAACTCTCGCATCAAACATGGAGGAAATCCAGAACACAAACCCAGCTGAAATTGTTGCCTCGATCGACCATCTCCTGGCAAGAATCCTTTCTCTCCTTCCCCTTAAATCTCTCCTTCGTTTCAAATCGGTATCCAAAGACTGGCTGTCTCTCCTTACGAACCCATTATTCTGTAATCTACACTATCCCAATCCCAATCCCGCCGTCGGCCTCTTTTTGCCTTCTGCCGATGATCATCAACTGTTCGATTACGTCCCCTTCTCTGCCAAAGAATCGACGTCTCCGCCGTTCAGGAAACCTGAATTCATTGACGACATTTCTGGAGTTAGAATATTGCAATCTTGCAATGGGCTTTTGCTCTGTTGCAGCGTCGATAGGTACTATGTTTACAATCCGACAACCAACAGTTGTTCGGAGCTTCCAAAACCAGATGAAAGAACTGGGATTTTGAATGGGATTAGCTTAGGGTTTGATCCCGTAAAGTCTCGCCATTATGACGTCGTTTGCGTCTGGTCACTGCAAGTGGATTGTTCCGATAACTCTCAGTTTCTGATCGGAATATACTCTTCAGAGACTCGTTCATGGCGATTATGCGGCGACCCATTTGCAGCTATGGTCAATTTCGACAAAGGGGTCTACTGGAATGGTGCGATTCATTGGCTGGGTATTGGGGAAGGAGAGTCTCTGTATTTCAACATTGACAACCAGGTGCTTGATAAAATGCCAATGTTGCCTCTCCGGTACCACAGGAATTCTAGAAGCGATTATTTCTTCGGCCAGTCTTGTGGCCACTTGCATTTCATCGAGACGCCCTGTTCGACGATTCAATTTGATGTCTACGAGATGAAAAGGGATTATTCCGAGTGGTTTGTCAAATACCAAGTTAATCTCACACCGGTTGTTGCAGCTAATCGTGAGATGATTTGGGGTCATATCAATCCGATGGGATGGTACAATTTAGTTTTCTCTGTGTTCACGGTCGTCTGTGGTGAGCATGAAGAGGATTCATTCTTGGTTTTGCAGAGTCCGAAGAAAATCATTTGATACAATCTTGTCCGCAAGACTTTCGAAAGCCTATCCAAGTTTGAAGACGAGGTGGTTAGAGCTTCTTTGAGATATCCTGGTACTAGTGGATTTGAGTACATTAAGTCTCTCTGTTGTGTTTAGTATTGATTTATGTTTGATTATGAAGCCTGTTTACTGAATTTAAAATTGTTGAAACACTCAGCTTAATTATATTTGGAATTTGACCCAAATTTAGTTCAAGTGGATTTCATGTAGCATTATCAGTGTGCCGCTATTTCCTAATAGATATTTGAAAACGGTTCATTTTGATTATATAGATTCTAGGATTTTAAGAGCATCCAAATTGAAAATAGCAGCCCTTAATGCCTGAGTCTTAGCATTTTAGGTGCAGTAATCTTGTAAGTAAAAGGTGTCAGTTTGCAAAATATGCAAAACACTTTTATCTTGTTTTGGATGAGATTATTTTGTTACTTGGATATGATCATAGGCCATAGCCGGGTTATGCTTTGTTGGTAGCTTGTGATGGAATGAATGATCATTGCCAGTTTTTGTAATGATCTTATATGCACCATTCAATAGAAGGATGTGCATAGTGATGGGATCCAAAAAGGTTCCACAATCAACATAGGTTAGTTTGTACAAATATTCCAAGAGAAAAATATACTATTGCTTCATTGCTTTTCTCCATCTTCTCCACGGAGAAGTTCAGCAAACTTTGCAACCGTCACTGGCCGCTGTGTCCGTCCTACTGGCTTATTATCTCCTTCCCCATTGTCTTCCTCTCTCCTTTCTGCAACTGAATGAATGAGTATTTTGTTAGTAATATCAATCAAAAGCAATTAGTGAAACAGTAGAAAACAAAGTTCTAATACAAGCTAATCAACTTTAGAAATCACCACTCCCACTTATAAATATTTTCGGTTAAATTGCAATTTTAGTCATGTAACTATACGGATTTGGTAAAAGTACTGATCCTTTTGAAATCCTGCCTGGCAAAATCACCCCGTATTTTTTAAAAACTCTCGAATTTAGTCCCCAATTCACGGGAAATTCAAAATTGCAAAAGTTCCCATTTTTCTTGGCAATTTTGAAACTTCCAGGGAATTGAGGACTAAATCCGAGAATCTCTGAAAAATACAAGGTCGTTTTGCCAGGCGGCCTTTAAAGAAGACAAATTTTACCACACCCTTATAGTTTACAGAACTAAAATTGCACAAACACATAGACATTCTATAATTTGCGAAGTATAATATAAGGGCTGAAAAGTATACCATTCAAAAAATTTTTTTTGAGGGATTATATTTCTTCAATTTTCACTTTCAATTTTCAAGTGGATTAGGTTGCAAAAGCAAGCAGCTCAGGATCATTCTCAAATATCGCCATGTCTTGTGTCCATCAAATGCACCAAGTTTCTAAAATCAGGCATACCTGATGCATACCCATACTGGCTTGCCCCACCCGAAAGAAACCGATATTACACAAGCTCGACGAAATGAAGCACTCCGTCTCATTCTTGCAGAAAATCATTCGAAACTCCCCCAATTATCATCGACTCTACTGATAGCATGCTTTAGCCTGGACACAAGGGAATGCAATTCCGCGTCATCGTTTTGCTTGCCCTCGGCAATGGCGTGCTAGAAAATGTTTCCGATCGATTTAGACGGTAAAGGTGGCGAAGCTTTCGTTAACGTTATCGATGGAGTTTTCTGATTACGTCCCGATCTCTTTCTAGAAAGGAGCTAAAGTCATGCCATTACAAAATCGACTTTATGTTTTAAAAAAATTCCATTTGTATCCATGAAATGGCTCGAAAATTTTATAAGTGTTGACCACGGTTTTTTTTTTTCCGAAACGATAGAAATATATTCAATATTCAACAAAACTTACACTGTCAACTGGCAAAATGACCACCTTGAACATACATACATTGATACATGTCAAGGGGAAAACTCCGTACGAGAGGTATAACCACCGTAATTCGAGGGAGCAAAACAAGAGACAACTAAAAAACACAAAACTAAAGAAAACTAAACACTCCAAAGGAAACTAAACCACCTCCAAAATGAGGATTAAGGCACTCCTCAAGGAGACTACCCAACTCGAACAAATCCGGCACGAGCTACATCACGCACCGCAAGACAAAATTACTTGATCGACCGCCTCTGAGTTTCGCAAATCAACCGGTAAAATAAAGACAAAAAAGAAATACAGAAAAAAAGACTAAAAAAATACAGAAAAAAATAAAATAAAAAATTGTCTCTCCCTCACCCGATTTACAACCGCAACCCATCACCTACCCGGCTCCAACTTTCCTCTATGTAGCTCCAACCTCCGATTTGCCTCCACTCACGATCGGAAATTCCGATCACCTCCGAAAAACATAAGAAATATGCCTTCATTGGCCCATCATGAAGCATGGTTGGGGAGAGGATAAGGGGAGGGGGGGAGGGGAAGGGGGCTGTGGCTGGGAGGGAAGGGAGGGTGAGGGATAAAAGATTTTTAGGGTTTGAAGAGAGAAGGAGGAGAAAAAGAAATTTAGTGAGAGAAAGGGATGCAAAGTGTTGCAGTCACCCCTTGTTGACCACGGTTCAAAACCTATATTTTTCAGTTTATTTGAAATCCCTTCCCTCCAACCACTACTCCAATTCATTAAAAAAAAAATTCTATTCTACTTTTTTTTTTGTAATTGTAAGAGTTGAAATAGGGCATCCTAGCTTGGCAAGAGAATGTGCAACTTCATTTCCATATACAGTCCATTAACATATTTGCTTCACATACTTTAAGCCCATTATATCCCCAAAGCCCGACATGTAAGTGGATCTGTGTATGCCCCCATCATACCTCTGGGCTTGATGCAGAATCCATTCCAATTGAAGTGACCGTATTTGAATGTTTAACGACTAATCCTGCTGATAACTTAGGCCCAACTTCACAACCAAATAAATTAATCGACTTGATTGAATCCATTGGAGTAGTCACATAAATTCAATTGGTAATTGTGGGGATAAAATTATAATTATATTTCTTTTACTTAATTACGTCATTATTTAATTATTCACCCACAAATATTCATCATTTGATTCGAATACTGTCGGTTCGCCCATGAAGCCCAAACTATTATTAAGCAGCCCATGCAACTCACTTTATCCTACAAGTCCCATGCAACCCATCAACCTAGATACAAAAAAGTTCATCCGCCCCATTTGTAAGTATTCTCAGTTAATTACTCTCGATTGTTGTTTCATTTGCTCTAAATTTTCTCTCCTACTGTACTCACTTGAGCGTCGGATGGGGCCCCCCGGACAATCCCAGAGCCCGTCTAACATTTGTTGAATTATCACAGGCAAGTTCTCATCTCAAGAACTACCAGCTCCAGACTAAAAAGTTAGATTTTTTATCAGAATCTCTAATTTGCAGTGATCTGCGGATTTATTCAGCATCAAGTATTAATCTAACTCACTGTGATGAAGCAACCAATCGAATCTTAAAAATAAACTACCTATTCTTTACTGGATATTAATTCACAAAATATTACATGAATAAAGGGTTTTACCTTTTATATTCACATAACTAGATGTAAAAATATTGCTATTTAGGGGATTTTCACTTTTTGAAATCACATATATAATTTTTCTTTTCTTTTTTTTTGACAAAAAAAATAATTTTATTAAATAATTCAAACTAGCAGTATATCATCGATAGTAGACATAAACAAATTTGTTAAAAACCGTGGAAGATTAACTATGAAAAGACTCATAGCATCTAGGTTAATAACAAAAATCGACTTAAAGCCTACAATTTTGAAAATTATGTAATGTCTAGAATACCTATGATTCCAGATCTGCAACTTGTTGAAGACCATAATCTGATTTGTTATCTCTGTTTGCCGGATCGAAAACTTGTTTGTCTAAATCGTCCACATAAGAAAGATATTGCACCAAGACGGTGATAAACTAAACGCCGCACCAAACGACAAAACCAAAAATAACAAAAACAAACAATCCAGATCTATGTGGGAAACCAATTATTAGGTAAATAAATTGATAATAAGATGTAGATATGGATGATTAATGGCCAAAAATCACCCCTCAACAAAGAGTAACAAGAAGAGAAACAAAAGAACAAGGGTTAGAAAGAAAATGAGCCTAGGATTCATATTTTAATGCAAACGCATGTCTACATTTCTCCAAATTTGAGCAATTCAAACTCATTTATACAATTTTTGACCCAAAGCAAAACCTACTCCAATGCAACCTTATAAGTTATGACTGATAATATATATTATATACAACATAAAATAATGAGATTGAATTTACTTTAGGAAAAGATGTATGAACTATTATTGTCTAACCAACTTACCGTCCGCAAACCTTTGAAGCAATCTGATTGGCTGAACCACGCACTAAATAGACCACAAAATTTCAAACAATTAAAAAGTGCATCAATATAATATACACGCATACATGCGTGTATATATTATCCTCGACATTGACTTCATTACTTCACTCATACGCTTTACCATCATCATAAATAAGAGAAAAAAAGGACCTATCCAAGAAAAGCATTTCTTGAGAAAGGTAAAACCCCACCAAGAATTTATTCCTTTATTCCTTCCTTGTGCCCATTCTTTTTTTCTTTGACCATATACATTATACAGTAAAAGACCAATCTTGGAACTGAAAACTACATTTCGATTGGTCCACGATGAGTTTCCTGGAAAATTTTCTCATTTTCTTGACCATTTTGCCCTTTGCCTGTTTTTCTGAAGAAACGTTTGATCCTGTAATAGCCCAGAAATTACAGTGTACGAGCTGGAGGGTTGCTGTGGAGGCTAATAATTTAAGCCCATGGAAAAAGATTCCAGAGGAATGTGCTGATTATGTACACAGTGGCGGATCCAGGAATTAGTAGTAGGGTGGGCTAAAAAATAAAAATTTCACTAAGAAAATTATCTATATACATGGATGACAAATGGGCGGCGCGGGGTGGGGCGGGGCAAGCCAAAATAATGAAGAAGCAATAAATAAATATAAAAAAGCTAAAAAATAGATAACTTTTTAATTTCATGTTTGATGATGGCACTTAGGGTAACAAATCGCTCGTGTCGATCGATAAATATCAACTCGACACGATAAGCTCAAGCCAACACAACACAATGACCTTATTGGACCTAAAACTATTTAAACTCAAACACGATGCACTAAAAATACGAAAAAATATGGTGCGACACAATAAACAACACAGTAAGAAAAAGCTGTTAAGTTGATTTAGTTAGGATCGTTAGACCATTAACTAATAAAATATATGATTTTCTTAATATATTTGATACTAGATAGATATTCTAATAAATTACCAATACAAATACTTAGGTACATTTTAAAAGTAAGGACATGATAAATATACAAATGATAAATAAGGATCACAAAAATAGTAAAAAATCAAAAATATATTAAATATAGCATCAATCTCATGATAACACAAAAAGTTTTACATTCTTCATTCTTGATTTTTAAATTGAATTTAGACTTTGGGGTGAATTTGAATTTTACATTAAATTTTGGGTGGGCTAATTTTGAATATTGTTAAAATTATAATACTAAAATAGACATTTTAAAAACTTTGCACTGGGCTTGAGCCCAGTGCTGGGAGCACATGGCTCCGCCCATGTATGTACAGGAATATATGATGGGTAAGGGTTATGAAATTGACCTTCAAAGGGTTTCCAATGATGCTGGAATCTTTGCAAGAAGTGTTAATTTGAGTGGAGATGGGATGGATGTTTGGGTTTTTGATGTGGATGAGACTCTGCTTTCCAATCTTCCCTATTATGCTGAACATGGTTATGGGTATGTGAATTTTTTCCCAATTTTTTTCAAGATTTGATATGTTGTTGTTTCTTAATGGTGTTACTTTTAATTTTGTTGGCAAAACTCCGCAAAAGATTTGATTTTGATTGGAATTGCCTATTTCAGTGATTTCATGTTTGGGAGAATATAAAAGTTTGATTTTTCTTTTTTAATTTTTTTCATTCTGATATTGTTGTGGTATCTATTATGGTGGATGGATTAGCTGGACCTTAATTCATAATTTAGTGTATCTGTCCTAATTAATTGTTCTTTCATCTCATTAATGATTCAATTTTTTCAACAAAATTGTAATTTCAACTCTAAATTTGAGGGTTGTTCAATAAGTTGGGAGTAGTGGTTGGAGGGGGATAAATTTCAAAGAAACTGAAAGATACAGTGTACGAACCTGGTTAACACCCTTATTTCTGCATTTTTTTAAAGTTATTATTATTGTGTTGAACGGTGATGGACATGATTATGCCTGTCTTTCAAATTTTAAGTTTTTCATTACTAGTTTATACAGCATTTCTAGTTGAAGTTCTAATTCTGTTTGCAGCTGTGATAATTTTCGTAAATGGGATTATTTATTGGACTGTGAACGTTATTAATGGATTGATCATGGGTTCAATCTGAATTATTTTTCTTTAATAATGTAGGTTGGAGATTTTTGATAGTACGAAATTCGATCAATGGGTAGAGACAGGAATGGCACCTGCTATAGAGGCTAGTTTGAAGCTTTATGAAGAGGTTTTAAACTTGGGATTTAAGGTTATCTTGTTGACTGGTAGAAGTGAAAGGCATCGAAGTATTACTGTCGAGAATTTGTCCAAAGCTGGATTTCGAGATTGGGAAAAGCTCATACTAAGGTGAGTTTTGAACCTGTGTCTGAAAACATATATTATGTAATATCTTGTTTGTCTAACTTTTATTGAAAGGACCATTTTGTGTGTTAACTTTAACTTATTTTGACACTATTCAATCTACCAAAGGTCTTAAAATGAAAATGCCAGCATGCTTTTTCTGCAGATTATGTACACACTAAAAAAAAACATGAGAAATTTCACATATGTTACAGAAATTGAGGATGTATAAAAAGAAAATAGTGAAATG
Source organism: Rehmannia glutinosa (assembly GCA_016081115.2). NCBI lineage: Eukaryota > Viridiplantae > Streptophyta > Magnoliopsida > Lamiales > Orobanchaceae > Rehmannia > Rehmannia glutinosa. Next base: position 26,562,121 of record CM071929.1, on the reverse strand, counting down.
ACGATGGAGAATGTTTGAACACATATGCAACTGGTTTTTTAGGAGAATGTGGACGTCGTTTTTTGTTGAATTGCTCATTCTCTTTATTATTCTTGGGCAACATTGCAAAATTAGTCACATAATTGAGGGGTGTGGCAGAATTGGTCCCTGTTCAAATCCAATATTTTGATTTAGTCATGTAAATATTAAAATCGCGACTGGAAATAGAGCAAAAATTGGGGATTCCGGCATAAATTAATTAGGTTCCATGTGGTCATTTTTATCCACCTTGGCTTGCTTTGTTATCTGATTTAAAGTCCAGTCATCTTCCTCTTTCATCCACACACAAAGGCGCCATATCAGCAATGCAATGTGCACGACAATAAAATTGGCCGGAACCCCTAATTTTTGCCCTATTTCTGGTCAAATTTTCAAATTCCAGCCAAAATAGAACGCAATACGAGCGATTTTAATACTTACCAGACTAAATCAAAATTTTGGATTTGAACAGTACCAATTTTGTCACCCCCTTAGTTCTAGGACTTATTTTGCAATTTTGCCTTATTAATGTAAGGGTTAATTACAAAAACACCCTTGAGGTTTGGGCTAATTACAAATAAACCTACATATGTTTTAAAATTACAAATAAACCCCTTTGGTTTGACTATGTTCAAAATTTAAGGGGTGATTGTAATATTTTTATAAATATCAAGGGGTTTTTTAAATATTTTTTTCTTATGAAGGGGGAATATTTATGGCGGATCAAACATGAAGGTTTTTTTTGTAATTTTCAAAAGTCTTTGAGGTTTTTTTGTAATTAGCCCAAACCTTAGGGAGTTTTTTGTAATTATCCCTTAATGTATTGACATCTATTCTAGTTCTTATCTAATAACAAATCATGTTCATAAGTGCATATCTGCTACAATGCATGTCTGTGGGACTTAAACTGCAGCAACTTGGTTTTTGCTTCATTAATTTGTTGTTCGATTAAAGCTACTGCATTTAGTGTTTCATGTGGACATGTTAACTGTTTTTGGCCATTAGGGACCCAAATTAGTGATGTTGTTTGTTATACAATAGCCGTCTTTTTCGATAGAATTTTGTCAATAAAAATGAAGCTACATTTAGGATTTCTCAAACTTCACACTTGGAATAAATCTCTGTCCACTCAAATTATGCAGGTCCTCAGATGATCATGCAAAGACTGCAATAAAGTACAAGTCTGATAAGAGGAATGAGCTCGTTGAAAAGGGTTATCGTATACTAGGTAATTCCGGAGATCAATGGAGTGATTTATTGGGGTCGTCTATGTCCGAACGTTCGTTCAAACTATCGAACCCCATGTATTACATTCCTTGACTGGAACATAGGCTTCTCATGAATTCATTCTGATTGAAATGTTTATTAAATAAAATGTAGCTGTATATATATGACTGATTGGGGTCATTCTTTTATCTGACTCTCAAACAGAAGCAAATTTATTAAAGAATTATACAGTGATTAATTCATTTTCTTGTTATATGATATCATTGCAATTGAATCTTTGTGTCACATATCAATGTGCAACTGAAACAAGAAATTGCAAGCCACTGAATTTTCTTTGAGATTTTTGTGCTCAGTAGTTCACTGTTCATATACCAACTTGTGTTGTTACAAAGAAAAATAAATAAATAATTAAATAAATAAATAAATACGTTCGCTACCCAATTTAAATTTGATTTAAAGAATCATCATTAAAAATGAGACAAGCCCACTGTACAAGAAACTCAAGCGATTAATGCTCATGAATTTTTCAGCAACCAAATTTGAACTTGTATTTTTGAAATTTAGACACTTTACACACAAAGGTCAATTGTTCAGAAAACCTGAGGCAAAGGCAATTGGTATTTTCAACAACCAATTTAATGCCTTCAAACTTTTCTCTATCCCTATGTGAGACGTTTGTTTGTGGTGTTTAGGGATGTAAACGGTTTGAGTTGAGCCGAACACAGTGTTGTTCAAACTTATTTGCATTTTTAATCGAGCTTCTAAAATTGTGTTTGAGCTTGGTTTGATTATTAATCAAGTCGAGCTTGAACGAGTTTTAGTCGAGGCGAGCACGAATCAATCTCGAGTAGTTTGATATTTTTACACATATCACATTCATTTTTTACTAATCGAGTGGAGTTCTAGCCGAGCTTATATTTTTATTGAACGAAAAACTGTGTTCAAGCTTGGTTTGTTATGTTAACGAAACGAACTCAAACGAACTTTTAACGATCGATCTCGAGTTGAGTGTCAAGTAGCTTGGTCCAATTTTCACCCCTAGTGGTGTTACACAATTCTTGTCTATGAAACATGAAAGGCAAATCATAATAAGTGCAACTTGTGGAACAAATTAGATGGAATGTTAGTCCTAACTAGAATTTTGTTAGGAATTTATATTGGGTTCTGATAATATTGGATTTTTTTTTGGCTCAATTGATGCTAAATAGTTAATTTTCATAGACAGGCAAGAATATGGAAATATCCAGTTGGAATGGTGCTGTACTAATAATGAATACCAAATTTGTTCACACATTAATTTGTTGATAAATTTCACTATGGTTTTCAAAAATAATATTTTAATGCATGATATGAAAAATTTCAGATATGAAATTTAAATAGTTTAAATTTGTATTGTAACAAAGTTGAAACTCAAAAGAATAATTTTTTTGACAGTCCATATATAATATATAATGGCTAGTTTTAATATTTGTTTAACCCACATACTGTTTAATTTAAAGTCTAAAGACTTAGATATAAATTGGTAGTTGGCCAGAGGCACATGGACAAACAGACATACTATTCATATCTTTAAATACATATATTCTTTCAAGAATTTTTTTTTACATATATTAATCCACTGTTCCAACTTCCACCAAACAGCTCAAGGCATCCCCATTTCTACAAACAGACCCACACACACAATTACACAAATATGGATCTATGAATTGAACCCCACTATGGGGCACTTGACCACATTGTTTTTTTCTCTCTTTTTTTTTTACTATTATTAATTTCCTTTTTATTTTCTTAATTATTATTCATTTTTAAAAACTATATATTAATTTGGTTAAAAAAATATAATGGAGACTATATATAAAAAAATTGCTTTTAAATCGAATCGAATATATAAATATTGGTGTTAGAACTTAGAAGGTCTTATCATCTATTAGTTCAAGTAATGGAGACTCTTGAAACAATAATTGCTTTGATTTTTCTTCGTTTTTTTTAAGCATTATTGGTATGCGAGAATGAAGTGAGAGCGAAATGAATATTCCCATATTCTATGTAATGGTTAGGAATGTCCATTTCCACAAGAATCCGTATACCCAATAATATGAGATTAGTCATTCCTCTCGATCACCTCCATAATTTTAGTCATTCACAATCTATCAAGAGTAATTTTTTCTTTTTTAATTTTGGACAAAATTATCCTCTTATTAAACTCGTAAAAAATACTATATAGAACTAAACTTACTCCAAGATTTAATATTTATTTTTATTTTCTTACAGTTGCAATTTTTTTTTATAATAATTTTAACATGTTTTTCACTTCATTCTTTTGTATTTGGCAATTTAAGTATGTAAATATTCGTCTAAATGGACATAAGAGAAATTTAATCTTGGGTGATTTGATAATTTCAAACCTAATAAAATAAAATTGTGTCGTCAATACAAAATGAATAATTTGGATGAACTTAAAAACATCTAAAAATGGTTCCACTATATATTCTTTTGGGGAAAACTGATTATTTAAAACTTAAAGATAAAGTTAATAAATATAGTTGAAATTATTTTTATTTTCTTGAAAAATATCTACTAAAGGGTAATTTAGTCATTAAAAATATTTCACTACATTATTATTTATTTTCAATTACCAATCATTACATTAAAATCAAGTCATGAATGATTGTTAATTCCACTCATTCTCATTCTTTATTGATACCAACATAAGGGAATGAATACACATAACATCTCGTTTTCTTTGTTTTATTACATTCCTAAGTTCATTTCATTTTGAAAATTGATTGTAGCTCAGTTGGTTTGAGAATTTGTAAACCAGACTATTGACCTGGGATCAAACCTCACCCGTCCCACCCCTATCAGGACTTTGTAATTGTACTTAAAAAAAAATAGTTCATTTCATTTATATCAAATTCCATTCATTCATATCAATCACATTGTTAATTTTAAGTGTAGTTTTATTTAGACGTGTATGCCAAAAATGGGACATCTACGAATGTAGAGCTTCTGTATTCATTGTAATACAAAGCACAACACATTATTATTCATGGATGATTGTGGTAAGAACAAATAACCTATTTTTAATATTGATCTTGAAAACAAACTTTAGAAATAGAATTATTTAATCATGGTGTTCAAACAAAACATGTTGGCAATATGCAACAATGGATCCATATGGGCCTTAAATTGTCTTCACTTTTTGGGATAAAATCATCCCCACGTGCTGGAAGGGGTCCCATATTCCCATTTTCTTTGATTATGCAAAGATAAAACCAATAATATCGTCAAAATAAAACCCTTTTTGGTCCATACTTTTTTTTTTTTGACAAACAACTAATAAGTATGATTGTCGATTATCGGGTCACCTAACTACCATCTAAAAGGTAAGAGAAGATATGGCAAAGTGATTATGGGTAAATAGGATTATGGGGTTTATGGCAGAGCTGCCAAATTATCTAGATCGGGCCGACTCGATGCTGCAACCCATGGGAAAAATCGGGCCAGACTGGGCCGAAATTTATTTGGGCCATTCTTTTGGGAAGCCCAACCCAATTCATATATTAAAAATATAATACACTTAATTTGCTTCGGACCAACCAAACCGGCCTGATGTATTGAGCCTAATGGGCCGGACTAAATATACTCGACTTTTTTTGAGTTTGCAAAACTCCAACCCAATCTGGCCCTATTATTGAGTTGGTCGGGCCAACCCATTCGATTGGGCTTTTGTTGCTGACTCTAGTTTATGGCTTTGCTAAAAGCTTATAAGAAGAAAAACATTAGATATTTAAATTGTTTTATTGCTTTTAATTTTTCACTAGAGGGAGGCTATCAATAAATTGAATGAGACGAGCTTATAGACAATTTTGGTTTATCTTTTTTAAACTTTGGGCTCGATTAAAAAATTAGGTACAAAATTCAAGTTGAGTGCAGTGGGCCCACAGGGCCACAACTATTGTTTTGTTTTTGGTTAATTAACAATCAAGTAAATTTAATACAATACATAAATAATTAGGAAGTTTGCCGGTTTTAAGTGGATTATATGTAGTTTAATTATCAATTCTTATATAATTATTTTTATGTTGCTTGAAAAGCAGATCACTTCAAATCAAGGTAGTGGATCATGGATGATCAATCTAAATTTCAGTTCAGGAACTAGCAAAATCTTCGAATGAGAATTTGTCTGCAATACTCAATACACATTAGACGGCCCATGAGATTGTCCAGCGAGGCCATCTGACACTTAAGTCAACACATGTAGAAGAATAATTTCAGAGCAAAAGACAATAATTAAGAGTAATTAATTCAGAATACTTGCAAATGAACAATGAGTGACTTTTTATATCTGGGTTGGTGGGCCACATGGGCTTAATGGGTCGTGTGGATTGATGCGAAGCGTCATGGGTCAGTTAATAATATATATGACCCAATAATAATTAATAACATCGGACAATTAATTAAATAATTTGGGATTACATAAAGACATAACATAATAAATTGGGAAAAGTCAAATTTGCCCCCAACAATTTATAAAAAAAAATATTTGTAGAGAATTCAAGTATAATTTAAGTTGAGCCTACTCCAACTCATGCTTTTGCTTGAATTAAATTCCGATCATTATTTTTTTTAATGATTGGCTTAATTTGGAGTTCATATTCTCAAAGAAAAAAAATGGAAATCATATTAAGTTTTATGATTCATCGCTGCATCCAACCTCCTCCTATAGGTTGGTAAAAATAATAACCCAATTTAGCTATACATTGATATTCAATTTTGAAAATAGTTTTTACTAAAATACTGCAAAACTTAATTAATTTATGATTTTTGAAAAAAAATCTTTTTTATTTAGTTTATTCATTTTTAATATTAAACTGTGCCAACTATGATACATATATCTAAAATTCAACAAAATAATTTTCACCAAAAATATGGATTAAAAATCAAAATCATATTCATTTATATGAATCTATTTAACAGCTAAAAAATTAAAATATATAACTTACCAAAGTTCTTACTGAGAATTAAACCAAGGGAAATTGAGTAAAAAAAAACTAATAATTAACTTTTTTGGAGTAATGATTAAAAAGAGTTGATGAAATGGGGTTTTTGAATTGAAAAATAGTTTGATTATTATTTTTGGAAATAAAAGTTTATTTTAATTGGCTTGTAGTAAGTTTTTCTATGTACAAGCCCTTCATAGAGTAGGTAATTTCTTACTATTTGGTAAAACGTTTGCCTATGCCACATTTAGGGGTCCAAATGCTCTAAATATTTGTCATTTATTTAACATTAAGTGGAGGAGGGTTGCCAGTTTGCATTTATTTTAACCTCTTTTGGTAGTTCCTCATTTTGATGGGGCTAATAATGCATTAATAGAAAATTTCAAGGTAATAAATGATGATTATATTATTCAATTAAGTAGGTCAGAGTAGTTTTCCAACTCAATAAAACTATAGACTAAACTTATTATGGCAATGAAAATAATAGACCAACTCTTCTTTTTATTTTATTTTTTTGGTTTGAGTATAAAAAACTATGATTAAATAACTTTTCCATTAATTTCATTTCTTGCTAGACTTGTGGATAAATCCAGAATGGCCTTTTCTCTACCTAGAACAGAACAATTTTGACTATTTAAAGGGGGTAATTACTTTTTTTTTTTTACTAGGAAAGTAATCTCACTATATATAATGATTTAAGAGTTTTTTTTTTGAAGAAGCTTTTATTTTCTAAAAAGCTAAAAGGGAAAGATTATTCGTGTCGCTTCATCATATCTAAGATAATTTCATTTATATTTATGATTTCATGGCATATCAATTTCGGTATCCACTTTCGTCATATTTTGTACCAGTGATTAAAAAGTAAAACGTGAGGTACCAAAATTGATGATGAAAAAGTAAAACATTGGGTACCATTACAAAAACTGATAGATGTTTGATGAAATGTGACAAAAGTGATTAAAAGTTAAACATGAGATACTAAATCTGATATGACCTGAATGTATTATACCAAAACTGAAAATAGTGTATAATCTAGATACTAAATTGAAATTATCCCATACTATGCCCGGATGAATCACGAATTTGAAATAAATCTCAATCCAAATTTTCGAGAAACCGTTTTGATGTACCATTGATAAAACCAATAAAATCAGAAAAGACTTTATATTCCCAGGTTATTCAAGTTAAATGTAAAAAAGTTTCAAAAAAAAGAAAAAAAAAGCGAATAAAAATGTAAAATGTGAAATGTAAAAAAAGAAGGTCAACAAAGGATTAACAGAAATCACTGTTTAAAGCTGTTAAAAAGAGCACGCTCGAAGGATGTGAAAAGTGAAAGCTCAACCAACATTTTAAAATCTTCTAAAGATTTCTTATTCCCAGCTTGAACCTTTATTTCGTTAGATTTTTAATAAATTATAAGTAAAAAAGATATCGACAACTAAACCAGAACAACAAAATATTTCATTTTAAAGCATTTTTGTTTAATTTTATGCAATAGAAAAGAGCAAGTCTCTTGTGAGACGGTCTCACGGATCTAAATCCGTGAGACGGACCTCCTAAGGGCTCCGTCTTGAGAACATGAACCATGAAAATAAATTTAAAAATAATAATGAACCATGAAGAAACAAAAATGAACCCTAAACACATGAACCATGAAGAATAAACCCGAAAAATAAAAATAAACCCAAAAAATAAAAAATAAACCCTAAAAAAACTAAAAATCCTAAAAACCCAAATCAATTAAAAATAAATCCAAAAAATAAAATAAACTCTAAAAAAACAAATATAAACCCTAAGAAAAATTAAAATCTAAAAAAAAACCTTTAAAACTTTGTGTAGAGGCAAAATCTCACTTGGATCTAAAATCAAGTGAGACCGTCTCACGCCAGCTTTTTGCCAACAGAAAAAGCTGCTATTTTTTTATTGAAAGCAGAAAAAGCTATTCTAAGTGGCATGCCTTATGCTCAACTTGTGTTGAAGATTTCACAACGCACATTGGAATGACACCTTCTAAATAAATATTTAAAAAAAAAAATTGAAGTCACCATCCGATCAGTGATGAAATTCATGAATTTCAACGATTTTTTTAATTCACACACACACACATATATATATATATATATATGAGGCAGTTTTTTTTTAGCCTTTTAGGACAATTAAAAATATTTTTTAGCTATCTTTTTCAAACACATCTTTTTAGCCATTTTGGGGTGTGAAATTTCAAACTTGCCCTTTAGTAGTTCAAAAGACCTTTTCAAGTCTAATATTACCAACCACACCAAAAACTCGAAAAAGCCACAGTGACTCGATCACTGTAGCTCGAGTACTGTAGCACTAACTCGAACACTGTAGCAGTGTAACTCGAACATTGTAGCACTAACTCGAACACTGTAGCACTAACTCGAACATTGTAGCAGTGTAACTCGAACACTGTAGTTCAAGTTAGTGTAACTCGAACACTGTAGCTCGAGTAAGTGTAACTCGACACTGTAGCAGTTATTTTGTTTTTCTCCAAAAAACTTTGAATTTAAATAATTTTTCGTTTTAAATTCGTTTTGCATGTATAATATATCAAATTAATCATCTTTTCGATATCTATAATTCAACACCCATATTGCATATTTAAAAACAAAAAATACATATTCGATTTTAAAAAACAAAACTTGTAAGAAAGAGTAAGAAAATACATAGAGATAAGTGAAAAGAGAAGTATATGACTATTCATATGCTTAAAGGATATGAATGTCATTTTACACCCCAAAATGACAAAAAAGATGTGTTTGAAAAAGTTGGTTATTTTTAATTTTTGCAATTTGGAAATGGCTATTTTGTACCATTTCCTCTATATATATTGATGTGACAGAAAAGTAATAGAAGTAAACTTCACATTAAATTGACTTCTCTCAATATAATTTAATTAATGAGAAAAAACAATAACTTTAAGATTCACTAATCATTATAATATTATTATCATATAATAATTGTTCAATTGATATATTATAAGTAGACGATTTCTTAGAAAATCATGTATTTTATGCAATCATAAATCAAATAAGTTTTCATTCATATACCTACACTGCTACACATATGATCAATATTCACACACAATTAATTTAAATGGTAATAGGCCAAATTGAATTTTTGACAATGAAAATATCCATATTTTTTCAACATGTTTTTTAGGCACTCTGACTAAAAACTAATCGTCATATCCTTCTTGTATTTTTTGGTATAATGCTTGATTATTTTTTAAAAAATCGATGTGTAATATTTCTCGGTCCCAAAAACGAGTCTCGATCTCAATAAATGCAAAAAGGACAATGGACAATTGATTTTACAAAAATTTCTAAAAATATGTTTAAAATACAAGGCTAATTTTTTTATATGGACAAATGATCAAAAATTCGACGGACATTTTATTTAAATATATTGTTCTTTCTTATGAAAAATCTAATAAAGATACTTCCATTTTTAAAATTTAAAAGAAATGAAAATATACAAAATAACACGCCCCAAGTCATTAATTCGTGAACAGCATAAACATCAGCAAAATCATTTACTAGATAAAACATCACATGGATCCACCTGCCAGTATCTTCTTCTCTCTCTAACAGTCTGTCTCCTCTGACTCTTTCTCTCTCTCAACGCATACACACAGACACACACTGATATTGTCTGCAACACAGTTCTAAAGTCATCATTTTTGCAGTTTCCAATCAATCCTATTTTCTTTTCCAGTTATCCCATCAACTCCAATGGGTTTTCACGTATTTCAGAAAAAAATATTCACTTTCACATTCGATTTCATATTCTAACACCATTTCCAGATCTTGGGCCCTTCTTATTTTTCACCGCAAACCCATAAAGTTTCAATCTTTAACCCTACCAAAAGATCCCAAGAATCATTACTCTAATGAAAAATGGAAAACAAACATAAACTCATACTAATCATATGTCTAGCCTCATTACCAGTCTTAGCAATTCTTTTTCTTGCAGTCTTTTGTTTCATAAGAAGAAAATCAAAAAATGGGTCTAAAGATACAGAATCTGTCTATGAGTGTAAAGGGGAAAGGGTGGTAAATACAGAGGATTTGATTAAGTTTCAGGGTGGTGAAGATCTTAGTGTACAGGAGATTCTTGAAGCGCCTGGTGAAGTTATTGGTAAATCTAGCTATGGGACATTGTATAGGGCCTGTTTGGTTAATTCGAATTCGATTACATTGCTTAGATTCTTGAGGCCTACTTGTACATTGAGGATAAAGGAGGTTTTTCCAATTGTAGAGTTGCTAGGGTCTATTAGGCATCCAAATTTGGTGCCTTTAAATGCATTTTATGCAGGGCCGAGAGGGGAGAAGCTCATGGTTCATCCCTTTTATGGGCATGGAAATCTGGCTCAGTTTATCAGAGGTAAAGGCTCTTATGGCTTAATTTTGTTTTTAAAAATTGAATCTTTTTTTATATAATTTTTCTTGCTATTGTCAAGAATGGGGATGTGTTTGGTGAACAAATGGTAGGATTGTGTCAGTGTCTGCAATTTCTAAAAAAAAGTGATTCTAGTTGTTTTTTCCACCTAGAAGCTGAGAATCACTTTTTTTAGAGGTTGCGAACACTCCTATGTTTGAAGGTAGTTGTAGGATCAGATGGGGTTGGGCTTGATTCTGAAATATATTAGTTATGCTTGAATGTCTCAAGAGTATGGAGTTAACAATTTGGACATCAACTTGTTAAAGAAATTAGTCAATCTTGATGTAATTCATTGCTCTTAGTTTCAATTTTGTTAGTGCATTGATTTACTATCAAGTGATTATGTGGAAAGTGTTGATTTTGTGCTTGGTTTAAAGTTTAGGTGTCGATTTCGTTTCCTCATGTTTACGCGGTAATTTGTTTCAAAGGTCGTAGCTTGATCAAAAGAGCTAATATCAATCATTTGTAACTAAATTCTCTCATTAATGGAACGGTTAAAGTACTAGGGTAACTTAATATCTGCGACAAAAGTATGATATTTGTCGTGTTGCGAAGTTAACCGTCTTCATTAATATTATGTGATATTATTGGTGAGCTGTTGGGACAAAGATTAAAAGGTGTAGAAGAGTTTGCTGATTAGCATCCTGCTGGATTTAGATAGTAATGGCCTGTCTGGAAAACGACACATCTGCTCGTATTATCGTTTTATTATCTAGATCGATCAAAATGGTCTTTAAATAAAAAGATTGCTTATTATTTTCGGGTTTGATATATCGCTCTCTAGTTTCCATTAATGATTTGGCACATGTCAAATCACAGCACATGCAACAAAGGAAAAATCATATTGAAATGATGAAATGTGTCTTTAATGCACAGATGGTAATGGTGAGGCTCACAAATGGCCTACCATAAGCAGAGTCTCAATTGGAATTGCTAAAGGAATTCACCATCTTCATACATTTTTCGAAAAGCCCATTGTCCACGGTAACCTCAAGTCGAAGAATATACTTTTGGATCAACATCACCAACCGTACGTTTCGGATTTTGGGTTGCATCTCCTGATGAATCCAACGGCAGGGCAACAAATGCTTGAAATGTCTGCATCTCAGGGTATAAAGCCCCGAGTTGATTAAAATGAAAGACGCCTCCGAAGAGAGCGATATTTACGCCTTAGGAGTGATCCTTCTAGAACTATTGACCGAAAAGAACCAATCGACGAAAACCCGACTCCAGATCAAGATTTTTATTTGCCAAGTGCCATGAGAAGTGCGATTCTTGATGATCGGATAGCAGACTTGTATCATCCGGACATTCTTGTTGGCCTGAGCAATGATCGGAGGGTTGTTATTGAAGATAGGATTTTGAGATACTTTCAACTAGCAATGGCTTGTTGTTCTCCGTCCCGTCTCCTTCGGCCTGATATAAAGCAAGTTCTTGACAAACTTGAAGAAATTGGAAAGTAAAGTAAAAAATGGTGTTGGGGATATAGTCAACTTGATTATAGTTTGACTTTTTTGATGATCATGGAAGTCACTAACTGAGGTTGTGATGAAAGTTTAATCCGGGCATGATTCTTGGAAGCATATTTGTTTGCATCATCAGAAAGTGACTTGGATTGACTTTTTAGCAATAGAGACTTAGCAAAGGACTACTTGTCAAAGCAAACAAGAAAGAGGAGTTTTGCCAAAATTTACATGAAATTATATTACTGATGGCAAAAAAAAAAAGGCCAGAATATATTATTAAGGTCTATTTACTCGTACTGTCACGATATATCTTCGTGCCGATTTTGCACGAAGATATGGACATTTTGAGCTTGCTGGTTTTTAATGGTAATCAAAAGTTTTTACAGAAAGCCCTGCAGTTAAGCCGAAGGATGTCTTGCTTGTTGATGGTTGTAAGTTCTTGATGGTACTGAATTGTTTAAACTTGAACCTACAACATAGATACGTCTTCAAGAGATTAAATATTACTTTATGAAGTGTAAAGTAGTGGTTTTCTTTTTTGTATTCATACATAGATTTGCAGACAACAACTAAAAAAAAAAACAGAAGATTTCAGTAATTTCTTTTTTTTTTTTTTTGATAACTCAGCCTTCCAGAACTGCACGCCGACTATCTTTGAGGACAACAAACTCGGCTCCTCATTCTTTGCCGCCAAAAACATGGATGTCGCGCGACCGATGTTTTTGACCCAGGTAAAGAAACAATTATGTTCGACCCCCAATCTACTAATAACGATCTCTCCCGAATCGAACCCACACGGATGCTATTCAAGATGAGTTCCCACCAAATCTTCACTACGCATATGCCCAGGAGCAATTTGATGGAAGCGAGGATATGAACCCCGACCTCCATCTCACAAACAATTTGATGGAGCGATTTGAACCCACGACCTCCATTCCACATTCTTGTGGTGGCCGAGGTGGCGCTAAGCACCCTGTTAAGATTTGATAATTTCTTATCTTTTTTCCAAGCTGGAGATGTTTTGGCTTGGTTAGTGAGTGGGTTATGAGAGAGAGCAAAATCTCATTGTGTTTAACAAAGATTGTAATATAAGTTTATTATCTCGGTTTGGTTATATCTCGGTTTGGTTAGTAAGTTGAGAAAGACTTGGAGGAGAGGATAAATTCCAAAGACACCGAAAGATATTAGGCTCGAATCCCTGGACAACACCCTATATACCACTTGAGCTACAAATTCTGGTGGTAGTAGTTTGGATGGATGTATGAAAAGTACAATTCTTGTTGAATAATGGGAAATGGGATTAAATGAGTAATATCGAGTTGTTTGATTTGGATAATTCTCAAGTTGCATCGTCTGCGAAAAACTGTACAATAATTGAGAGTATAGTTTGGAAGTATTTTTGTATCTCCAAATGTAGTTTCTTGGATAATTCTCAAACCATACTTCTTTGGTCTAAGAAACCTCTTATGCATGAATTTTTTGTCTCTCCAAATGAGTCAAGAGTGGGTCCTTTTATAACATTTCTATTGATTTTATATATTCGAATAGGTGATCAAACTCATAGTATTATATTATGTTAAATGATGTAATAGACTAATTGTAATATAATAAAATTTAATGGTAAATAAATAAATAAAAAGCCAAAATAAATATCAAACAAAGCTGAAAATTTCAAATAATCACATATAGAAATGTCAATAAGGGCCGGCCCGTCCCGGCCTGCCCTAGCCCTAAGAGGCCCTAACCCTTAAGGGCTAGGGCTAAAAAGCCCTGGACTTATAAGGGCTTGAAAAATCTAAGCCCAGCCCTAGCCCTGTAGGGCTAGGGTCGGGCTAGGGCTGACCCTATGACTTGTTTTCTTTTTGTTATATTTTTTATGAAGTTATTCCGTCTAAATTAAAACATTTCATCATGATTTATTTATTTTATAAAATAACACCATGTAATTCTTAGTTTCTATTTGGATTAAAATATTCAAAATTTGTCATTTTTATTTTAGTAATCACATAGTCTATACCAAATATATTTTAGTTCTCTATAATTATTAACATACTAAATAAAATTACCAATTACGTACCAACTTTAATTTTGTATTTACTAAGTTATTTAGTAAGACTAAATTATAAATGAGATCAAAGATCAAATTTGATAATTTGTTAAGATAAATGGTATTTGATAAATGAGATCATATAATAGATTAATAGTATTACAAGCTTACATTTTGAATATAAATATATTAAATACAAAAAACTTATCAGAAAAAAAGCCCTAAGGGCCGGCCCTACCCTAGCCCTAGACGGCCCTAGGGCCAATAGGGCAGGGCTAAAAAGCCCTCATGTTATAAGGGCCTATGAAATATAGGCCCAACCCTTAAATTTTTAGGGTCGGACTAGAGTCGGCCCTTATTGATATCTCTAATCACATATGCATAAAAAATATAACAAAATACCAATTTTAAGGCTTTAATATCTTCCAAAAGTAAACAAAAAGAATTTAAAACCTTAAAACTTTTCGAGTACGAACATTTAAAAATTAAAAATTATTTGCGAGTACAGTAATATCCTATTACATTATAGAAAAAAATATAAAAAGAATCAAATGTTGAGAGATCCTATTACAAATTTATAATAATTTTTTTCCATTCACTTAGTAGCACACCCCCTAAAAGAAAATAATACAGAAAGATTCCAGATATCTCATATTGTCTTTGAGATGACCAAGGAAACCACTTCATTTTGTTGAATCTAATCTTCAAATAGCAATATTAACAATGTTGTAAAAAGCGCTAGCGCTAGTCGGACGGTGGGCGTAACACTTAGGTGGACTCGTAGTCAAGTTAGGTGGGCCTAATCAAAAGGAAAACATAGGCAGACAAGGGGAGCCTAGCAACTAGGCGTGGACTAATCGGGGCTAGACGAGGATTTTTACAACAGAGGCAATATAAAGTAGAACACAAACTTGATTAATTAAGCATGATCATAATTTCCCTGATTTCCACTCCATAATTGCTGAAAGAAGAGTATAGTTTGGAATAAGGCTTTTATTAAGCAAAGGCAAGTTTGTGACAGGTGATTTATCATTTTCCTCAAGCCATTCTTCTATCGCTTTCCTGTCATAACTATAACCATCAGCAGCAACACAAGGATCCTTCATTACATCCTGTTGCAAGAAATTTGGAGCACCAACATGTTAAAAAACAAAACTTTCTAATACAGATACTATAATCCTAAATACAAAACCAAGAATCTTCGCTTACCTTGAGTATTGGGCACATGAAATGGCTAGGAGGACTTTTCGGACCGGAGGTCGCCAAATCCCGAGCCTTATCAGCAACCGTTCTTAACTTTTCCAATGCAGGGAGAATCTCACTCTTCAAATCGGGTCGATCTCTATGGCGAAGCTCAGTGCACCTCAATGCCAGGACAGCAAACTCCTTCGTCTCGGCTATAGGCCAGTTACCGGCCTCAGAATCCAGTATCTGATCCAAACGATCGTCTTCGATCGCCATTTCCACCGTCCGCGTTAGTGCTATGGCAGGTTTCGCAGTCAGCAACTGCAAAACCACCATTCCAAAGGCGTAAACGTCGGACTTAGGAGAAACAAGGCCTGTTCTTTGGTATTCGGGGTCTATGTAGCAAAGGGTCCCGACAGGGCTCGTGTCTTTGTACAATGTTGCTGCGTTGGACGTGTCTGAATGGAGAAGCATTGTAGATAGGCCAACGTCCCCGATTTTGCTCACGAAGTTGTGGTCGAGAAGTATGTTTGCCGGTTTGAGATCACGGTGGATGATTGGTTTCGGTTTGGAGTTGTGAAGGAATATCAGGGCGGATGCTATTTCGCGAGCTATTCGGTATCTGTCAAACCATGGGATTGGAGGTGTGTTGTTTTTTCGAAACAGTCGTTCTTCCAGGCTGCCGTTTTCCATGTACTCGTATACCAGGCAACCTCGGTCCGGGCATGCACCGAGGAGCGATAGCAAGTTGGGGTGTCGGATTTTACTCAGTATCTCGAGCTGAAGATCACAAAACAAATGGTAAGTTTAAGGGAGTGTTTGCAAAAACTACTGCTTTTAGAAGAAGTGATACATTGTCGTAGAAGGGAAAAGTAGATGAGAATCAAAAGTCGGTAAGTTGAAAAAGTGTTTTATTTGTACGGAAAAGTAAAAAAAAAAAATCTAAAGTATTCCTTCCTCTGCTTTTAGATTCAAACTAAATTAGGGATAACTACCAAGAGGTTCGGTCTAATTACAATAAAATCTAAAAGTTTTTGAAAATTGCAAAGAACCTGGTTTGATTTCGTCTTACATTTTCCCACTTCATAAGTAAAAAATATTTCATTAGAAATATTATAGTTACCCCATTAAATTTAAGACAAACTCAAACCTGAGGGGGTATTTTGTAATTTTGAAACATTTTTGGATTTCTTTTAATCAAGCCAAACCTTAGGGGTTTTTGTAATTATCCCATTCAATTATGCAGAATCAGAAGTTTTCATTTGAAAACTCTAAAAACTACTACCTTTTTTAGCCAAATGCTGACAATTACCTTTTCTTTTTAAGTGTTCACAAACACTCCCTAAATTTCTCAACTAACTTCATTTGATAGGACATACAATGTTTAGGATTCTCATACCTCCTGCTGAAACTGTTTGGTTCTGTTGGCCGCCACAGAATGAAGGATTTTCACCGCAGCAGTCGTGTGCCGCAGATTACACTTGTAAACCGTCCCATACGATCCCATTCCAACTCTAAGGTCATTCGAAAACGACGAAGTAGCAGATGAAATTTCTTCCCATGTAAATTCCTGGTAATGATGCACCGGACCTACTAAAGAACTCTCAAGATTCTCTTTCGCCTTGGCATCTCGCACGGCTTTTTTCTCTGCTGCTGTTTTTAGCGCGGCTTCTTTTTCCACGCATTCCCTTGCATAGTAAGCTTCCATCTTTGCAGCTTCGTACCGTGCCTTTTCTTGTTTGGCTGACTCTTTGGCTTCGTCCTCTTTAAGCCGTATCTCCCTGAGCTTAATGGTTTCCTCTAATCGCTGCTCGTGAAGATCATTTAGCTGAAGAAAGAAATCATTCTATATAAGGAAGAATCACTTGGAAACACACAAGTTCAAGAAAAAGATTGTGTCGAGTTTCTACCTTCCGAGATGCATCTATGGCTTCGGTTTGAGCTTTTGCATACATGCCCTGTACATGTCTCAGTTCTTTTCGTAATTGTTGTAGCTCGTAGTTGATGTTAACCTGAAAGTAGAACGACTATGTTCACTTGATGTCCAGTATATACCAAAGATTTTGACAAATAGCTAAAACTAGTGTTACAACTAACAATAGGCACAAAATAGGAAAGTAATATAGGATTCAATCTTTCAAAAATATCAATGATGATACAAAATTGCTCATACTTGTATGTTCTTGCACATCTGCTCTTAGAAAGTGGATAGGATTAAGAATAGAGTTATATGCAAATAAATTAAGGAGTGTCTGCAATTTTGCAAAATTCTACTTTTAGAGGAAGTGATTTTTTGTAGCAGAAACTAAACATAGTTGAGAATGAGAAGTTGGTTGTGTTAGCACACAGAAGCTAAAAGTTGAATAAGTTAAAACTGAGTTTTGGTAAATAAGTCGTAAAAGTACTTTATCCGTGTGTAAAAATCAAAACAAAAATAGAATAAAAAATCTAAAACACCCGGAATTCACTTTTAGATTCTAGTTAAATTATGTAGAATCAGAAGCACAAGATGAAATTGAAAATACTAAAAACTACATTTTTCCAATCAAAAATTGACAATCACTATTTTTTTCAATTGTTTGCAAACACTTAACATGCTAAGACTAGAACAGCAAGAAACTGCATTTGACATTAAACTACTAATCGAGAGGAAATAGGCTTAATAAAGTAAAATTGTTTCACCTGACTTCCCACCGAACAATCCGTGGATGCATTTAAGCTGGAAGATTGATCTGTTGTCCAAGAATGACTGCCTGTTACCAGGCTTCTAAAATTAGACTCCTTGCTCTTTTGATCGGTAATATCCGAGCTACTGGAGGTGGAAATTTCATCATCTTCCCTTTCTCCTTTATGGTAAGACAAAGTTTTAGTATCAATTGATTTTGTTCTTCTGTCACTGATGTTGCTATCGTTTGTTGTCGAAACATATTGAAACTGCTTGGTTGGTGGAGAAGGTAGAAAAGGAGGGCATGAAACAGTTGAACCTTGCACAGTCCAATCTGAGAATCATTGAACTGGAAGTATCATTAACTTTGTACATTTGTTTCCTTCTAGGATTTCAGACAACAGAAAATGAGTATATAATTGCAAAAGCTACCCCCGAGGTTTAGCCTAATTACAGCAAAACTTCAACTGTCATTCAAAATTACAATTACACCTACAAAATGGCCCCCTTTTGAGAGTGCAATTTGTAAAATAAAAACAAGTGTCAAGAGGTATTTTTTGTAATTTAGAAAGATGACTGAGTTTTTTTTTTTTTTTTTTTTTGTATTGAGGCTAAACCTTAGGGTAGTTTTTTTGATTATCCCTTACCAGGTTGTGAGTTAATTGTAGAACTTGAAGAATAATTGCTAAATCTGCCAGCATCAACGACATCTCTTGTGCTGGAAATGGCCTCTGGACTGGAAGGGCGAACGGAAGACAACTTTCCTTTGGAAACAACGTATACCGTGCAAAAGCTTGGGCAGCTTTCTGAGATCCTTGAGGACATATTTTGTGCTCTAGGCATCCAATAAGAACTGTTTATTTATCAGAGATCTTATGATCAAAAATATAAATCACTTATATGAAATGTGATATGAGCTCTGCCTTATAACATTATGGCACAATGTTATTTATCCCATTTACTTGGAACTTCTAATTCATTTACCTTGAAAACATGCCACCCGTAGATGAGGCTCCAACGACAAGCTTGTCGATATTGCATTTAGCAATCTCCTTAGCTATTGCATTTTCAACATCATCTGACTCAATCTGTACAATTTCTGCTTGAACCTGCATTGCGAACCAAACGAAACTCAATAATCGGGATTGGGATTTCAAATGTGCTTCTAAAAGTAGATGATGGTATTCAATTACGAAACCTCTCTCCTGATGCAAAACAACTTGTAACGAAGAAGCTTTTCAGTTGTTTGCCATTCGACTTCCTTTCTGAAAGCAGCTGCAACATCGTCTCTTACTTGTGAAATTGGGATTCCAGTTCCCACTGTGTGAAAAAAAAAAAAAATATTGAAATTCTTAATTTGGTCAGGGCAAAATACAGATGACACATTGATTTTAGGGAAAATTACCAAAACCATCCATCAGGTTCAGTCTAATTAGAAAAAAATCCAGTTCTCTGTCAAAATTACTAATAGTACAGGACACAACACAGCTAACACATTTATTTCACTTGGTATATTGTCAAGGTAGAAGCTCTGGTTTTAAGATGCAATAAACATGCAAACAAAATGATTTGTATCCTGAACTGCAAATTAATTTAGGTACAATTACAAAAACACCCCTGATGTTTGGATTAATTACAAAAAAAACGAGACATGTTTCAAAATTACGAAAAAACCCTTCAGGTTTTGTTTTGTCTTATAACTGTAATATTTTTGTAAATGTTAGGGTTTTTTTGAAATATTTTTGAAAATCACCGGGGAAAAATATAAGCGGAATCAAACATTAAGGATTTTTTGTAATTTTCAAAGAACTCTGCGTTTTTTACAATTAGCCCAAACCTTAGGGGTGTTTTTGTAATTATCCCATTAATTTATAGTAATTAAGGATAATTACGAAAACACCCCCGAAGATTAGCCTAATTACAAAAAAATCCAATGATCTTTCAATATTACCAATATCCCCTTACAAACACCCCCTTGAGGTTGGTATTTACCTAACAAATAGCCCCTCTTGAAAGGTGATTTGTAAGAAAGAAACAAATGTGAAGAGGTATTTGTAATTTTGAAAGATAACTTGTTTTTTTTTTTTTTTTTGTAATTAGGCTAAACCTCAGAGGTATTTATGTAATTATTGAGAAACTCTAAGAAAGAACTTACTTGGTGTAGGAACTATACTGATCTCAGGGAAAATATGTAGCAATTTGAAGCAGACATGTTCGGGTCCTCCTTCCGGAATTAAATTTTCCAAAGCCCACTTGATCACATATTTGCTTTTCTTGCCACCATTTATAGCTATTGCAACAACAGAAGATAATGTTGAGGGCTTCGATCCGTTAAGGCCGTCTACTTTAACCATATTTTTCTTTTCCATTTCTCTGCCGATTTTCCAGAAACTGATTGTTCTGTAACAAGACTTATTGAAAGTTTGACATGATACGTAAAAACAAATTTAAATGAAAGTAAAACAAAGAAAACAGTATTGAGGCATAAAATGTAGCCTAAAGACAGATAATTTCTACTAATAACAAATTTCTGATTTCAGAAAGCACAATTGCTCAATAATGCAATGCCATGGTGAAATTTACGAGCTTTACATTCTCAAAAGGCTAAAGTATTGTTTAGCTGGTTCTTTAGTTTTCTGATTTTATGCATGCCTAAGTCAATATATTTATCAATTTTTTAGTGCCTAATTTCAGTGTGGTTACTACTTAGTTGCTCACATGTCCTCTTGCTTGTCATCAATGTGGAATTTTATTAAGACTTATTTAGAATATCTTCTATCAACCCTCTTTAAAAAACTTGAATTTAGAAACTTCTGGCTCTATTCTGTGTAGGTCATTTTAAGTATTTTAAATAAATGTCATCTGGCAGGATCAATTAAAGAAGAAAAAAGAAAGTCAAAGTGAAAAATAATTAGTGCAGTTACTATAAATATACGAGAATATGCTGCTCCTATTTGTAAGGCAGCTAAGTCGAGTTCTGGATAAAGATAAGTAATTACAAAAACAACCCTGAGGTTTGGACTAATTACAAAAGAACCTAAAGTTATTTGAAAATTACGAAAAAAAAAACCTGAGGTTTGATTTTATCTTAAATTTAATGGGGGTAACTGTAACATTTCTATAAAAGTAAGATGGTATCAAACCTCAAGGTTTGTTTTTGTAGTTTCATTTTTTTTATTTTTTTTAATGAGCCCGAATCTCGTTTTTTTTAAATCCCTAAAGATAATAAACCATAAGTATCCTTGAAAATGAATTAAGGCAACATATGATAAAACAAAAAAAAAAAAGATAACTCTCTTGGAAAATTTCATTAAGATCCATAAGCTCTTACAATCTCATGTACAATTACTAGGGTAAACCCAAAGACCACCAAGAGATTTTTTTACATAATAACAAAATACACAAGCCATTTCATAATAATAACACTTGCAGCTCACAGAATTACATTCTCATTTTTTTCCCTGCTTAGGGGCTAAAGAGGTTGTTCTTATCACTACTCTCTACTTCATACATTTGGAAGCATCTAAGACTATTAACTGCATTTACAAATTCATGACAAAATATATCCTTGAGGTTTAGCTTACTTACAAAAAAAGTCACTCAGTTATCTTTTAAAATTACAAATATCCCCCTGACATTTGTTTTTAGATTCCTCAAGAGGCATCAAAAGGGGGAAATTTGTTAGGTAAATAGTAAATACAAACCTCAAGAGGGTATTTGTAATTTTGAAAGATAACTGGAGTTTTTTTGTAATTAGACTAAACCTCAGGGGTAGTTTTTGTAATTATCCCTAGAAGATATGAATCTATGTTTGTGTCCCAGACTTCCATTCCATAATTGCAGAAAGAAGGGTGTAATTCGGTGTTAAAAATTTGTGTGGCAACGGTAATTCAGTCACAGGAGACGTATCTTTCTCGTTAAGCCATGCCTCTATCGCCACACGGTCATACGTATACCCATCCGCAGCAACACAAGGGTCAGTCATCACCTCCTGCAATGCCAAACTTACCTAGTCAATTATAACGTCACTCAACAACCAAGAACGACTCAAAAAACGAGAACAAGAAAATTAGCATACATTGAGGATGGGACATGTGAAGTGTTTAGGAGGTGGCGGAGGAGAAACTAACGCCAAATCTCGAGCTTTCTCAGCAAAGTCTTTCAATTTCTCCAAAACAGGTAGAACTTCATCTTCCAAATCAGGTCTATCTCTTTGCCTCATTTCTGTGCACTTTAAAGCCACAAGAGCTAAATATTTGGTTTCTTCAATCGGCCATCTGCCGGCTTCTAAATCTAGCATCTCCGTCAAACGATCATTATCAATCGCATTTTCCACCTTATGAGCTAGCGCAATTGCTGGTTTTCCTGTTAATAATTGCAAAATAATAATCCCCAAGGCATAAACATCGGACTTCGGAGAAACTACTCCTGTTCTTTGATACTCGGGATCAATATAGCATAGTGTACCCACTGGAGCAGTGTCGTTGTACGCGGCCGATAATGAAAGAATGTCACTATTGACCATTGTTGAAAGACCAACGTCTCCAATTTTACTCACGTAATTACGATCGAGCAATATGTTTGCTGGCTTTAGATCACGGTGTATGATACCTTTTGGCTTTGCGTTGTGTAGGAAGACAAGGGCTGAACCTACTTCCCATGCAATTCGGAACCGATCAAACCATAAAAGTGGAGGAGTATTATTCTTCCTTATTAGTCTATCTTCGAGGCTACCGTTTTCCATGAATTTGTATACTAGGCAACTATGGTCGGTACATGCACCGAGAAGAATCAGCAAGTGTGGATGACGAATTTGGCTCAATATTTCCAGCTATAAATCAGTAAAATACAGAATATTTAGAACTTTGAAAATCTGAATTGGGTTATTTCTGAAGAAACACACATACGACTATACGAGCAGTAATTCTTGGGAAATCAGATGGAGTGTTTGCAAACACTTGAAAAAGTGATTGTCAGCCCTTGGCTGGAACAAAAATAGTTTTTAATGTTTTCAAATGCCAACTTCTGCTTCTAATTCTGCATGACTTAAACAGGACTTAAAAGCAAGGGGGAGGGGTGCTTTGGATTTTTTTATTTTGCCACTGGTAAAACACTTTACAACTTATTCACCAAACACTCTTTTAACTTATTTAACTTTTAGCTTCTATTTGCAAACACTGCCAACTTCTCAAATACTCCCAAAGATCCTAATATGGATTATGTATGCTTACTATCTGATTTTCGTTTTAAATTGCTCGTTCGTATTCACATAAAGAAAGGCATACCTCCAGATGAAATTGCTTATTTCTGCTTGCGTCCTTAGCATGGAGAATTTTCACAGCAGCAGTTGTATGCTGAAAGCTGCATTTATATACAGTCCCATATGCTCCCATTCCGATTTTACGATCATCAGAAAATGATGATGTTGCAGATGATATTTCTTCCCATGTAAACTGACGGTACTGATTGACACAGCCGTTCAAGGCATTTTCAAGATTTTCCTTTTCTTTGGTTTCACGGGATGCTCTTATCTCTGCTTCTTTTCTTTCTGCAACTTCTCTTTCAGCACAGTCCTTTACAAATTCAGCTTCTCTTTTAGTATCTTCATATCTCTTTTTCTCCCGTCTGGCCAACTCTTTGGCTTCTTCCTCCATAAAACTTATCTGTTTGAGATTAATTTGCTCCTCCAGGCGGCGTTTCTGTAGTTCATGTAACTGAACGAGAACAAGAAAGTGGACACATGTAAAATTACCATATAACCACTCCATAATTGGAAAATCGAGAACATTTCCAACAAGAAACTTTCAGACAAAAATACCTGCTGTGGAGCTAATTAATGCAAGGATATCATGTATTGCATGCTCATACATACAATTTTAACATAATGACAAACTTTTTGCAATAGTCGGGGTTATGAATAAAGAATATGAGAAGATTGTTCAAAATAAGAATGATCCGTGATTCGTATACTTTCAGAGACAAAAAGAAAAAAAATGCATGCTGGCACAAGGAAAAGAAAATGCTGTGGCAGAGTTATCAAAAAATAAAAACGACTCTAACTTGAAATGCAGTAACGAAAATGCAAGGATTCCAATTGTTCAACCAGAACATAATCCAGCAACATATGCAAAATATACCTTCCTAGAAGCATCAATCGTCTCGCCTTGAGTCATTGCATACATTCCTCGAATATGTCTGAGTTCAATTCTCAATTTTTCTAGCTCGAAATTTATATTGGCCTGCAGAAAAAGATATAAATTACTCATATTCCGCAGGATTTCCTTGGAGGCTTGATGTCAGTAAAAGATCAACGTTGGAACCAAACGAAGGGAATTCAATTAAGCTTAAGGTCGCTAAAATTTATTCATGCTCATAAAAGAATTCATTATGCAAATTTGACATAGAAATCAACTTCAAAATAAATGAATAGCAGTTCCAGAATATGGAACACCTCATTCTCAGCAGAAGTTCTAGAAGTTGAAGCTTGATTCCATGAATGATTGTGTGTTGCGGATCTTTTGAATCTAGATGCCCCATTAGTTGTGTAGTTCAAATCTGAACCACTGGTATCGACAGATAAACTTCTGGGATGCACGATTCCGTTCGAAGGCATTCTTTTGTGAAGAAGGGTCTGGTTTATGGTTGAAAGAGCTTGAAAACGCTGCTCTAGAAGTGAAGCTGAATCAAACTTAGAGAATGACTCATTTTCTGTCCAATCTGAAGACACATAAAAGCAAGAGAATAGATTACTTCTCTTGATAAACTTGATTTATTAATAATTGTTTGGGATAATTACAAAAGCTACCCCCGAGGTTTGAGCTAATAACAAAAAAATCCAGAGGTTTTTGAAAATTACAACAATCTCCTTGAGGTTTGATTCTATTTTACAGTTTCCCCCTTCAATCTTCATAAGCAAAAATCTTTCAAACACCCCCTTTACATTTGTAAAAATATTGTAGTTACCCCGTCTTAAATCAAACCTTGGGGGTTTTATTTGTAATTTTGAAACTTCTCTGATTTTTACGTAATTACCCCAAACCTCAGTGGTAGTTTTTGTAATTACCCCTAAATGTTTTAGGTTGATGTTGGCCTATTTTTTTTTTTTTTAGTGAAAAGGCAAACATGTTTGTTCTCTCTATCAGATTACAACGTTGCCTGAATCTACAAAAGGTACCTGTTTGCGAGCTCGAAACAAGGCTTGAAGAATTATCAGTTGAACTACTTGTGTCACTACTGTCATCTCCAAAGCTTGTGTTTGTTTCTGAATCTGAAGGCCGCATCGATGATAGTTTTCCTTTAGAAACAGCATACACAGAGCAAAAAGGCGGACAGCATTCCGATATTTTTGATGACAATGTTTGTGCCCTGAGCATGTAATGAAGTGGTCCAGTCAGTTACAAATACTGAAATACATTGTTGCTTTAACATACATAGAGAATGTGACATAAAATATGGGTAAATTACAGAAACCACCCCTGGTATTTAGTCTAATTACAAGAACACCCAAAAACACCCTGTTATATTTCAAAATTACAAATACCCCCTTGACATTTGTTTCTCCTTTACAAATTGTAAGTAAATACAAACCTCAAGGGGCAGTTTTGCAGCACTTTAAGGTGAAATTTGTAATTTTGAAAGATAAGTGGAGATTTTTGTAATCAGGCTAAACCTCAGGGGTAGTTTTGTAATTATCCCTATAATGAAAAACACAGAAAGCCTGTTCCAGAACCTGTGATATATGATCAAAAGTTAACCGGAGACTACAGATGCATAGATAAACTTTAGACCGTTTATTTCAATGGTGTAATCCATTAATTCTCGACTAACCTCCAAAAATTTCAGAAAAGAATGAGAAAAAGGTACTGGAATACTGAATAATCTGTCAATTTTGTGCAGTACCTTGAGAAAATACTGCGAGATGAAGCACCAATAACAAGTTTATTGATCTTATACTTCCGAATATTCGCAGATATTGCAGTTGCCACATCATCTGACTCAATCTGTACAATTTCAACTTGCACCTGCATGTTAAAACACTAAATAAGCACCTAAGCGAAAGTTGGGAAAATCTCGGCCTACCTACATTTTTTTACCTTTCTTTGACTACACATTCTTTTGTAAGGAAGAAGCTTTTCAGTTACTTGCCACTCCACTTCCTTTCTAAATGCAGCTGCTATATCGTCTCGAACTTGTGAAATAGGAATAAAATTTCCCACTGTAAGAACACTATATAATCAAATTCAAAATCGCAGTGGAACATCACTTATTTCATTTCACATTTTCCCATAAATTCTACAATTCAACCACTCACATATTTCTAACTACCAAATCATTATTTTACTATTTCTATATCAGATCAACTTTCATCATTATATTTTCATCTCATATCCATTCATACTATCAAAATTTATTCTATTCTTTCAAAAAAAAATCCGAAATGAAAGAATATCCAATCGCACCGTAAAGAATTATGAGATACTAAAATCTATGAACTCCATTCTTCTAAGCTAATCGAATTTTTGAGAAACAACTTACTAGGAGTTGGAATTCTCGATATCACCGGTCGGATGTGAAGCAACTTGAAGTAGGTCAGTCCTTCTGGAACAAATTTTTCCAATGCCCAATTGACAACATATTTGCTTTTTCTACTTCCACTAATAGCCACTGCACAAATTGTATATGCCGGCGGTGGCAGTTCATTCAAGCCTCCTAATTTTTCAATATTTTTTTCACCCATATTTATATCTCAATAATCTGCAACAGCATAAAATCCAAAGTTTGATGTTATATGCACATATCTATCCAAACAAATAAGACAAGAAATTAGTTTTTCAAATAATAAAATCTCTTGCTACTATCGTTCAATCATGTGAAGGAATCTAAAAACTGAGAAAATTAACATTGAAACTCCAAAAATAAAGAAAAAGCACTTTTATGCAAACCAGGGTCAAGCTACAAGTTATACCTTTCCCTGGTACAACACAAAACAACATTTCTTGAAAATTTCTTAAACCTTAAATTAAAACAGAAATTCTTATAATTCTTGAAAACCCAGAAAAGATAAGCACTCAGATGAACCTAAATTAACAATTTGAACAGAAATAGAGATAAAATTACATACCAAGATTTTTGCTTCTTCAAATGCTAAATTCTCTTGAACCCATTTGAAATTTCAAGCTCTAAGCACAAAGACTCATCTTTTGTTCTAAACATAACCCTCAGAATCATAAATGAAATTAAGAAAAAACCTAGAGAAAATTCAATGTCAGCAATATTTAAGGTTTGGACAATTTCTGGGAAGTAGGTTAACAGTTTATGTGAGGTTACATACATGTCCACATGCATCACGCTTCCACAATTAGGCC
The DNA here is from genome assembly GCA_016081115.2 of Rehmannia glutinosa. Classification (NCBI taxonomy): domain Eukaryota; kingdom Viridiplantae; phylum Streptophyta; class Magnoliopsida; order Lamiales; family Orobanchaceae; genus Rehmannia; species Rehmannia glutinosa. The sequence goes on along the minus strand of CM071929.1, from coordinate 26,534,681 downwards.
CAACAAAGACCGTGCCGTAACACATACACTAATTATGTTTTTTTAGTAATTATTAACATTCTCTGTATTTTTCTGTTCTTAAATATACAATTAACCTATATATTATGCTCTATAGGGTGCCTGATATAATAATATTCACATTTCAAAAGTCGTGAGTTGATTTTTTGTGATTTGGAATTTGGAAGAGTTGTTTTGGTTTCTTGCGTGCTGTTTTTAGTCTTTTTCTATAGTTTATGTAATTTTCGGTTGATGTGAGACGCATGTACAATGCAGTAAAGCAGCGGGTGTTGTAATTATCATTTATTCATTTATATGATCACATTAATAATTGATAGGTGATGATAAATTGATAATGGCTAGAGTTGTCAATGGGTCGGTCAGGCCCATTGGGCTTTTGCAAAAATTCCGTCCAACCAGATTTTGGTTGGGAAAATACATGAAAATCAATCGTCAGAAGCGCGTGCGTATTAAACTATCATGTCAGACTAAAAGTTGGGTTAATCCAGCCCCATCGACCAATTGTGCCTAGCCAAATAGACCCGATATTTTTTAGGCTTAGAAAATCACGACTCGGCCAAACCCAAATCTCAGGTGGGTTAGACTGTATTTTGTCAGTTCTATTAATGGCATAACAATTTTCCTAATCCCATAGCAAATTGGTTGAATAGACATATTTTTTTGCCCTTAAATTTACAAATGAAATCTCTTTCAGTAACCACTATATAATAAAGCATGTTTACAATTAAAATATTCTTTAAATATATCATATCATTTTTATAGCAAATTATCTAAATATATGTTATTTTTCCGAATAATCTCCAAAAGATGACTATAAATTAATGTGGACGTGTTGACTTTATTGGCAAATCATTAATGCACGTCAGAGCATCTTTTTGTTTATCTGTTTGAACGAAGCCGACAACGTAGACCGAGTCCAACATTATCTTACGTGGTATTTATTTGTGAATTGAAATTTGAAATATACGATATTACGATGTAGTAACACTCTAGAAAATAAGATAATACCCCAGCCTCCGAAAATTTAAAAGCTAGTAGGGAGACGTTTTTTTTTTTTTTTTTTTTTAGGAAAAGTACGGAGACCTAAACGAACTAGTTTACTTGTCTTTTAAAAGAGTTCAATATTCAACGGGAAATAGATTGGATCAAGTTCTCACTTATATGTTTTAAAATCAGTTTAATATTTGATCATTAATAGGTTTAGTTCACTAGTTTTTTAGGAAGTTTAATATGAATAATGAAACTTAGCAAGTTCAGTTTCATTGCTTGTGTATCTCGTGATGTTTCTATTGTTTTTAAGAAAATACTATAATTTAATACGAAGAACATTATTAACTTAAGACTAATAGTCCCACTACATGATGCTTACAGAGTGCAATACGGTTAATTAGATATTAACTAATTGGGTAGTCAATTCCATTGGAATTTATTTATTTTTTTGAAAAAATACACTTGTTCAAGTCATAAATGGACGCATGCGAACATCCTAATTGAGTTGAGTGATGTCCAATTGGGCAGCATCGAACTTCCCATGTAGTACCTCGTACCAGTTGTCACTTTAGCACACGGTCTTTTACGCAGCCAAGAGTATAAAGAATTAAAATTGCACATTTATTAACAATTATAACTTATGAAGTAATAATAAACATAAAATTCGTTGCCTTAACAAGTGAAACCCATAGGGCCTCATAGCAACTACTAAATTTAATTTGATCCATCATTTGAAATATAGCAATACAATACATTCTTCTATTCAATAATTTACTACAATTGTTACGTTGTCCCTTCACTTTTACACACTGATCGTCTGATTCTTGAGATGATTTAGGCAATATTGTTGATGTGCACTCTTTATTGCAAAATTGTACATCAAATAGGCCTTCCCAAGTCTCCCCGGCCATCCGATGTGTGCTAATTAACCGCTGCCGAGACGGCGGCCTCTACCTCGAAAAGCCGCGCTACCGGCTGAATTCGATGGTTCATAAGAGTTTGTGTTCGTTTCCGCCGCCTCTGAGGTGGTGGCTGACGACCGAGCTGCGGTGGTTCTAGCCTCATTCAACCGACGACCCCTCCCACGAAAAACGTCTCCTGATGATGACTCATTCCTGAATGGAGAATTTATTTGGAATCCCTCGCCCCAAAACGCCACCAATTTATGACTTGAAACAATCAAGGAATTCAAACTATTCTCATTATTTCAACAGATAATTGCAAAAAAATCCAGAGATGTTTCAAAATTACAAAAAAAAAAAAAAACTAGATTTGGCTGTCTTAGATTTAAGAGGGTATCTGTAATATTTGTATAAATTTCAGGGAGGTTTTGAAATGTTTTTACTTATGAATAGGAAAAATATAATCAAACCTCAAGGAATTTTTTGTAATTTTCAAAAACCTATGAAGTTTTTTGTAATTAGCCCGAACCTCAGAGGGATTTTGTAATTATCCCTTATTTCAACAGATAATTATAAAAACTACCTCCCATGTTTACTCTAATTACCAAAAAAAAATAGTTACCTTTCAAATTACAAATACACCATTGCAGTTTGTATTTACTTAACAAATATCTATTAAGAGAGCAATTTGTAAAATAGAAGAAGTATATCGAGAGAGTATTTGTAATTTTGAAAGATAACTGAGTTCTTTTGTAATTAGACTGAACTCTAAAGGTATCTTTGTAATAATCCCTAATTTCAATTGAAACTGTTTATTGATTTATTATACAAAAAAAAAAATGAACATGCGATTCTAATCAAGACTCAATTTGATCAACAATCATATGATAAATTAAAGTAAGTTTATTTTTCGAATTGAATTTTTTCATGGGCATGCATAAACTTTGAGGAAAATAAGGATACACCCATCTAGGAGTCTTCAAGATGTTATTTCCACTAGAAAGTGGATAAAGCACAGAGAGGAAGTAATAGAGATGACCTGCGGCAATCCCCACCAAACCTGGTTTTAAAGGATTTCCAAGGACCATATCTGCTGCTAGCATATACCATGCTATGTAAAACCCCTGAAACAACAAATTAAATATATATATTCAAATTACAAAGTTCCCTTATCTTTAATTCTTCATTTCAGCAAAGATTTAATTGCAAAACTGGTCCCGTAACTATAGGGGGCTAGCAATTTTGGTCCTGTAAATATTTTAAGTAGCAATTTTGGTCCTACAAATTCTGATTTTGTGTAATTTTGGTTTTAACCGAGTGTTTTAATATTTCATTTGTTCTCACGATATCCTTGTCATTTAGTCAAAATACCCAAAATACATATGGCCGTTAAAAGTTACATGACTGAAATAGCTATGTTAACTAAAGGGTAAAATTGTTAAGGACTGATATTGGCATGTCAAGAAGCTACAAGACTAGATTGCAATCCCCTAAGAGCTACAGGGCTAAAATTGCAATTAATCCTTTTAGCAAATAAAGTAATTTTATTTTTGGAAATTTTGTACACATATTAACATACCTTCAACTCAAACAGGCCATGGATATTAACACGAGCATTTTTGAACTCACGACTCCAGACATATACTATCACGAAAATTAAGGATGGTCCCAAAAATGGTGACCAAAAATATGGAATACCTGCCATAACCTGAAAATAGAGGGGAAAAAAATTCTTCAATTAGCACTTTTTTCACCATATAATCTGGTAAAACAACATGCTTTATTTGACTATAAACTTAAAAGAAAATAAATTTGCTGAAATAATAATTACCAAGATTGGCATTGCTCCAAATATATAGATCCATAATAAATCTGCTGTTCTCTTGTCAAAAGGCCCCCTCTCTAACTGAGTTCCATAGTATAATCTAGAAATTGAAATTGCCATGAATTTTTCTGTGTTAGATTAAATTTAAAATCTTAGATAAGAAATTGATTTTTAATTTTTATCATTACATTGTTAAGAGACGAAACGCGAACGTTAGTGAAAATGGTCCGAGGAAGAAGAAGGATGTGATCAGCTTCCACACCTGCATCACCAAAAATGATAATGGACAAAAGGCAAAAACTTGCGTGAGACGGTCTCACGGATTTAGATATGTGAGACGGAGCCCTTACACAAAGTTTTAAAGGTTTTTTTTTTTCAGATTTTATTTTTCTTAGGGTTTATATTTGTTTTTTTAGGGTTTATTTTGTTTATTGGGTTTATTTTTAATTGATTTGGGTTTTTAGGATTTTTAGTTTTTTTTAGGGTTTATTTTTTATTTTTTGGGTTTATTTTTATTTTTCGGGTTTATTCTCCATGGTTCATGTTTTTAGGGTTTATTTTTGTTTCTTCATGGTTCATTATTATTTTTAAATTTATTTTCATGGTTCATGTTCTCAAGACGGAACCCTTAGGAGGTCTGTCTCACGGATTATGATCCGTGAGACCGTCTCACAAGAGACTTGCTCTGGACAAAATATAATAATAATAATAATAATAATAATAATAATAATAAGGTATAATTACAAAAACACCCCTGAGGTTTAGGCTAATTACAAAAAAATCCAGAGTTCTTTGAAAATTACAAAAAAAAACCTTGAGGTTTGATTCCGTCTTACATTTTATCCAGTGATTTTAAAAAACATTTCAAAAAACCCCCTCACATTTACAAAAATATTACGGTTATCCTCCTTAAATTTAGAGCTGTCAATTCCGGCCCAACCTGATATTTCAATGGGCTGGGCTTCATTATCCTAGGCCCGAAACCACCGGGCCTCAAAAGCCCGGCTCGAACGGCCCGGTTTTTTAGTGTATTTTCCATTGATGGGTTTGACTAGGCTCCCCAATTTGGCGGCCCGGGCACTGTTTGGCCCACTCGGATTGATTTTTTCGAAAGCCCGACGGGCCCGGGCGGCCCGACCCGACCCGATGTTTTAACAACTCTACTTAAATTTAAGGCAAAATGAAACCTAGGTTTTTTTTTGTAATTTTGAAACATCTCTGTGTTTTTTTGTAATTAACCCAAATCTCAGGGGTGTTTTTGTAATTATCCCTAATAATAATAATAATAATATAATTAAGATAATAAATTTGTTGAGATAGATTGAGGATTAAGAATAAACATACCTGAAATTTTTTAAAAACATCGGAATAGATTAGTGCAATGTTTGTGATGTTGTAAAGCCCCAGCTCATAAGCACAAGTAGTTAATAAACATGTAACAGCATATGTCTTGGTCACTGGAGGTATAGAATTGTAGTATCTGGAAAAAAAGATGCACAAATATTATTATTATTATTATTATTATTATTATTATTATTATTATTATTATTATTATTATTATTATTATTATTATTATTATTATTTTGTTTTTCAGGCCTATTATTGATCTTATAAAATCATGAAGAATAACAAAATTCAAAACACTTCACTTATATAAGTTCAAAAAGTAAACTCATACAGAATATATAGATCAATATTTATCGATCAAACACATAATTTGTTTAGCTAGATTTGAAGTGAAGAGGGACTTACTGCAACGGTGTAGACATGGTTCCTTGAGATGATCTTTGGTTAATCAGAAAATTGTATGGATGGATAAATATGCTGTAGTTTCTTGCATTTGACAAATTAATTTGTTTTGAATTATGGTAGTGGAGACTCCGACGAGAAGACTTGGAGTCGTCCACTGGTCCAGATGAAGGTCAATTTTTTGATGATGCATATGACAACCAATTGGCCAACAAGTTATTGGAACTTCTGTTTGGAATTTTGTTTTTGACTTAATTGCCAATATTTCATACTTGGAATAGGTCCATTTGATTATTGTCTTGCTATTATTAATCTTCAATGAAGTTGGAAAATTCTATATGATATATTCATCAGGTTAAAATTACCTTCTTACCCTCGCCTATAAGTCAAATCACCAAAATAGGCTAAGATCCGCGTGTTTTGTATTCGGGTCGCGACCCGACCTAAAGTCATGTCTCGGATCGCCCCATGACCTGATACTGTTGATTTTGTTGTGGCCTACCAGATGGACATTGGCGATCTTGACACGTGGAGGTAAGTCGTACGGGTTCGTACGACCTATGGAAGTCAAAACCTATAAATATCACACATTTCTCTTTGCTACATGGATCACATTTATTGCTAGTCACCTTGCTCTTCAGTTTATTAACGACCTTACACATGTAACTGACGTTAGCACTGGAGGGTCTTAGCTGGGGGTCCACCTAGCTAGCCTAATGTTCACTCTTTTACAGGACCAAACCGAAGTACCTAGGCTCGAGACGAAACGTCCCGAACCGAAGTACATCTGATTTATTAGCGAAATCATTATAAGCCTCTTTCTGTCTACCCCACCCCTCAAAAGTGGATCTATATACATCAATTTGAAGGAAATTAATTTGTAGAAAATAAAATATTAATTTGTAGGAAAAGTTATAAATATGAAGTTGTGATGGATCAGAAATATTTAGTTCTACTTTACAAAGAATACGTTTCTCAGATTGAAATGAGAATTAATCAAAGAATTTCAAGATTCTCAGAAGTGTTAACTGGAAGATAGAAGAGAGGAATTGCAGATAATCATTTCTAGTTATGTAAACAACATAATCAAAATTGGAACCAAGTATATGACTATTTTACTTGTTCTCCCTCCAAGTTTCTTTTTTTTTAAAAAAAATAATAATAAGGGTAAATTACAAAAACTACCCCTAAAATTTAGCGTAAGTTATCTTACAAAATTACAAACATCCCTTGACATTTGTATTTACTTAACAAATACTACCCTCTTGAGGGTGTAATTTGTAAAATAAAAACAAATATTAAGAGAAATTTGTAATTTTAAAAAATAACTGTTTTTTTTTCATTTTTACATTAGACTAAAACCTCAAGAGATTTTTTTTTTTGGTAATTAACCCTAACAATATCAAAAAAACACAGGGTATACAAGAATTTCACTGTTTCCCCAGCTCAATTTACAAAACTAGACTATCTATTGCAGCATAAATGGGAGTTCTCATCAGCACAAACTAAATCTTGGTAGAAAAGTTTATTGTTTGATATACAATACACAAAGGATATTTTGAGTATTTATTAGATCACCTTAAAGAGAAACACTATATTGTATCTAGCGCCTCCGAAATTTTGCAACGAGCCCAACAAGACTCCTGGTTGCAGTCTCAGGGGAGGATGGTTGTGGTGATGTAAAAGATTCACCACAAACAATCTCGTCTGAGGCGGATGTTTCTAAACCGCCAAGTGTTTGATGAAATGTCCCAACCAGCCAAAGCTTGTCTTTTTCCATAAACCAGATCGTCTCCACACGACCACGTATTATGGAACAAACGCATAATTAGATAAGCCTAGCGCCAGCAGCACCGCATAAGGAAGGGGAGTCAAATTCTGATTGGTTCACAGTGATGTGTGCTCGGATAGTTCTCGCCAAAATCTTTGATTTTTCAAATTTATCCTTCCGAACTATTTCTGGACAACCATGGTAGTCAGAGATGCAGATTTCTGAGGTACCCTATTCCAAGGGACCTGTTGCAAACAAGCTGACAAGGCCTCGGAATACTTGAGCAGAAAGCTGATGTGCTAGAAAAAGCTCGCCATCCACGTTCCATACACCCTCCTTTCCGAAAGATTTGAATGTGAAAGCTGGAGTCTGCCCACGAGCATGAAAAAAGTCAGCACGGATATATACACACACAGACATTAGGCAGGAAATTAACAAACACGAGTCGAAGGAATATACTTTATGGTGTTCGACAAATTTAAAATCCAGGGGGTCCCCGCCTCTCCTTGCAAGCTGGATAAGGTGCCTGTGCATAAAAATGAATAATGAGAAAAATCATCCTTGGACCACCAAACAATTATTAACATGGTGAAGTTTGACGACAAAGTTTGGACTATTCTTAAATTTAGAAAAGTTGATGTAATTGTGAGATATTTGATAATGTTAGTGAATTTTGTAGGGTAAAAGTGTAAGATAAAATCAAACCGTAAGGGGGTTTCTGTAATTTTTAAACTTCTTTGTTTTTTTTTTTTTTTTTGCAATCACCCCAAATCTCATTCTTTTTTCCCGGCAATCATCCCTAATAATAATTTCCCACAAACAATTATATACATGGTGAAGTTTAAAAAATGTATTGGTCTTGCCCATGTGCTGCTATGGAAGATAACTGACGCGCGCGTCCGCACACACAAGCACACACACACACAGAGGGAGGGAGGGAGGGATGGAGGAGGATTACCATAGATAAAAGGGGTGAGGACAGTCTTTTATTAATATCAGATGCAGGAACCCGTCAGAGAGATGAGCATCAGCTACAAGGCCATCAGGTGCTTTTTCATTTCGGCAAGATATTACAGCAGCACCAACACTAAGGAAACGTCCTTTGGACCTTGACCATTTCAGTCCTTTTAAGTTTGGAGCCAGGCTGGGGGGTCCAACCATTGTGTCGTCGGATTTTGAATTACATACCACACAGTTAGCACGACAGCTCGCCCGATCCGGCTTTTTAGGAAGGCACCAAACTGTCGTACTACTATCTTGAGGACCTGTTTCAGGACTTGAGCTCTCTGTTTCTGATTCAACTTCAAGATAATTCACTTCTGCCTCGTATGACCTTGAAATTACATTAAAGGATTTCACAAAGACAAAAACAAAACAAAATGATTCTAAGGCATAATTCTAATTACAATAGCCTGAGAGTAAACGCTATGGGATCAAATTTTTTTGCTGAAAATATGATTAATATGTAATATTCCAACAAAACAGAGATTACAAGTAATATATAAAAATAAAGAAAAGGGATCATTACAAAAACTACCACTGAGGTTTGGTTTAATTACAAAAAAAAACCACAGGTTTTTGAAAATTACAAAAAAAAGCCGTGAGGTTTGATTTTGTATTACACTTTATGCCATAAGCAAACATTTCAAACACTCCCCTTACATTTGTAAAAATATTGCAACTACCCCCTTTACATTTAACACAGAATCGAACCTTAAGGGTTTTTCTGTAATTATCCCAAAACTTCAAGCGTAGTTTTTGTAATCATCCCTAAAGAAAGACGAGTATGGATATGATTCTTCCTGATATAGAATTTTTAAAGTCACTACCAATTAGGGGAAATTATCTCTAAAAGCAAGTGTAAAGATATTTTGAATTTGGGGAAACTGTAATTTTCACCCGACAACTGAGATTGCACACTATAGTAAGCAATGTGTAATATTTATACCAGAATTTTTTTTATTTTTTTTTACGTTTACTTGATCACCAGAATTCATGAATGATCCACCAGAGCCATGTCGACCAATCATGGATTTCGCACTCACACTATTAGCAAATATTTAATAATTAATTTCGAAAACATATTTCAGATTACAGTGTTCACTGACACGAACACTCATGCAGCAAAGTTGCTAAAAGACTTCGCCACTTGTTAAGCAAATATTTAATAATTAATTTCGAAAACATGTTTCAGATTACAGTATTCACTGATACGAACACTCATTCAGCAAAGTTGCTAAACGACTTTGCCATTTGTTAAGAGCTAACGCTCATGGAGATCCACATTACAAAACACTGATATACCTTAATGGATTCAAATGTGGAAGATCTCTGACAGCTATTTTCCGATCAAAATCAACTAACACAGCCAACTAAGTGCATACCTATGCTGAAGGAAAACCTTTGTCCCGGCGTAGTCATATCTCTTAGGTCCCATCCAACGATACTTCTCACTCTCTGTAATGACATCTCCATAGAAACCATACCTAATAATTGACAAGAAAATGTTACTAAATTTGATGGTAAAATTACAATGAAGCATGCAACACATTTTTTATCCATTCCATTCAAACCGATATAGATAGTCAAATCCGTGTGAAATCTTCAATCTAAGACAATGGGTTTTTAAACACAATGAAAAAACACACAAGATCAATGATTATAGACATAAGAATACCCAGCAAAAGAAGCTGCATAGCGTACACAGGGTTCTTCATTTGACGAATGTGTTTCTTTCCATCTTACAACTTGAGCTATATCAAGGTGCACCCTCTTACCAAGGATAATATGCAAGGCTGATGTTACAGGGTCTCGAGCCCCAGTTATACTGCAATAGTAAAACCGAGTCATAATGATTATCCCAGTAAAAATATCAGATAGAGTGATGACATGATCGACCAGATTTTTAGGCAAGCATCAGAAGTCCTATCTAGAAAATCAAAAGCAGTTTCTGCATTTTCAATTATGGAAAGAGTAACATGAAACTCAGACTCTAGAATGGAGTTCTTGCATTTTTGTTGAAATGGAGAGTAGATTAACAATGTTTTTCTTTTAATCAATATATTACATTTTTTTGACTTACTGCTTATCGATGCGGATTTATCCGATCAAATAAAATATTTTATCTATATATATTATATTATATTACTTATACCGTACGGTTGTAGATGTATGAATGACGCAAATATCCTCATTTAATTCTTTTGACTAAAATATCCTTATTTAAGTTCAATACGATATTATAACTTTTGATGGAAATAGAGAAATTTGAAATCGTAATTAACTTCCAGAAAATTGCCTATACTATCTACATTTTATATCTATATCCATGTCCTAATCTTATTGTTGGTTAATCAGATGTTGAACATTGATTATTTCTTTAACCACGCATTAAGAGATTATACACATTAATCTAATTCATATAATTATATCTATCACTACATACGTGTGTATATACATCTATTATATTATATGGTATATCATATATATTGTAAATAAACTATTACAAAAGTACAAATAGCTTGTTATGTTTTGCGTTACTTAAATTCATTGACACTAAAATAACCCTACATAAATATTATTAAAGCATTAAACTTCTGTAGTGTACTGTTAGGAGCCACAAGTCAAAAATTCAAAATTCTAGAATTGAAAAATAGAACTACGATTTAGAACTCTCACGAAGAGAAAAAATGGCCAACCGATGTTACAAACTCTAGCAACAAATGAAGATGAATGCACGCAAGTACAAATGAGTGAAAATACAAAGACTTAGACTTTTACCCAAAATGCTCGGCTGATATATTTTGAAACCTTACACCACAGAACATTTAGGTGAACAACGGGATTAGTGCAGATGCATCGTATTAGCATTCACTGTCTATTGACAAGACATTAATTGATATTTGTGAAGTTAAGAGAACATTATAATGAGACATGGAAGATATTAGCATTAATGCACTCAAGAATCGCGTATTCCTTGAAGAAGACCTTAGAACCAAGGCAAAACTATCATGTACCGAAGAAAAAGAGTAATTCAAAGAAGGTAATGCAGAAATACCAAATCACGATTGCATCAGTAGATCCAGCTGGGATAATCCCAAATCTGAACATTTCATTCGGAAAAGGAAACTCAGGATCTTGTTCTGCATAAAAACAAGAAAAATGGTAGGCAAGGAGAAAACATCACCTAACTAGATACTTCTGCTAAGAACCAGTACTGGACATAGATAGTGCTCAAGTATAATCTAAGTGTTGCATAACTTTTACGAGTCCCTCTAACCCCAGATAAATTCAAGACAAGTATCTATGGAAAATGTTATTACACACATGGAGATGTTATCTATTAACATACCACAGTTTGGGGACTGAGGTCCAACATGTTCAGAGCCTGTGAGAAGAGGACAATCATCCTGATTATAATCAGAGGGCTCTAAAATGGTTCTCTCGACATTATGAATTGAAACCTTCCACTCACTCTCAACGGGGTGCATGGAATCGGCAGGAGCTGGTGGATATGAAGCTTTATGCCTTGGCAAGAGAATACCATTAAGAATTTCATTGAAAAATCCATCACCACCCTAGAAACATATAAAAAAGAAGAATCATAAGAGAGAGAATCAAGCGAGGAAATTAACCCAATAATATGAAGAAAAAAAAATTACAGTATGACTGTGAACAACATGCATATGGAACATCATAGTACAAAAGTCAATTATTGGCCTAGGGAAAAACAAAACATGTTTCTTAAAAACTGATCCATTTTTTACTTAAATAGGACCAAAAACTTCATCAAAAGAAAGAAAATAAAATCTCGCAAAAATAAGGGTGGCAAAAAGTTTTAAGTTTATGGTGAGGACGGCATTCTTTCATGGGCATTTTTCAAACTGCAAAAGAGGTTTGTGCCCATTGTTGTCTATCAGCTAGGTGTCACGACATTGATATGAAAGCTGAGACCAACAAGTTTCATGTTCATGATATACTTAAGTTGACCTGTGCGCGAGTTCTTATTGAAAACTTCGGTCCTCCCTATAATGCATACTGTTTAATAATGGTGTTTCTTCGGAGAAATTAACTTGGTGCAAATCAAAAGTCAAAGCAAAGTAATTTTGTCTGTCCATCTCTTTTAACTATCAAACTTAGAAGGCAAGTCATTCTATGCAACTGTTACACACTTAGTGAAACAAAACTGATGACCAGGGAGCTCTGAATTCTTAAGAAATACTCTCAATGTCTACATCTGAAATTTCAGTTTGCTACTGTACCAGGTAAACTATCAATTGTTTGACTAAGTTCATGCATATTGTTCAACAATTTTGGGGTTATGAAGCTTCCGAATTGTAGTATTTGCTACGTTGTTTAATACTATTAAACGCTTTTTAACATAATTAAAAAATTGTTCAGTATTGTACAATAAAAAGTCAAATTGACTAGTCAATTGTGCCAATAGACAGTCAATTTTTGGACACTGGTAAAATAGTTCTAGCATGAAACTATATACACACCTATACACATATATAAAACTTATATACACATATATATGATTGAATTTAGAAATGCACAATGTGAGGGTACAACTACTTACAACAGCTACAACACCATCATATAAACTAAGATCCCTATTTGTGATTGAGGCCAAAATATCACGTGCATGTCCTGCCCTCTCTGTCACTATTACCTGTAGAAAAAGTAGAATGTATGAAACAGAAGAAGATATTTTGAATAACTTTGAATAGCTATTACATCAAATAATTCAGTAGTGATTGTGAGCCATACAAAACAGGGAACTACACAAAAATTGAGTATATAACATTAAATCAGAAATACAGTGCTTCGCATGGGGTCAATGTAAGAAATAAGCATGATCTTGCGTATGATGTAGACCAGTAATCTATATAAAATGGGGAGAATCAATGCGTTCCCCTGAATAAGTTTACACAATACACATGTCACCTTGGGTAAGGAAAACCTGCACCTATCTTCACCCACTTTTGCATATCAGCCCTTGGCTACCTTTTTCTCAGCCATCCCATTTCCATTTTTGGCTACATATTAACTTTGACCCCATCCCCAATAGGTGAAAGAAGCAATTGCATCTTTGCCATCCCCAAATAACCCTCTTAGAGAGTGCTAGAAACTTCAATTTGGTTCCAGTAGATTCTGAAGGTTTTGAATCTTCGGCATCTTTTTAGATTTCATTTTGAATGAAGTATCAAATTTGACCACATTCATCACAAATTTGAACCTTTTCAAATGAAACTACTAAATTTAATCTTCATGCTTTAAGACCATTCAACCAAAAAATAGTAGGTAATATGCAACAGGCGCCGAGTCAACATCGCCTTGAACCAATATAAAATTATATTATAAAGAATCATTTAGATTATGAGCAACTCTACCTTAACTTTCATATTTTTCAGTAGATGTTTGCATAACATACAATAATCATAATTCATATCAAATGTATATAAACAGATTGCCGAACAAAAAATTACAGTATCATGTCAGACAATTTATGCTCTGAAATAACCACAAGCAACGCATCGAGGAGGCAGATAATAAAAGCTGAGCTTCTTTTCAAATACTTATGAAAAGTATTTAATTTACCTTTGTTTTCACTTTGGCCTGGGAAAATAATGGAGCTACTGCTTCCCATATTCTACATCCTTGTCCTTTCCCACTCCTTGGGTGAATAAAAACCTAATCACTAGAAAAGTTATGTCCGAATCGGGAAAAAAAAAAAAAAAAAAAAAAAAAAGAAAGCAAAAGTTCTCTACTAGTGTATATTTGAAGCTCCAACAAAAGAAATTAATTAGTAAAGAAAGAAAAAAAGAATCATACATTTAAATAAGTAGGTGACAGTAAATTGAATCTTACCAGGAGACTCTTAGGTCGCTTAGCTTCCACGTTTAGATAAGCATTAATCTGATTAACCCAAGTCTTACAGATCTCCAAATTCTTATGACCAAAAGTGTACACTGATGGTGTCCAAAGAGACGGTTGAGTCTTTGCTTTGTGGACAAAATGCACTGTAAACCGGTACATCTGTGGAATCAAAGAGAATACACCAAGTCAAACGAACAATAACTATGCAATGAAAATAACAAGTTTCGGGCACAACTTAGTCAACGTGTATCACCTCAGAAGAATGATCCAAAATAGATCCTTCAGCACTGGCAAGAACAGATCCATGCACCAAACCCCAATCAATGAAGTCAACAGCATAAACATCGGCAAAATTAACCTCCGATTTGTTATCCGAAACAAATTTCAATCCCAGACAAGAAAATTTATCATCGTCCTGAGGTAATGCAATAAAACTTCTTGAGTTAATCTTCACACAAGGCAGATGTGAAAAAATGAGTTAAATTAATGGAGCAAGCAACATACAAGTATCATACAGTCCACATAACTAGACTTCAATCAGGAACAGATTCACACCGGAAAATGTAAAAAGAAATAGACAATAAGATTGCAATTGGGTGAACAGGGACAAATAACATGTCTTAAAAACCAATTTTAAAGTTTACAAAGTATTAAAAGAAAAAAAAATTCCCAAATAGGATTGTATTAGAAAAATCTATTGCCATTAGAAACACTAAACTTAGTAACTTACACATGCAACATCACCTCTGTAATTTTATTTTTATTTTAATTTTTTTGTCAATTTTCACTTAATTGATCTATCTGATGCCGTTTTACCATGTGTTAATTTTTTTTTTGAAATCTTATGTCATCAAGTTAATTTACAATAATGCAGCTAAAGATTCAAAAGCTTAAACCTGGTCCTCAGCCACAAAGCTCCAATTGAATAAGCATTATGATCAAATAAATTTTCTTCCACCAACATAACAACAAAATATGTATATATATAAAATAAAATTAAAAAGTAATTTTCCACTTAAAGTGACTAGCAGTCCTAGAAAACCATGTAAGACAAAAAAAAAAAGTACAGAAAGATAAAATATTTCATTTTTTAGATAAACAGATAAAATAGGGCACTTACATAATGCAATGATTCAACCAATTTCCAAGACAACTCATCTGCAGTATGTGTGAGAACGACCTCTCCAACATGATCCAAGAAAAAATTAGAGCTCAAAACAGAACCCTCATCGCCATCAGGAAAAGGTGGATTTGGGTGAGAATTATCCCGATCAACCCATTTTCTTTTCTTTCCATGCTAATCTTGAGCTGAATAAACTGAATTTCCTGAAATAAATATCAACCGATTTTCTTGAAAATCAATCGAATCAAGGGAGACGCCATGATAGGAATAAGAGTTTATGGTATGGCAAATACTGTCAAAGCTGTTGATTTTGGAATTTGGGGGTTCAATTTCCACCCAAAATGCTTTTCTTTATTCGCTTCAGAAAAAGATTTTTTTCTTTAATTCATTTTCATTTTTTCCTTTATTTTTTCTTAGGAGGTGGAATGGCAGGTAAACACAAATAGAACATACGCCAATAAATTAGAGCATAAAAACAAAATTCGGACATTAAATTATTTTTCCATATATTTTTGTCGTTTAATTTAACAAAATTTGTACATTTAAACAACTTTGTAAACTGTAAATTGATATTTACCTTTAAAAAAGTGCTTTTAAAAGAAAGGATATGTGAAATGTGAATTGAACATAATAATTCAATTGTAGACAATCCCCGTCTAAAACTGAAATTCAAAAATAATTACATTAAATAATTTTTATGTTGAGTTACAAGAAAATTACGCTTAAAGTTCTTACTACATTAATAATAATTCGAGTTGAGATTCAACATGACATCAATTTCAACAAAAAACTAATAAACAAAATTGAGTAAACTTTTATGGAGTCTTTATCGATTAATCATAAATGTCTTACATATAAAAGAATTATTAATTTATATATTCCATGAAATTTATATAATTTTTCGTAGATGTATTATCTTATAAATCCAGTGAATTAATAATTTAGCACATAATACTATAGTTATAATTAAATTAGCATTTTATATTTGATAGATACATTCACCCGATAAATTTAACAAAATAAACATCTTTAAAAAGATAATTAGGGTGTTTGGAAACCAATTCCAATTTCTAAATGGACTTTTATATCTAGAAGACTTTTGGAAAAGTAATTTATTCTAGAAGTCCATATTAAGAATTGCAATTCTCGCAGCTTGTGAATTTCTTTTTATTTTTTTCACTTATATAAAATGGGTTTTAAAATATACTTTAAAATAGTTAGAGCTTTAAAGATGACATTAGTGTCAACAAAAAAATGAATAAACAAAATTGAGCCAACTTTTAAAAAGTCTTCATCCATTAATCATAAATGTATTACATATTTTGGAATCATTACTTTATCCAAAATCCATTTTAAATTAACCATCTTAAAACCATTTTTTTAATATTGAAATAATTAAATGTTTGATATTTGATAATATATTGACCGGTAAATTTAACAAAATAAATAAATAAATCAAATTAAATGTGTTGTGGGTGATCGTTGAGAATGTGCTTTAGATATAAGTTATCTCTATCATTTCCAGAAATGGTACTTCCTCTTTAAGTTGATAATGAATTTCAGTAAATAAACAATCGACTCTTCTTCGCAATTGCTCATAATGAAAACAATAACAAAAACAATTAAAAATAATCGTACATTTCGACGGAGAACTCGTGGACATCTTTTCATGGCAATAGCAAAGCACTTATACAACAATTATCAAATGTTAATTTGATGAGCTTGTGAGAGAAATTTAGCTACCTATGAGCTAACAAAAGTAATTATCACCGTGGTTACTGGATCTTCCAAAAGAATTACAAAAATAAAAAGTTATATCTTATAAATGCCGAAAATCTTAAAAAAAAAAACAAAAAAGAAAGAATCAATGGATAGATACCCTGCTAATTCTGCAAAAATGGAGGGACATACACAGCAATGAAGTGTTATAACCATTTTTTGAATGACTAATCCCAGAATCTGTCAACTAGAAAACAAAATGATTTACAAAGTCACACAAACAATATCTCCGTAACGGAGACGAACATCAGCTGTTGGATATCTACAGATAATTCAGAAAATTCTTTCTGACATTATTTTGTCGCGGTCCAGTCTAAAGAATCGGTGGAGTATATGGGGATGCAAATCTAACAGTTACAAACTACCTCCACACAGTTTCATTTGCATCAGTGAAAACCGCGTTGTGATGCTCGATCAAGCACTGAATAACTTCAATAGCACGAAAGTCCACTGGCGTCCCGTCATCAAGGGGTATCGAGGATGATGCATCTTGAGTTTCACCGTCTACACAACGCAGACAAACACAAGTTAAGATAATATACAAGACACCGGGGAATAGAGTATCTAAATCTCCTCATGTAATTATTGGAGCATGCCAATATGCCATACAGTTCTGTCAAATTGCCATTTGATAATCGTTAGACTTAACCCAATATCTGAACGGTCATCTCATATTTCATCTCATAATTATTCCACGATTTTCACTACACTATATGCCACTAAACCACCCACGGCAACTATTTAAAGCACTAAAGCCAACCTTTAAAATCCAAAATAATACACATGCAAACCAAAGCGTCATGGCACATAGTTTGGCAGCCTAACCTTCAATAACAGCTTATGGCAGATATTTGAAATGAAAAGCAACCAAAGTGGAAAAAGAAGATGGTCAATTTCTTACTTCCTATTACCTGATAAGTTTCTGTCCGGCTCAAAACTTGCCGAAACCAAAAGGTCATTGTTTCAATTTTTGTTCCTTCTTATACTTCAAAAATGGTCTAAATGAAAATTGAAGGAAAAATGCATATTTCTCTTTACTAACATAATCTAGGGCTATACTTTGATACCTTCCCCAAACATACATCACAACATAACTCATTCTCCCCAAATACTTCCGTTAAAACACCTAAACATTCCCTAGGAGTCTCTGGCTCAAGTCTTCACATGTTAGGGTCCTAAATATGATACAAAGTACAAACAACACTCACTTCAAAAAAAGAACTAAAATATCTTTATACAGAATTATATGTTAAGAGTAGTTCTCTCAAATGTTTTTAAAATGTTCACACTTGTGCTAAATCAATGCATGATCACACTCATGCAAGAATCTCGTATGATGTACTTAGCGAACTCGTTCCCCGCCCTTGAAAAAAATCAATATACCCAGACTCAAGCAGGTTCATGTCTTCATGAACAGTCCCAATACAAATACTTACTGCTTATCAGAAACAAAACTTTGTACAAGCTAAAATTCGTTGTAAGTTTTGAGTCATGCAGCTTTTTGGTTATGTGCAACGACAAGACTAACTGGAAGCCAAAAATAAAAATAAAGTGTTGTTTGAAATAGATGGCTTAAACTGCAAAATCACCTGCAAGCATGTCCCATGCACTGAAGTTGGAGGCAGAATCTACATTTGCCTTGGAATCAAATTTTGATGGTTGACTCCAAAACTGTTTATAGTGTTCTGGTCTCTGGCCTTCCTGCCACATAACTATAGGGGCCATTTCCATTGCAAGGCTTCGAGCATCCATCTGTAAAATGTTTGCAACATCTGAGCATGCTTAGCAAGTAACTCAATGAAGCATTCTGAATTTGACTAGTAAGTATGACTAGATTAAATTCTTAGCTAAGTAAAATTTTAATGTTATAGCACAACCAAGACAGTATACACTTATGGGCTTGTTAACGTAAAGAGGATTGGACTCAATGGATGTTGTCTGTATTGGACAACTGTGCCACACAAAGCATAAGGGGGGAAAGAAAAGGACCCTTAATCATAAACAAAGGAAATTCATGAATTTGCTAGTTTTCTGTGTATTTAGTGCTCAACGTAAGAAGCCAAAGATGGTGAAGACTAGATTGTGAAATATATCTTCTACCACAAAAGAGACCAAATCCATGCAAAACTAGAAGATAAAAACACAGTATAAATGTATAATGCATGTGGAGGCCCGACGCCATGCGCATGTCTGCTTTATGTGCACACTCACACAGACACAATGACACAGAGACACGGTCAGGGGGACAAAGGCATGCACACACACATAGAGGAAGAAAAAGATAGATGCAGCTACCTTGTTAAGAAGAGATTTCTGGCTAACACGAAGTAGAAGTGCAGTAATTAGTTCCAGAGTCATATAGTTAACAGTTGGCAGTTTCTTTAGAGTATTTCTCATCAAATGTATGCTGGAACGAGCATTTTTGATATCATTGTACAGCTCAAAGGTGGTCAATGGCTCAGGGAGACTTGCAATATAGCACTTAATAAGAGCTGCAACATCAACTGGGCTTACACCCTCTGGTAGTGATGCGTTTGGGTCTGGATACAAAAATAACAAAAGACAATAAGCAGCTGATGAAAATTATACAAGGCCCACACAAAGAATACTAATTCAGATACCTTGATTGTACAAGGATACTAAATGCCGAAGAACCTTTTTGTCACCTTGGGCCTTAAACAACTCTGGAGAGTTCAGTCCTAATCCAAGAAGGTAAACCTTGCCTCTCAACATGATAATCAATGATATAAACCAAGTAATTCATCAATTTCACTTCCAGAAAGTCACCTGATAATATGAGCGAATCTACACATTTCATCAATATACTTGGAATCGGCATACTGGACTGTTGGCGCTGGACAACGAGCTCAATTGGCATACCAAACACTAACGATGCAAGAAGGAAAAATGACCATTTGTAATTAAACTAGGCGATTGCATCACAGATCACATACTATAAAATTTATTCTATGCAAGACTGGCTTCCAGTACATACAACTCTGAATAGATAAAATTATTTATTATATCAAATGTAATCAACTGAAAACCTTGTAATACAAACATTTAGTACAAGGGAACAAATGAAGCAAATTTTTATTTGTTTGCTCCTGATTGATTCACTAATGTTATGTACTAATATACCCCTCCTGAAATTAAATCCATTTGACTTGTTTGAATACCAAACTGTTAATGTGATGATCAAAAGAATGAGAAAACCTACCATCAGTACTTGCAACTCCCTGCAAAAATTGTAAGAAAGAAATAAGTTAGCAACCTTCCACTTGCATTATTAGTGTTAGAGTTTGTGTTTGTCCCACATCGCCTATTTACTGGGTTGTTATTATGTATAAATGTGGGTTGGGCACCCTCTCCCTTTGAGCTAGCTTTTGGGGATGAGTTCTACCCAAGCCCATTTAACATGGTATCAGAGCACCCAGGTTTGGTTTGGAGGCGATGGTGGGGATTGGACCCCGACCCATTTGGTTTGGCACGCTCGGCGTGAGGGCGGGTGTTAGAGTTTGTGTTTGTCCCACATCGCCTATTTACTGGGTTGTTATTATGTATAAATGTGGGTTGGGCACCCTCTCCCTTTGAGCTAGCTTTTGGGGATGAGTTCTACCCAAGCCCATTTAACAATTAGTAACAAAAAGATTTTGACAAGCTCAAGCACCTTTTGCCAGCGTTCAATGTCAGTCAGGAGATTCTTGCTTTTTTCAGCAGTCTTCTTTGCCACCTGTTGCAAAAGAATTGCCATCAATACTGCAAGCATCACTTCCAAAATTTGCAGATATCTTACAACAATCTATGTAAAACGCAGAGTAACACAACAGAAATCACGGTACGTGTGTTCCTCTAACCTAATTTATGTCTTAACGATTGAGCAAATAATATATTTCTCCAACTAGAAAATGCATGTGCACATTCACGTTTAACATAATAATACAAATATAATTCTATAAAATCTCGAATTCATAGTGGCCGATCATTGCATCATCATTCACAAGATAGGAAATAATTTTCTTCAAATTATATCCGCACATTAGAAACTATTCTTTTCAAAAGAATCACAAAATTATCCCCATCGAGCATCACACTGAGAAGCTAGATAAGTCAAGTAGCCACCAGATCAGAGACAATAATGCGAGGATGGGGAAATTCTAAGGAAGATTAGCTATTTTTACGGCATTTACTAGCAAACCTCATGTAGTTGGATTATAGAAGTTCACAAAAAAGTCAACAGGATCTAGTTCAAAAGACACTTAAATTAATAGAAGTAGCCTGTGTTGAGATAAATATACAAGGATTAGCACTAGCCAGGTAAGTCAAGTAGCTACCACATCAAAGACAAATACACAAGTTTTAAGGGAAGGTTAGCTGCTTTCATTGCATTTCTGCATGCCTTCAACTATTAAGACTGTATGTCACCCCGTACTTCCACGATTTCAAAAATAAATCATACATCAACAAATTCACACATAAATCACACATTCACAAACTCACACACACACAAACATACTTGTGTGTATGTACAAAAATTTGTGGTGAAATGTACATCAAATATACACTACTGTGTGTAGCATGGATATCACCTAGCATCTCCATGACCTTTCAGAATCCTTACTTTTAGGAATTCATATTTATGAGGTATCCTTTGACTATTTAACGATTTATCATAACACTTGTTTATACATATCCTGCTGCAGGTTATTATGAATATTTTAAACTTTAAAATTATAGTGTTGTAGGACACCCATCATATTCTTATGCTCATTAAGGATAACCTTTTTGAGACAATTAATTTTAATAATGAAATGTTATTGATTAACTGAAGATAACATATGATCACATGCGATAACTAAAACATGCAATGAGTAAGAAACAATTAATACAAAATCAAAGTAACGACCAATTTTTAGTGGGTTAATGACTAAGTAACAAAAAAACAAGCCAGCCATCAACTTCATCCATTAAGTTATGCCTGGATATACCCCAATATCAAGAGCTCCTTTTGTTACCTCTTCAACTTTCGTCTTTCCAACAACCACCTTGTCTTTTGTCTCTGAAATTCCCTTCCTCAAAAGCATGCTTGTCGTAGCAGCAGCAGAAATAAAGCGTTCCTGCATGGCATGCCTGGTAGATGGTTGCTGGAAGATAGCCCACCGGCTTTTGACTGCTGACCCAACTTTTTCTGCCACATCAGCAACATTTTCCTTTGCATCCTTTGCAACCTCCCCAACAAATGTTCCAGCAGAGTGTCCTGCCTCTTTGAGCTTAACCCCTATTTATCAACATTTGGGCATGACCTCCATCCTATGAACAAGAATGTGCTAAAAAAATATACAGCTAAGGACCACCGGAAAAATACAATATTTACTATAAATACCCGAGGATTGAAAAAAATCACTAGCTTTCCCTTGCCACTGAGGCGAGACTGGTGAAGGCATTTGAAGTGTCCAAAACACCAACTTTCACCAAGAAAACAAACTTACTCAATCTGTTCAATTCAGGCGCACAAAACCAAAACGAAATGTGTATAAGCATTATTTAATTAGTCGAATTCCATATATAAGCAAATCACAATTATTGAAACTAATTATGCTTGTGGCTTCCCTTTTTCTAATGATTTCAAAATAAAAATTTCCACTGAAATAAGATAACTGGATCTCATCGTTTAATAACTAATTCTTAGAAAAGCAGATGTTTCGTTATCCAACTTTTCCTTTCCTCTTCAACTCATTGTTCAATAGTTGGATTCAACATCAAGGGATCACCAGTAACAGTAAAATTTTCCGAATTCTCGACTTATTACGCAAAAATCACAACTAAGGATAAAAAAATATTACCATGTATTAAACCACTAAGAATTTTATCAATCATCAAAGGATAATCGTATTAACCAAGACTTCATTCCGAAAACCAAGAAGTAGCAAACAATAAGCAGTGATTCAAAAGCATGGACTCAAGATGAGGGGAAAAGAATAGGATTCCAAATAACAAAAGAAAAAATCACCTCTTTTTCGTTTTCCCACCTCTTTTTGCCTTGTCCCCCCGAAATAAATGGGGGAAAAATCTATGATCGACTTCTTCAAAACCCCAAAGAGAGAGAAATTTTTGGTGTTTTCTCACCTTACTTCCAGCTAGCAAACAATCAGAGCTTTCAAAAATCGATCGAAGGTGGAAATGTTACAGAAACAGAATCAGAATCCGGCCGCGGAGAAAATAAGAAGACGAGAAAAAAAAAGATTCTTTTTTTCCTTTTCTTAATCCAATGGAAGTAGACCACGTCGTTAGTCTACAGTGGACCACGGTGGTAGGCGAGTATGCCCCTGCTTCTAGAAGCTCCAAGCTATAACGGCCTGCGGCTCCTCCCGATTTCAAATTTAAATTTTGTATTCTTTTAATTAGTAATATTTTGTTTTAAATTTAGTAATCTATATCTATATATATATATATAAAAGCAAAAACGTCTTGAATCCCGCCCAAAAATTTGTTTGCTACTCTGGTTCTAAACTTATTTTGTTATTGACTACGAGAACGCAAAAAGAAAAGAAAGAAAACAATATTTCACAAGTGACGATTAATAATGTCACTTTAACTTATATAATAAAGTAATAATTTATTATTTTATGTATCTAGAAACAAATGTTGGAAGAGACCAGTTGTAATTTGCAATCCCGCCCAAAAATTTGTTTGCTACTCGAATTTAAATTGATTTTGTTATTGACTCGAGACATGTGCAAAAGCAAAAGCAGCAAAATAATATTTTACTTTTTTTTTTTCAAACGATAGTATTTTATTCAAACAACTCAAAAACTAAAATTACAACTACAATCGTAGCCAACCGGCTATGAGCCGACATGACTAACTACAAGTTGCTGGGAATTGGTAAGACCAATTCAGGGTTCCACAACACTAACTAAAAACTACACACCCCAAACTCACCCACTCCACGCCCGGAGACTTCAAAGACTTAATGGAGACTGTAACACACTAGAAAAATATGAAACCGCACGAGCAACCACTACATACTTTAAAAAACCGATCCGCCTTTTAAATCAACCGGAATAGAAAATACGAACAAAATAAGAAAACTAAAACAATTTATAGCTAAAAACGAAAAAAAAAAGAGAAAGAAAAAAAGAAAAGAAAAAAACAGAAAAAAATGGAAAATGCATCTCCCTCACCCAAATTAACTGCCGCAACCCATCGTCTACTCAGCTCCGAGACACCTCCGTGAAGCTCCGACCCGCTTTCACCCTGGACCAAAAAATTTCGGCCACCTCGGACACCCAAAGGACCGCCATTGTTGGCTAGCCCTCCATCAACAAACATGGAGGGAGGAGGGGGAGGGGTAAGGAGGGAGGGGGAGGGGGGAGGAGGGAGGGGGCGGCTGTGTTGGGTGAGGGAGGGAAGAAGAAGAATATTAGGGTTTTTTTCTTTTTGGGTAGAGAGAAGGGGTAGAGAAGAAGAGAGAGAAGGGGTTGATGTTAATGGTGGGATATTGAAATGATAAGTGTATACCCACAGCCAAAACAATGTGGGAGACAAACACTTGTTATGACTGCTGAAAGATTTTGGTATTGGATTTCTGTCACAAAATAATATTTTACACGTGGCGCATTAATAACGTCACTTTTACTTATATAATAAAGCAATAATTTATTATTTTATTTATCTAGAAACAAATGTTAGAAGAGACGAGCTCCAGCTGTAATTTGCAACCATCTATATATATGTTTGCTCCTTCATTATACTCCTTCATTTCAAAACACACATCATTTGCGAGAGAATTGCAGCATCTGTGATTCAAAATACAAATATCTTAAAGTCTTCAAAATTTGAAGAAATTATCTTCAAATGGTTCCTTTATTCAATTTGAGTAAGGACATCAATCCAAGTAAACTTCAATGGTCGTTGAAGCTCCGATTAGTGCGATTTTATAATGTACCTGCATATGGAGACAATTCTAATATTTACAGCTTAGAATATGTATTTCAGGACAAAGAGGTAATACAAATGTACTTTTCTTCTGTTTATATATGACAAAGGAATGATATGTCTTTAACATGTTTTTGTCTTCTTTTAATCAGGGGCTAAGAATACATGCGACTATCAAGTGGTAACAAATCGAAAAATTCCATCACATTCTATCGGAAAATCATTTATATGCTGTTAAATTTTTTATTGTGATTGATAATATGATGAAGTATCAGACAACAACGGCAAAATACAAAATAATATTTGTTGGAAAACTTTGTTGACAGATTTTTTTGATGACGATTTCCCATGTATGATATATGATTTTAAACCATTTGACTCATTCACAGATTTGACTCTATTGATGAATCCATACTTATTGGTAATAATATAATTATAGTTACTGTAAAAATTCAAAACTTCATAATGTATTTTATAACTCTTTATATTTAACTTGACAGATGTGATCGGAAGGATGACTGCCAAAAATTCTCCTCAACATAAACAGATTGTAGGATGACAGACCAAGATAATTGATATAGTTTTAGAAAATATCCAGTAAAATATATACTTATTTTCATTTGGTTTTTACTTATGATTTGCCTTTCAAATCTGATAATTTTTTTTCTTAAGGGCATCACATTGGCATGCACGCTATGGAGCGAGTATGTTGATACTTTGATGAATCATTTATCCACAGTTGGCAACAACCCTATCATAATTCTTCTTCAAATGTGCCGAGTTAAAGTAAGCGAGATTATTGATTATCGTAGCCGGTAAATTATACATTTGTATCTATAATATATATTATATACAATAATTATACACAAAAAATATATTAATTCAATCATTTTTTTTAATTAACTTTATTACATAAGGCAATATCATTTCTTCAGTGAGTAATATTCCATTTCCAACAAGTGCGGTCGCATATGATGTAGAAAGCTCAAAAGACCTTTTCAGAACTATTGAATAAATTGAAGATATTGGAGAAGTTTGTTTCAATATCTTAATTATATTGGAGAGTTATTGAATGTTTATAAACAATTATAACCATAAATATGCCCTAAATTACATGCAAAACTCACACTAATTAACACCCTTACTATTCACACCCCAAAATTGATAATCACTCTCATCCACTTTTTTTTTTTTTAAAAGCATTTACTAAATACATCCCTCATAATTTTCCATCTTCGCCCTTCCATTGTTTTCCCCAAATATACCACAAAATTTTATGCCCCCAAAATCATACACTCCCCCAAATCACGACCGCGTGAAATATTCCGACAATGGAAGAAGAGATAATATTTTTCTTTAATTTCAAATGTAATATTTTATTTTAATTTTTACACTTGGAGTTGGATTAATTTAGGTAATTGTTTGGGTATAAGTGTTGGAGAATTATAGTTGGTTTGAAATATGGGTTTACAAAGTTTCTTTTTTTTTTTTTGGTTTTATCTGATTTGGGGAAGAAGGTGATGGATGACACGATGGTATACTCGATCGTGCAACAAGATACGATCGAGTTACTTTGATCGTTCTATAAGACACGATCGAGTTGTAACTATGATCGTGTCATCGTGCCATATAGCACGATGTGAGCAAAGTTGTATTTACGATCGTGCCATCGTGCTATGTGGCATGATGACATGACTAAAGTTGCAATATGATTGTGGTAAGTGTCACACTTTTGTTATTGAAAAACAAATTTTAAACTTAAAAAATGAGTAAAAAAATATATATTTTAAGTCTGTAAACTAAGGAGTTACTTATATTATTCTTCAATATAAATTGTTCTTCATATTTGCAATAATGTGGGTGTTGGAAAATCTAGGATTTATAGAAAGAAAAGAAAAAGATTTGCTCGAGAAGAACAAGAATGTGGTGGATGTGATTAAGAAAATGAGTAAGGGTGTTATAATCTTTTTAAAGTAATGACATTTTTAAAATTGGAGGGGTGTATTTAAAATTTTTGAGGCTCTAAATAGCGCCAGTATAGATTTGGTCAATGAAATTGTAGGCCCATATTTAATTTTGGTCTTTTAATGGTGAGTTGATGTATCTAAATGCGCATTTCATCCAACTCAATTGGGCCAGTAATTATAACTCAATTTTTTTCCCCGTAGAAAATGCTAATTCGAATGGTGTATTGTTGAAGTTCCTTGAAAAATAATTTATCCATTTAATTTAATTAAATAATATATTAATTTAAGTTTTTGATGTAGGTATAATGAAAGGTCATATTATTTTGCAAGTAATCCGTCATTACAAATTAAAAAAAATATCATTCTCCGCAATTGTGTGTCATATACACCCACCAATAGAAAATGACGATGATGTCCTCACACATTCATTAGTGCCATTCAAAACAAAAAAAAATGTTTGTAACTCAATGTAAATGAAAAATACGTTATATTTATAAAATGTTACATATTATTAAGAAATATTCACTTTATTTTTTTATTTTAATTTTTCTTAGTACATAAAGTACACTAAAGATATTCTAGTGCATGCGATAAATAAATAAATATTGACCTATTAAATTTGCCAATTCTTCCATTCAAAAGATATGTGATACTGATAGTGACAGATAATCGTTCGGGACTTACGACCAACATTGTATTCAAAGAAATATTTTGTAATTTATAATGTTTTTTTTTATTAATGCATGATTTTATAATTAATTTTTAATTATTTTTTTTGTTTTAGGGATATTATCGGTTGTTTTATGTGTACTTATTTATTTAAAAATGAGAGTTTTTGATTCTTTATTTGCTAATTCCATCAGTTAATTTATTTTAATTAGTTTTAAATTTTTTATTTATATATAATTATACTCATTTAACAATCTAAGAAAAATATAAATAAATTATTTAATATACTCTCCGTGCATCGCACGGGTGGAATACTAGTTTTGTATAGAAACTAGCTTAGTTGAGATAATGACCGTCCTTTCCAATTTCCACCCCTTCGAGTTGTCAAAACTATCGGGCCGGACTATGACATTGTAAGCCCGAAAAGAGCCAGGCCTATGTGGCCCAGCCTATTAGACCCGAAATATTGGATCGACTCGATTGACCCAATTTTTTATATGTATTTCCATGGATTGAGCCGGATTTGAACCACCAAATAGCAGTCCAATGGTATTTCGACTCGGTCAACCGACACAATTTTCTCTTTGGTCCTATGAGCTAGCATCGACCTAGACCATTTAATAGTTCTACTTGTAATGAATATTCTTTTTTTTTGAAGCAATAATGAATGAATATTCTTTAGATTTTAATAATTCAATATTAGTATGATATAAAAATAAGGGTATAATTCACATTACACATGTATAGTTACTTTCATTCTATTTCACTTTTTTTTGCTGTACTCTCATCCGATTTTTACTCTAGGAAAATAACAAATTGTCTTTACCTATTATTATCAATAAATTGTTTTAACATATTTTAAAACTCACTAAAACTTGTATACATGTTTTTAGATTTTTAATACTCTTTCGCTCAATCAATTAACACGTAATATTAAATTTATTTTGAGTTTTATTATGCTTCAAATTTGATAATTACTTTTTCTTTACATAGTTCCGATAAAATTTGAAAGACATGTATACATGATAAACATGTGTAACGTGTTGTTCATCTGAGCAAGTGTAATAGAAAATCTCAACCGGACAATCAGTACAACAGAAGATACTATAGTGTTGCAGTAAAAACTTCTTTTAACACAACAACATTATCCTTGTACAAGAATCTTTTCAAGGAGAAAGTATGAAATCTATTCACAAGAATTAAGCAAAGGCTCATGAATCTTATTTTCTTCAGATTCTTGATCATCACCAACAAATCTCCTCCAGAAACTATGTTCCCTCCAAACTTTATCCATCTTTTCAATCGGTACATTTTTAGTTTCCGGCAACAAAAAATAAACGAACCCCGTCATGACGGCCACCCACACCCGAAAAGAAGAAAGTTGCAGACTTCAAATGGCAAAGAATAACTAGGAATATCGACCAATAAGAAAATCAAGAAAAACTTACCGCCACGCTTATACTTTGTGCAAAGCGTGACCGTATTTCTAGTGGAAAAATCTCACTAGTAACCAACCATCCCAACGGGCCCCACGAAAACCGAAACCGCCACATACGTGCAAATCAAGATCACAACTATAATGTTGTATCCTTGGCTCAATGCACCATGATCCCCTAATTTGGCCGCCATTATTCCTCCAATCGACATTTGAGTAACGAACATTTGAATTCCACCGATTTGGAATATAACCCTCCCGCCTAATTTATCCACTATCAAGGAAAAACAATGTCACGAATATGCCTGATAAGTGTCATTTTGTACATATTTTATATTATTAATTCAATAGTTTTTGAATTGTTTTGTTAGAAAAATCATAGTTTCTCAAGCATTTTTGTAGCATTTCATAGTGTGATGTGTTTAACATTATAGGTGGAGCAATTTGGAGCAATGTGAAGCCAATACTACTTGAAAAAGGCAAGAAAATCACTCAACATGACTTGGGGTGTCAAGTAACATGGCCATGTTCAAAAAAGAAGAAATAAATTGGATAAAAATTGGAAAAAGGGTCCAAAACGGCCAAGCCGTGTCGCCAAACACGGCCATGTTGAAGGGGATCAAAAGAGGAGGAAAACCGCACAAAACAGGCCCGAACACGGCCTGGCCGTGTTGTACAACACGGCCGCGTCGCACAACACGGCCTGGCCGTGTCACACGACACGTTTCTGATTACCGCCGTGTCGACGATTTTCCGGCCAGTCTTTTGTGCAAAGACGGCCTGGCCGTGGCGTCTTTGCGACACTGGCGTGTCCGGGACCCTTTTTGCAACTTTTTCATGTGAAAATTATGGAAGACTCACCTACCAAGCCTTTTGACCACTTTTATACACCTTTAACACCCAATTTTGCTTCAACATGTCCCCATATTCCCTCAATCATCATGTGTATACAATGATTCAACCAACTCAACCATGAATGTGCACACAATGATTCAACTAACAAGCATGGAAATGGGGCATTTGTTAATATGGTATTTCACAAGATGGTGCTTATAAAAGCCAGGAGTTTGAGTTGGAAAATCATTCATGTAATATTCACTCATAGAGAGATTCATAGTGTTTAACATTTTGAGTGGAATTGGGATCAAGAGGTCTTGGAGGAGTAAGCTTGAGGCAACATTGGGAAGAAGGCTTGGAGCAACATCATCAAGTCAATTGATATTTTGATAAAGATAAGTACACCATGTCTACAATGTTTACATCTTCGTAATTTATTCTTTGGTCAAAATCATGTGTAGCTAAACTCCTAGTGTTTGAATGTAATGAACTCTAGTATGGATTTGTGATTAAGGTGTGTATGTTTTTAATAAAATCTTCATGTCTTGTGTGATTCACTTATATTATGCTTCGTTCATTCGAATTGATATATGCGCAATATTGATTTGAAGTTTATTTTTCATCCGGGAAATCGAGAGATTCATGGTGAAATAGAACCTATATAAGTGAAAAGAGTTGCATGCAATCCTAGATATAGGACGACATAAATCTTCTGGATTAGGGTCAAACCTAATATGGGAATTCATAAATCGTTATAATGCAATCTTTGGGGTTTTAACTAGAAAGAGATTTCAGTTAATCAACTTGAGATTAGGAGTTTTTCGCCTTGAGAAAGGGATTAACTTAAATCGGGAATTTCTACGGTCCACATAGCATGAGATTTTATTAAAAGAGGTTGTTTTTTTTTCTTAAGGGCTTATGGTTGAATCTTTTAACTTGTCAAATCACAAAAACATTCTAGAGGGATTTACATTCAAACACACTTCTATCTCTTGATTTCTTATTCTACAAATTTTACTTCATTTTTACACTTCGATAATTTAGATTCTTTATCAAACAAAAACTCTGAAAATTGTTAGATTAAATAACAAAAAGACGGTAATTATTAGTACTTATAATCCTCGTGGGAATGACACTCAGTACTATAATCTATACTATAAAACGATAGGTGCACTTGCTACGGTTTTAAAGGTAGCTTTTGAGCCATTAAGTTTTTGCGTTGCCATTCGGGATTTTAATATTAAGAACACCTTATTTTTGTTAATTTAATCATTTTTTTATTTTCATCAATTGTCTTTCTAGGTATATATCTTTGTAAGTCTTGGATTATACTTATCCTCCTTGTTTACTACAAAGGCATGCCTCTTTCGTCGCCGAATCTGGGAAGGCGAGACCGCCCCTAACAGCAACACAACACGTAGGAAAGTATTAGTACTGACCACGAGGAGGATACTAACGAAAGCAAGATCCCGATATGGCGGATGAACAACAAAGAACCATGTACGACTACGCCTAAGCCATCTATGGATGATGCGCGTAAGATCTATAGTATCGTAAGGCCCGGCCATTGCGACCAATAATTTGAAATCAAACGAGAATGTCATTCAAATGGTGCAACAATTTGTCGATTAAATGACGGCTTACGGATGAAGATCCAATAATCATATCGCGAATTTCCTCAAATTTGCGATCTTTCAAAATAAATGGAGTCTCCGACGATGCCATCCGTTCGCTTATTCCCATTTACTCTTGGGGACGGGCTAAACAATGGTTAAACACTTTCTTGAAGGAACAATCACAACATGGAGCATTATGGCGGAAAAATTCCTTTTAAAGTATTTCCCACCACTAAAACCGCACGATTGAGGAATGAGATCTCTTCATTCACTCAAGAGGACGATGAAACCTTGTACGACACTTGGGAGAGATTCAAAGAATTGCTGCGAAAATGCCCACATCATGGTCTTCCCATTTAGATGCAAGTCCAAACATTTTACAATGGGTTGCTCTCATCGACAAAGCAATGATTGATGCGGCGCGGGGAACATTGAACAATAAGACACCCGGTCGCCCAAGATCTCATAGAAGGAATGGCCATGAATGGCTATCAATGGCAATCCGTGACGGGGAAAAACCAACAGTCGGTGGGAGTATATAATGCGGACGCGGTGGTAACTCTAGCCGCACAAAGTCGAAGCTCTAACTCGGAAAATCGACGGGTTGGCGGCTCCAAAACCACCAACACAACAAGCCTTCTCATGCGAGACTTGTGGAGGATCGCACAATCACCAAGATTGCCCTCACGCGATACCGCCACATGAGAAAGTGGATTATCTAGGTAATCAATCTCGACCTTTCAAAATAATCCTTTCAAAGAACACTTATAATCCAGGTTGGCGTCAACACCCGAACTTTAGTTGGGGAAACCAAGGTCACAGGCTTAATCCAAACGCACTCCCCAATTAAATCACACCTCCGGTTTCCAACCGCGAAAACCAAGTTTGGAGGACTTATTGTCCAAATTGTCCAAACAACGGAAACCCGTTTCACGGCCACCGAAACATCCTTAAGGAACCAAGAAGCATCCATTCGCAACTTGGAAAATCAAATTGGTCAAATTGCAAAATGATCTCCGAAAGGCCACAAGGAGCTTACTGCAACACCGGCCAAATCGAAGAGAATGTAAAAGCAATTACTGCAAGGAGTGGAACAAAGCTAGACGAAATACGGATGCGGGAGGGCGAACCCACGCCCATACAACAAAAAGACGAACGGTATCGAGGAAACAAAGAAAATGGTACCGGAATTCCAACCACCTATTCCGTATCCAAGTCGATTACGTAAGGACAAACATGACGACCAATTTGGTAAGTTCTTGGATTTATTTAAACAATTGCACATCAATATTCCTTTTGTTGAAGCCCTTTCACGATGCCAAAATATGCCAAGTTTCTAAAAGATCTTCTTTCAAATAAGAAGAAACTTGAAGAAATATCCATGGTGCAATTAAATGAGGAATGCTCGGCAATTTTGCAAAACAAGTTACCTCGAGAAAATCAAAGATCCAGGAGTTTTACTATTCCTTGTCATGTCGGTAATTTGATTGATCGGGCATTAGCCGATCTAGAGCTAGCATTAATTTGATGCCTTATGATTTATTCAAACAAATGGGTCAGGAGAGCCAAAACCAACTAGGATGAGCCCGATTAGGCGACAGATCTATTAAATATCCTAGAGGCATTGTTGAAGATGTTTTGGTCAAAGTCGATAAGTTTATATTTCCTGTCGATTTTGTAATTCTTGATATGCATACTGATGTCGAAGTCCCTTTGATCTGGGCGTCCATTTTTAGCTCTTGCTAAAGCGATCATTGACGTGCATGATGGCAAATTGATTTTAAGAGTCGAAGATGAACAAGTCATTTTTAAAATCGCTACATCAATGAAAAATACGATAGATAAAGATGACTCATGTTTTGCTATTGATCTTATCGATATGGAGATAACCAACTCTCTACCAAGCATGATTTCTAACGAATTTTTGGAGACTTGTATTGTTGAAAGTGCGGGTATATCGGATGAAAACCCCTTTCTTAGGAATCCGTGACTCGCATTGGAGGAAAACAAACCAGCGAGCAGCGAACGAGTTCGAAAAGATTGAAAACTCACGGGTGGGGCATATCAAACCATCCATTGAGGATCCACCACCGTTGAGCCGAAGGAGTTACCCGAACACTTGGAATATGCATTTCTAGCCGAGAACGCCAAACTTCCCGTAATTATTTCCTCCAATTTATCTTCTCATCAAAAGGATAGATTGTTGGCAATATTACGGGGAACATAAAAAGGCCATCGCTTGGAAAATCTCCGACATTCGAGGATCAATCCTTCCTTTTGCACTCACAAGATTCTGATGGAGGAAAACTTCAAGCGGTTGTTCTACCTCGGCCGCTTAAATCCAAACATGAAAGAGGTAGTTAAAGCGAGGTAATCAAACTACTTGATCTTTGGGCTCATCTATCCATCTCCGACAAGAATTGGGTAAGTCCGGTTCAAGTGGTCCCGAAGAAAGGTGGGATAGCGGTGGTACCAAATGAAAAGAATGAACTTATTCCGTCTGACGGTAAAGGTTGGCGAGTTTGCATCGACACGACGACTTAACGATGCTACTCGCAGGACCACTTTCCCTTACCTTTTATTGATCAAATGCTTGAACGTTTATCCGTCACCTCTATTATTCTTGATGGCATGTCGAGTTATTTTCAGATCCGATAGACCGGAGGATCAAGAGAAAACCACTTTCACTTGTCCCTACGGTACTTTCGCCTATAGACGCATGCCTTTTGGGTTGTGCAACGCACAAAGAACTTTTCAACGTTGTATGCTTGCCATCTTCGACGAGCTTGTAGAAGAAATCATGGAAGTCTTCATGGATGACTTCTCGGTTTTTGGGATTCATTTGATCTTTGTCTTGCAAATCTTAAAAAGTCCTTGTTCGTTCGCGAAGAGACTAACCTGGTACTTAATCGGGAAAAATGCCACTTGCATGGTACAAGAAGGCATTGTTTTGGGGCATAAAATTTCTTGCGGGGAATTGAAGTTGATAAAGCGAAAGTTGATACAATTTCCAAATTGCCACCGCCCACCTCGGTGAAAGCTATCCGAAGCTTTTTGGGCACGCCCAGGGTTCTATAGGCGCTTTATCAAAGATTTTTCAAAAATCGCCCGCCACTTACTCGCTTTTAGAAAAGGATGCGCTTTTTTGATATCAACGATGAATGCCTCCAAGCATTCAACACTTTGAAAGAAAAAAACTCACCACTTCTCCCATCATGGTGGCTCCGGATTGGTCTCAACCGTTCGAACTCATGTGTGATGCTAGTATTATGCGGTAGGAGCGGTATTGGGCAACGAAAAGATAAACACTTCCTACGATTTACTATGCAAGTAAGACTTTGAATCTGCTCAATCCCACTATACAACTACCGAAAAGGAACTACTTTGCGGTGGTTTTCGCCTTTGACAAATTTCGGTCATACTTGATTCTATCCAAAGTCATTGTTTATACGGATCACTCGCTTTACGCTATTTGCTCGACAAAAATGACGCAAAACCACGATCGATTCGATGGGTTCTCTTACTCCAAGAATTCGATGTGGAGATCAAAGATAAGCGGGGTGCCGAAAATCTTGCCGCAGACCACCTATCTCGGCTTGAGCACTCCGGCAAGACCGATGAGCAACACAACGGACATATCAACGATTCTTTCCCGGATGAGCAACTCTTTTTGCCGCCTTAACTCAATTTCAATTGATATTCATTGGTTTGCGATTTCGCTAATTATCTTGCAGGAAAAATTCTCCCAAAAGGATGACCCATCAACAAAAGAAGAAATTCTTTTCGGACCTCAAGTATTATATTTGGGACGATCCCCACCTCTTCCGAGTTTGTGCGGATCAAATCATACGAAGGTGTGTTGCACTTCCCGAAACCATCTCCATTTTGAATCATTGTCACAAAGGACCCACCG
Organism: Rehmannia glutinosa; assembly: GCA_016081115.2. Taxonomy (NCBI): domain Eukaryota; kingdom Viridiplantae; phylum Streptophyta; class Magnoliopsida; order Lamiales; family Orobanchaceae; genus Rehmannia; species Rehmannia glutinosa. The sequence continues at coordinate 26,499,267 of CM071929.1, read as the reverse complement.
GTGGACATTATCAAGCAAATACTACGCACGCAAGGTCCTTGAGTCGGGTTTCTATTGGCCTACACTTTTCAAAGACGCAAAACGGTATGTTGAAACTTGTGATAGTTGTCAACGAACAGAAATATTTCTCGAAGAAATGAAATGCCCCAAAACGGTATACTTGTTTGTGAAATCTTTGATGTTTGGGGTATTGATTTTATGGGACCTTTTCCTAAGTCGTTTGGCAATAAATATATTTTGGTAGCCGTTGACTCGTGTCTAAGTGGGTAGAGGCTCAAGCTTTACCTAAAAATGATGCTCGAGTGGTGGTGCATTTTCTCAAAAACTTTTTACCCGGTTTGGTACACCACGAGCCATCATTAGCGATAGAGGCACCCACTTTTGTAATAATCAATTTGATAAGGTTTTGAAGCGTTATGGTGTCACACACCGAGTCGCGACCGCTTATCATCCCCAAACTAGCGGTCAAGTCGAAGTGTCCAACCGCGAATTAAAACGAATTTTGGAAAAAACGGTTGGACACTCTCGCAAGGATTGGTCCCTCAAACTTCGATGATGCCCTTTGGGCTTATAGAACGGCTTTCAAAACGCCAATAGGGACTACCCCATACCGACTCGTCTATGGTAAAGCATGTCATTTGCTTAGGTTGAGCTTGAACATAAAGCCTTTTGGGCTATTAAAATGCTTAATTATGACTTGTCAAGTGCGGGAAATAACCGTTTATTGCGGATTAACGAACTCGAAGAATGGCGAAATTCGGCATACGAGATTCGAAAATTTACAAGAACGAACGAAACAATGGCATGACAAGCACATTAAGCACACGAGGGAATTCCAACCGGTGATCGGTGTTCTATTCAATTCCCGACTTACTTTATTTAGGGTAAGTTAAAATCCAGTGGTCCTGCCATTCATCACATTACTCAAGTGTTTCCTTACGGAACTATCGAAATTACACACAAGGAAATGGGCACCTTTAAGGTAAACGGACACCGTCTGAAGCTTTATTTTGGGGGCACCATCGATGATAAGTATAGAGATTCCCTCGAGCTTGAGGATCTCCCAAATACATCACACAATTAGAGGTGAATCAGTCCGGTATACGACATTAAAGAAGCGCTACCCGGAGGCAACCCGATGATTTTTGTATCAATTTGTTTCAAATTTTTACTTAGGATTCATTTTTTTACTCGGGATGATATTAAAAAAAAAAAAAAAAAAAAAAAAAAGATTTTACTGACTCGGGACACGGCCGTGTCTTCCGACATGGCCGTGTCCAAATCCACCAATTTTCCCTTTTATAAATTAAAAAAAAAAAAAAAAAAAAATCAAAAATTGGCCCGAACACGGCCGGGCCGTGTCGCCCGACACGGCCGTGTTCGGCCCAAAATTTTTTCGCCAAAACAAACCGGAACACGGCCAGTGTCGCCACACTGGTGGTCCGTGTCCGTTAAAAACAAGGGGGGTTCGATTTTGGCAATTTTTTTCGATTATCTTCATTTCAAAACCCTAAAAACCCCTCTTCTTCACCAAAATTTCCCCCAAATTCACCTCACTCTTCCATCTAAACTCAAATTCTTCCATAAAACACCATCTTTTCTCCATTGCCAACACTTCTACCGATTGATTGTTAGGAATTTTGTGGGTTTTTGGGAGATTTCTCTTGTGGGTGTCTATTTCAAGGTATGATTTTCTATGTTACTTTTTGTGTTTAATTTCATCATTTTTGTTTTTATGCTTTCAATTTGTTCATAATTGTTTGAAATTTCTATCATTTAGGGCTTTTTGATTTAGCTTAAATTTTTGGAATTTTTATGCCTAATTATTTGTGTTGAAGATGAGGGTATTTTTGGATTTTTATGGTGATAATGTTGGCCCCATGTCTTTATTGAAATTTGTAGTATGTGAAGATTGGTGTGGCTATTGGAATTTGTAGTGGGTATTGTATGTGAAGATTGGTGTGACTATTGAAATTTGTATGGGTAAAATCATGTGAAGTCAATTGTTGGAATTATCTTGCTTAATTTCACCAACAAAATTGGTCCTAAACGAATGAAAGGGTTTATTGTTGCCTAAATATAACGATATGAGCGTTTGTTGATTGATTGATTGTTAGAATCATATGATTGATCATGCGTGGAAACCGTGCTTTGTTGTAACTTACTTGCTATTTTGATGAGAACTTGAAGGTGATGGGATGATGTTGTTGTTGGGAATTTAATTGAGGTACGGTTTTTATAGGATAGTTGGTTTTCAAAGAAATATTAATAGTAATCGTCCTTGTATTGCATGTTGCTATCAAAATTTCCTTTTTCGGACTACCATGTCAAAACGGCCGAAGTTACCGCTCCTTCCGGTCCGGGGGACCTCGGCTCTCGCCGCCCCTCCCGGCTAATCCACCAAGTAATCGTCATGGCATTCTATTCCGGGATGACGAACAAGCAACCCGATATCAACAATTGTTGAGTAAACCATTGCACAACACCAGGTATCCGGACGCCATGACATTAGAGACCCTTGGGCTACAAGAAGATATTGATTGGATGTTTGAACAAGTTGGGTGGGGACAATTCATGGGTGTGAAAGCACCAACTTATGAGCGCGTCACACCGAATTCCTTAGCTCATTTAACGCCGAAATCCTCACGGGAACTCATGCTAGGGACGGCCTCATCTCTTTTCGCTTGTTCAATCAAGAGTATACATTGACTCTTGCCGACTTCAATCAAATATATGGTCTTCCAATTGATGGTAACAGACGCTTTCCTAGCGACTTTAATGCACAACGGTTTTGGAATGAAATAGCTCCTTCATATGACTATGTTGCTTCTCGTCTAAAGTATCACGCGTAATAAACCCTTGTTTTCGTTATATGCATCGTGTGATGGCTAGCACACTTTTTCGGTAGGGGAAAGCGGCGGGAATTTGAGGAAGGGCGAGCTATTGTTTTTATGGGCTATGGTCTATGGCAAACACACCCGACACCGGTCTCACTTAGCACGCCATTTTCGTGAAAGTTGGGCGGGGCGATTGTAGTAAAATCCTTGTTGGAGGCCTAATTACTCCAATTGCTCTTCACTTCGAGCATGACTTAACGGATTTACAACAAGCGCGAGGAAGCAATCGTATTGATCTCGAGGTATGTCTTCGCTATAAAATTAATTGAAAGAATCAATGATCAATTTTGCTTGCTTTTTCGACATACATCCCAACGACTATTACTTCCCAGGCAAGACGAAACTACAATTCGTGTCGTGACAATTGGTTGATGGGTATGCGACACAATCCGGATGATGACGACGCCTCGAACTACCTCCCATAGAGGATGATGCTCCCGAATCCCCATCTCTCCAAGGGGTTCACCATCCCATACTACTTCATCTCACCCACCACCACCGCCACCACATGAACAAGTCAATCTTCAAGCTATTCTACAGAGCAACAACACCAAAGAGACATGCTATCATATCAACAAACGATGCTCGAACGCCACAGAATATGCTTGACCGAACAACAAATGATGGACGAGCAAACAATTTGGCGTCATTAGGGATATTCGAGAGGACCAACAACAACAAAATGCCCTTTTATCTCAACTCCATCAATGGCATCTCTCTCGAGACACTTCCCACCACCGTCATAAGGTCGTATTTGTCTTTGTCTTAGTTTTTGTTTCCTTTGCTCCATTTTGTATCCCATCTCCTCTTCACATTGGGGACAATGTGACCCTTGAAGTTGGGGGTGGCGAGATTTGTTAAACGCTTGGATTTGAACTATTTTCTTTAGCTTTGCGTGTTTTAGCTTTCTTTGTGGATATTTCGTTTTCTTTTACGCACCTTATCAATACCTTGCAAACAAACATGAGGTGATTTTTTTTTACAATTAGATAGGTTAGTTGTGGATTGGTTATGACCATTTTTATCCCGAAAAAGTCATCTTTTTGAAAACTCAAATTGCCAAAATGTTTTTAAACTGCGTGACTCAGTAAAAGGATGAATTTGGCCAAAAGAGTTTAATGTCATGAAGTTAGCTTGGACTTTGCTTAAATCTGATACTTTGTGTCATGATCACTGAGAAAACCATAACTCGGGTTTGAAAAAAAAAAAAAAAAATTGTGCTATCTTTGTTATATAAAGGGACAATTCGAGGTTATATTCCTCTGTTGTTGTTGCTTAGTAACTAGGAGCATTCATGAGCCCCATGTTTGTCTTTTTACGTAAAACGGCACACAAATATGAATATGGGACACCACCAAGAGTTTTTGAAAAGACATTCAAAATTTAAACCTAGTGGAAGTTTGCCTCGAAAATGTCCCGATTTTATAATTATATTTGCAATATAAAAAAAAAAAAAAAAAAAAAAAAAAAAAAAAATTGAAAAGACCCGAGTTTTGAACTTCTCCTTTTATCATTGCATTTTTGTATTTAATCTAAGCATATGAACGACAAATTTTTCGTGATATGACAAGCTGTGATGTTTTGAAAGATTCCAATTATTGAAGTCACTCTTTTTTTTACAAATTGGTTGATTTGAAAAACGGATGGATTGACTTAATTGGGAAGGAAAAGGTTAGCGATTCACTTCAATCATGTCGAAATTGTGAAAATAGATATCTTTTTTTTTTGTTTTCAACCCATCTCTCTGTTTTAAAAATTGCTTGAGGACAAGCAAAATTTCCAAATTGGAGGCGGTTTGATAAGTGTCATTTTGTACATATTTTATATTATTAATTCAATAGTTTTTGAATTGTTTTGTTAGAAAAATCATAGTTTCTCAAGCATTTTTGTAGCATTTCATAGTGTGATGTGTTTAACATTATAGGTGGAGCAATTTGGAGCAATGTGAAGCCAATACTACTTGAAAAAGGCAAGAAAATCACTCAACATGACTTGGGGTGTCAAGTAACATGGCCATGTTCAAAAAAAGAAAAATAAATTGGATAAAAATTGGAAAAAGGGTCCAAACGCCCGTGTCGCCAAACACGGCCATGTTTGAAGGGATCAAAAGAGGAGGAAAAACCGCACAAAACAGGCCCGAACACGGCCTGGCCGTGTTGTACAACACGGTCGTGTCGCACAACACGGCCGGCCGGGTGTCACCCCGACCCTACCGTGTCGAGCGATTTTCCGGCCAGTGCTTTGTGCAAGACGGCTGGCCGTCTTTGCCACCGACACTGGCGTGTCCGGACCCCTTTTTGCAACTTTTTCATGTGAAAATTATGGAAGACTCACCTACCAAGCCTTTTGACCACTTTTATACACCTTTAACACCCATTTTCTTTATGCAACATGTCCCCATATTCCCTCAATCATCATGTGTATACAATGATTCAACCAACTCAACCATGAATGTGCACACAATGATTCAACTAACAAGCATGGAAATGGGGCATTTGTTAATATGGTATTTCACAAGATGGTGCTTATAAAAGCCAGGAGTTTGAGTTGGAAAATCATTCATGTAATATTCACTCATAGAGAGATTCATAGTGTTTAACATTTTGAGTGGAATTGGGATCAAGAGGTCTTGGAGGAGTAAGCTTGAGGCAACATTGGGGAAGAAGGCTTGGAGCAACATCATCAAGTCAATTGAGATTTTGATAAAGATAAGTACACCATGTCTACAATGTTTACATCTTCTTGTGTAATTTATTCTTTGGTCAAAATCATGTGTAGCTAAACTCCTAGTGTTTGAATGTAATGAACTCTAGTATGGATTTGTGATTAAGGTGTGTATGTTTTTAATAAAATCTTCATGTCTTGTGTGATTCACTTATATTATGCTTCGTTCATTCGAATTGATATATGCGCAATATTGATTTGAAGTTTATTTTTCATCCGGGAAATCGAGAGATTCATGGTGAAATAGAACCTATATAAGTGAAAAGAGTTGCATGCAATCCTAGATATGGGACGACATAAATCTTCCGGATTAGGTCAAACCTAATATGGGAATTCATAAATCGTTATAATGCAATCTTTGGGGTTTTAACTAGAAAGAGATTTGATTAATCAACTTGAGATTAGGAGTTTTTCGCCTTGAGAAGGGATTAACTTAAATCGGGAATTTCTACTGATCCCACATAGCATGAGATTTTATTAAAAGAGGTTGTTTTTTTTTTTAAGGGCTTATGGTTGAATCTTTTAACTTGTCAAATCACAAAAACATTCTGAGGGATTTACATTCAAACACACTTCTATCTCTTGATTTCTTATTCTACAAATTTTACTTCATTTTTACACTTCGATAATTTAGATTCTTTATCAAACAAAAACTCAAAATTGTTAGATTAAATAACAAAAAGAAGAGTAATTATTAGTACTTATAATCCTCGTGGGAATGACACTCGGTACTCAATAATCTATACTATAAAACGATAGGTGCACTTGCCTACGGTTTTAAAGGTAGCTTTTGAGCCATTAATGCCAACCGATGTGGTGATCAATGCGGACATAAGTGACGCGCTCTCACCAGAACCGATTGTTCGAAACAATATTGGAGCGTAGAATGAAACCACGGTGATCCCTGTCATCTGTTGGAAGAATGGAATAGCTATGGACATTACTAGAAAAGGCCTATATGTCCTTTTTAGGATTTTCTTGAAGGGGTGTTTGATTGTTGCAGAGTTATGATTTGCTTCTATGAGATCGTCGAGTTCTGCTTGGACGTCATCAATTCCGCGGATTCTTTGCAGTAATTTCTTGGCTTTTTCGGTACCGTGGCCTTGCTGAATAAGACTGTTGGGAGTCTCTGGAACGAATATTGTTCCTAACGTTAGAATCAAAGCCGGAACGACAGCTGTTCCGAGGGAAATTCGCCATCCCCAGTCGCCTTTGATGTTTTGGGTGCCGTAGTTAATGAGGAAGGCCGATGTACTTCCGATGCTAAGACAAGTTTGGAAACCAAAGTTGAAAGCTCCTCTATATTTGGGGGGTGCCATTTCTGAGAGATACAAAGGGACTGACTGCAGAAAATTGAAAATGCACAAAGTTTTCAAGATTTTGCATATTAATTACTGAATGTAATCCCGAGTTTAACTCTTTGCTCAGCCCCAATTCTTTGTTGCGCAAGGTAATCATGTCGTATTCCATGTGGCATGTATTGATGACATGAAATGCGAGATGATATATCATTGCGCAACAGAGAATCTGAATTCGTCTGCTACATATATAGATACTTGCACGTAGGATTTATGCACATATTATCAATTAAAGTATGAAACTAAGTTCTCAAATTTCCATTGTCTCCTCAGTTTCCCTCATTGACAAAAGAAAAAAAGGACGAAATTTGATGAATTTTTTCTCGTCACTTGAAAAAATTGCATATATGGATGCAACTTGTCAATTTTCTTGCTGGCTAAAAGTAAACTGGAAAGCATGCCATAATTTCATCCTTTTTTCTCATGTCTGCAATCGATCCAGAACTTCTATTATTAGTAATAGCTAAATTGCAACTTTAGTCCTGTAGGTATACCGAGATGGCAATAATAGTCTTTTGGTAGCCAGAAATTTGAAATATGGTGGAAAATTCACGTCCAGTTTCTAACCAGACCAGTTGACGTGGAAATTAAGTTCGCTTAGGTAGACATTCTTCAAGTGATTATTTTTCCTGAGTTTTTATCCCTATCAACGTACCAACTCACTTGGAGGATGTCCTCATAAGCGAAATTGGCTTTCACATCAGCGGATGTGACCGAAAATGTGTACACAAGTATTTTTCCGGCAAATTTTTCAAATTTCTGACGACCAAAAGAAAATTATGGGCTTTTTGCAAATTGTGATTTCAACAGGACAGTTTTGCCACAAGCCTAAAGCACAAGACTAAAACTGCATTTTAGCAGCATTAGTAATTACACTATATTAAATTTTAGTAAACATTAGTTTCAACCAATTACCTGGTTTGCAAAACCAACTCCAACTCCTAGTAGGAGACGACCAAGTATCAGCATGTAGATGTTTTCAGCTGCCCCTCCAATAACACCCCCGGCGAGATATGCAACTCCACCGATGATGATTGACGTCTTGCGGCCGTAATCCCGAGTCACCGGTGAAGCAAAGAAAGAAGCAATAAGGCCAGCTATATAGATTGAGGAGGTGAATGTTGCCAAAAGTTGGCTATCAAATTTGCAGTAGTTGCTTGTGCCTGTATCTTCTTCCATTTTGCTATAAACCACTGGGAAGAATTTCTTCAAGAATGGCTCCATTGAGGTCACTCCACCTTCAGGAAAAGCTTGCCATAAGAATCTACTAGTGTGCATTATATAGAACTATCAATCATCCAAGTCAATTGAAAGCTCTTGATTAAAAAAATGGTATAATTGCAAAAAATACCCCCGAGGTTTGAGCTAATAACGAAAAAACCCTGAGGTTTATGAAAATTATAAAAATTCTCTTGAGGTTTGATAACGTATTACACTTTGCTCATTCCATAAGAAAAAACACTTCAAATACCCGTTTGCATTTGCAAAAATACTACAGTTACCGCAAAATATTTAAGACATAATCAAACTCAGGGGGGATTTTTGTAATTTTGAAACTTATGTTGGGTTTTTTGTAATTATCCCAAACCACAAAGGTAAATTTGTATTTAATTTGAATCATAACAAAAATTTGAGGGGAAAAAAACCACATTCCGCCACTCCCCCCAAAAAAATTAATTATCAAACAAGTCCTGATAAACAAATCAAATCCAATCGAACTTGAACAATGTCAACCAAATAAGATTACTCCAATTAAACATACTTACAAGTAGTAATTGTAGTTATTCCTAGTATTTATTTAGAATCACACAAGTATAATTTAAGAGGAGAAAGACAAAATTCCGATAAACGAACCAAATTCAATCGAACTTGAACGATGTCAACCAAATAAGATTACTCCAATGAAACATACTCCGCAGAAACAAGTAACAGTAAATAATAAAAAAAATTACCAGTTACTCCAGTATCGTAGCCAAAGAGTAACCCTCCAGTTGCTGCAATAATACAAGATAGAAACACAAACACTGTAATTTTGCCATTATACTGCACAGTTTCAGTTGTGTTAATGGCTACAGAAATTGCCATGGATGTTCCCTCAAGTTGGGAAAAGAAGTGGGTTTTTTGCAGAAGAGGAAATGAAGATACAGGTTTGTTTGGCTACCTATATTTTTATTTGAGGATATGGTATAAAATACCCACATTGGATAGGTCAACCTCTTTTTTAGCTACCAAGATAAAATATCATCTTTTCTACCCACTTTTATAGTTCTTACCCAAATACCCTCGACACTTGAATACAAAAGCAAAGTGGTGGGAAAGTAAAAAAGTAAGTGGGGTCATATTTCTATCTTACATAAAATACATTTTTCTTTATTTTCAGATTTTTATTTTTTAACACAATTTGTAGTTTAATTAAAATAAATTCAGATTTTTATAAAATCATTTAGTATAAAAAAACAATTTTGTAAAAATAATTTTGAGTTTTATTATTTTATAATTTTAAGATTTTAAATAAATGGCAAATGTTTAAAAAAAAGGTGTATAGTTTTTTTTTAAAATTTTCATATTTAATATTTTATAATTTTTTTGATTTTAAAAAAGCTTTGATTCTTTTTTTTAAACTAATTATCGTGTTTATTACTATAACACGTTATAATATAACGTGTTATAGTATAACACGTTATAAAATTATTTTATATAACGTGTTATAATATATCACGTTATATAACCTTTATCACGTTATAAGGTTATATATTTTGATAATGGTTAACACGTTATAAAACCCTTATCACGTTATATAACTCTTATCACGTTATATAACCTTTATCACATTATAAGTGTTATATATCTTGATAAGGGTTAACACGTTATATAACCCTTATCACGTTATAAGGGTTATATATCTTGATAAGGGTTAACACGTTATAAAACCCTTATCACGTTATATAACATTTATCACGTTATATAACCCTTATCACGTTATACATATCGTGATAAGGGTAACACGTTATAAAACCTTTATCGCATTATAAAACTCTTATCACGTTATATAACCCTTATCACGTTATAAGGGTTATATATCTTGATAATAGTTAACACGTTATAAAACCCTTATCACGTTATATAACCTTTATCACGTTATAAGGGTCATATATCTTGATAATAGTTAACACGTTATAAAACCCTTATCACGTTATAAAACCCTTATCACGTTATATAACCTTTATCACGTTATAAGGGTTATATATCTTTATAAGGGTTAACACGTTATAAAACTCTTATCACGGTATATAACCCTTATCACGTTATAAGGTTATATATCTTGATAAGGGTTAACACGTTATAAAACCCTTATCACGGTATATAACATTTATCATGTTATATAACCCTTATCACGTTATACATATCGTGATAAGGGTTAACACGTTATAAAACCCTTATCGCGTTATAAAACTCTTATCACGTTATATAACCCTTATCACGTTGTAAGGCTTATATATCTTGATAATAGTTAACACGTTATAAAACTCTTATCGCGTTATAAAACCCTTATCACGTTATATAACATTTATCACGTTATAAGGGTTACATATCTTTATAAGGGTTAACACGTTCCCTTAAAAAAAAAGAAAAAGGGTTAACGCGTTATAAAACTCTTATCACGTTATATAACCCTTATCACGTTTTAAGGTTATATATCTTGATAAGGGTTAACACGTTATAAAACCCTTATCACGTTATATAACCCTTATCACGTTATATATTGGGAATTGTGAAAGTTAAACCTGAAAAGGTATATTTGAATGTTTTTAAAATCTGAGTACTTTTTAAATTAAGGGCATTTCGGTCATTGTGGGTATATAAGTAGTATGTTTAAAAATGTGGGTAGAAAAGAGGTTCCCTTATCCAAAATGGGTAGTTAAAAAATTCTCCCTTTTTATTTCTGTGGTAAAATCCAAAAATTTCTGTACAAATAAATATGTGATGTATGGTAGTTTGGTAATATTATCGATTTTTTGGTTCACTAGCAATAATATCGATTTTTTGGTCCATTGGGAAACCACACTTTTGGTCCACTAGCAATATTATCGATTTTTTTTTTTTTTGGAATTGTAATCAGAATTGTAAAACTCTTGCATCTTTTGCAACTGAGTGTCCAGTCTCCCGAGAATGGTGCTCCCCATCCAAACCATGGTTTATCTAATCTTGGTTTTGGATTTAGTCAGTTGACTACAATCTTTGTACCCCTACTGTTTTGAGTTATTAATAATATCGCTTTCGTTTGGAAAAAAAAACAATATGTTGGACAGCTGGTAATTTGGTAATTATTTAACTAAATTAATTGTGGAAAATAGTTTTCTGAGAGAGAATATATTTAATTTTTTGGATACTCAGTAACTCAAACATAAAAAACAAAACATAAAAATAAAATATTTTTTAAGATGTAAAATTTTATTTTGGTGAATCCAGACGAAAATAATTAAATAAAACACAAACGGACTACAATATGTTCGATCCCCCGGCCACAATGATGGAACAATTAATATTGAGAACTTCAAGCATATGGATTTTGAAGACCAAACTCGGTGGAATCTGGCAGATAGAAGGGAGTCAAAGCGTGGAATTGAAAGAATCACTTTACGGGGACGACTCTTTAAGTCTTGTTAGTTGAAGATATTAGAGACGCGAAGAATCGCGATTCTCGTTCGCGGTTTACGTGAGCAGATTCCCAAGGAGTTCTAAGGTCACGGAGTTGTTTCTCCTAAGAAACTGGAATCTCGGTTATAAAAAAAATCTTCCATTACTTTTTTATCAAGAAAAGGAAGAAAAAATGATTTTGACAATAAAGTAACCACGAGTAGCTTCCTCCTATTATGATAATGCCAGGTCAAGTGGACGTATTTTTTTTTTTTTTTGGTTATTTTTGAGAAAAAGTGGACGTATTCGGGGAGGAGATGTTGACATTTTTCCCTACATATTAAAATATCTTAAAGATAATTTGATTGGTGGGGAAAGAGATGGGACCACGTTCAAAAAAAAAATAAAAATATATATATATATATATATATTAACAGAAAAAAAAATTAGAAGAGAAGAAGAAAAAAAGAGACTGATGTGGCACATTTGCATTATCTTTTTTTTTTTTTTTTTATAACTTTTTATAATCCTGCGCCTGCAGCGCGGAGACGCCTGAACTCTGACAACCGAATCTTCACCACCGCATATCGCCTTGGAATTTGATGGAGCGAGGATATGAATCCCTGACCTTCACCCGCTATTCAAGATGAGTTCCCACCAAATCTTCACCACATATGCCCCGAGCAATTTGATGGAAGCGGGATATAAATCCCCGACCTTCACCCCACAAATAATTTGATGGAAAGCGAGGATTTGAACCCTCGACCTCCACCCCACAATCATTCTTGTGGTGGCCCGGGTAAAAATTTCCACCCGGATGCATAGGTCCGACATGCTCGAATAGTGACAGGGTTTAGGGCATGCACAACAATAATTTTTTTTTTTTTTTTGGGTTGGGGGTTTGGAGATGAAAACTTACAAAAAGGCCTCAAATCATTGGAAATAACTTTTTGGGGTTTATGGTTTGTCGAGAAGAACCAGTATGCGACAAAGTTTGTTTTTCAAATTATGAAGAAAAAAAAAAAAAACAGATCCACCCAAAAATTGTTGGGGATTGTTTTTAGAGATCCATCCAAAAAAGAGTACATGGTTAATTTCCAATGACACGTGGATGATTTAGTTTAACCAAGAATGATAGAAAGTGCCCGAGATTTATGAGACTAATTGGAGGTGGGGGTGGCTAATTTGTTTTAGTTCATCTCAGACCAATAATAAAAATAAAAAGAAAGGGGGAAAAAAGAGGACAAAGGTAAAATAGAGGAAAAGAGAACATAAAAATGAGAGAAAATCAAAACAAATGTATAATAAAAGATTTGTGTTTCCATATTTCCAAATGTTGTACAGAGCTGCATGTACTGATTGGGATTTCCTGTTCCAAAATTCTATTGTGCAATATTCATCTATTGTTGTATGAATTCCTATTCGTAAATTTATTACATGTAAATATGTAATGACAATTGACAACCAGTGCAGTACAACACACAATACTTGTGTAATAATCTTTTCAAGGATAAAGTATGCAATCTATTCACAAGACTAAAGCAAAGGCTCATGAATCTTGTTTTCCTCGCATTCTTGATCATCACCAATTACAAATCTGTTCCAGAAACTATGATCCCTCCAGATTTTATCCATCTTTTCGATTGGTACATTCTTAGTCTCGGGCAGTAAAAAGTAAACGAAGCCCGTCATGAAAGCCACCCACACCCCAAAAAAGAAGAAAGTCGCAGACTTCAAATGGCAAAGGATAGCTAAGAATATCTGACCAATAAAAAAGCTAAAGAAAAAACTTATCGCTTGGTTATACTGGCATCCCGAAATAGATCTTATTTCTAGTGGAAAAATCTCACTAGTAACCAACCATCCCAACGGACCCCACGAAAAACCGAAACCGGCCACATACATGCAAATCAAGATCACAACTATAATGCTGTACCCTTGGCTCAATGCACCATGATCCCCTAATTTGGCTGCCATTATTCCACCAATCAGCATTTGAGTAACAAACATTAGAATCCCACCAATTTGGAATATAACCCTTCTGCCTAGTTTATCTACTATCATGGATGAAAATAATGTCATGGTTGTGCCGACTATTGCTGTGATCAATGATGACAACAATGATGCACTCTCACCAGAACCAATCGTTCGGAACAATATCGGAGCGTAGAATGTAATGACGCCAATCCCTGTCACCTGTTGGAAGAATGGAATTGCTATGGACATTACTAGATGAGGCCTATATATCCTTTTCAGTATTTTCTTGAAGGGGTGTTTGATTGCTGCAGAAGTATGATTTGCTGCTATGAGATCGTCGAATTCTGATTGGACGTCATCGATGCCTCGGATTCTTTGAAGTAAATTCTTAGCTTTTCCGGTATCATGGCCTTGTTGAATGAGACTGTTAGGAGTCTCTGGCAGGAATAGTGCCCCTATGGTTAGAATCAAGGCCGGAGCCGCGGCTGAGGCAAGGGAAATCCGCCATCCCCAGTCGCTTTTGATATTCTCTGTGCCATAGTTAACGAGGAAGGCTACTGTAGTTCCACTTCCCACACAAAATTGGAAACCAAAGTTGAAAGCTCCTCTGTATTTTGGGGGTGCCATTTCTGAGAGGTACAAGGGGATTGACTGCGGAAATTGAAAACACAAAAAGTTTTTCAAAGTACATATATAGATACTTTTACTTCGTAACCAAACATTTCAGCATTAGGCTCAACAGTTGAAATGAGCACATCAAATAACCTTAAATTGACTAAAAAGTGTACAAACAAGAGGCATGCCATGCTACATAATTCTGGCGAAAAATTCAACAATCGACCATGTAATTCAAGTAGCAAAATGTAACAAACAAATCTCTCCAAGTGCAAAAATCGTCTTAGTATAGATGACAAAGTTTTTTTTCTCCTTATTTTTTTTTTCTTTCAAAATTAAATACCACAACGTCCTTGACCTGTTATAGGCGGCAACTTAACCAATCGAATCTCTGAATTCCTTTTAGTTACTGGACCAAATTATTGAATCCTAAATGTGGAGATCAGATATGTTGTTCCACATTCGTATCCCACCCCTATTTCGCTATATTGGATGAAACACACCTGCACAATTATAAAATTATCTCACACACATGTTATTCATCCAATGCAATGACATGAAATGTCTCAATTCCCCTACCTAGAAAAACTTTTTCGTCCTTGAGATATTGCATATATGGTGGATGCAAATTGTCATTTCTATTGCTGGCAAGATAGATATATGTACAGGACTAATTATATACTACATTGAATATTAGTAGAAAGTGTATAGTAACAACCAACCTGGTTTGCAAAACCAACTCCAACTCCTAGTAGGAGACGACCAAATATCAGCATGTAAATATTTTCAGCTGCGCCTCCAATGGCAGCGCCGCAGAAAAACGCAACTCCACCGACGATGATCGACCGCTTGCGGCCGCAGTCCCTAGTCACCGGTGAAGCAAAGAAAGAAGCAATAAGGCCAGCAATATAGATTGAGGATGTGAAAGATGTCAAAAGTTGGCTATCAAATTTACAGTAGTTGCTTGTCTCTGTTTCATCTTCCATTTTGCTGTAAACCCCTGGGAAGAATTTCTTCAAGAATGGTTCCATTGATGTCACTCCACCTTTGCAATAAAACTTACCATAAGAATTTATTACTCTGTACAATATGATGAACTTTTTACGGCTTAATTGCAAACTCGTCGCGTGACTATAGGGAGCTAGCAATTTTGGTCTTGTAAATATTCAGGTATCAATTTTGGTCATGTAAGATTTTGGTTATGTATAATTTTGAACTCATTAATTCTAATTTGTGTAATTTTGGTCGTGCAAGTTTCTTGGTTTTTTTTGTGATTTTGATCTCAACTGGATGTTTCATTATTTTATTTATTTCCAAAATACTCTCGTCCTTTAGTCAGAATATTCAAAATATCTTACACGACTTTGAATTGCTATTTTGAATAAATGATAAAATCATCAAGGACTGAATCTGACACATAAAAAAGTTATGTAAAGTAAAAGGGTGGCCAAGGTTCCGATTCCAAAACCACTGGTTCCGGTTCCTCACTTTGGAGGAATCAGAACCAGAACCGTTGCTCACGGTTCTAGTTCCGCACTGGAACCGAAATTCGACGTTCGATTTGGAACCCGGTTCCTCCACTGCTCCGGTTTAACAGAACCGTTGTTTATCTTTTGATAATTTTTGATTTTTCTAAAATAGTTTATCAATTTTAGTTAAAAAAAATGGGAAAAAAGAAAAAGAATTGAACTTAATATTCAACTGAAGTTTTGTAATTTATAGTAATAATAATAATATTATTAAATTATCTATATATACTATTAGACTATACAAGAATCAAAGTTCATGTAGTTTACTTACAATATTTGATTTAAAACGTATCTCATGTGGTTACGAATATAAAATATTATAATAAATATTTATTATTTCTTCTAGCATATTTTACCAAATAAAAATCAAAATCGTTGGTTTTAACCTTGAAACCATCGGCTCCATCGACTTCGCCCACATACGGTTCTAACGATCGTTAAAATCACCTGCCCACGATTTTTGAGACTAAGGAACCCGAACCGCCTACATGGTTCCGCTTTGATTTTAGAACCGTTGATCGATCAACTGTTCCAGTCCGATTTGGAACCCAATTTCGGCCCATTTGGCCACCACTAACTAGGGTTGTAAAAAAATCTAATCAAATCGAATATTCACATTATTCGATTCAAATTCAAAAATAAACGAATATCCGTATTCATTTATTATTTGAATTGAAAAATAGATTCGTATTCGATTCGATTCAATGAATGAATCCGAATATGTTCAATTCGATTCCAATATTCGTATTCGATTGTTCTTAATTGTTTTATATAGTTTTTCTTCAAATTGTGATTAATTTACACTATAAATTAAAATTTGAATAATATAAAACTTATCAAATAAATATTAGATGGTAATAAAATTAAAATAGGAATTATGAAATGCATATATATATATCATTTACTAATATATAATATATGTATTTATTAGCGATATTTAAGATAAATATATATTATTCGAATATTCGAATCAAATATTGTGGTATTCTTATTCAATTCGAAAAGAATATGAATAAAAAGATATATTCTTATTCTATTCTTATTCGAATTTCTCGAATTCGAATATGATGATTCGAATTCGAATCGCGAATCGTGTAAAGAATATTTGATTCTTTTACATCCCTAGGAATCCTACCCCTAACATAGCCTAAATGTCTTGTTACTAAAACTACAATCAAGCCACTTTTTGCAAACAATTGGTACAGTAGAAGATAATAAGGTTACCAGTTACTCCAGTATCATAGCCAAAGAGCAATCCTCCAGTTGCTGCAATGAGACAAGATAGCAACACCAACCCTGTAATATTGCCATTATACTGCACAGTTTCTGTTCTGTTAATGGCTACTGAAACTGCCATGGATGTTCCCTCAAGTTGGGAAGAGAAAAGACAAATGAAGATACATAATATTTGTTTGGCTTAGCTAAGCTACCTATATTTAGGTAGTAAAATGAAAAATATCTACCAAAATGTGTGATCTATGGGAAACCCGTACAGTTTGTCCACTTAATTTGGTCATAATGTCAAACCATGTATTAATAATTACACGTGTGTGTATTCATTCCCCTCAAATTTTCTTTCCAATTAATTTTGCAAAATATCAACAATAGAAAGAAACAAATACAAAACTGGCCTGTATACATTCCCCTCCAATTTTGTACACTTCGATAATTTGGCCTCATGTGGGTGTTTATTTGAAAAATTTCTTTAGGTCAGCACCTGATGATTTTAGTCCAATTATTCTCATTTTTAATCTAAAATCGATATTTTTCACCAAAAATAGTCCCTAGGACATGGAAACTGAAAATGTGATGTTTCTACGTATAAAAATTAACGAAAACCGTTAATGATGACAAAAATGGTCCCATAAAATACCAAAATTATATTTTTAACCAAAAATGGTCGCATTATTCTTTTATTGGTTAAATTTAATATTATTGATGATAAAAATTATTTTAAATTTTATACTTTTAGTTATTTATTTAAATTAACATTGTGATGTCCCACTTGAAAACTAAAAAAAAATCTCTATCCTTCAAATATTTATCTAAAAAATATATTTTTCCAGTGCTTTTTCTTTCACTAAAACAGATTCTCTTACTTTATATTCTTTTTAGTTTAAAACACTTCTTGAATTTTGAAAATATTCCATTTGTTTATTTGTTTGTGTTTCTAAGTGTCAATTTTCATTTTGTAATTATTTATAAATGAATCATGTTTGTTATTCCAATTAAAATCACTATTTCCACTTTTTATTGTTCACATAAAACAACATTTTAAATTTTTAATTTTCACATTGATTTTGGTACCCTATGTTTCACTATTTAATCAATTTTGACACATTTCTTCAAATGTCTGTTAATATTTTTAATTTTTAATCACTTCACATGTAATAGAAAATGATTGAAAAGTAAATATGGGGTACCAAATTTGGCATATTTGTGAAAGTGATTAAAGAGTAAAACACGGAATACCAAAATTGATATGGCATATCTTCAAAATTTAGGTACTGAAACTGAAATTATCTCAAATCTGTTCACTGGAACAAAGAAAAGGTTCCTCAATCTTGTTCTCCTCGCATTCTCCATCATCACAAACAAATCTCTTCCAGAAACTATGGTCCCTCCAGATTTTATCCATCTTTTCGATCGGTACATTCTTAGTCTCGGGCAGTAAAAAGTAAACGAAGGCCGTCATGAAAGCCACCCACACCCCAAAAAAGAAGAATGTTGCGGACTTCAAATGGCAGAGGATAGCTAAGAATATCTGACCAATAAGGAAACTAAAGAAAAAACTTACTGCCACTGTTATACTCTGTGCAGCTGATCTTATTTCTAGTGGAAAAATCTCACTAGTAATCAACCATCCTAATGGACCCCATGAAAAAGCAAAACCAGCAGTATATATGCAAATCAAAATCACAACTATAATGTTGCACCCTTTGCTCAGTCCACCATGATCCCCTAATTTGGCTGCCATTATTCCACCAATCAGCATTTGAGTAACAAACATTAGAATTCCACCAATCTGGAATATAACCCTTCTGCCTAGTCTATCTACTATCAAGGATGAAAATAATGTCATGGTTGTGCCGACTATTGCTGTGATCAATGATGACAAGAGCGATGCACTCTCATCAGAACCAATCGTTCTAAACAAAATCGGAGCGTAGAATGCAATGACGGTGATCCCTGTCACCTGTTGGAAGAATGGAATAGCTATGGACATTACTAGATGAGGCCTATATGTCCTTTTCAGTATTTTCTTGAAGGGGTGTTTGATTGTTGCAGAAGTATGATTTGCTGCTATGAGATCGTCAAATTCTGATTGGACGTCATCGATGCCTCGGATTCTTTGAAGTAAATTCTTAGCTTTTTGGGTATCATGGCCTTGTTGAATAAGACTGTTGGGAGTCTCTGGCAGGAATAATGCCCCTATGGTTAGAATTAAGGCAGGAGCCGCAGCTGAGGCAAGAGAAATCCGCCATCCCCAGTCGCTTTTGATCTTCTCTGTGCCATAGTTAACGAGGAAGGCTAACAGACCACCAGTAGAAACACATAATTGGAAACCAAAATTGAAAGCTCCTCTGTATTTTGGAGGTGCCATTTCTGAGAGGTACAATGGGACTGACTGCAGAAATTTGAAGATATGCAAAGTGTCAAAAAATTTAGACTTAGTCTCTGTTCAAAGATTTACAAGTTAGGCCAGATTTACGAATACTGAGCCAATAAATCTCTATTTAGAGGTTTATTGGTTAGAAACCTAACCGAACCTGTAAATCTCTGAATAAAGACTGCATCTAAATAGGCATAACAATGCCACAAATGGAACATGTAACAGAAAATGAAGGCTTTTCATATCATGTTATTCTGGCACAATTTGGGAAAATATTGGTTATTTTGGCAACATGGACGAGGATTAAAATTGTCACTTCCAAAGATATATGACTAAAACTGTCACTCTCTAAAACTTACATGACTTGGAGTTGTTATTTAAACCAAGCGTTAAAGGGAATATTGTGAGTAAGTGAAAAATTGAAACAACCATGCCTCGGGAATCGGGATCATATATGCAACATCCTAGCTAGGGCAAAATTGCACACGAGGTTGGTAACTCAGGACTAAAATTGCTTGCCCCTTATTAATCTCCGACTAATTTTGCAATTAAGCCCAAATTGTCATTTTTCTTGCTTGCTAATAGTAAATTGGAAAGCATGCCACAACTTCATCATTCTCTGTTATTTCAGAAGATGATCCAGAGCCCATATCATTAGCTCATAATTAGTTCATAATTACCTGGTTTGCAAAACCAACCCCAACTCCAAGTAGGAGACGACCGAATATGAGCATGTAGATGTTTTCAGCTGCGCCTCCAATGGCAGCGCCGCAGAGAAACGCAACTCCACCGATGATGATCGACCGCTTGCGGCCGCAATCCCGAGTCACCGGTGAAGCAAAGAAAGAAGCAATAAGGCCAGCAATATAGATTGAGGATGTGAAAGATGTCAAAAGTTGGCTATCAAATTTGCAGTAGTTGCTTGTCTCTGTTTCATCTTCCATTTTACTGTAAACCCCTGGGAAGAATTTCTTCAAGAATGGTTCCATTGACGTCACTCCACCTTCAACAAAAACATACCATAACAATTTGCTACATTGTACAATATGATAAACTCATTAATTCATTCTAATTTGTGCAATTTTGGTCCTCCCAACTCGTCGTTTCAATTTCCATTTCTTCCCAAAATACCCTTGTTCTTTAGTTAAAGAATTTCCAAAATACCTATCACCGTTAAAAGTTACGTGACTACAATTGTAAACGGTAAAATTGCGAAATTGCTAAGATTTATCTGACTAAAACTGCAATCAAGCCACTTTTTGCAAACAATTGGTACAGTAGAAGATAAAAAGGTTACCAGTTACTCCAGTATCATAGCCAAAGAGCAATCCTCCAGTTGCTGCAATAATACAAGATAGCAACACCAACCCTGTAATCTTGCCATTATACTGCTCTGTTTCTGTTCTGTTAATGGCTACTGCTACTGCCATATTCGATGTTTGCCTTTGTGGAAAAAAGTCAATGAAGATGCAGATTTTTTTTTTTTTGAGAAGATGAAGATGCAGATTTGTTCGGCTTAGCTCCCTATATATTTTATGTAGTAAAATCCAAAATATCTATAAGAATATGTGATTTGTGGGAAACCACACTTTCCAAGGGAAATATTTACTCCCTCCTATTCACAATAAGTGTCCTTTTGACACATGAAATTTTTTCCAAAAAGAATGTCATTCTCACATTTCAAGGTTGTTGAGAAAAAAGATTTCCCAAATTACCCTTAAATATATTGTTTCCCAACTAACATTCCAAAGTAGCATTTATTATTAATTAAGGGTATATTTGATATTTTAACACAATTCTTAATATGTGTATTTTTTCCTAAAAAGACACTTATTTTGAATAGGAGGGAGTATTTTGATACAGCCAACGAAAAGTTAATTAAATAAGACAATAAACGGAGTAGTAATCCATATGAAGCCAAATCTTTGATTACTCTTTTATCGAAAAAAGGAAAAAAACAGTAGCCACGTGAAGCTCAATAATTCCCATTTTTTCTAAATAGTGCACATTATGGACACTAATTATTCAGAGATGTTGATAGGTGCAGTGGTGAAAGAGATGGAAATTGGAACCTTGTCGGAAAAGGGAAAGATAACTGGAAAAAAAATGAAGAACAGAAAGGGTAAATTGCAATTTTAGTTGCAAAAACAGCAAATAACAATATTATTCGAAAATCTTTGATATAAATGCCCTTCACTTAAATTACGTTTTAAAGTTATTTTTATGATTTTTTTCTCCCTGATATTTGCGTTGTTTTTCCTGGGATCAAAAGTGCAAAACATTCAAAATTTACTGGACCAAAATTGTTAACTCATATTTTATTGGACCAAAATCGCTAGCCTCTTATAAATTATAATTATGGGACCAATTTTCGAATAAAAAATAGGAATAGAAGGAGGAAAAAGACCAGTAAGAAAAATGGGGAAAGAGAAACTAAAAGAGAGAACACAATTAATTAGGAGACATAATGTGGTATCAGGAGACATAATTCCTTCAGCTCTGCAGAGATGATCTGATCTTTAGCTGCTAATTAATTAGCGTGTAAGATTTTCTTGTTGACACTTAGTATCACTGAGTAGAGATGCCAATAAGACTTGTCTCTAATGTTGATATTAGCCCGACCCTAAAAATTTAAGAATTGAGCCTATGTTTCAATGTCCCTTATAACATAAATGTTTTTTTAATGCGGCCCTAATTGGCCTAGAGCCGACTAGGATAGGGCTTGGTCGGGCCTTAGAACTTTTTTTCGTAATAATTTTTTTATATTCTATAAATTTATATTTAAAAGTTATACATGTATAATACTAACAACTCTAATATTTGATCTCATTTATCACATATTATTTAATCTTAGCAAATTAAAATAAATGGAAAGGAATCAATACGATTATGATCCATGATTTCATTGTTAGAATATTAGATTGTCGATTTTTTTTTTTTTTTTGTAATTCATAGAATTGTTTAGAAGAAACATCAATAATT
Organism: Rehmannia glutinosa; assembly: GCA_016081115.2. Lineage (NCBI taxonomy): Eukaryota > Viridiplantae > Streptophyta > Magnoliopsida > Lamiales > Orobanchaceae > Rehmannia > Rehmannia glutinosa. Next base: position 26,476,934 of record CM071929.1, on the reverse strand, counting down.
ATACTTAATTTTTGTTAGATTACCAGAATTATTAAACTTATAAAGTACGACTTCATAAAAAAGAAAATTTATAGGGTCAGCCTTAGCCGGACCCTGGCTTTGAAGGGCTAAGAGAGGGCATAGAATTTTCAAACCCACTTCAGGGTTTTTTAGCCTCAGCCCTTAAGGGCTATAGTCTTCTAGGGTGTTGTGACTCGTGACGAGTCAATCCTTATTGACATTTCTATCACCGAGAGTGTGAAGAAAGTGGATAGTAGAATTAGATGCTTTATCAACCATGCAACACATTGATCGAGTGGAGATGTGATTAACTTGAGGGGGAGTTTTAGGGTTTAATTAACAATAGACGAATTATGCAATTATGTAAATTACTTACAATTGGGTAGTTAGTTTTGTTAATAGGGTAGGTAGATCAGTTACGATCATCCACTTGATTACTATACAGATGACAACTTGTATCATCAATTCATTCAATATACAAATTATTCATTTTTCCTCCATGAATGATATTCTTCTCTCTGTCTACTAAATATTTTTACTCATTAGTACTATATTTGTTGATCCAAGAAAATATTTTAAACAAATTTCTTATACAGATCTACAGAAGGAATATCGATGCAAACTAATTATAGTCACGTTCCTGGCTGGCCTGGATGTACACATTGATATTTTATTCCCACTACATATGCGCACTTATTTCATACACACCTTCATTTTACATGTAAACTTATTTGACAAAATTCAAATTTCCATAGGGACCAATAAAGCAAATCAAGGCCCCTCAATCTTACTCCCTCCATATTCTTGACCATCACCAATTACAAATCTTTTCCAGAACTTATGCTCCCTCCAAATTTTATCCATTTTTTCAATCGGCACGTCCTTAGTCTCCGGTAGCAAAACATAGACGAAACCCGTCATCAGCGCCACCCAAGCCGCGAAAAAGAAGAAAATCATGGACTTGAAATGGCAGAGCATAGCTAGGAACGTCTGCGCAACAATAAATGTAGAGAGAAAACCAACTGCCACGTTTATACTCTGTGCAACAGACCTTATTTCAAGTGGAAAAATCTCACTAGTAACCAACCATGCCAATGGACCCCACGAAAAAGCAAAACCAGCAGCATATATGCAAATCAAAATCAGAACTAAAATGCTATACCCTTTGCTCAATTCACCATGATCCCCGAATTTGGCTGCCATTATTCCACCAATCAGCATCTGTGGGATCAACATTTGAATCCCACCTATATGGAATATAGTCCTTCTCCCGAGTTTGTCGACTATAAACATTGAAAAAAGGGTCGTGCTTGTCCCGACTACTCCAAGGGCCACTGAAGACAAAAGAGACGCACTCACACCAGAGCCAATTGACCGAAATAGTATTGGAGCGTAGAAACATATAACGCTAATGCCTGTTACTTGTTGGAAAAGTGGAATCGCTACGGCCATTACTAGTTGAGGCCTATATTTCCTTTCTAGAATTTTGTGGAAAGGGTGTTTGATGGTTTTGGAAGCATTACTAGCTGATATGAGATCGTCGAATTCTGCTTCGACATCATTAGTGCCTCGGATTTTTTGTAGCATTTTCTTGGCTTTAGCATGATCATTGCCTTGCTGAATAAGACTGTTGGGTGTCTCAGGGAGGAATGGGGCACAAATGGTTAGAAAAGAGGCAGGGACCCCTGCCATTGCTAGTGAAATTCGCCAACCCCAACCTCCTTGAATCTTTTCTATGCCGTAATTAACGAGGAAGGCTAACAAACTTCCTGCAGCAACACATAATTGGAAACCAAAGTTGAAAGCTCCTCTGTATTTTGGTGGTGCCATTTCTGAGAGGTACAATGGGATTGACTGCCCAATATTGAAGATAAACAAAGTGTTAGAGCTTATAAGATCTCTTTATTTTTTATTTTTACCAAACTAAATTTAGGGAGCCTATAAGCTCAGCCCAAAACCCTCTGAGTTAGAGTTATCCCTATTCATATGTTTAACCAATTGTTTGTCAATATTGATACTTCAATTATATGTGTATCATGTGTCTCTTTAATCCACAAAAAAGCTTAGAACCTTTCTTGTAACAATTAATTAAAGAAGTGGAAATTAACAAAACCAAAATATTAGCATGAACTATAAATAAGAAACTTATCTGGTCACCACAAGCTTGTGTATCGCTCATGTGTTAACCAGGATTCGAATACTGCACCTTTTAGTTTCGTTGAAATATATCTGATCCGCTCCAATCAATATTTCCAACTTATTAAAAAAAGGAAGATTACCTGGTTGGTGAAACCAACCCCAACTCCAAGTAAGAGACGGCCAAACATTAGCATGTAGAGGTTTTCCGCTGCGCCTCCAAGGGCTGAACCGGCGATTAAAACGGCCCCACCGATAAAGATCGACGCCTTGCGACCGAAGGCCTTAGTGACCGCCGAAGCAAAGAAAGTAGCAATAAGGCCAGATATAAATATTGATGATGTGAAAGATGTCAGCAATTGGCTATCAAATTTGCAGTAGTTGCTTGTCTCTCTGTCTTCTTCATTCATCTTTCTGTAAACCCCTGGATAGAATTTCTTCAAAAATGCTTCCATTGAGGTCACTCCACCTTCACAAAAAAAAAAAAAAAATTATATGGATGAACTAGTTTGTAAACCAAAACCTGTGATCAAGAATAAAATTACAGGCTTAATTGCTAAATTGGTACCGTAACTATTGTCTATTGGGGGTTAATTTTGGTCCAGTAAATATTTTTAAGCATCAATTATGTTCCCCAGATTTTGATTATGTGCAATTTTGATCTTATAAATTCTAATTTGTTCAATTTTAGTCATACAAGTTCCGATTTTGTGCGATTTTTGGTCCCAATTTAATTTTTCAATATTTTATTTGTTTACCCAATACTCTCGTATGTAATCAAAGTACCTAAAATTAGGAGTGGCCACGGTTCTGAAACTGCCAATTCCGATTTCTCATTTAGAGAAATCGGAACCAGAACCTTTGCCTCACGGTTCCGGTTCTAAAATCGAAACCAATGGTTCCAGTCCGGTTCGAAACCCGGTTTCTCCACGGTTCCATCAATTTTAACCGAAACCGTTTGTTTATCTTTTGATAATTTTTTGATTTCTTAAAATAATTTATCAATTTCAGTTAAAAAAAAGTAAAATAAAGAAAAACACTTGAACTTAATATTCAATAAAATTTTATACTTAATATTAATAATAATATTAAACTATTTATATATACTATTAGAGTATAGAAGAATTAAAGTTCACATAGTTCGCTTACAACATTTAGTCTAAAACGTGTTTGATGTAGTTACGAAAATAAAACATCATAATAAACATTTAACAATTCTTCTAGCATGTATTTACTAAAATAAAATTGTTGGTTTTAACCTTAGAAAAAATGGTTCCATTACGGTTCCACAGACGGTTAAAACCGTCGGTTTCACGGTTTTTGAGACATAGGAACCGGAACTGTCTTACACGGTTCCGATTCTGGTTTTGGAACCATTGACCACGGTTACGGTTTAGGAACCATTGGCCACAATTTCGGTTCTGGTTTGGAACCCAATTCCCATTTGGCCACCCCTACCTAAAATAACTAAAATTGACATGACCGTTAAAAGTTACAGGTCAATGATCGAAACTGCCACATTAAGAATTTATCAGACTAAAATTATCAAACCTACAGGACTAAAATTGCAATTAAGCCTAAATTTACAGGATAAATGTAACCTTATTTCAAGAGTGTCCTCAACAAATAAGATCAATCAAAGCATATATGTGATGTCGTCAAAGTTGTGCTATCTGTAGTGTCAAACAATAAGAAAGCTAATAATATAATTGTTGGGATAATTACAAATATTACTCGGTTTAGCTTAATTATGAAAAAATAAAGTTATTTTTAAAAATTACAAATACACGGCATTTATTTATATATTACAAATTACTCCCTATTAAGGGGCTAATTTGTATTAATACAAACTTCAACAAGGCAATAGTAATATGTTAGGTGGTTTTTTGTAATTATAAAATATAACAGTATTTTTTGTTCGGTGATTATGTCATGGTTGCCTAAGGTGCTAGTTGGGCAGCAGCCTAGCGCCTAGACCGCCTAGAATCAACCCTATTTTTTTTCATTTACTTTAATATTTTTTAACGATTTTTCCGTCTAGACTGCCTAGGCCTGATTTATTGGCCACCTTTTAGCAAAATCGGATCGGTCTAGAGGAGCCTAGCACCTCGGCGCTTAGGTCGATTTTTACAACACTAGATTATGTACATCATGGGTAATTTATTTTATTAATCATGGGTAATTTATTATATTTATCCCATATATATGCAAATGCAAGAGCTAATTAAAATGTGTTTCTTTTAGTATTATAGTAAGACTAGTGAGAAATTTGAAAAGAATAGGAAAAGTACCTGTTACTGCAGTAACATAACCAAAGATTAGTCCACCAGTTGCTGCAATGACACAAGATAGCAACACAAACCATGTTATCTTCCCATTGTATTGCCCAACTTCAGTTACCCCAACTCCCATTGGTTGGTTTTCTTCTAGTTTACTCAATAATTAGTGAGGTAAGAGTTATGGTATTTTTTTTTTTTTTTGGGCCAGGAAAATTGAAAACTTAAGGTTACTGATATGTGGAGCTTATACCAGCACATTACGTACTTATATAGCTTAGAACTCAGTAGACTTCTATCGGCTATATGAAATTCTCGTTTGAGATCGGTTTGGCCATGCGAAAACGAATCAAATAATCCTAACTGTATGCACGCAGTTAAAAAAGTGATGATCAGCTTTTTGCTGAAAAAAATAGTTGTTAAGCTTGTAGCTCAAGTGGTAAATTCGGTATTTTTTTAATTTTTTTGAAATTTATTCTTTCCCCTCCAACCAGTACTAGTTACTTACTAAAACAAATGTCAATTTCTGGTATTCTGGTTTTATTTTAACATATATAAAAATACTTTTACAACTTATTTATTATCTAGTAGACTCTCATTACCTTGACATAAACTTTCAGTATTTTATTCAAAGCACTACCAACTTGTACATTCTCAAATATTTTCGCTTCTACTACCAAAAAAAAATTACTTCGTTAAAAGCAGATATTATTGCAAAATGAACACAATTCGCTTGTGATTAGTTGATACGGGTAAGTGCTCTTTGGACTAATTATTTATATATAGACATTCTAAGTGGGATCAAGCTTGATAGCACCAAAATGATCACAATCGCATTTTAATTTCATGATAAATGTATTTTTAAGTCTACGAGTGGTCATTAGAATCTAGTTTTTTTTTTTAACTTTTATTTATATCTATCTTTTGAAAATGGGTGGCGCTATTGGCACCCCCAAATTTGATGAGTACACCCACTTTCTAAAATTTCAAAAATGTCATTAAGTCAAAAGACTATAATACCCTTACTAAAAAGCCAAGTTCTAAATACACCCCCAATCTCTAAATACACCCACATCATTCATTTCAATTAAATCTACTAAAACACACCCACCCACATCCTTCAGCTACATTCTTCTTCTTCTTATTCTTCTTTCTTGAGAAAAACTTAAACCTTGTTCTCATAAACCCTAGTTTTTTCGACACCAACACAACAACTTAAATGGACAACAAAGATTTGATTCCTCCAAATATTGTAAGTATCTTCTTGGTTATCACCAAAATTATGTAATTTATCCACTTTTGCCGTTCGATATTTCTGCTGCACCATTGTTTTCCGCCAATTGGCACGATCAACAGCATGGCACGATCAAAATTATGTTCAATGATCGTGCCATATTGCCATGTGACACGATCAAAGGTGGAACGATCATGGTCATGATCGTGCCATTTTGATTTGTTTTTTGGTCTTGTTGATTTTGTTTTAATAGGGTATGGCCTCGTTGCTCACGGAAAATAGTGTTGTTTGTCCTCCCAAGAATGATGAGAATGTTGAAGAGCTTGGTGTTGTTACCGATTACACACATGTATTCACGACGCATGAGTTATTTGTTTCTCGGGATAAATTATTTGATTGGGTGCGTGAGAGAGGACATGAGCACAACATGGTAATTGTAATAAGTAGGTCGGACGGTGGTCAAGGAAAAAAAGACCTCGTATATTTTTGTCTTGTGAACGTAGTGGGCATTACCGTGATTCAAAAAAAGACTAGAGATGTCGAACAAAATGATGCTAAGAAATTTGAAAAAAAGTCTCTAAGAGAGAATGCGGAACTAAGAAATGTGGTTGCCCATTTCGTTTGAGGGGTCGGCAAGAAACAATTGAAGGAGAATGATCACTAAATGTTGAATGTGGTGTGCATAATCATCCAATTGCACAATATTTGGAGGGTCACTCTTATGCCTGGTCGATTATCAAAAAGTGAGGAAGAATATGTGTTGGATATGTCACATGGCAATACTCGGCCGAAGGACATTTTGTTTGGTCTACAAAATAAGTTTCAAGATAATAAGTCCACCATACGGACTATCTACAATGCCCGTATGAAGAATAGAGTTGTCGAACGTGATGGTCGATCTCAAATGCAACAACTTATGCATAAATTGAAGGAGCATGGATATTTCTATCATCATAGGCGTTGCGAGACGAGTAACACCGTGAAGGATATATTCTTTGCTCACCCTACAAGCGTTGAGTTGTTGCGTGCTTTTCCGAGTGTCATTTTTATGGATTGCACATACAAAACTAATAGGTACAAGTTACCTTTGTTGGAGATTGTTGGTGTGACATCGACACATATGACATTTTGTATTGCGATTGCTTATATGGAGTACGAAAGGGAAGATAATTACATACGGGCTTGCTCGTCTTAAAATCATTGATGGACCCATCTTCCCCGCCAAATGTGATTATTACGATAGAGAATTAGCTTTAATGAATGCAATAGAGACGACATTTCCCACTTCGAGACATTTTCTCCGTCGGTGGCACATTAGTAGGAACATTTTGGCAAACCGCAAAAATATTGGCCACAAAAAAGAAGTGGGAATCTTTTAACCTCTATTGTAATTTATTGGTCATCGCAGATTCGAGCAATCATTTTATGACTTAATTAGGAGATTGCGAATCGAATTTTGTGAATAATATCCAACCGCATACAATATGTAATGGAGCAATGGATGGGGCCGTATAAAGAAAGATTTGTGTCTGCGCTTGGGCGAATAATGTCATGCATTTCGACAACACCACAACAAATAGGTAATTTACTTTATTGTGCTCATCATTGCGTTTATGTTATATCATATACAATCCTAAAATTAATATAATATTGTTTGAAAAATCATTATAGGGCGGAGAGTCACCATGCGGATTGAAAAGACAAAAGGCTTGCGTCTAGTCGTGGTAATTTCGAGACATGTTGGGAACAGATTCACACCTCCTCGAGACATCACACAATGCAATCTGCTCTTCTTTTGAGAAGAGCGAAATGTAGTCTTACATAAATACAAATCGATTGTATTTATGTCACTACGAGGTATGGTGTCTATACATGCATTGAATTTGATCTATACTTTAAATGCATCGTGTAGGCCGAGGTAGCGTAGACCCTTTGTTGTGTGGTTGTGTATTGAGAAAGACGTGCGGACTCCCATGTGCTCATGAACTTTCCGAATATGTGAGTTTGGATAAGCCAATTCCACTTGATCAAGTGGCTTCATTTTGGCGAAAATTAGATATATTACCGACTAGCAAAGACGGTTCGAGTTGGGCCCGAAATTGGGTCTCGATGGACTCGAGTGTTTTGGTGATCTTTTCACCAAATTTGAACAAGCACCGAATCGTAGAGGTTATTAATTTTGAAAAGAATTACGGAGATTACGAATCCAAGAACAACCTCACTAATTGAGCACAAGATGCCTTTCGCACACGTGGTCGCCCTAAGTCCGTAAAGGTTAAACAATCCAAATCAACCAAACGTGACCCGAGTAAGTTCGAATATGTCGAGTCTATTAAAGATAGTTGTTCACCATGTGAAGAAGTAATCTTTAATGTTGGTCCATCGAATCAACCTATGTTCTCTCCGATGCCGATGCAAAAGCTACCGGTAAATATCGTGTCTTTTATTTGTGCATGTACACATGACATATTTGTTGATAATGTCCCACTGTTCTTCATGTTGTGTTTCAATAGGTTGTGCGTTAAAAGGACCAGAAAGTGACCATTAGTGGTTTTATGGAGCAACTTCCAACTCGTTTACATAAACATATTATTGATACTAAGGATGTTGTGAGCGATGGTCATTGTGGTTTCCGTCTTGCCGTCAGACACCTCTACTGATACGGTGAAGATTCATGGGGTCGGGTTCGAGGAGACCTATGTCATGAGTTGAACGAAAACTAAGGGTTGTACAATCATGTATTCGTCAAACATGGTAGTGTTGACAAAATATTGTCTCGTCTCAACTACTATAACGAGACATCGCATAAGAAACATTGGTTTTGTTTACCCGAGATGGGTCACTTGGTTGCGTCGGCTTACAATGTTGCGTTTGTGTGTTTAGATCAGCGAATGTCCCTCACATATCTACCATTACGAATAGAAGCGCCAATTGCTCCGAAGCTAATTTGTGTTGGATTTGTGAACAATAACCATTTTATAGAGGTAACTAAAAAATTGAGTAATTTGTCTCGTCTCAACTACAATAACCATTTTTTTTCATTTGTAGGTTTTCTTGAGTGGCGGATCACCCATTGCCTCCCGTGGTCGCAACATGGAATAATTATCGCCATGAATGTGCAAAGAAATTGGAAGAATTTGTATACTAAACAACTTGAATTGTATAGTGGAAGTGTAGGAACAAATGATCCCATTGTCCGTAGTACGGAGACTATAAACTTAGGTTAGAATTATTTGTTTGTTATATATTGGATAAGTTAAAGAACTTTGTTGGAAATGCATGTGTTTTTAATTGGTGTGATTGTTGTCGGAAATGCTTGTTTTAAGGTAGCACATTTGTTACAAGTATTTTGTTAAGTTGATCATCAAATGGCACGATGGTGGCACGATCGCATACCACGATCGTGCCTACATGTACGACGATCGTGGCACGGTCACACACCGTTATTGTGTCTATAAAGGCATCGATGGTGGCACGATCGCATACTACGATCGTGCCTACATAGACACGATGGTGGCACGGTCACACACACCGTTATCGTGTCTATAAAGGCACGATAGTTGCACGATCGTAAATGCAATGATCGTGCCACATGCGTTGATATAGTATTATCGGCCACGTTGAAAACGCGTTTCATAACAACTTTATTATTACATCACAATCCTCCATAGTACATTACCAACCTTCATAGTACATTACAACCTAACAGAGTACATTACCAACCACAACACAAACAAATATTACAAACATAGCGCACAACCACCCAACTAGTACACAAATGACACCAATTGCCGACAAATCAATCGGTGTCAACTTCGAGCGTTCAACATCATCCCGAGAACCTTCATCGTAAGAGTAGCCATCAAACTCCAACGGATTGTTACGAGTGTAACCTGGTAGTCCTCGAAATCAATGTCCGCGCCACGAGTGTTAAAAACTTCAACACAATCCACGGTACCTTGGGAAGCCGTTAGTCCGAAAAAAACCGTTGCATGTTGTTCTCTTGCCTAACATGAGCCCAATAACTGGAGAGATGGAAAACATGTTAGTGTACGGGTTGAAATTAACACCCGGCAATGTCAGAAACGCCGGTAGTCATGAAAGTGGGTGCGCATCATATGGATCTTAATCTTGACTTTAAGGACAGGGAAATCTTTTTGCATGGCTTCGATAAAGACGCGACTCGATTCAACAAATATGCCGTTGAAAACAAAGCAGGCGCCGTATGTTGTTTGCCATACGACATAGCATGAAGAAATTGTCAAAACAGGCTTCTTCTTCCAGGAAGTCCAACCATCACCACGCCTATTGTCCCTAGCGATCTCATTTCTTGTTCTTACCATTTTTCCTGTAAATAAAATCATAACAAACATGTTCATCCAAGATTTAATTAGCTATGATTCATTCATCAAATTAGCTACTATGTAAAACATTACCTTTATCGTCAACACAACCAAGATTTACTACAATTTTATTATCTACATTTGAACATACCCATGTATTTATAAGTGTAATGTATGGACCCATGTATAATGTAACTCATTTTTACCATTTATTGCATGGACCCATGTGTAATATGTAACTTATTTTCACCATTTAATGCAAGGACTCAATATGTTACTTATTTTCACCATTTAATGAATGGATCTTACTCAATGGAAAGATTGTCTCCGTCCCCAACTAACAAGTCCATTTAATGGATGGACCAATCAATATGTTACATACTTTCAATCATTTAATGCAGACCCGTAACATATGACACGATAGACAATATCATGATCGTGTCAAGCCTTATTGATCGTTCCACATGAGGCACGATAGAAAAATGGCGATCGTGTCATCGCGTGCCTCTTGTATGGCACGATCAATGATATGACGATCGTGCCATCGTGCCACGTTGACAGAGAATCACAAACAATTCAAGTTATACCGGAGAGTTAATCAACAACCAATTCATCCAAATCATTCCCAAATCATACCTAGTTATTCAAGTTAAACCAAAACATATTATATAAAAACTAAATATACAAAATATATACAATTCCAACTAAATAACCACAATATACATAATTCCAACTAAATACCCACAATCTACACAATATAATCATGGGGAGGGGTCCAAGTCGATGCATCATGCTAAATTTATACACCGTAAATGCTACATGCCGACGATAGTTGTTTTTATATACTCCTCTCGTGTTAAGGACCGGTCAAATACATTTATAAGAAAACTCTCCACCATCCTCAACGCAAACGGTCCACAACTATGACTATCATGTTGTTCGTAATTCTTTGATGGACCAACAACCTTGACACCAAGTATTCTCTCGAGTGTCAACTCCGACGCTCTTGGTAAAACCGGTTTGCCGTAGCAAAACCGAATAATACGTGCAAACGGATAGAGAGCCGTCGCCGTCAAGTCTAACCTCAGCGGTAGCTTGTGGATGTTGGAGTCATAAATTCAAATCGTGCAATCCTTCAAATGATATCCTCACAACAATCCAATGACTACCGATGTTGTGGATAAAAACAACTCCGCAAAAATCGATTAGAAATTAGGGAGTATGAACAAAACAATAATTAGTTAATTAATTTATACCGAAAAAGATAGTTATTACGTGGTCCAACGAACTCCATGGAGGCACCCCACCCCAAAGTGGTTGTTCATCATGGACGTACTCCACCAACGGCGCGCGAGGAAGGTCATCCGGTATGACCTGCGCACGGCATCACAAACTCTCCAACCGGTGGGTCCTTTCCATGAAGATCGGTCCATACTTTGCCTAGATCAAGTCGTATAATGAAAACATATTTGTTAGTAAAAACACGAATGTACCGAAACAAAATAAATGACACATTATGGACTATTTATCTAAGAAATACATGAAACTTACAAATGAACTCGTGTGTCAACCAATCCCATACGACCTCGCACTTGGGGATGGACCACTACACACCCAACTCAGGTGGCAATGTAAACATCTGACTAGGTAGGCATCAATTTGTCAGAACAAGCAAACAATAAGATCAATTGTCAATGAACATGAACAAATAACACCCTGGAAATGAAAGAAAAAAAACATTAACATTGTGTTACCACAAAATCCAAATCAATGGCTCATGACTGATATCCTTAAAGAAACTATCGCGAAATGTGCATAACGCATATCCAACATTGCGGCCGAGACGTAAAACTCGTGTTAAAATCACAAAACAACAATAGTGTAATTGAATTCATATATTGATTTAACTTACGCCTCATCGCTATCTAAGAACCGCATGTACTCGGATGTGTGGCATCCTCCTTACGACGCCGTTTGCCGTGAAAGGGCTACGAAGGTACCTAGACGGCAATCGAGCTCTCACAACACGAACGGACATATCATCCCCTCCGATGAACCCACACCGATGCACCAATACCAACCTGTCCGTACATCCGTAGGGACAGATCCAACGAAGCCCCTGCGACCGGCGGTGGAGGAGAAGTTGTCCGGTGGCCCACCCAGGGAAGTGATCCGCTCACCCACCGCCGTGGGGGAATAGAATCCCGCACAATGAAGGAAACTTCATTAAATAACATAATTCAAAAGATATTCTATTCTAAATGTTTAACAGAAAAAACAAATAAATGCGCACTGAAAGCGATACCGTGCACGACGAATGGCGGGATCAATCAAGACTCTCGACCTCTTCCGCACGATAGGCGGTACCATAGCAGAATATGTGCTTCGACTAAATCGCACGATCCGCCGCACGAAGGGTGGAACCTCCCGCCGCACCGCAGAACCTCATGTCTTTGCGTCCCAGAACCAAATCCGGAACCGAGCCTCAATGGCACGCTCAACCAAAGTCGGCACAATGGCCTCCACTTTGCCGCACTCCTCTTCTAATAGCGCTCGATCGGGCTAGAGAGGGTGTGGAGGTGTGTGGAGGAACATCCGGGAGCAGTGGTGTGTGGAGGAACATCCGGAACAACGCCGTCGGGGCTGGGCGATCATAATCACCCATCTCAAGGCTATCATCATCATCCATCAATGAAGTCGACTCATGTGTGGTGCGTCGACGCTTTGTGGGCTTCTTCCGATCGGGTTACCCCGATGAACATAAACAACACCGGATCGGAGCGGAGATTGACATGCAATAAATAAGGAAGCTCATTGTCCCTCGCATGATCAAGGTCCGTGCGTATCAATCTACAAAATTGCAAGATCAAAATCAAGAATTACTTAATTATTACCATAAGTTAAAATTTGAAAAATGCAAATTACATTTTGTACCTAACGGTCAAGAAAGCCATGCAGATTCACGGAGGACTTCGGAAACTTCCAGCGTGTGCTACGTGGAATAGCAATGTCCGAGGCGGAACCCCACATGAATCCCCAGTTGGGTATGGCCTCGCACGCCCATATCTAAGAAGAACAATAAAAATAGTTAAATTATAAGATGTATGTTTGTACTAAATGTAAATTATAAGATGTAAATTACATTAATATCACTTACCAAGAAAGCCCAAACAAATCCGTAAATACGGAAAGTACTCTTGGGCTCGGTGGTAACAAAGAAAGGTAGTGGCATAAAATGCGAACAGTACTTCCCCAGAAAGACTCCCACCGATCAACGCATCAACCAAAGTCCACCACGAATCCTCAATGATCGTGGACCTTGATCCCATGCGAATAGCAAATAATGTGCAACCAACAACTTTGCCACCTTCAACTCATCGGAAGGATCATCACGGAATGCACCGCCCGCAAAATACAAGAGTAGATCCTCCATCGACACCTTAACACCACGATAGTGTCTATCATACAACCCATTTGGGAGGCGACACGTGGTTGGTGTTCGATTAAATGTGGTGGGGGCAAAAGATAGCCCAAAATTAAAGCGTACTCATATTTGGAGAATCAATCAAACGGTTTCCAATCCGAAACCAAAATTCGCCCCTTGCACCTTTCTTAACAACCTCCTTCGCAATAACGGCATGAAGGGCGGCATTACAACTAACCACACGGTTGTCCATCCGCAATACAAAACCAAAACAGACTTTCAAAACTCTTCATACACAAAATCCCCGCAATCATGCAACTCGAGTTCTAAGTCGTCAAGAATCGACAACCTGCTATACAAATTGATCTTAGGCTTTATTGCCATAAAGTTCGGCCTCTTCCAAGCCCACCGTGAAAAATAGTAAAAATCAAAATTAGCAATCAACCACTATCAAAATCACATAGAGAACTCTAAAAAATTGGCGACTACTATGGCACGATGGCTTATTCATCGACCGTGCCAAGAGTAAAAGCCATCGCATACCATCAAGGCACGATGGTGGCACGATCGATGAATAAGCCATCGTGACAACAAGGCACGATGGTGGCACGATCGATGAATAAGCCATCGTGTCTAAGTGGCACGATCGATGAATAAGACATCGTGCCTAAGTGGCACGATGGTGGCACGTTCGATGACTAAGCCATCGTGCCTATGTGGCACGATCGTACAATCGATCGTGCCACCTAGGGCTTCATCGACCGTGCCATTTCGTCTTCTTCAAAGTTCCATATTTCAAATTTTACAGTCCAAATGGCGCCATAACTATACCCATCTCAAACCCATGCCCATACAACTACATAGCACACTAAAACTACAAAAATGCAAGTTATTTTAAGGAAAAGTTGAGTTATAACAATACCTCGTCATTTTCTTCGCGAGCCGCTGCCGGTGCCGGTGCCGGTGTCTCGTCTCGGCCGGTTGTGGATGGTGGTGCACCATCCACGAAGTCATCATCATCGGGAAGAACCATTCTTCTTCTCCGGTATGTTTGGATTTCTCTAACCATTGCCGTCGAATAGAATAGTCTCTTGAGAGGGTGGGTGTATTTTTTGTTTCAAATTGAGAAAGTGGGGGAGGTGAGAGGTTGGAGGGTGTATTTTGGGAGAAAATAAGACTAAGGGTAAAATTGGAAAAAATGGGGGGTGAACTCATCAATTGGGTCATATTTGAAAAAGTGGGGGTGGGTGAACTTATAAGGTGGATGTACTCATCAAATTTGGGGGTGCCAATAGCGCCGCCCTTTGAAAATATATATAACCAAAGTGATAGGCGAACCTAATGTAATGGTGTGTTTGATTTCTCAATAATGCCTTTTTTATTTAGTAAGTTAAGAGTATTGGTTCGAGAAAATAGAAGAGGGGATAGATTTCAAAGAAACTGGAAGATATAGGGTTCCAATCCCGATCAATGTAAAAATAAGTTGATTTGAATTTACTTAATTTTGTACAAATAAAAAATCAAATATATGCATATGTGTATTTATTTATTATCAACATGTAAGAGGAGGCCAGATTGATTTTATTTTTACTCATTTTACTCTGAATGTGAGCGAGGCGGCGGCTGATGGATCCCCCTCCTAAGTGGGATCCATAATCGCTTTCATTGAAGAAATCATCTTCACGCAGACATTAGTTGTGATATTCATCATGATGTACCTTGATTTTGATCTATTCCCCGAACTTTCCAAAGACGCATCATGATTAATCCCAAAGTGGGTTCTCATAATGTTTCATCATCCCCAAATTTAGAGTCCTCTATGCACAATCGCTTAATTGATTACGCATCATGTCGTCAAGAGAACATTGGATAAGGATTCTTCAACGTCCCATAGTAGCAACCCCTTCGATACCTTCTCCGGGGTTTTACCTAGGGTATCTCAAAACCCCACCGGAGCATACTCATGCCCAAACGGTAAAGTCTGTGAGAGATACGATACCAATTAAGAAAGGGAACTATTATTCTTACGATGGATGAAGGGATCTACCATCAACGAGCGAGCGGTGGAGTTACGTGATTCTTTAATTGGGCGTCTCTTGCTTCCTAAGGGTTCCATACCTTGTGCTTTGGAAGTCTTTAAATCGAAATTGCGATCTACTGCGTGGAAAATTCAACATTCATGGCATTTGGTTCCCTAGGCAAAGGTTATTATAGCCTACATTCAATGATGTGGCCGATCGAATCGGGTTTTCGCCAAAGCTTCATGGAAAATTCGGGGACTATGCGGATTACAAATTGGGTATCGGATTTCAATCCTTACAAAATAAATACTTCGGTGACACAAGTGGGTTCGCATATATGAATTAAGCATCGAGTATTGGCATCCTTCTCTTATTATGAAAATTGCTAGTGCAATTGGTACCCCTATTCAAATCGATGGACGGTCGTTGTCGGGGGAAGTGGGACATTTTGTACGTGTTTTAGTCGAAATTGATTTAAATAAACCTATACAGGAGTTTATCATGGTAGAACGGGTGGGACATTGTTCATTTGTTTCACTTAGTTATGAAAATTTGCGAATTTTGTGCCAATCCGCGTAGTTGGGCACCATATCAACAATTGTCGTCCAGTCAAATCCAATGAGATACAACAGAAGGACGACATTGAGCGCAAGGAAAAAAGTCCAGTTCGTGGACATCCCACCGTTCGAGATTGTGTTCCGGTTACAAAGGGCAAGGCAGTTGGATCTAAAACTTGGGTGCAAGTAACGGGACGACAAGGTCATGTTAAGGGGGTGAACCTTCTTCTTCACGTATTCATACCAAGAAATGCTTTTGATGTTCGGGTCTTGATTGGATGACATGGCATGTGATAATACGAATTTGGAGCACAAATCCGATAATGAGAATCAAATTATGACTTCGAAGGATAATACTAGCAATACAGACAGGACCATGGTTCCTTATCAACCTCAACAATATGTTTCCGCAATGGTTATTGAGGATTCGGAATTGCAACAAAATTGGATGAACGTGAACAAGCTAATTTGCAATGTACAATAGAAAAGGTTTCTAATAGTCTTATTCAAATGATTTTGTCCTTAGCTCCAACGATCCGTCCTGGGGGTTCAAGGTTATGGCCGCTATCACGGAAACGTTGGTCGATATGGCGGATGAAGAAGATCAAATTGATGCGAGATAAATTGGAAGCTTTAATGACCAGGTTAGACGACTCCTCAACTACTCCGCTTGTCGTTCACTCACCGATTCCTCAAAAGTGTGGAAGCTATGGAAATTGTGGCCCGAGGAGCCTGGGCCGATTTTCCACATGATACATCAAACCTTCCGGATGATACTCAAGCACATGCAAAAAAATAAATGACAGTGTCATTCGAAAATCCTCTAAAAATAGACGTCCATCATTTAGATTGCGTTTTTAAGGTTTTTTGGGTGTTTCTTTTATGGGGAACTCTTTTGCCTATCAAAGATTCGGTTTTTACTTTGATAAGTTTTAATGAGACCCTTATTTTAAAGCTAGTTGCTTGGCATGTAGTTAGATCTTTCTTCATTTTCCTTTTTAATAATATTTCGCACTTATTTAAAAAAAAAATTATCAACATGTAAGAAAATGTAATGAAATTCATTAAAGGCAAGATTTTCCAATCTCCAAGGTGACAAGGTGTGACAACACCCATTTCATTTGGAACTGGATTCCTAAAAAATGTAGGGTGCGTCGGCTATGTATATCATTTCAACTGGAACTTGATTCCTCAAACTGTAAAGAGCAATTGTGTGTTGGGAAATTTTTTAGTATCCAAATTAGAAACCATTTTTTTGTAAGTTAATGTTTAAAGTTCAGACTTTATATGATGTTTATAATAGCATACAGGAGAAAAAAATAAAATAAACATACTTTACATTTGATGGTAAATGCAACCATATATTTGATGTTCTCTCTTGGAGAGAAAATATTATCATTTAGTGAATCGAGAGAGACGGATTTTAATTTACTTTATTTATTGTCCATCAATACAATAACAAACTAAACCTTAATCCCACTATGTGGGATCGGCTATACGGATCATATTTTCATTTATTTCTAGATATAACATGTCTTATTTAACAGTTTCTAATTTCCAAGTATTTTTAGGTATTTCACTGCCTCTTTTGATTTGTGTGAGTGATTCCCTACCTTCTACACGTCGTACAGGTGCATCTAAAGGTCTCCTATAAATATGTCCAAACTATCTTAATCGTCCATCAATATATGCAGTAATTAAAAAATGAATTATATATATATATATAGACTAATAAGATTTGACACAAGATAGTAATTATATATATCTTAGCTAAACTAAAATAATTACGTAAAATAAGGCAATGACTAACTTAATAATTAAAACACGAGATACATAAAGGATCTAACATTTGCATGACTCTCAGAATTTGGACCTCTATCGTCAATAATTGTAGCATTAAAAAATTTAAACTGGAATAACTTTTGGACTATTCACAAATTATCAGATTTGGATATCTTTTGACAGTGGTTGGAGAATAATATTTTTTAATTAACTGGAATAACCTTTGGATTATTTAAAAATAACAATATACCGTTGCACCACAGCTACAAAATATTGTATAATCACCTATTTAAAATTATGCCGGGCCTATTTTAATTTTTTATTAAAATCTTAAGCCATATATGAAAAATGACCATGTTTATGTTCAAACAGATCCCCTGAATTGTCTGAATGGATGGTCAGAATGACATGATCCAACCTTTTTTTTTTGTTTATAATGCACGAACCAAATTAGTAAAACTGTAATGTAATAATGTTAGTATATACACTAATATAATTAAAGTTGTATTAGTGATATATAACAGCCATTTTTGTTTAGAAGATATACAAAATTTCTTAAAGGAGCACAAGGGGTGCTCAACCCATTTCAAAAGCACGATTACTCTATTTCAGGATACTAAAAATCAGTGTTCTAAAAATTGCTAGGCGCTAGTTGGGCGGTAGACTGGGGCCTAGCGCCTAGGCGGAGCCTGAGCGAGGTTAGGCGGAACCTGAGCGTGATTAGATGGGATCTAATTGGAAAAATAACGTAGGCGGACAAGGAAGGCCTAGCGCCTAGGCGGGGTCTAATCGGAGTTAGGTAGGGTTTTTAGAACAGAGCTAAAAATACATTTTGGATAATGGAGCCATTGAAAAGAAGTACATTTGGAGGTGAAACAATTTAAATCATAGGCATGTCCAAACTCTAACCTTGAGAAGATCACAAGTGTGTTCAAAATTAAAGTCTTCTTCCTTGAAGATGATATTATTTCTGGTTTTTTAAATGGTCACTATAAGTAAGGAGTAAATGAACATTGGTTTTTACCCAATGTCTGTTAAGGAAAAAACTGATATTAATGCAATATTGTTAAAGGGATTCTTCAAATTCATTTAAAAACCTGTCTAGCTTTTTCTACCACGACAACGGTTACCAACATCGGTGTAGAACCGATGTATTTTCAATAAACAACAACGGTTTAACCGTTGCCATCTAAGTTAAAGTTGGTTAGAAATTTACTTTGATTTTTGAACTAATGTCTTTGCGCACTGGCCTTCACTATGTAAAATAACGGTTATAAAATTATGATTATTTAAATTCGGTTTTGAAAAGATTTCTTTTTCCTCAAAACGTAAATCGTTACAATGTTAAAAAAAAAAGGGGGAAAGCCAATGTATTTGTGATGACTTTCACCATTAATTGGTTCCTTCTTGTTGTTATAGCATTTTTTTGTTAGTTTTTCTTTAAAAAACCATTATCTATTGAAAATTAAACGGATCGACACCCTAATTCCTGAACAATATGTATCAATTTAACATGTCTAATCCAACAAACAATTGCAATTCAAATGTTATACCAATTTTATTTGGTTACATAACAATCCCATAAAAAGAAACCTTGACATAGTATTGTACTTGTCCAACTTCAGTTGCTCAATACCATACAAGTCAAAATTAAATCACCATAAACCTACGGAACATTGCACATACAAACGAGGAGCCAAATAGAGAATCTTTTTATGGCATGATGTGCATGCATATTTGGTACGTTATTTCGGAGTGATCTCATTCTCATTCCCATAGCATCATATAATTAAAAATCACTTGGACTGGAGGTGAATCAATGTCACAAACAAAACAAATCAAGGCCCCTCAATCTTACTCACCTCATATTCTTGACCATCACCAACAAACCTCTTCCAAAACTTATGCTCCCTCCATATCTTATCCATCTTTTCGATCGGCACATCCTTAGTCTCCGGCAATAAAGCGTAGACGAAACCCGTCATCAGCGCCACCCATCCCCCGAAAAAGAAGAAAATCGTGAACTTGAAACGGCATAGCATAGTAAGGAACATCTGAGCAATAATGAATGTAGACAGAAAACCAACCGCAACATTTATACTTTGCGCAGCAGACCTTATTTCCAGTGGAAATATTTCACTTGGAACTAACCATCCCAGTGGACCCCAAGACAGCCCGAAACCAGCAACATATATGCAAATCAAGATCAGAACTAAAATGCTGTACCCTTTGCTTAATTCACCATGATCACCTAATTTTGCTGCCATAATTACCCCAATCATCATTTGTGGGATCAACATTTGAATCCCACCTATATGGAATAATGCCCTTCTGCCAACTTTATCGACAATAAACAACGACAAGAGGGTCGTGCCCGTCCCGACTACTCCAAGGGCCACTGAAGACAACAGAGACGCACTCACACCAGAGCCAATAGACCGAAACAGGATTGGAGCGTAGAAACATATAACGCTAATGCCGGTTACTTGTTGGAAAAGTGGAATCGCTACGGACATCACTAGTTGAGGCCTATACTTCCTTTGAAGAATTTTGTTGAAGGGGTGTTTGATGGTTTTAGAAGCATTACAAGCCGATACGAGATCGTCGAATTCTGCTTCGACAGCATCCGTGCCACGGATTTTTTGTAGCATTTTCTTGGCTTTTGAATGATCATTGCCTTGCTGAATAAGACTGTTGGGTGTCTCTGGGATGAATGGGGCACAAATGGTTAGAAATGAGGCAGGGACCCCTGCCATTGCTAGCGAAATTCGCCAACCCCAACCTCCTTGAATCTTTTCTATGCCGTAATTAACGAGGAAGGCTAACAGACCACCAGCAGCAACACATAATTGGAAACCGAAGTTGAAAGCTCCTCTATATTTTGGGGGTGCCATTTCTGAGAGATATAAGGGCACTGACTGCAAAAATTTGAAGATATGCCAAGTATCAAAATTTTTAGACGTGTTTTACTGCTGTGAAGCAAGAAGAACGCTACGAATATTTCTTTTACGGGAAAAAAAGTGTTTTGTAACTCAACTTTGACATTTTTTACATTTGCAATCTAAAACCTTTGTTTTTTTCTTTTGGAATTAACAATCTAAACTATGGATTTGCCACTTTGGTCCGTTAAATTATTCGTCTTAGTTCAGTAACTAAAAAAGTTGGGACGTTTAGTCCAATTTTCGCTAATTTTTTAATTTCGCTAGAATTTCTAATTTGGACGGAATGTTGACAACATGGACAACAAATTGAGGATTTTTTCAAGTTGTAAGGAAATTGCCATGTGTTCGTTGACTCGCACATTTAAGTTTGAGAAAAAAATCAAATAAAAGGACAAGTAAGTGAAACCCAAAATGGAATTTCAAGATGGGGTCCCCAATAATTTGGCTAAATTCCCTCCAATGCTTACTTGTCCTCGTTGTTTAGTTTTTTTTTTTTTTGTCAAACTTATTTATACAATCAACGAATATATATTTAATAATAATTTTCCCACCAAATTGAAAAATTACCCAATTTATTGCCATGTCATCAACATTCCACTCCAAATCAATAATGTTTGGCGAGAATTTTTGGCGAAAATCAGACCAAATATCTCAAAACTTTAAAAGTTATTAAGCTAAAATGAACTTTTACAACTTTGCGGAACAAAAGTCTAAAAAACCAAGTTACACCAATTTTATAATTTTTTTTTTTTTTCTTCTATTATAGTAATTTTTAAAGAAAAAGGAAAATAATTTCTTTTTCCTAAATTGAACTATTTTGAGATTTAGTCCTCTAAATAGCCTCACCTTTAAATTCTACCCTAATATCTTTTAGAAAATTGGACATTTGATCCTATTTTGATCAGAATTATGTAATTTTATCAAAAAATTGTTGATTATGACAGGTCCGTGCAAACATACATGTAAAAAAAAATTGGGGATCTTGGTAATTTGGCGCAAAAATTGCCATGAAAACATTAAAATCCCCAAATTTTACGTGTCAATTTTTGGTGACTTGACACCAATTTTTGTAGCGAATCCCAAAATCTTTAAATTTCTCGCACATTAGCACTCATTGGTCCTAGTTATCAATTACGAAAATTAGACACCGGATTAAATGTCCAAATTTTTGTAAGATATTGGTCAAATTTTAACTATATTGAGGAAAAAATTTTCAAGTAGTTCAAGTTACATGAGCTAAAAACTCTTTTCCCACAAAAAGCTGCAGGTACATGTGAGGTTGATACCCAGGGGTGTTTCCTTCCCCAAATTTTTGAACACTCAATTATTTATATGTATATTTTATTTTAAAATATTAAATTTTAGTACTATATATTTATTTTTATTGTTTTAGCCTCCCAAAATTATTTAGCCCCAAAGTTATAGGTCTAGCTTCGCCTGTTGATGCCTAAACTGAAGTGTGTATATATATATATGAGAGAGCATGTTGCCACCAACTTACCTGGTTGGTGAAACCAACCCCAACTCCAAGTAAGAGACGGCCAAACATTAGCATGTAGAGGTTTTCCGCTGCGCCTCCAAGGGCTGAACCGGCGATTAAAGCGGCTCCACCGATAAAGATCGACGCCTTGCGTCCGAAAGCCTTAGTCACTGCCGAAGCAAAGAAAGTAGCAATAAGTCCAGATATAAATATTGATGATGTGAAAGATGTTAGCAGTTGGCTATCAAATTTGCAGTAGTTGCTTGTCTCTCTGTCTTGTTCA
The DNA here is from genome assembly GCA_016081115.2 of Rehmannia glutinosa. Lineage (NCBI taxonomy): Eukaryota > Viridiplantae > Streptophyta > Magnoliopsida > Lamiales > Orobanchaceae > Rehmannia > Rehmannia glutinosa. The sequence goes on along the minus strand of CM071929.1, from coordinate 26,454,456 downwards.
TTCATCTTTCTGTAAACCCCTGGATAGAATTTCTTCAAAAATGGTTCAATTGAGGTCACTCCACCTTCACAAAAACTTAAATGAGTCAAGTTGATTGTAAACCAAGAAAACATGCCATCACGAATATATTTATATAATTAATGTAACTTTAATTTTTTTCCAAGAGTGTGCCTCAACAGATCTAATTAATTGCAATTTTAGTGTTATAGCTATACGGTTACAATAATAGTACTGCAGAAATCATGATTTGCGAAAAAGATACTGTAATTTATATGGATATCCTCCAATGAATTTTTCATTCCTGAGTTTTAGTCTCAACCAACGTGCCAACTCATTTGAAGATGCTTAAACAAAAAATTGATTTTTACATCAGCGGGTGAGCGGCCGGAAATGCGGACTAGTTGATTTTTCATGCAGATTTTCCAACTCCGGCAGCGAAATTAATTAATGACTGAAAATTGAGTGTGAGTTTAAAATTACAAGTTTTCTTGCAAATTGTGATTTTTGTAGGACCATTTTCTCTACACTTGTTTGAGAGCACTTTTGAAATGGACTTTTAGATCTAAAAGTCCATTTCAATAATAATTCATGTTTGGTGGTTAATTTATAATGGACTTTTGGATAAGTCACTCATCCAGAAAGTTCATTCTAGATAAGTGAGAATTGGGTCTTTTTGAAAAGTCCATTTAGAGAAGTTCATTTTCCAAATGGACTTTTCCATAAGTGCTCCCAAACAAGCACTTAAAATTGCTATTTAGTCCCCTAAGACCAGTCCACAGCAGATATCATGTGATGCCAACAAGCTAGTAACACCAACGGTATTTTTAAGTAGGGGAAAATTGCAAAATTGATCTTATATCCAACTATATGGGCTGGGCGTCGCAAAAATAGTCCTGTAACTTTTGAAGTTGTAATTTTAGTCGTGACAACAAAATTAACAATTTTAGTCCTGTAATATTTAGGTTTTCTCAATTTTAATCTTATACTCTATAGTTGTGTCGATTTCAGTCATTAGTCATAATAATCCGTTTTGCAAAATTTGTACATATTTTTGTATTTCCATAAATAGGAATAATTTCCATAGAACTCGTATCTGGATTTTTATATGGGATTCATAATTCTAAAAATTTTCCTCTCACTAGGCAACTTATAGTAAAAATAAAAAATAAATTCAACTCATAATTTATAGTAAATAAATCACGGACTCTGGTAATAATTTTCTACTTGATCTTAGATATACAGAATATTTTGGCTACCAAGGGAATTCGGAATAAGTGAAATATTGAAATAGCTCTCCAAGGCCAAATTCGTACCAACTTAAAACATATATATATAGGAACCAAAACTGCGAAAAAGCAAAACGTATAGGACTACAATATATTGCAATTTCAAAAGTTACAAGACTAATAATGCGACACCCTATAGATACATGAACTAATTTTACATTTTTCCCTTATAAGCAATATTGTAATTATAGGACTTGGGACGATGTCAAAATTAAACTTTTGCTTTCTGTCAAGCAATAAGAAAGCTAATGTATCAGTATTACCATTATATAAATATGCAAGAACTAATTGAAATGGACTTTTCTTTTATTATAGTAATTAGAATAGTGAAAGATATGAAAAGATTATAGAAATTCCACCTGTTACTGCAGTAACATAACCAAAGATTAGTCCTCCAGTTGCTGCAATAACACAAGATAGCAACACAAACCATGTTATCTTCCCATTGTATTGCACAACAGCACTACTAATTACCCCAACTGCCATTAATGATTAATTCTTCTAGTTTAATTTACTCACTAAGTGAGGAACAGAAATGGTGTTTTTTTTTTGGCCAGGGAAAAAATATAAGAAGTTAAGATTACAATGTGGAGTGGAGCTCACCAGCCCATCACGTATTTATAGAGCTTAGAAAATGACTTTTTTGGATATGACACATTCTCACACGATACCAATTAATTAGTGAATTAAATTATTTTAATTGTTATATTTGATGTATATTTTAAGAAGATTGACCAATCGCAAGATACAATGTTATTACACTTTTCATGTGATTTAATTTATTATATAAATTGAGTGTAGCCAAGGATCTGCCATATTTTTATATATCTGAAGTACATATATCAACTCAAATATGTGGTCACCTTTAATTTTGTATTTTTTTAATGATGTCACTTGTAATTTTGTGCTTTTAGTATGTGGTCACTTTATTACTTTTTCCCCATAATGGAAATGGAGTTAAAGAACTGGGACTTTATCATCTCAAATAATTGCGTTGGTAGGCCATGGGTATATGAAATTAAACTCTAATACGACAAGAAAACTAGGTATAATATCTTCCTAATTTTAGCTAATAATCCAGGTTACCCTTCTTCTTAGAATGCCAGATATAGGCATGCCATGGAAAAATTGATGATGTCAATCACTTGTGTGCTTAAACCTTTTATGCTTACGGGCGGCGCGGATGAGATTTTGTCCCGAGTACAAAGTTAAGGTTTAAGACTTCGGGGAGGTGATTTGGTTTCATGTGATTCCCCGTAAGCTATAAAGATTATGATAATTGTGGTTCGATGATCCTGAACCGACATGCCACATAATACATTAGACCATTAAGACAATACTCGAGCACGTGCTGAAAAAACAAATAACAATGCATGTCATTCAAAAATCCTCTAAAAATAGACACTCTTCATTTAAATTGCGTCTTTAAGTTATTTTTGTTGTTTTTTTTTTTGGAAGTTTAGCATTGTTTTTCCTTTTGCTACCTGATCGAATTGTAATCGGAGCTTTTTTTTATACATTTCCATTTATTTAAAAAGATCTCGTAGATCTAATTAAAGTTAGGGTCTGGCTATGGTTGTCAATTAAAAAATCAGAGTTTCATTCAATTAATTGTCTAGAATTAGTTAATTAACACTATAAATTCACACAAAAAGCAAAAACTTTTACACCGGATGCTCTTCATGGCGCAACCTTCATACGAAGGAGAAATGAGATGAAATTTCAAAATCATCATCATAGGTTTTTCCACTTGCATAGAAAATATGATGAGGCGGCGATGAGTTGAGATAGTTCTTCTGTCATGTCTCATTCATGATTGATATTGTAAAATTAATATGTACATCATGCAAGAATTCATCAATAGACATGTTAGGGAGCTCGTCTCAATCCCTACACTCTTATTCCAAAAACAAATATAAAAATCAATAAGAAGTTCCAAATTAAATTATAAAATTCAGCATTATAAGTTAATTAATTAAAGAGAAAGGGAAAAAAAATTGAGCATAGCTTGTAACCTGTAATTATCAAAATACTATTAAAATTACAAAAAGTAAGCTCAAGAAAAAAAAATGTTTAACTTACTTTACGGAAAATTAAAGTAAAAATAAGATAATATCCATATTGGCCCCGGCCCAGCTACATTGGACGATTGGACGTTAGAGATTACCCAATTGGGCAATCTACAGAAAATAATAGTGTTTAAGTTAAAGTCGTAACAAAAGCTAAAAAGAAACTAAAGTTAAAGTCATTATCGCTTTAGAAAGACCACGACTTTACATAATAAAAAACAATAACGACCTCTAAAAGTTAAAAAAAAAAAAAACTTTTAACAAATAAAATATACTAAATTTGTCTCGACTTTACACATGTTTGATGATCTCAGATATACGAGTCGCTGTTTATGATATGGTCCAACTCTTGGCTTTTGGCACGATTATGGAAGGAACGGCACCCATGCATGCAAGATTCACTCTTATCATGATTTTATGTGTAGCCTCAAATTATAGATTTGTTTTTTTATAGTAATTTTTCCTATTATTGTCAAGAAAAAACATTCAACTTAATTTTGGTATATTATCATTGCACCGCCAGCAGCAAAAGAAATTTGAGTAGCAGTTGCGGATCGAGATGCAGTCCCTCTTCAAGAGCTCTTACGTTAAAGGGTGTTTCCGGGTTAAGTAGCCAAGGAAGGGAGTAATAGGGGATCAACCAACCATGAATAGGGTTTTCTCGTAATGAGACTTCATATCCGAAACGCAGGAACGATCTGACTAGAAAGTCATTCAAAACTTGATCGAAAAACCAGCGTTTATTGAAGAAGCTATAGAGTCGATTACAAAAAGTACTAGTTTGAAAGGCTCGTTGTCATACACAAGTTTTTCCTCATTAGTTCAATTTTTTGTGACTTATAAATAGTGCAAAAGATATTGTTATTGTCATTTTGTTGTTGTCTTAAGATATATTCTTTCCAGTACTATCTGTGGTTGATGGACAGTGCATGCAGACCTTCATTTGGGTGATATATATTATATAACTGCACTAGAATTATATCATTTTGAAGTTAATTTGGTATTTGTCATTGTGCAACTCTCGACTCTAAGATACATTTGTTAACATCAGGGAAAATTAAGTCTCCATATTTTGGACCACGAACTTATAGCTAAGTTATATCACTTACAAAGAAAGGGTGTTGACCAAAGTTCGAACTGTATCTTTCTGTTTATTTGAAATTTATCTTCCCCCTCCAACCAGTACTCCCAACTTATTTTAGTAAAAAAAAAGTCTCCATATTTTGGGTGAATGTACGATCATAGTAAATTATACATAAATTGCAATTTAGTCCTATAGCTACAAGGGTTCATAATATTCCTACAAAAATTATAATTTGCAAAAGAGTCCAGTAACTTTTTAAAAAAACTCTCGATTCTAGTCCTTCAGTTGCCAGCAGTTGGAAATAATTTTATTGAAGATCTATGTGAGCTATTTCCAGTTGACTCGATCCATTGATGTGGGAACTAATTTTGTGAGTGAGTTTTCTTTTATGAGTTTTATTCCAATTAACATATCAACTCACTTGGCGAATTAATGTCCGTAAAATTGGATTTCACATCAGCTAGTTTGAAATGTGAACACTTTGATTTTATCGGCAAATTTTCCAACTTTGAAATGTGAACACTTTAATTTCGCATATGTAATGCAACAAGGTGAACTAATTTAAGCAGCCCTGATCATATAGGCCTGTCTAAATAGTCGAGCCGATGCTCATATATCTAATTTGTTCAAGTTTCGTTCAGATGAATAACCGAGTTCGAGGCTCGGGCCGACTTGTCCTTCCTTTGATTTTCCGATGCTTAGTATTGATGGGCTAAATATAATTTTAATTATATTCTAATATAAGACCTCATAATAAAAGCCCAATGGCCGAATATAATAATAGAGTACAACAAGAGATATTTCTTATGGGCTTAACAAGACCTGTATGGTCCGTGCACCATGCAACACCAAATAATAACCCAAATTTTCATATCCTATAAATACATCATCTCATTTCATTTCCAAGGTATGATCAACATTTTAAACATCTAGCTTGAGAGTTCTTATAATTCTTTGGCTCTTTGATCTAACTTGAGGGGTCTTCGCTGGGATAAACCCGGCACCATAACGACTTATTGTGTTGTAGGCAGTGACCCAATTCATTGTAGACTTCTAGCTCGGAGACTCGAGGAACAAAGTGATACCACATCAAGTGTGTTAATGATCGAGCTTATCTCTTAAGCTCAGAAGATTACGACTCGTTAGAGTATATGACCGAGCTATTAATATAATAAATATGATGGCATAATGCTGACCAAGATAACAAAATCCTGTTATCAGCAGAAAACTCTAAATTTTCCTAATAGAATGTGGAATTTAAGGAATCCCTACCTCAGGCTCATGTATAAATCACTAATGCAATTGATGTATATTTTATAGGTTAAACACACAACTTTCTATATTTTTTTTTTTCATATTTCTCTACATTTTTCAATCAAAAAGCTTTTTCCGACTTAAGCATCGGAGATAGTTTGCCAAAAAAACCTCCAACCCCCTTTCTAACAATGGTTGATTTCCATACCTCCGCCTTACTACTTTGCCAAGATGAATCGGATGGAGAAGATCCAAAAGATCTAATTATTACTCCGTCTGGGCTTATGCATCCAGATTGCTGAATGCCCGATTCTCCTCTCTTTCCGTGATAAGGCTGCTTTAAGACTAGCTATCTGCATGTAATAAGCTAATTAAGGGTCATTCAACATAAAACAAAAGGCAAACATGATCAGGTGATACAATTTTACTCTATATATGACTTAAACTAACATTCAATGCAATCGAATAGAAATATACCAAATTTAACTTGTGCATTTAACACAAACTCGATGCAACCAAATAGAAATTTACCAAATTTAACTTGTGCATTTAACACACACTTTTTTTTAGTACAATGGGGGATATATGGGAAGAGACATACGCAGGGAAAATTGCAAAATTGGTCCTATAACTATAAGCAGTTTGCAATTTCGGTCTTGTAACGATTGAGTTTACAAAATTAGTCTTGTAAGTTTGAAAGTTTTTGCAAAATTGGACTTATATGTTTTATACCTAAACAATTTCGGTCCTGTAAGTTTCAAGTTGTTGCAAAATTGGTCCTCTGGGGTTATTTCATATTTTCAAAATACCAAAAATACCCTTATGCACATAATTGGCTTATTTTACTAGTGTTTTGCATAAATTGGTATCAGGGCTCAGGTTTATTAAAAACTTTAAGTTATATTTATTATTTTATATAATTAACAATTAGTGAGGAGAATTTTCTCCGAGAAAATGGATCTGGACGAGTGTCCAAGATGTATACCCTACAGGAGATATCGTCAAATTTTGGTGATGTATGCACAAGAACATCAGGACAATATAACATTTTGGAATAATCAATATATTGAAAAAAACTCGCGAGGAGCCGATAGGGAAACCTTGAGACAATGCGGAAAACAAGCAAAGATATATCACTTCCCATGAGTACCCACCGCCATGCCTAGAATTTTTAGTTTTAAAATATAGTTTAATATATGTGTTGCATATATAACATATATTATAATATAATTTTTATGTATTCTTATATTATATTTAATATTTATAAATTGATAATAATAAATTTTGTAAATAATATTTTATAAATATATATTTTTCATTTTTTTAATTTAATTTAATTTAAAACAGGGCAGAACGGGTAGACCCGCCCCGCCCCTTCTAGGCACGGGGCGGGTCTGGATCCTGGCCAACCCGCCCCGACCTACCCCATTATCATCCCTATAAAATTGCTAACTTTAGAAAGATAAAAGACCAAAAATGTTATTTAATCACAAGGACAAAATTGTCAAGGACCAAAACTGCAACTTTTAAAGATAAATGACTAAAATTACAACCAGCTCAAAGTTACAGAACTAAAATTGCAATTTACCCGACAGACGCACTCATATGAGGTCAAACCCAGGTCAATCACCTGACAACGTAAGTATCTACTAACATAGCACAAGGTAATCCCGCATTTCGCCTCCAAGTTTTTTTTATCAAAGTTCTTTAAATCCCTGCCACCTGGAGATTTCAGGTTTCTTCCAATAATATTGCCTACCTATGGGATTTTACAGAGAAATTTACTATCGCCATCCCTTAACACTTAAAATTTCATTACAGAAACTAATTTAAATTGTTTCATTGTATAAATAGGACACCGCCTAACAAGCTCCTCAGCCTATTATGACCGGATTTCCAACAACTAAAAAGACCACTTAATAGTTTTCCATTGGAACAATTACAAAATATGAACACTATCATTTTTATGCTTGATACAACGGCACACATTTCTGAGCCAACTATCTATCAACCTACAATCAAACCTGCATGAAAATAGTAAACCTACAAATCTTCAATCTCCTCAAGGGAAGAAAATTGTGCATCAATTCGACAAAGAGCTTCTTTGTTAATGGTGGATGGGGTAACCCGCTTTGGTTGGGAAAAACAGGATTGCTGTTCTGTACAAGAAGAATCACCAGATTCTGATTGGCTCATCTTGCTATTCAATCTAAAGATCTGAGACGCCACCTCCCGACATGCTTTCAGGTCGTCTTCGTTTCGTGCTTTGTTCAATTTATCATTAAGATCGCTCAAAGCAATTGCCACCTCACCCTCCAAAGACTTAAACTTCTTCTTAGCCGATATCCCCTGTCCTTCTGTATCACTGAGGTCACTAGTACCATCAACTAACTCTACCTTTCCTAGCTTCCTCAATCCTTGCTCTACAATGTATTGGATCCTCTTTCTCAAGTTATCGGTTCTTAAAGGATCTGATTTGAGCTTCAACTTCAACCCGCGAACCATCCTCTCAGTATTTTCTCCATCAGCAGAACTCGAGTTCACTCCAGAAGACTGCTCATCTTGAATATGGTCATCGGACGCTGAATTGACCCGAAAAACCTCTTCCAATAGACTGACATTTTGAACGTATCGGTCAAAGGCTTGAGTTTCTGCTTCGATGTTTCCATCTTTGAATTCTTTCAATTTCAAGAACCTCCATTCGTTTATAACTTGTGCATCCTGACAAATTATAAAATAGGGAAATTACTTTTAAGCCACAACATGAATGATTAGAATGCAGTGCTTTAGAATATATTTGTTGAGATATTATAATATATGTTAGTGGCTTAAATTTAGGTAGTGCCCTACCTTAACTTTAGGTAGTGCCCTATCTTTGGGGTTTATGTTTCTCTCTTTTTTCCTTAATTCATGGATAGATTAGGGTAGTCTTTTGGCTATATAATGTGTAATTTCCTTTCATGTTCAATACAAGAAATACAATCAATTCATATGGTATCATAGAGCAAGGTTCACAAACCTTAGTTCTCTTTTTTTTTCAGAAAACATTATTAGTATTATTTTTTTTTCAGTTTCAATTTTTTTTTTTTTCCCCTGATCGGAATCACAACTGAAATCACTGTTCATATCAGCATCACTGTTCACGCCACGGTCACTGTTCACTGGAACCACTGTTCATACCCAGATCACTGTTCACGACCGGATTCCCTGTTCATATTATTACTGTTCATGCGAGAAATCACTGTTCACATCCCAGAAAAATGTTGCTTTGCCAGAACACTGTTCATGCCCAGCAAATATTGTTCAGTTCGGAAAATATTGTTTTGTTGTAAACTACTATTCATGCCAGAAAACAGAGTTTCAGATCTGATTATTTAAGTCATAATGCCTCATTCTTCTTTCAAAACAACGGGTCTAGTCTCGTCTGCCTTTCAAGGGTCCACAACCATTACAACCGACATATTGAATGGTAAAAACTTCTTGAAATCTGATTGTGAGTTTACTTTATCTCCCAGCGAATATAAGAAATATTTACGGCTAAAGGCAGCCCAACATGCACCATCTTCAGCCACTTTAGCTCACACTGGTAATTCTACGGTTTGTCTTTCTCACTCTACACCTATGGGATGGGTTTTGGATTCTGGTGCTTCTGATCACGTGACTGGTAATTCCTCTATTTTCTCAGAAATATCACAAACCAAATTTCCCCATTATGTTACTGTTGCAGATGGGTCTAAAATCCAGGCTACTGGAGTTGGGCGGGTTTCACTAACTCCCTCAATTTCATTGAGTTCAGTCTTATTGGTTCCTAATTGTCCTTTTAATTTGATATCCATAAGTAAATTAACTAGTTCTTTAAATTGCACCATAATTTTCACTTCTGATTCTTTTTTGATAAAAGACCGGAGTACAGGGCAGACGATTGGCGCAGGATCTGAATCTCGTGGTCTCTACTACCTTCAACCAACAATTTCCACTTTATGTGCCGCTACTACATCCCCCGATCTTCTTCATCGTCGTTTGGGTCACCCGAGCCTACCTAAGTTAAAAACAATGGTACCTGGTCTTTCACAGTTGGAGTCTTTGAATTGTGAATCTTGTCAATTAGGTAAACATGTTCGAGTCTCTTTTTCTAATCGTATTAATAACAGAGCTTCATCTCTCTTTGATATTGTTCATTCTGATGTTTGGGGTCCAAGTCGTGTTCCATCTATCTTAGGTTATCGGTATTATGTCACTTTCATCGATGATTTCTCCTTGTACTTGGTATTTCTAATGAAAGATCGTTACGAGTTGTTTGGTATTTTTGAAACTTTTTGCTCGAAATTAAAACCCATTTGGTAAAATGATTCGTGTCTTGCGTAGTGACAATGCAAAAAGAATATTTCTCTGACCGTTTCAATTCCTTTACACGTTCAACTAATTATACATCAACCCATTGTCTCATACACCCCAACAAAATGGGGTAGGTGAACGAAAACATGACACATTGTTGACACCGCCGCACTTGTTGATATATGCCAATGCACCTTTAAAGTTTTGGGGTGATCTTTCTAATCGCCACTTACTTGATAAATCGAATGCCATCCTCTGTGTTAAATGGTCGGGTTCCTACTCTATTCTGCACCCTACAACCCTTTATATTATATTGCACCCCTCGTATTTTTGGTTGTACTTGTTTTGTTCATGATCTATCTCCTGGTCGTGATAAACTGGCTCCTCGGCCTATCAAGTGTATTTTTCTTGGTTACTCCCGTTCTCGGAAGGGCTACCGCTACTCTCCGCCTCAAACCGTTTTTACATTTCCGCCGATGTTACTTTCTTCGGACATATCATACTTTGCTACAAATGTTATCCCTTCTCACGACTTGGATCGGGTTTTGCACTATACCCTACTTAGAGTTTCTTCGACCCGCTCCCGAGCCTTCGATTCCCAAGTTCACGGATACTTTCCATCATCTTCACCACATCTCCTCCACCGTAAATTGATTTGGCATTACTTATGAAAGACGGTCCAGAGCACCGAGCTTGATCTTGTTCCGAGGTCTCTCTCCTGCACCCGATCCACTGTTTCACCCGATTTGCCTATCGCCATCCGCAAAGGTACACGCTATACCCGTAACCCTTATCCTATCTATAATTTTCTATCTTACCATCGTTTGTCTCCCACATATTGTGCTTTCGTTTCTACACTCTCTTCTATTTCTATTCCTAAGACAGTTTAAAGACTATCCCATCCAGGATGAAAACAAAGTATGATTGATGAAATGTCGGCTTTGGATTACAACAATACTTGGCGACTTGTTCCCCTTCCTCCGCAAATCTGTTGTGGGTTGTCGTTGGGTATTTAATGTTAAGATTGCCCGATGGACAAGTCGATCGCTTGAAAGCTCGCCTGCTGGTAGCGAGGATATACACAAGTCATGGTCGGGATTACGGTGATACTTTTTCTCCTGTTGAAAAGATGTCCTCGATTCGTTTATTCTCGCTATGGCTGCCATGAAAACATTGGCCCTCTTTCGATTAGATATCAAAAATGCCTTTTTGCACGGTGACTTGGAAGAGGAGATTTATATGGAGCGACCTCACCGGTTTGTTGCTCGGGGGAGTATGGTTTGGTATGCAAGTTACAAAAGTCTTTATATGGTTTGAAGCAATCACCCCGGAACTTGGTTTGGTCGATTGAAGAAAGTTCTTCAACAATTTGGAATGATCCGCCGTGAGGAGATCATTCATCTTCTTTCGATGCTCGCGGCAAATAGATATATCTACCTGGGTCTATGTTGATGACATTGTAATTACGGGCGATGATTGTGAAGGTATCGGCGTTAAAACAACACTTATTTCACAATTTTCAAACTAAGGACTGGAGTCCACCGTTATTTTCTTGGGATTGAAGTAGCTCAATCAAAATCGGTGTTCTTGCTATCTCTCAAAGGAAATATGCTCTTGATATTCTTAGAAAAAGCAGTGCTTACAGTTGTAAACCGATTCTTTACTCGAACGGATCCTAATGTAAAGTTGCTTCCTAACCAGGGGAGCCCTATCCCGATCCGGGAAGATCTGAAAATTTAGTTGGGAAACTAAATTATCTCACCATGACCGGACCAGGACATATCTTTCCCGGTAAGTATAGTAAGTCGGTTTCTCAACTCTCCTTGTGATAGTCATTGGAATGCGATTATTCGAATTGTCAAAGTACATTAAAGTGTCGCCTGGGAAAGGACTTGTTTTCACCGATAGAGTCACACTAATGTCATTGGATATTCGGATCTTTGATTGGGCGGGAGATGAGAATGATCGTAGATCTCTTACTTGTTATCAGATATTCATAGGAGGAAACATGATTTCATGGAAAAGCAAAACAGACGATTGTTGCTCGATCAATCACGGAGGCCGAGTCTGCAGGCTATGGCTCATGCAACATGTGAGCTTTTGTGGCTCAAACATTTATTGCAAAATTACATTTACGTGATGTTGGTCTATGGAGCTCGTGTGTGATAATCGATCGGCTCTACATCTCTCCTCCAATCCGGTTTTTCACGAGAGGGCGAAACATATAGAAGTCGATTGCCATTTCCTAAGAGAAAAGATTCTCTCCGGAGTCATCAAGACCTCCTTTGTCAACTCTAGAGATCAACTTGCGATATCTTTACTAAATCTCTACGGGGTCCTCGGATAACATATATATGTGACAAGATGGATGCATATGATGTATATGTTCCACCTTGAGGGGGAGTGTTGAGATATTATAATATATGTTAGTGGCTTAAATTTAGGTAGTGCCCTACCTTAACTTTAGGTAGTGCCCTATCTTTGGGGTTTATGTTTCTCTCTTTTTTCCTTAATTCATGGATAGATTAGGGTAGTCTTTTGGCTATATAATGTGTAATTTCCTTTCATGTTCAATGCAAGAAATACAATCAATTCATAATATTCACCTTTTTGGTCAATGGCTTCCTAGATCGAATCGGTGTCTGCAAATTACTGAACTGCGCAAAGTTATTGGAAAGTTGGCGAAGTCTATGAAAATTCCTGTAAGATAATGATATATATATATATATATATATCAGAAAACGCGAAATACTTGACAATGAAGACACTCTTAAATGGTGGTATCACTTTGTATGCAGCAATTCGGGATCAAAATCCCAGTAAACAAATCCTAATGAAACAATGAGAAAATTTGAATGTCATGATTAAACAATTGACAAGACCTAAAAAATTTATGCCTATATCAAGTGGAAAATGCGTGACAAAAAATAGAAAAACAAACTGATAAAAGACGAAATAAATCAATTTTGTCCGCCAGCAAGCTGAATATAGAAAATGTATTTTATACAATCTAGAATATAGATGCAATCCTGGAGGTCGGAGAGGGTAGCCATCGATCACTGTAGGCGCAATAACACTGCAGTATCAGGGGCAACTCAATTTAATGTTGAAGCACTTCTCTAGTTGCCATAGATGGTAAACAATAAAAACAACTGCCAAAGTTGAAACTGGAGTGTATAAACATGAAGATTTGAAACAATTGAGGCAATTTTGTACCACAAAGATTTACACCTCAGATAACTGTTTTTTCAACTTACCCTGAATGAGATACTTCTGTTGATTGCTGGTCAAATAGAGGAGAGCTGGACGAGGGTGGCTTGTCCGGAAAGGACGAGTTGCCTTTCAAAACTGCAGCAATTACAATTATAGGATGTAATTTAGACAAATTAAGGGGTTGATCTTATAACTCTAAGAAACAAAACAATATTTACGCTGTATTTTACAAGTGCAGCTGTCAGGAGATTGAATTAGAAAAACTTTAGAAAATCCATTTCAAAATGCAGTTCATAGTATCAGCTACATGTTTGAGATATTAATCTATGAATGTAACCTGTACCGGTACAACTTTGATGAAGTATAAGAGGGTCACTAAAGGTGGCCACTCTAAAAAGGGCTTCCTTGAGGAAGGCCATCTGTTAGAACCACCAACCATGATTTCTATCTATCTTCCATTAATTTAGTCACAAACATGCACACTAACATCTTCCATCAAGGAGAGAAAGGAACATCTCCATGAGATACTGCTATATCCCGTGATATCCTTCATCCCTTCTAATCCAGGTCACCTATCTCAGTAAATCAAAATCTGAAACTGAAATTCTAGGCACCAGTTATCCTCTTCGTATTAAGTATCACGAATATGCTTACTGAAATTTAGCTGCTAATCTAACATATTGAAGGAAAATACCTAGATCCTTTTAGTAGTTTTTTCATAAAAAAATCATGAAATCATAAATAATATTAATTCACAATCTCCTAGTTTACATTCACTTGTGGCCATTAAAAGACAATCAAATTCCCTGCATTAGTGTCAATGTAAAAATGGCGCAGCACTTCAGTGATGCAGCCAAATAGAGATTACCACATATAGAAGATAGCAGACACTTCATGCTTTAAACTCTAGATTCTAAATGTTGAGATGAATCTTGAAACAAAAAAAAGGATAAAACTGAAAATATTTAGAAGAGAATTTTGAAACTCACATTTTCAAAATAGAGCTGCTTTAATTTTAGAATTATAACAATACAAATATTACTGATTTCTATGTAATCAGAGGATCCCATAATGAATCCTATGCAAAGGATCTTATTCAAAAGCGCTATTCAAGAGATCACGGATTACCATACCATGAATATGGCAAGGATTTTGAGCTTTTGCACAGCAGTTCTTGCATGACTGGTATGGACACCTGCATAGTTAAAATCAGGAAAAGATGAAAAGTTGAGTAAATATCCAGCACTGACTTTATATTTGCCACGCACATCGAAGATATCAAGGAAATTAATAGCTGAAATATACAAGCATCAGTTTATCATGAACATATTACAGAACATGGTCTCTACATCTCATATACCAGTACAACACCAGATGTAAAGACAAATGAGGATAAAGCAATAGAGTGCTGCTCAGTTGGATTTGTCAGTCACTATGAAACTAGTGCAAGATTCCTTATTTAATTTTTATAGTTTGTTTACAGTTATCCATGACGGCCTGTATATTGAACTTCTTTCTATATCAAAAGCACACAACATAAGTGTATATGATTGGACAACCAACTTAAGATTGAATGCATCATAACAGCAAAAACTACTGATCAGAAAAAAGGATATGTCAAAATTGACAGGGAGTGACATATTTTCTCCCATTCTACAGAACCCATAAAATGCGACACGAATTAGTTTCAAATAGAATTTCTCCTATGAATTAGGGTGTATCAATCCGAACAGATAGCCAGATAGCAAGGTTGGAGCAGTTTCTACACACCCCTACCCTCCCCCCAACCACTGGAGTGATACAAGGAAGGTACAACTAGTGGAAGCATGGCGTCCACATCAAGATTTGAGATTTGGGAATTACACCAACTCAAACAAAAAACCACACATTAACTGAACGACAGCAAAGCACGTGGACGGGTGAGGCGAGGCTGAAGAGGAAAAACGAAAGGGTTTACCTGGAGCGAGCGACGTTGCCGCACTTGATACACTTGGGCTTGTTGAGGCCGCGCAGGCTCTTTGATGTGCTAGAGCTCGTGGGTGTCGCGGTGGCAGCGGCGTCCGTTGCGCCGTTGTTGCTCTTTGCTGGGGATGAGGCCGCCATTTAACCGGTGGTGGTTCCTCACTTCCTCTAGGCAGGGCTTCTTTACGAATTCGAATTGCAACTAAATTCTATTTCTTGTTTCTTGAACAGTGTCAGAGATATCCTAAATAATACAGTGTCATAGATGAACAAGTATTTTTTTCCAAAGTATTATACTCCTCCTATTCACAATAAGTGTCGGCTTTTCTTGGCATGATTTTTTTTTTTTTTTTGAAGAATGTCCTTCTCACATTTCAAGGTTGGTGAGTAAATTTTTTCCCAAATTGCCTTTAAATATATTGTTTCCCAACTAACACTAATACCTAAATTTGTTTGTTCCAAAGTAACATTTATTATTAATTAAGGGTACATTTGATATTTTAACACAATCCTTAATATGTGTGTTTTTTTCTAAAAATACACTTATTTTGAATAGGAGGGAGTATAATAGTCCTCGAATTTATAAACATTGTATTTTCAATCAAAAAAAACTAAAAATGACTTTACTATTAACTTTTCTAAGTTACAGTAAATCTCAGTAGACATTTAAAAAAATGTTAAGAGTAGTCCATAAAATAGGAATTATCCATACATGCCCTGCGGCCTGCCCTGGGGTTTTTTAGCAGAATATTATGGTTGGGGGAAAATATTACAAATCTGTAGTGAAATTGGGGGTGTTTAAAATATTAAAATTAGTCGTAGGTGCGATCAACGACTAAAGCTCAGTCGTTGATAGCAACAACGACTGGATCCGATTTTTTTTCTTGTGATCAACAATTCATTTATCAATCAATAACATAGCTAACTCATTCAATATTTCTTGTGATATGGTTGACCGGATAAACTTTTTTTCTTTTTTCACGGACAAACAACCTGCTTCTTTTCTATTTTGTTCCCACCTTTCAAGTTATTTTAGGCTTTCTTTTTTTATTATTATTTTGCCTTTTAAAATTTAAATTGATAAAATTTAATGTTGGGCTATTATGAAAAACTAGTAATCCTCCCGTGCGATGCACGGACTGTATATTAAGAAAAAAAAAATTATTTTTTAGTAATTGTTGTTTTTCTTATTTCAATAAAAAAAATAAAAGATAACTATATACATAAACAATTATTTGCTTGTGTTATTTTATAAACAACTATTCATAAGGAGATTTGTCGATAAATAATTAAAAGATTAGTATCAATGATTATAAAATTTAATTTTGATTTTGTGTTCTATTTCGAAACAATTAATCAATGAAAAACTTCAGTAAAAAAAATAAAAAATTAGATCCAAGAAAAACTCTTTATTTTGTATTATACTCTAAAATAATTAATCAAAAATTTATATTTTCTGGAGAATGATTATTTCCTACTTTTGTATTGAGGTGTTTCTCACCAATAAATAGTTAAACATAATAATATGAATTCAAAAAAGCTTTAAATTCAATGAAAGCGATTTAATCTGAATCTTTCGGTAATAATTATGACGTAAGAACTTAAAAAAATTAAAGCTACTACAAAAAAAATATTCAGTTAATTTAAAGATTCAATTTTTATTACATTGAGACACGGACAAATTTCTATCAAAATTTCCTGTTTTTTCAATTATTTTCGTATGGTAATCTTTTATTGATGCTTATTTTGGGTTTTTCAAAATCAAAAATTTCAAAAAAAAAATAAAAAAAAATTCAAATCGGTGAAAGAATCTTTTATATTATTCAAATTGGTAAAAAAAATCTCAAAAAACCTCCAGATCTGTATTGTTTACATAAGATGTATAAGGTTTCTAATATGTATTAGTTTTCATTTTTTGAAACAAAAAATAGAAATTACATATATTAGAGTTTCTTAGATGTATTATGTATTTTTTTATCCATTAATAAGTTCCATAATTTTGTTGCTTTACTATTTATATTCATAGTTAATCAATCGATTATATTTCGATCATTCATCATTTAATTATTGCAAATAATAGAAAAACTTTATCAGATATTGAATTATTATGTAATATAATCTATATATAAAGATATACAATATAAAACGTAAACAATCAAACAACATTAGCGCACCAACAATTACACATTTTGAAATACCTTTTTGTACACAATATTATATGTCTGTTTGTTTTTAGATACATCACTGCCGCAAACTAATATTTTCAAACACTTTCGATTAGTAACTCGCAAAACTGCAACATGTAATCGGCCATGACTAAAAATCGGATTCTTTAAGTACAACCTGACGTTAGAAATAGATTGTCCTTGACTCTTATTTATCGTCATAACATATGAAACGATCAAATGAAACTGTCTTCGCAGAAATTTATAACATAAATTAAAATTCAATTTTAAAATTATCATGTCACACTTATATTAACAGTAGTATAATTATATGTATTTATATATTATTTATATATTTTAAAAGAATTTTCGATTAGTTTTAAATTTAATTTAATGTAATGTTAAATTTCAAAAGATGAAAATGAGAACCCACTAAAACTTAAGCCCACAATTAAAGTGTAATAAGCCCAAACTTTTTAAGGAATGAGATTCCATCTAAAAAGCCCAATAAAATTGCAACACTAATTTACATGATTAGAGTAGCCCATATGCTGACACATGTATTTTAGAACACTCTAGATACTAATTGGAATACCCTAACAGAATAAATCAGATCGGTCATTTTGGCAAAGGACTTTTGGCTTGGACGATTTCCTTTCTCATTTTGCTTACCAACTGTACTCTCCATTTCTCTCACCTCTGAGAAACCCTTATCTCCATTTCTCACAAAGTTTTCCCCAACTTGAAGATGAGAATCTCCATTTCCCCTCTACAAAAATCACGACCCTGCTCTTCCTCTCACAAGTGTAAAAAATTTTCTTTGAATATTCATTATTTTGAGAAACCCTACTCTCCATTTCTGTTCAACAATGCATTTTTCTACTTCGAGAATTTCTGAAACCATATTTATTTTTACAAAATCTGTTATAGGTATGCAGTTTCGTCTTTTTACTCGGTTTTACCGTATGATTATGTGGCCAAGCATTTTTTCATTTCCTTTTATTTTCCGATTTATTGTATCATTTCATTTTTTTTGTTTATAACACAAAAATCTACTATCTTTGGGAAGGATAAAGTGTTCATTTGGGAAGGATAAGGCAATAACACAAAAATCTACTATCTCTTTATCATAGACACGATATTGTCTTGTTTTTCTGACAGCACATTCAAAGACCTTCAAATAATACATTTGGAAGGTTCAATATTTGTTTTTACTTGTTTATATGTTTAGCATTTATCCTACTTACAATATAGAAAATGAGAAAGCATGATTATGATGATGCTGGAGAATTGATTATAAAAAATATATACCTAAACAATTAGTTGAGAAAATAAGGTTTAATACTGATCAATCAAAATATTATACATTCCTTCAGCAAATAATATATTTTCTTGTATTCTGATTCTTTGAAACATTACAGACAAATGCAGGAATACACAAATGCCATTGTTTTACTTTGGCTCTTGTAAATGGCCTTTTTGTGACTGAAGATGATACTACAAATCTGCCATGTTTCCTGGTTCTTTTCTTGTCCTACGCTAAAGGATGCTATCATTCTGGAAATCACATCAACCAAATCAGGTTAGTTGATTTATTTATTACAAAACTAATATATAAACTAAAGTTAGAAATTTGTTAAAGATGGTATTTTCACATGTGCTTAGTTTTCAATCAAAGTCTTTTTTTCCTTGTATTTTCATGATTTCAATAGATCGGAATCAGAAAGCCATATTTTGTTTTTCAAAACAATTTATACCTTCTGATCAAAAAATAAACACATGTCAGTTTTTTTTTCAATAGATGTATCATTTTTTCAATAATGATTCAATTTTATTTTTTTTATATATGTATCTCATTCGATGTTTTCCCGAGCCAAAAAAAATCGTCCAAAATAACTTTTTTCTTTATAAAAGATCTACTCATACTTGACTTTCATAGTGAAAAACTGCAGATCTTTAACTAATAGGTCTTTTCCATAACATAAAACTTCAGATCTACAATTGTTTTACAACGAATATACCTCTATGTGCGTTGGAGCTATTTTATATTTTCCTGTTATTTACTTGTACTTCATCATGTTGTCTTCTACAAAAAAAAAAAACTTCGCTGTATACAAATGGCTAATGACTTTGGTATAGAATGTGTCTGAATTTTTCAATTTGTTGAAAATGCAAATCGTAGTTCATTATATATGCAGAAAGAATATAAAAACATTCTTATCTTTTTGTCATGAAAATTGCATTCTAAAATAAAACATTTAAGTAGTCTAAATAACAAAGGAAATTGTGCCTTTCCTTTCCGTGCCTAAAATCTTCACTTGTCCTCTGTAATGTTTCAGAACTCGTCATTTAATTGAATTTTGCTCAATTTTCCTGAAAATAACTGGATTGTTTTGAGTTCTTCAACTAAAACCTCATTTGGAAATGGATAAAACTGCACATAAAAGAAAAAATTCAAACACCAAAAAATATAGCTGCGTATCAAATAAAAATTCATAAGCCATACCTCATGATTGTATTAGACGTTTTGTTCCATTTAACTTCGATAAAACATTGGATTCTTGTCTAACGATTTTGAGTTATCGCCATGTGCAGATTGCAGGTACACTGCAAACATGAACAAATCGCATTATTAGTGCTTATAACATTTTTGTTTGTATAGTTGCAGGAAATAGTGTGTTTTTGAATGGGATGCAGCCTATTTATAAGGGAGTTTGAAAACTTTAAAATAATTTTAGCTTTCCAAGTCATGTATATTTAATTGGAGTTATTTAGAAACTAATGTAGTGTGCAAACCAACCTGGCAACTTTTTCGGTCTCCAAGAAAGACAATAAACCTGCTTTACTTTCTCTGGTTTTCAAAATAGACAATCTACCGATTTTAAATTTTTGAATGCAACGTTTCGGAGCCCAATAAAGGCAATTGTCAGAAAATTATAAAAAATTGCAAAAATTAACTTTTTTTCAATTACAATGCTCAAGACAAACAATGATGTCGGTTCTTTTCGCCTTTCCAAGGCTGCCTTTAGTCACGCCATTCATTACTTAACCCAACTTTGTTCAACTTTTAATAAATGAAAATATATTTCCAAACAAAACCTAAACTTTCCATAATTGGTAACACAAGTTTTGGCGGGATTTTTCTAAATTTGGCATACTATCTTGTTTTTATATATATATATATAGATTAAAATTGATAATTGTTAAAACCTAGCAAGGTTCAAGGTTACAAGGCCCAAGGAAAATGGGCCCTTTATTTTTATCTAAATCACAACATTAAAAGAAAGAAGAGAAAAAAGAAGACTTTTTGTAGCCGTCTGGATTCGAACCCAGGCTTTGGCAAAGATACTAGGCATAAGAAAAAACCACTGGGCCGCACCAATCCTTTGTCCGATACTGAACTTATTTTATATATGTCTAATGTAAAAGATATACAAAAAAATTGGCCCCCTAAATTTTGTAATTTTTTTGGGCTCGAGTCGACCGACTCGCTCGACTCACGTTAGAAGCAGCCCTGGGTCTAAACTGTTAATTATTAATTGTATTGCATTTCCTAATTTATTAGGTTTTCCTTTATATAGTATTTTTCTCTCTACGAGTCTTATTATCTTCTCTATTATAGAAAACATTGAACCCTGGTAATAATACAAAAATTTAAAAAAGAGAACTCAACAAGAAATTAACCTTTAAGTTTCCAAAAAAAAAAGTAAAGATAAAACATGATCTACTTCAATCTCTTAACATTATTGAGACGAAGACAATACGTTTGAGATTTCCCGGCCAATCGGACAACTAAAATCATTATCAACTGCACCTTATCCCACTATGTGGGGTCGGTGGTGTGAAGTTTATAGTGTCTATTAATTGTTTAAAATTAGTTAACACTACAAATTCACACAAAAAGCAAAGTGGCAAAGTTTTTCTGTTTATGCCCTGCGGCCTTGACCTTCATACGAAGGAGAAATGAGATGAAATTCCAAAACCATCAAAGATCATCAGGTTTTTCACTTGCATGGAAAATACGATGAGACGGCGATGAGTTGAGATAGTTGCTCTAGTCATGTTCTTTAAAAGTAAAAACATTAAAAAATAAAATATATTAAATTTGTCAGTATATTAAAGTAATATCTTATCAGGATTTTTTTTGTAGCCTCAGATTATAGATTATGTTTCCTGACTGTAATTTGTCCTCTTATTTGTCAACAAATAATTCAACTTAATTTCGGAATACCATCTTGTCATAAACAAGTTTTTGCTTATCTATTTTTGAGAAACATCCATTTTTATGACTAAAAAATATGGCGTGTGGTGGAAAAAGAATGTGATTTGCTAATTTTGCTGTTGTCTTAAGATATATTCTTTCCAGTATCTGAGTTTGATAGAGAGTGGAGATAATGCTCCACAAAAGATTGGTTCAAAGATCATTTATTTTTCTTAAATTAATTAACCAACGCGTAGCCATGATTTATATTGGGGAGGACCGATACAAAAGAATGTGGTGGACCGGATAGAAAACTAACAAAAAATCATTTAAATTCTAACTAAATTTTTTCTTAAAAAAATTCTTAGTAAAAGCTTTTATTTTTAAATTAAAAACAAGGGGGTGAGGTTGGCCCCCTTCCCTCCGCCAGTGTCAAAGATGGAAGTGGGCTAATATGTTTACCAATTTTTAAAATTACATAATACACAACCCTCCTAGACCTTGTACTCAAAGAAAAAAAAAACTATTGTGCCCCAGTTCAAGCAAACCATGCCACTTCAAGACCGGTCGATTATAGCCAGCAAATTTCAAGCACCATAACTCTTGCATGAGGGATCAACCATGCAAAAGGGTCCAAGCCCTAATCTACCAAGAAAACAACTTTAAAACTGAAAAGGAAACAAAAACATAAAAATCTCGAAAATCCGGTAAAAAGCACGCCCGTGCCACGAAACCACTAAGATATTTAGCTCTTGAAATAATGTTATATGTGTTTTTTTTAAAATAAGTTGGGAGTACTGGTTGGAGGAGAGGGGATAAATTTTAAAGAAACTGAAAGATATCGGGTTCGAACTCCGGTCAACACCCTTACAAATGGTTAGCAGATACCACTTGAGCTACAAGTTAGTGATAGTAATGTTATATGTGTTAAAATTAGTACAAAATCATGAAAATAAAGATATATATAACTTAAAATTTTAGTTTATTTAAATAAAATTAAAACTAAACATAAGAGAAAATAAAATTATAAAATTAAAATTGTAAATAAGTCTATCAATAACAGACACAAAAAAAGAAAGATAATATTAAGTGAACTAAAAAAGTCATTGGAGTTAAAATATAAACAAAGAAAATAAGTGTATTTGTAACAGAAAAAATAATACTGAGCATACTTAATAATAAAAGTAAAAAAAGACTTAGAAACTAAGTTTATTTAGTAATAGAAAACTAATAGAGTAACTAAAAAGACAAAAAAACAAATTGTAATAAACTTAGAACAATCAAATTAAAATTAAATCTAAAATTAATGTAGACTTTGATTGATGCGGTTGTAACTTAGATTAATCAGTAAAGTTTACAAATTAAATATTAGGTTATCAACTGGCTTTCAAAAAAAAAATGTTAAGTTATAAACTGTATATAGAAATTTTAGAGTCACCTTATACCAAAAAAACAAAAAAAACAAAAGAGTTTCATAAGCCTGGTCCGCATTCCCAACTCACTCAGCCCAGATCAGACCAGGGACCAGCCCACTAAAAGTGGGCTACTGACCATAGCTAGGCATATGATTTTAAACATTTATATAACTCAACGTGGACCGTTTTAACTTCCGAGCCTGGGCTTAACCGGCCCACATGGAAACGATCCGACTTTGGACCAGTTCAAGTCACTTAACATCATTACTTGAGAATCGGTCCAAAGGTTTAAACCTCTGACGGCGGCGAGGTGCGATTATGTAATCGAATCGGTTCTTAGGCGTACAATTCTTGAGTTCTTGAGAAGTGAGAAGTAACTTGGATATTCATTTTGAGGTATTGAGATAAATATATTGGGTATGTATTATGTAAATCATGCAATTGATATACTTAATATATATCCGGCAAACGATGCATTGAATGGGACATACCCTCTTTTGGATCTTTGACTTGTTAAAATCTTATTTCTTCAGATTTTTCTCAAATATTTTACGCTGGGATTGGATATGAAAGAGATTTTATTTTTGTTTCCTTGGAGATTATTTTTTGACCAAACATGCAATTGTTTATGAAAATTTTCAGAAAATATAAATTCTCTCACTTTCACTTTTTCTCATTTTTTTCTCTTACCAATCACATCTACATATTTTTCACAAAATACTAATCATTATGACACATTCTCCCACAAATTTCACAATTCACTCACTCACACATTTCTAATTCCAATCATATTCAATCATTATTTACTATTATTAAATCAAATCAATTTTCATCATTACTTTTTCATCTCACATCCAATCACACTCTCAAAATTTTCTTTTTCCTTCCAATTTTTTTTACCACTATTCTCTAGCAAAATGAAAATTTTCAAAATGAAAGCATATCCAATCAATCGCGCCCATAGATCTTTGACTTGTCTTGATTTTCACTGAACAAATATAGAAAGACATCAAATTACATTTATGATTTATTAGAAATTTAGTTCACAAGTAATGAATCAGATCACTCACAAACAATTATATAGAAAATACAACACCCAAACTCCTGTTTCACTTTCCGATCCATCTGGCATTCCATCATACAGATGAATGCCAATATACCAAATGATGATGTTACTATTAAACACGTACATCATTTATCTAGTATATCGGAATACCAGATATAATAAAAAAGGAACAGAAGATCTCGACTAAGAAACAATATAACATTACATACATTGGGAACTAGTTTTTTTCCCTTCACTAGTATTCTTGACCATCATCATCCACAAATCTCTTCCAGAACTTATGCTCCCTCCAGATTTTATCCATCTTTTCAATCGGCACATCCTTGGTCTCCGGCAGCAAAACGTAAACGAAACCCGTCATCAGTGCCACCCACACCGCGAAAAAGAAGAAAATCACAGATTTGAAATGGCAGAGCATAGCAAGAAACGTCTGCGCAACAATGAAAATAAGTAGAAAACCAACTGCCACATTTATACTCTGTGCAGCTGACCTTATTTCCAACGGAAATATTTCACTTGGGACTAACCATCCTAGTGGACCCCACGACAGGGCGAAACCAGCAGCATATATGCAAATCAAGATCAGAACTGCAATACTATACCCTTTGCTCAATTCACCATGATCCCCTAATTTGGCCGCCATTACTCCCCCAATCATAATTTGTGGGATCAACATTAGAATCCCACCAATTTGGAATAAAACCCTTCTCCCTACCTTATCAACTATCAACAATGCCACGACACACATGCTCGTCCCGACTATTCCTATAACCACGGACGACAAAAGGGACGCGCTCACGCCAGAACCGATCGTCCGAAACAGAATCGGAGCGTAGAATCCTATCACGTTGATGCCCGTTAGTTGTTGAAAAACCGGAATCGCTACGGACATCACTAGTTGAGGTCTATATTTCCTTTCCAGAATTTTTTTGAAAGGGTGTTTGATGGCTTTGGAAGCGTTGCTTGCTGCTATTAGATCGTCGAATTCTGATTCGACGTCGTTAGTGCCACGGATTTTCTGCAGCATTTTTTTGGCGATTTGTTGATCGTGGCCGTGCTGAATGAGACTGTTGGGTGTTTCTGGAAGGAATAGACCGCCTACGGTCAGGATTGAGGCGGGGACTGCGGCCATTGCTAGGGAGATTCGCCATCCCCAGCCGCCTTTGATTTTTTCTGCGCCGTAGTTAATAAGGTATGCTATTAGAACTCCAGTGCCAACGCATAATTGGAAACCGAAGTTGAAAGCTCCTCTGTATTTGGGGGGTGCCATTTCTGAGAGATACAAGGGGACTGACTGCAGAACACAAAAACTTGTGTGAGACGGTCTCATGAATATAACCAAAGTCGGGACGGGTCTTATATTTAAATATATTTTCGACCCATATCCATACCAATCAAAAGAATTCATATCTATGTATGTGTTTAGGATCCGTCTAATAAACTTAGATCCAGATCCCACAGTCTGCATAAGACCTCTTTGAAGAAATATATGCAAAATGTTGAGGATTAGAAATATGATGTGGAATATAAACAAGAAGCTTGTTTACTAATATACTAAGCTAATTGCAACCGATGCATGGAGGATTCAATTTTATTATCCAATTTGTCAAGTGGAAATTGGTAAGATTCGTTTGTTACGAGAAATGCAATCTTGCTGGTAGGGGTGTTCAATTAACCGATTTTTACTCGGATAACCGTTAATCGAATCAATTCGGTTATTTCGGTCGGTAACCGAATTATTTCGGTTCGGTGAATGGTTAAAGATTTTGAAGAATTTCGGTTATCGGTTAATTCGGTTCGAAAATTTGAAATTAACCGAATTAACCGATTTAACCGAAATATTATATTAAACATATATTTTATATATAACTATATTTATGTATCATATCTATTTATTTATTTATATCATATATTAAATATAAAAAATTATATCTTTTTATTTTTAAGAAATTTCTGTGAATTATATTTATTTATTTATATTATATATTATATATTATATATACAACATATATTTTTGTAATTTAAAGAAATTTCGTTAATTCGGTTAACCGACCGAATTAACCGAAATATAATTCAGTTCGGTTAATTCAGTAGATATAATTTCGGTTCGGCTAATGGTTTTAACAATTAGCAAATTCGGTTAATTCGATTTTCGACATTTCGGTTAATGGTTAACCGAATTAACAATGAAAACGACCCTACTTTACTTGACATGGACGGATTTTTTTTTATAATAGAGATTCCATGAAACTACATAAAAAATAATTGTGGGGAAAACTCATTAGGTTTGGGGCTAGTTACCAAAAAAATAAAAAATTATAGAGATTTTTCAAAATTAAAAAAAATTATAGAATTAAAAAACTACATAAATAAATTATAGAGATTTTTCAAAATTAAAAAAAAAATCTCTAGTTTTAATTATGAGTGTTTTTTTGCTCATGAATGGAAAAATATAAGACCCAATCAAACCTCAAAGAATTAATATTTTGCAATTTTCAATAATTTTTGAATTTTTTTTTTTTGTAATTAGCTCAAACTTAGGTTTGTTTAATAAAGTCCATTTAATTGTTGTCGCTTCAATCATTTTAATGGTGCAGAGACTATATAATTTGTGTAATAAATTAAGTGCCAATGGCCAAATTAGTTACTTATTTGTGAAAATGAGAAAATAGTCATTTTTTTTTTTTATCTATTTTGACTAAAAAGTGACCATCATACCATGTGGTATTTTCTGGTGAGATAATTGACGTATCCGTCCTAAAAATGAAAAGAAAAAAAAAAAAAAAAAAAGTGGTCAAAAACCTGACCCCTAAATTAAATTGTTTGTCACAATGCATCTCTGAAAGATGTCACTACTTTATAGGCCAAACAAAGACACTAAATCACGGAACTATATAATTGGTGCATTTTACAGAAAGTGTATGCTAACAACTTACCTGGTTGGTAAAACCAACCCCTACTCCTAGTAGGATACGGCCGAATATTAGCATGTAGATGTTATGAGCTGCGCCGCCTAGAGCAGCGCCGGTGAGAAACGAAGCTCCGCCGATGAGGATTGATGCCCGGCGGCCCAAGGCCCGGGTCACCGGCGAAGCAAAGAAAGAAGCGATAAGGCCGGCTATATAGAGTGAGGATGTGAAAGTTGTCAAAATTTGGCTATCAAATTTGCAGTAGTTGCTTATATTTGTGTCTTCATTCATTCTTCTGTAAATCCCTGGGAAGAATTTTTTCAAGAATGGTTCCATTGAGGTCACCCCACCTTCAAAGAAAAGAACAGAATAACAATTATATGCAGGAATGAATTAGATTGTAATCAGGGTAAAAAAATCAGGTGAAATTAGGAGAATTTGGTTTGTTGTTATTAAATATTATTTCATACAAAATAGGATAATTACAAAAACTACCCCTGAGGTTTAGGGTAATTACCAAAAAACCTAGAGGGTTTTGAAAATTACAAAAATCAACTTGATATTTGATTTTGTATTAACCTTTTATAAGGAAAACAATTCAAACACGAAATGTAAAATATTACAGTTATCCCCTTATTTTTTTTATCCCCTTATATTTAAAATAGAATAAAAAATCACAGTTTTTCTTTTGTAATTTGGAACTGTCTCTGTTTTTTTCCATCATCATCAACTGCACCTTATCCCACTATGTGGGGTTGGTGGTGTAAAGTTTATAGTGTTAATTAATTGTCTAAAATTAGTTAACACTACAAATTCACATAGAAAGCAAAGTAGCAAAGTTTTACGCCGGACCCTTCTTGTCTCTGTTTTTTTTTAATAACCCCAAATCTCAGGGGTAGTTTTTGTAATTATCCTTACAAAAGAGCTCAAATGACATGATAAAACTAGATTATGGAGTGATGTATAAGAAAGTGATAGAATGAAAAAAGAAAGAAAAAAAGTTACCTGTTACACCAGTATCATAGCCAAAGATTAGGCCTCCGGTAGCTGCTACAACACAAGATAGAAACACAAACCATGTTATCTTCCCATTATATTCCACACCATCATTTTTACTAATTGCTATCCCAACAGCCATGGATCACAGCTCACTGAGGAACAGATATGACTTTTTTTTGCAGTGGAAAACAATATAAGGTTACATATTTGTGGAGTAGCCAACAAGCATTTATATATTTATGGAGTAGCTCAAGTGCTCAACCAACATAGGTATGTGCTCATTTTCAAAAGTTTTGCCCACACAAAGTTAAACAGTTTGGACTTTAGTCTTTAGTACCTTAAATATTTCTTTTTTTTAGGTTTCATGTTCCCAAATAACTAGTCTTCCAGGTCCTAATATCCTCAACTACCACGCGCAATGAGTCATTCCCCAAATGATTGATCCATGTTGGACTCCCTTCTATCCAGCTACAGGTTCCCACCGAGTTTCAGTTCCTATTTACGATCCTATGTTATAACTAGTCTTCCAGGTCTGTAATATCGGCTCAACTCAATTTATTTAAGATCCTATTTATTTATTTTTAAGGGTAACACCATCTTTTAACTTTGACGCATTTATTGTCAGACTGGTGGTGTGTAGTCAAAATTATAAGCATCTTAATAAATTGACCCAGGAGAATACTGTTAGGACTGCCTACTACGTCAAGAAATAGTGTGATTATCCATGGACGAGGAAAGCACACATGCCTTTCATAGTGTTCTATTACGTTAATTAAGAAACTTTTAGGTGTTGAAGTAAAAATGCAAGGAGATTCAGTTTTCTCAATATATGAAATAAAAATAAAAACAAAAAATTATCCTTTGAGTTTAACTTAATTTCAAGAGAAAAAAGTTGATTATCTTTAAAATTTCCTAATACTCCATTTAGGTAATATAAATGCCCCCTTCAGGTTCGTCTTTGTTTTACAATTACCCTATTGTGAATAGATGTAATTAATAAAATAGAAATATATGTCAAAGGGTATTTGTAACTTTGAGAGAGTATTGAATTTCGCTTATAGCTAAATTTCTATAACAGTATTTCTAATGCATCTCTATAATTATTTATATAATTCAAAAAAAATGGGCATATAAAAATTGTGCACATACAATGATACAAAGAGTTGTTACTTAGATTACCTTATCTTTCTTTTTTTTTTTTGAGGGAATACCTTATCTATCTTAGTTATTAGTTGTTCACAA
Organism: Rehmannia glutinosa; assembly: GCA_016081115.2. Lineage (NCBI taxonomy): Eukaryota > Viridiplantae > Streptophyta > Magnoliopsida > Lamiales > Orobanchaceae > Rehmannia > Rehmannia glutinosa. The sequence continues at coordinate 26,425,256 of CM071929.1, read as the reverse complement.
AATCTCAAGAAGAAACATCTGGCATGATTAGTATTGATTTTTTTTTTGACAAGAAAAATAATTTTATTAATCAATCCAAACTAGTCTAGGTTAATATCACAAATCGGCTTAAGCCTACAACATTGAAAAATCTATAATATCTAGAATACTTATGATTCCAGATCTGCAACATGCTGAAGACCACAATTTGATTTATCTCTGTCGGATCGAAAACTTGCTCGTCTGAATCGCCCAAAACACAAAAAACACCGCACCAAGACGGCTACAAACCAAACGCCGCACCAGACGGCAAAATCACAAACAAGAGGAAAACAAATAACTCATATCTACGTGGAGAAACCACTTATTTAAAGCATAAAAATAAAAAGATTTAGGTGGGGTGATTTCAAGCCGAAAATGGCCAAAAATCACCCCTTAACAATGAAAAACAAGAAAGAGAAGTAAAAGAGAATTTAAGAGAAAATGATGCTATATGGTTTGAGAGGAGAGTGCATGATTAGCATTGATAAAAATCATTCAACACAAATAATTCATAGCGCATTAAATAACAACCCCCCTTTAAGTCTCTCAACCAGTCATTTCAACCTCATAGTGTTGCGAAAGAGATACAGTAAAATAATTTGCAATTCAATTATGTAAGTTCTAATTTTTTTAATTAAAGTAAATCAATTTCTACTTTGAAAAAATGAGACATCAACGATGGGCTCTACCATAATATTGTGGACATGATAATCACGTGTACAACTTAGTATATTAATAACCGATCTTCAAGATTTTCTCCTGTAATGTCGGTTGACCATTGGGTATGTAGATTCTATGCACATATAAATATAATTGGTCTAAATTCATCATCCAAGTGTACTAATTCTTGTATAAAATGAAAATATTACCATTTATCCAAAAACTTATGTGACGTGAATATTGTCGTCAATTATCTCATCGCCAAGGCAAGACATTGATTGAAAAAAGGAATTATGTGTGCCACCATACCAAACGATATGGCTTTTTATCATCTTAACCCACTAGTTTGCTTTAAATGGATTAGTGGGATCTACATGAAGCTAGTGGGCATTATAAATCCTACCATTTTTTTTTAAAGATTCCATCTAATTTTTGTTTTTACTTTATAGCAAAAAAAAATTTTAATTATATTTTTTTAGCTATTTTTTCATTCAAATATAAACTTTACGCTTTTTTTCATTTATGGCACCAATACATAACTCAGTACCAAGTTATGTAATCCGCTACCGAGTTATGTATCGTATCAATTTTTTGAAAAATGACCAATTACCTTACCAAATAATACATGAAGTGTATTTTTTTTTAAAACACATGACTATTTTTAATTTTCACAAAATAGAATTGGCCAATTTGGCCTATCACCAATGCAAAACCTCTCACCGGCACATGTTGAAGTCCGGGAACATTTACTAATTTACTATTTATTTATCAGGTTGCAATGGGGCGAGATAAAAATAAAAGTGAACTCAGAAGTCAGAATACGTCTATTTTGCAACAAATTGATATCGGGCCCGATAGGCGATAGCTCGGGTTTGACTTTTGATTATTATTATTTTAAATTTTTTCAGCATTATTTTATCTTATTGTAATTCAAGAGGAACAAAAAAGATGGATTTAAAACAAAAAGAGAAAAAAAATAGATTACTTTCTAGGAGCTTTGATATTGCCAAGAAAAGAAAATAACTAGTTATGTCTAGATACTACCAATTGGATCATAAAGCTCAAATGGTCCACAAGACCAATCTACTAAACAAGGCCAATAGGCCATGATGCCTAATAGCCTCTCTTCATTCATTTTTAAATACTTTCAATTAATTTGCTTATTTCTCTATGTTTTGGATTACACTCATAATATGTGGTCTTTCTAACTGTTTAATCATATTGCCTAATAGTATTACAGTCTCTCTTCATTCATTTGTAAATACTTTCAATTAATTCACCCGCGGCGCTTTTGACAGTTGGATTGTGTTAAACATTGTTCCCTATGTTGAATATTAGAGTTACCTCGACAATTGTACTACTATACTTGCCCAAATTGGAGTGATCTACATATTTCACTAGCATCAATATGCAAGTAGATTTTGCTGGCAATTACATACACATGTAAAAAGGTACATTGAATTTCACAAATTAAACTTCATGTATTCTTTCGATAAAATAACTCGATCATTGTGATAATGTAAAGTTAAATTTGCAAAATAAATATATTATAAGTATATACTCTAAAATTTAAAAATGAAATAAACTTGGCTAAGAGTTATGTGTTTGAAATTAATGAAATGAAATTTTAAATCTCAAAGTGAAGTGGATGAGATTTCAAGTTTTTCTTCTAAATTTTAAAATGACGGACATACTATTTTTTAATCCTCTTTACTTTTAACCTTTTTTCTTATTTTTTTTCATATTATATTTTATTTTGTTAAATAAAATTCTATCTATGAATAACAATATACATACATACAATAATTTGAGTAAGATTTGAAAAGTTATATTTATAAACATTCATATATAAAATTCTATATATGGATAATAATGAATCCTTTAATCAAATGCTCAATGTATATATTGACATTCTTCAACATCAAATTCATCATCTAGTAAAGCTTATATAATATTAAGCATTCAAATACATGCATATACTTTTGTGAATTGTGTTGTAAATTTTATGCTACATTGAAAGATGCTCACCGACAAAGAAAAAAAATAAAATAATTTTTTTTATGCTAACGACAATAAAAGATAGGTCTATCAATCTATATATGATGTTTTTTCTAATTTTACAAAAAAAAAACATAATAAATTGAGATCTATATTTTGCTTGAAAATGTCACATGCATGCACATGACAACTAAAAAGTGAGGAGGTTTTTTGTTATGCCATTCTTATGAAAACGCTATAGCTTAACCAATGTTTTACGGTTATTTGGCATAATTTTGGACTATTATATTCTATATTCTATAATTTTATTGTAAAGCTATAAATGATGGATTATACTTTGGATATGCTCCATTGGATGAATTTTTAGAATGTAAAGTGATTTTTGAAAAAAAACAACATAAAAGATGTAATTGAGGTTCTTCATATAATTTATTTCAATGAATTAATTAATAATTTTTTACTGTTATTAAATTTGTCATTACTATATTACATAACTAATTGTTGATACACAAATTAATTAAAATAATAATTAGTCACATCAACACACTCAATAATAAAAAAATATTTGGAAATAATAAATTTATAATGTCGTGCATGCTTAATGATAATAGAATAGAGCATAAATATTGTTAGACACGTAATAATTCTGATTCTCTATGATGTGGTTCTGTCGTTTATTTGATATATAAATGTGACTATTCTTTCAAACCGAATCAATTTATTGACAATTTTCAATTACAATTGATTAGTCTATTTTATCTTCATTTCTATTATATAAATAATTAATTTAGATAATGGTCGAGTGGTGATGACTCTCATCCCAGCTAGAGGTGTGAGATTTGATTCCCATCATACATCCCTTCCCAAGATATGTACTTAAATATATAAAAAAAAACATTAATCAAAATATTACGAGAGCTAAGCTTCTAAACATAAAATGGAATTTTACTTTCTCATCGTTCTTAACAAAAGAGGCACATGTGATGAATGAAAAACTGAATCTTGTAGCCAAACCGATTTAAAAGATAAGACACATTAGAAAATGGAGTAAAAGAGAAATACATCCATACGTCAACCAATCATGCCTGGGCTAAAAGTACATTAAAAAAAATTACAAAAAATTTCAAAGCTAAGTATGAAGAAGAAGTAGACACTCAAAAAATAAACAAGAGGTGCATTAATTTAAAACTCGCCTTGTATATATTTTTTTAAATTTATATATAAATTACTCATCAGTTCTTTAATATCCATTGTATTTTGTTGAGTGTTAGAGATTTTTCTTACCGCAAGTCTACGGTGTCAAGTTTTAATATAGAGAAGTAAGGTTGTCGAATCCACAGGGACTAATAAATTAATGCGCTAAGTATTGAACTAAGATAGCCTTATTTTTATTTAGACGATCAAAATTGAATGATTGTTGTAGAAGAAAAAGACAAGAATAACCACAAAAACACAATATGGAAATAATAGTGGAATTATCAAGGAAATGAAATGGATTCCTAGGTTATGGTTTCAATTAATATTCCTCTTGTTTTATGATTTAATCAAAGCCAAAGTTATTATCAATACACCTATAAGACGATCACAAATGTATTTTATCCTCCATCTCGAGATGTATATAAAGTGTAGATTGAAATATCTATGCTAGTATCTCTACTCAACATAAGATACACAACTCCCAAATGCACAAAAGATCAAATATCCTCACAAATATCCACAAACCTCTCGATTATGCAAATATTCATGTCAAGTACTCAAGATCTAATATTGAAACTCATCTCTCGAATTATGAATCAATATATCAAACATGTTAAATCATTGGCAAATGATAAAACAAGAATAAGAACAAAGTACTCAAATAGGCTTCAAGACAATAACTTCAATTAAGATTAAAACAATCAACAAGAGTTCAATTAATCTACTTCCAAAACCCGAAATCACAAGAAGTTTAGCTACCCATTATAAATAAACAACTCATAGACAAATTGTTCATCTTCATAAGAAACTAAAATGAAAGATTAAAGCACAAAGAATGAGAAAACTTAGGGAAATGGATAATCTCTCGATTAATCTTCAATCCTCAAGCTCCGATTCGACCCGATTCTTCCCTTGATTCTTCCTTGATGAAATTGATGTGTTTCTTGTGTTCTTGGGTGTATTCCCAGCCTTTTCTCCATACCCTAGATCAAGCCTCCCATTTATCTATTTATAACCCCTCAAAAGTTCAAGAAAAAGGTGGAGAAACATAGTAATTTCCGCCCCGGGGCGCTGCGGCGCCGGGATGGTCTTCTTGGCGCCGGGCGTGAATGCAGGTGAATTTTTTGTCTTGGGCGCTGCAGCGCCCCCCGAGTTTTCACCCACCAAATGTTGGAATTTGCTTTTGAGCCCTTCTTCAAAGTTGTAGCTCTATCTCTTAGCTTTCCATAGCCACTTGAATCATCTCAATATCAATTTTGTAGAGAGAGTTATGGCCAAAATACGAAACGCTGCCAGTGATGGAAATTTCGAGGCGCGTTTGGACGTTTCTTCAAATCAATCTCTCTTTGTTTGTTCGTTTGTACTTCTTTTGATACACGATTCATTACTATGACTATAAACTCAATATAATTGGCTCTCAACATGTCTTGGCTACTCAAATGACTCAAAATACTCAAAAACAACACAAAACTCAAGTCTTGAAGCCCAAATCAATGATATAAAACCAAGTGAACAAATACCCCCAAACTTAAACTGTTGGCCGTCCGGTCAACACTTTTAAAAACAAGACAAAACATGACTGGGAGTAATGAAAAGTTGAACGCACAACAACTCCATAAAATTTTGTATTGTTCATTGTAGGTATCAAGCAAAACGAATTAACCAAGCCTCAAACATCTAACATGGAGCACATATTAAAGAAACCATGGTAAATGCTAAGAATTACACCTCACAAAGTTCAAGTGTATACTCTCATCTCGAATGAATATAGGGCGTGTTTACGCTCAATTCAATTCAATATTGCGAGAATTACCATAGGCTTGCAAATCGTCTCATATCTCCGCCACTAGGATGTATGCAAAATTGTGAATCAAAAAGGACTTTTTTCCTTTGGTTGTAATGAAGGCTCTTTGGTTGGGGTAGGAAAATATGGATAGAGTGACTCAAACTCGAGCGTATAGACCGGTGAGCATATAATTCATCTACATTAAAGCTCAATATGCTACTCAAATCACCTCTCATTTTCACCAACTCTTCTTATCTCCATCCCTTTATTTTGTAAACTCAACCATTCACATTACAATTTTTAACCTCCAAGTTCATTAAAAGAAAACTCATTTATCGATCTATTTTTTTTTTTACTCTTATATGAATTTTCAACATTTCATATCTCCTTTTTCTTTCTCTTTTGTTCTCATCAACCAACTATAACATCACCTTCTAACATTTTGATTTCACCCATTCACCCTTATTCAATTCCTTTACTCAATGCTATACGCTCAAGTGTTGGGTAAAAGATTTATCAAGTTAACGCTTGAATTGTGGCTATTAAAAATTAGGCAATAGGCTCAAGTTGGCTAACTAGGGATTTCAATATCATCATTAGGTAAGCAAAAAAGGCTTGAAGGGCTAACAAAATGGCCTTTGATCATTTTCACACCGCGCATACAACATGTGACCTTGACAAAGATGCCGTGAGCAAGTTCTAGAATTCTAACAACATGAATGATACACTCAAATTACAAACAAGATCGCATATGATGAAAGCGAAAAAAGACTCAAAAGCTCACAGGCTTGTAAATATGTAATTCAAAGCATCAAACCAAGTTTTCCATCTTAACATGCTCAATGTTATCTATTCATGCTCAATCAACTCATGCTCAACACTCAATCCAAACAATACAAAATTTTCAAAATCAATCACAAGTTACAATCAAGAGATTAACTCACTCCCTAAAATCTATGAAAGCAATAAACATCTAAAATCGTAAACATGCTACTAATGCAAATGCAACTTAAAATGCTCTACATGCAACTATATGAAAACACACAAACAAATGCAATTTTTTTTTTTTTTTTTACACACTTCAAATCAAAATACTCACACATTTCAAATCAAAATACTAACTCTCCCCCCAAACTTGAATGAAATTATATCGAAACAAGGGAAAAGATAGAATTTCAAGAAAGAAAAATGTGAAGTTACCATTGGGTTGCCTCCCAACAAGCGCTAGATTTACCGTCTATAGCTCGACGTATGAATTGGTGCCTCCCTTGAATGCATATATTAGCTGCTTTGGGTCATGGTCAAGTGCCATATTTGCCTTACTTGCACCTAATAATGCATACTTGGGGTGTCCAAGCAAGGATTTGAGTCCTGGCGTAGGAATATATTGATCCGGTTTACGTGTATGTTGTTCGTTTGCATACGTATGATCGTATTTTCTCGTTCTCGGAACAAATTTCTTATAATATCTCGCACGAACTGCTCATTCGTACACGCTTGGATTGTGTGTTCCTTGTCCTGTTTTTGTTCCTTTTCAGCGCCACATACTATTTGACCGTGCATAGACATACAATCTGTGTGTGGTTCTGAACTTTCTTGCTCTTCCAGGATCTTCAACTCCTCGTATTCGGTATCATTCCTTCGATGAATGACACTATATTGTTCCTTCCGAGTTGGCTTCGGTGGTGCTTAAAAATCGCTCTTTTGATATTGCCCACCAACTATTGTAACTAATTGGCCCATTTGAGTATCGAGATTTTTCAATTGTGAATCCATAGTATTGGCCAATCAGTGTCAATCGATTGCAACTTCATCTTGTCCATCTTTGCTTCGTTTTTGTAAGGCTATTTCCCATTTCCCTCATGAATAAATTTATTTGACTCATAAATGAAGTCGTTTGATTCATGAATGAAATGAGCGTCTTCCAAAGATGGTTTTGCCTCTTCTATCCGAATAGGTGCACCTATACCAATTCAAAGAAACAAATCAAGCATTGTAGAAGTAGAATTTACAAAAGAAAAATGAAATAAAAAAAAATGTCTAAATTAAGAATAATTCTATCTATCGCAATATTAGCACCAAAAATTGTATTAGTCCCCGGCAACGGCGCCAAAAACTTGTTCGAGATTTTTCTTACCGCAAGTCTACGATGTCAAGTTTTAATATAGAGAAGTAAGGTTGTCGAATCCACAGGGACTAATAAATTAATGCGCTAAGTATTGAACTAAGATAGCCTTATTTTTATTTAGACGATCAAAATTGAATGATTGTTGTAGAAGAAAAGACAAGAATAACCACAAAAACACAATATGAAAATAATAGTGGAATTATCAAGGGAAATGAAATGGATTCCCGGGTTATGGTTTCAATTAATATTCCTCTTGTTTTATGATTTAATCAAAGCCAAAGTTATTATCAATACACCTATAAGACGATCACAACGGTATTTTATCCTCCATCTCGAGATGTATATAAAGTGTAGATTGAAATATCTATGCTAGTATCTCTACTCAACATAAGATACACAACTCCCAAATGCACAAAAGATCAAATATCCTCACAAATATCCACAAACCTCTCGATTATGCAAATATTCATGTCAAGTACTCAAGATCTAATATTGAAACTCATCTCTCGAATTATGAATCAATATATCAAACATGTTAAATCATTGGCCAAATGATAAAACAAGAATAAGAACAAAGTACTCAAATAGGCTTCAAGACAATAACTTCAATTAAGATTAAAACAATCAACAAGAGTTCAATTAATCTACTTCCAAAACCCGGAAATCACAAGAAGTTTAGCTACCCATTATAAATAAACAACTCATAGACAAATTGTTCATCTTCATAAGAAACTAAAATGAAAGATTAAAGCACAAAGAATGAGAAAACTTAGGGAAATGGATAATCTCTCGATTAATCTTCAATCTTCAAGCTCCGATTCGACCCGATTTTTCCCTTGATTCTTCCTTGATGAAATTGATGTGTTTCTTGTGTTCTTGGGTGTATTCCCAGCCTTTTCTCCATACCCTAGATCAAGCCTCCCATTTATCTATTTATAACCCCTCAAAAGTTCAATAAAAAGGTGGAGAAACATAGTAATTTCCGCCCCGGGCTACGCGGCCCGGGACGTGAATCGAGTGAATTTGCTTTGTCTTGGGCGCTGCGTAGCTGCCGTGGACGAATGCAGCGCCCGCCCGAGTTTTTCACCCACCAAATGTTGGAATTTGCTTTTGAGCCCTTCTTCAAAGTTGTAGCTCTATCTCTTAGCTTTCCATAGCCACTTGAATCATCTCAATATCAATTTTGTAGAGAGAGTTATGGCCAAAATACGAAACGCTGCCAGTGATAGAAATTTCAGACGCGTTTGGACGTTTCTTCAAATCAATCTCTCTTTGTTTGTTCGTTTGTACTTCTTTTGATACACGATTCATTACTATGACTATAAACTCAATATAATTGGCTCTCAACATGTCTTGGCTACTCAAATGACTCAAAATACTCAAAAACAACACAAAACTCAAGTCTTGGAAGCCCAAATCAATGATATAAAACCAAGTGAACATTGAGCGATAATATCATTTATGTATCTTGTTTTTAGTTCAAAAATGTCTTAACCATATTTCACTGACAAATAAATTTAATTTCAGTTTTTGCAAACTTTCTTTTAAGATCAAAATACATAAATGACATTTATTATAAATATAAATAATATAATAAAAATTAATTCTAATTTATAGATTTAATTTAAAATAAATTAATAAAATTATGGTTCACATGCGCAAATTCACTTTACTAGTTTGGATTAAACTCATAATCCGTGGTCCTTCTAACTGTTTGATTGTGTTAAACATTGTTCCCTATCTTGACTATTGGAATTATCGTACAATTTGTCCAAATTGGAGTCATCTACATATTTCACTAGCATCAATATGCAAGTAGATTTTGGGGTATGTTCAGAAACGGCCTTATTTCAAGTTTGATTTACAACTATGGCAATCCTTATTAAAAGGATTCAAATGCATCAAGTTCCCATTATACCATTTATAACGAGAATAAGGAAATATGATTAATTCGTGCATTTCACGAATACGAACACTTTTCGGTTTCTATTTCTGTTTCATTAGTGGCATTGTTACACCTACTTAGATTCGATCTCCATACGGAGGTTTTAAAAAGATCATGTCGGGTTTCGGTAGATAAACTTAACAGTCATAGAATTTTAAAAGATGTTCGATTCTATGTTATCGATTCCAAACTAAGGTTTACAGGTGAAAATGGAAATAGTCCATTACGACCATATCGCCCAACATGCTTCCGTAAAATTAATAAATCCCTTAAAATTCATACCTCTTTTTGGCCAAAAAACAAGATCGGGTTAAGTGGTTCGACGCCACCGATCGGAAAATTAATGCCCCATATCGTTTGACAAACGACTCCCTCACTGTTCAACCTCACCTCGGGAAGATGATGCGCAAGTTATCCGACTCCTTCGAAAAACGCTCAAAGCCACGACGCTTGGTTCGTTTCTACTCCAAGGCGTAAAAGTAATTCTTCAAAGGGATGAATCAATATTACATTATGAACACATGTTGAACAAAACGGCCTTTATTTTATTAAGAACTTAAAGAAAAATTTATTACATCGAATCTCCTTTTGGGAGGAGAAAACCTGTTTAGCCTCTCATAAAGGCTATTACACTCTTGTACATAAAATTAAAAACTAAACTTTAAAACTCGAAAACACTCAAAATCTAAACACTCAATATTACGGAAAAAATTTTATTGTAGAAGACTTAGGAGAATTTTCGATGTCCTTAGCCTCCTACAAACTCTGGTTTAAATAGATGTAAGTCCGGATTTCAATTTCGGACTTCAACCCTTGTTGAAATGTAAGACGTCACTGCTTACATCATATTCTTGAATTATTGCTTGTTTCCACTTGCAGCAATTAGTTGGCCTTTCCCTATCTTCACATGGACTGGCCCCATCTTGTCTGGTATCCGAAGTTCTCTAAAAGTTCTTAATAAACCTAGGCTCTGATACCATTTTTGCGGCCCCTAAAACCTTTAAACCATTAGTTTACCTTTAATTCAATATAAGGGGTATTTTGGGGTTTTATCAAATAAGAAGGCCATTTTTGAAACTTTTGAATAAGTAAGGCCATTTGTGTATATGTGATTTAAAATTAGGCTATTTCCAATCATTTCCCGTAGATTTTGGTGGCAATTACATACACATGTAAAAAGGTACATAGAATTTCACAAATTAAACTCCATCAACTGACTGAACTGAGCCAAACTTAGATTATCCTAAATAAAAAATAAGACAAACTGGGGCTGGGACACATTCATGCTGCTTCAACCTTATTGTCCTCCAAATACTGATCTCCACCATCAACAAACCTCTTCCAGAAAAAATGCTTCCCCCAGATTTGATCCATTTTCTCAATCGGAATACCCTTCGTCTCCGGCAGAAAGAAATACACAAACACGGACATAAGTAAAACCCACGCCCCGAAGAAGAAGAATATCCCAGACTTCAAATGGCAGAGCATCGCCAAGAAAACCTGCGCGATCACAAAAGTCATGGACAGATTAACCGCCACCACGATACTCTGCGCCGCGGATCGTATTTCCAGCGGGAATATCTCGCTCGTAACCACCCACCCCAGTGGGCCCCACGACAGCCCGAAACCAGAAATGTACACGCAGATCAGTATCAGAACCGCCAACGCGTACCCTCTGCTCATGCCTCCATGATCACCTAACTTAGCCGCCATAATTCCCCCGACCATCATTTGCGAAACGAACATTTGAATTCCACCCACGTTAAACAGAACCCTTCGGCCCAATTTATCTACTAACAAAACCGTCAGCACGGTGAACATCGATCCGACGACACCTGTAACCGTCGCGGACAAGAGCGACGCGCTTTCTCCTGAGCCAATTGTCAGGAAGAGTATAGGGGCATAAAAGGCAATCACATTTATTCCGGTTATTTGCTGGAAAAATGGGATCAACACGGACATCACGAGCTGTGGCCGGTATTTTCTTTGCAAGAGATTCTTGAAAGGTTGTTTGATGGCTTTCGAAGCGTGACTCGCTTCGATGAGATCGTCTAGTTCGTCTTGGACGTCGTTCGTGCCTCGGATTTTTTGTAGCATTTTTTTGGCCGTGTTGTGATCGTCGCGGATCTGAATGAGGCTGTTTGGTGTCTCGGGGAGGAAAAGTGCTCCGATTACGAGAATTGCAGCTGGGAGTCCCGCCATTGCGAGGGAAATTCGCCATCCCCAACCGCCTTTGATCTTTACTGTGCCGTAGTTTATGAGAGTGGCTGAATTGTAACCGATGTTGACGCAAACTTGGAAAGCGACGTTAAAAGCTCCTCTGTATTTGGATGGTGCCATTTCTGAGAGGTACAATGGTACTGACTGCAGTGAACAAGGAAAATTTTCTAATAGTGTGCAGGGTAAAACAAATCGCTTTATTTTAAGGGAGAATTTTTTTTCTAGCCACTATGAATAGTGGAACTACTTTTCTACCCAATTTTATAAAAACAACTTTTCTACCCATAATGACTTAACTACCCTTACTAATGGGCTGGATACTTACGGTGATCGGGCCTAAAGTACGGCCCGATAGTACCCCTTTGAAGGAGGTACTATCGGGCCGGGCCATATATGTGTTGCGACCCTATCGCGTACCCCCTTGAAGGGGGTACTATCGGGCCGTCCATATGTGCGACCTATCGTACCTCGTTCAAGGGTACTATCGGGCCGTCCATATGTGCACCCTATCGTCCTCGTTCAAAAAAGTACTATCGGGTAAATCTATATGTGCGGCCTTTATCAACCGAATGCACACTGTGGAAAAAAAATTAAGCGACTTGGTGCGATCGTGCCACTGAAACTAGAGTGCGATGTGCCCTACATAAAGTAGGGCACGATAGTACCAGGTGTAATTCCTCGGTGCGATCGTGCCCGGGGAATTACTTGCAGTGCGATAGTGCCCTACATCTTTGTAGGGCGCGATAGTACCCTGGTGTTTTCCTCGGGCGATCGTACTCGATTAAAGATCAATATGGCACGATAGTACCATGTTGAGAGCCCGATAGTGCCACATTAAACTTTCCAGGTTAAATTTTTTCTAGTTACAGAAATCAAGTGAATTTTCTATCTTTATACATAAATATTTGCAGAAAGTAATAGATTGCCTTGGTTCAAAATGTATCTTCAATCGTTTGTTGTAGCTTCAAAAATCGAAAAATACAAGTCTTCAATCGTCTTCAATTTGTGGAAGGAAGAAAATGAGGAAGAAGGGAGGAAGAAAATTTGAAAAGAAGTGAGGGAGGAAGTTTGTTTTACTTTAAAGAAAGAGAGAGAGAGAGTTGAGGGCAATTTTGACTTTTCCAAGTAAAAGTGGGTAGAATAGTTGTTTTTATAAAAGTTGGCCAAGAAAGTGTTTTCTTAAACCCAAATGGGTAAAAATATACATTTTCTCTTATTTTAAAGTGTGTTTCATCTCGTATTTCAAGTATTTTGAATTTTCGCAAAGTGTAAATTAATGACATCAACAATGTGTAGTGAAAAGGGATCATTTTTTTTTTAATAAATTGGGAGTAGTGGTTTGAGCAGAAGGGGTAAATTTTAAAGAAACTGAAAGAACCCGAGTTCGAACCATGTTTAACACTCTTACAAAGAGTGAGTGATACCATTTGAGTCATAAGCTCGTGGTTAAAGGGACCAGTTTTTTTCTTTTTTTTTTTTTTTCCAGATTTTCCATTTCACTTTGTATTCCCAACATTTGAATGAACAACACGTGTCCAAATGATCAGCGACACATATTTATCTTGGAGACGTGTCAAAGTGGAATACAATAGTCGAATTGGAAATTTGGAGGCCAAATTTGTTACTTTCTGAATATTATATTCTATTATATGCTTCACCTGATATTTCAATTCACTAGATAAATATCACTTGCACAATTATGACACTATTATGTACACGTGACATCCATCTAATATGTATGGAATATAATATGGAATAGACAATAGAATAGAATAGAAAATTCTTGTGGTTAATTAGGAAGCTACAAATGGATGCACAACCCATGGAATTTATGTTTTAAAGTACTTTGTTTTTGCCAAAGATTGTATTAACCATGTCTTACTAGCAAAACTGCTGGAGTTCAATTAGTTCAAATACCTGATTGGTAAAACCGAGGCCAACACCAAGCAACACACGGCCAATTATGAGCATGTATATATTAGAAGCTGCACCCCCAAGAGCAGCACCAAACATATAAGCAACTCCGCCAACGATAATCGACGGCTTTCGGCCATAGTTCCGAGTCACAATTGCAGCAAAGAAAGAAGAAATGAGCCCAGCTATATAGAGTGATGAGGTGAAAGATGTCAAAAGTTGGCTATCAAATTTGCAGTAGTTGCTTATCTCCACATCTTCTTTCATTTTGCTGTAAACCCCTGGGAAAAATTTCTTCAGGAACGGGTCCATTGAGCTCACTCCCCCTTGATATCAAGAAAAGTAACATAGTTTATAAGCATTTTTAGTTTGAAAACATTATTATCCTTAACTAACACAAATATTCACAAGCAAGAATCAATTGTGGGCAAGATTGCAAAATTGGCCCTGTAATTAGGGCGTCAATTAGTCCTGTTTGTTTTTAAATTTTCAATTAAGTCCTATAAGTTTGCTCAATTTTAGTTCTATTTTCGCCAGAATATTGCAAATTCAACGAAATTGACACGTGAGACCCAAAACTTGGAGATTTTTTTATTTACGACAATTCCCGGTGACATGGCATCCACACCCTGGTGTTTCCTACTAAAAATCGTCGTAAATAAAAAAATTCCAATGTTTGGGCCTCACGTGCGAGTCGATCACATGTCAAGTTCCAGTGAATTTGCAACATTCTGACAAAAATAGAACTTAAATTGAGTAGTTTTAATACTTACAAGACTAAATTAAAATTTTAAAAACGAACATGACCAATTTTGACAAGTCCTAAGTTATAGGACCAATTTTAAAAAGATTAAAAGTCAAATGGTAGTCAGAAAAAAGAACCTGAAACTCCGACATCATAACCAAAAATGATTCCTCCAGAAGCGGCAACCATGGTAGATAGAAGCACAAACCATGTTATTTTTCCAGCATATTGCTTCCCATCACTGCTTATAGCCACGCCAACAGCCATGGTTTTTTCCAAAATATTTTAATTTGTTGCTAAAGATGTAATGGAAGCAAGTGTTGTTTGAGCACTTTGACACTTTGACTAAAATATGAGTTGCTTGTTTGACGTAAAGTCTCGCACACAAAAGATGGAAAACTTGGAAAAAAATGCAAGTTCATGTGTGGTCTTAAATAAAGTCCGGAATATATTTGATATATTATTTTTTTTATTTTGAAACAATATATTATTGAATTTGGGATTATGACACAACTCAAAGAGAGTTATTTGGTAATAATAAATACTTTTATCAATCATTAGAATCTCTATTTTCGTACGAGGTTGATATTTTTATATTTACAGATATTGTGATGGAGTCTTGTATGTCGAGTTTATTTCAATATAGTATCACATCTTCTATTCCACTGCACGGATAATTGTCATATGTATAAAAAAAATTATATTGATTTTCAACCATAAATCATTGATTTTTATAAGACATATGATAACTGTTAAAAAAACATGTGGCAACCATCTGTCCAATTAAACAGGAGACGAACAAAATAAAAGATCCCATTTCATGACTATAAATGATACATGATACCTGTACTCTATGGACTATGAACTATCTTATTCACTTTGAGTAAAAGTATTAATCTAGCTATTTTGAACGAAAAACTTGAGTCATTCACACGAACACGTACTATATCCACGAATCTTAGTCAAATTGAGTACACTAATAATTAAAATAAAAAATGAGCAAAATGGTGAGTTTAGTATTTAAAAATTCAACACATGTAATATTACTCCAAATATTGTATGATGAGGGAGTAACATTGGGAAGTTGCTTTCATCAACTACTTTTATAAAAAGCTATGGTACCCCCAACAGCCATGAATCACTCACAAGATGAGGAAAAGATATACCTTTTGGATTTCCAATGAGGTTACTGATTTGTGGAGCTGATGACAAAACATTTACATCTATTTTTGTGCTAAAAATATATATCATAATATCAATTTTATCATGTGGTCATTGTGCAGTGCTTTTGCATGCATACATCAAGATAAAACAATTTGGAATTTAGTAGCTCAATAATTCTATTAATAGGACCAGGGAGGTAGATGAAATTCACCTGGAAACTCAGGGGGGCAAAAATGGGATTCTGCCTATATTTAGAGGAATGCCTGGTAATAATCTATTTTAGCTCATTATGATCCAGGCTGCCATTTCACTTAAAAACATTTTTCTATTTAATTTTGAAATCAAATACAAAGAAAATCTAGACGACACAAATATATTTAGTAGGATATTTACTCAATTGTTTGTGTTTGGTCCATATTATTAAGGGATAATTACAAAACATCTGAGAGGTTTGGACTAATCACAAAATTTTTTTGAGATTTTTGAAAATTACAAAAAAAACCCTTGAGGTTTGTTTTTAATTGGTCTTAAACTTAAGGGGTTAATTAACTATAATATTTTTATAATATATAGGGAGATGTTTTAAAATATTTTTGCTTATGAAGTAGAAAATGTAAGATAGAATCAAACTTCAAAAGGTTTTTTGTAATTTTCAAAATCTATGGATTTTTTTGTGATTGGCCCAAACCTTAAGGTTTTTTTTTTATAATTATTCCTGTAATTAATTTAAAAGAAATCCGTTGGATTCTTAATTTCCTTCCAGCCAGGGGGGGGGGGCGCTGCTGCCCCACCAAAGTTTTCCAAAAAAAAATTTCCCCCCTCAAAAGTTTTCCAAATTACTTTTTTTGTATTTAAAATAAAGGAATTAATTTACAATCGCTCACACCCCCTCCAAAACTTTCATAAAAACTTCAAATAGTTGCATGTGTACTTTACAATATAAAAAATTATTACTTATGATTAGTACATAGACATATTTTCTCATAGTTTAAATTTATGAACTTAATTCCGTTCTTTCGCCCCCCAAAAGTTGGAATCCTGCGTCTGCCACTACTTACTCGAACCCATTCTAATGACTCAAACCCATAATGAGTAACATCGTAGGTATAATTATAAACTACTTAGCAGCAAATTATTTTGACTATTTTTTGATTCACAGTGTTCAATTGCAATTTAAATAAACAAACTTTAGGTATTGAAAAATGCATGGATACGAGTTTTTCAAATGTCAAGGTAACATTTAATTCAAGAATTTTCGCCATACAAAATTTAACGTATAGTGACGGTACGCTAGCTGAGTTGTTGGTTGCCCTATTTTTCTTACATACGACGACCAAAATATGTATATGCCACGTTTACTAGTGACAAATTATATATATAGGACAAATAATTCATACCCAATAAAATAATGGTGTCTTTCAACCAATCATTTCGACATCATAATGCCGCTTTTCAGAAATTGAAAAGTAATTTCGATTTGTCTTGCGAAAGTAATATAAGTAAAATAATTCTTGCCAGTAAAACATGTTTCTTTGTTCAGAATATGCAAGTAAAACATGTTCGTTTCTAATTTTTTTATTCAAAACATATTTTCTTCTACTTCAGAAATACAAAAATCAGAATATTCAACCATATAGATATAGGCATATATAGGTATAGTTAAACTCGACACCTGTTTAGGCTTCAGATGCAACCCCCCACCCAACCCACGCCCGGAACAGGGGTTCGAATTCCACTAAACGTCTAGGCAGCATTCAACTGTGATTTAGCCTCTTGTGCGCATCAGTGATCTTTCTTGGGGAATATGAGAACTGATGACTGGTGAGGCAGATCTCGTTATTTACCTCTTATATCGGGGCTCCATGGGCAAAGTAGAAACTCTTTCTACTTGGGCCACATACTACATGTCCAGAGATATTACTAATTGGGCTTGGGCTGAAGTAATAGACTTCTTGGTTTTGTAGTCATTTTGCTACAGCTGTTGTCACTCTCCTCAGTCAGGCCCAAATAGGCTCCACTACTTCTCCTGATATTATTAGTTTGGATTGGTCTTTAAATTGGTTTTGAGATATCACAACAAGCCATAGCCCATTATGAATTCATTAACAGGAAGGAAGACCCTATTTAGTTCCCATAAAACTTTCACCTACATTTATCTTGTTTTCTTCTTCTTCTTTTCATTTTTTTTTCTTCCAAACATTGGTATAAATTATTATCTTCATAATTTTTATTTGACCAAATTACACGTCCAAATTTACCTTTGTTCCAAAAGTCGTCACTTCATCCGTCCAAAATTATTTTTTAATATGAACGTTATTTATTTATATTTTAAATTTGGTAAAATTTTAATTCTTAATAGGGTGTCTAAATTATAAATTTCAAAAAAATAATTTGGATCTTTATAAATATGTGACAAAGTTAAGTGCAACGACTGATTTTTATCCCTGATTCTTGTTTGAAATGAATTTTTATCCCTAATTAATGACATGTAGCTCTGCTAATTTTGTCATTAATAATATGTATCGAGTAAAAATAACTATTAATTTGGTTTGCCACTTGCCAGTACTGACAAGAACTAGTGTTTCTTAGTTATTAGGGACAATTTAAAAAAACAAAAATTAAGTTTGATTCCGTCTTACATTTTTTTCTTCATAATCGACAAATATTTCAGAAATCCCCGAGACATTATGGAAATATTGCAATTACCCTTCAATTTAAATCATACCAAAAATAAAGGGGACTTTTTTAATTTTCAAAAGCCGACTTTGATTTTTTTTTTTTAGTAATTAGCCCAAACCTTAGATTTTTTTTTTAATTATCCGTGGTTATTATTATTGCCAATTAGTATATCTGTGACAATTTAGGGGCAACAAAAGCT
Source organism: Rehmannia glutinosa (assembly GCA_016081115.2). Classification (NCBI taxonomy): domain Eukaryota; kingdom Viridiplantae; phylum Streptophyta; class Magnoliopsida; order Lamiales; family Orobanchaceae; genus Rehmannia; species Rehmannia glutinosa. The sequence continues at coordinate 26,406,600 of CM071929.1, read as the reverse complement.
ATTATTGCTAGGTTTTGAATATTTTTTTCATATCGTTATTATTGACGATCTACTCACAACCTAATGATGATAAATAAAAATTATAACCCACTTGGCGATATTAATTATTATATTAAAAAAGGGAAACAAAGCATTAGATGCAGAATATATTTCAAGTAAATTTGGAGAGAATTCTCCTATATATGGACGTGAACAAAAGCATTATGGATAATATTCTAAATTCCATAGGTATTTATGGATGTACAAGACCATTATTAGATGATTTCATTATGAAGCTAGACACGGACGCGATTAGATCTTCTGTTACTAAAGGATGTTCATCTCTTATTACATTGGACAGATGATTGATGCATATATAAAAACTATCAAATTAAAAATCCACAATTTTGTTTTGATTTATGCTATAAAATTAGTATTTAGGTTTTTATACACAATGTCAATTATCTGTGCGGTGGAATAAGAGATGTAATACCCATTTAGCGCAGAAAACCCCATCCGTCACGGGGGCTACTGTCTACTGATCATCTTTTTTCCATTTGCTACCTTTATGTTTTTTTTTTCTGATAATATATACAACAGGATAATATCATTAGACAGTATAAGAATGATATGATTTTCTTACAATAAATTAAAGCTCTCCGTCTGATTAATGTTTCATGGATTTTTGCACTTCTCAAAGATTGTCGTACAAATTACAATACGTAACCGTAATCCAGTTGTCAAGCTATGGAAGAATTTAAATAGTGGAGAAATCCCCATTCATGATCAGGAGCAGTGAAACAATACCATTTGAACTACAAGCCCATAGTCATATTTAATGTATATTTAAGGCTTTAAACATTTCAGAACAATCAAAACTAGATTTCGGAGAAGCTAGTGGTCTAGTGTTTAAAGACCCTCAAGCGCAGGGCAGAAGTTTGAGGTTCGATTCCCACCTAACTACCTTCTCTACCCGAATTTGTACTAAAAAAAATGTTAGATTTCAATTGTAGCTTACTGAAATGTCACGTAATTTAAAATCCTTCATTATTCATTTTATCAACTATACTTAGCGTCTCGCGACAAACGCTCACACAATGTATATGCTGATATTTGAAGTCACTTAGAGTTAATTAATCAACATTTCAAATCCTAACTTTTTAATAATTAAAAATAATTCTAACATCACACCTTCAAAAAGTAACATATATGTGCACTAAATCTAGCAAGTCTAAAATATTTTGTCAATACAAAAGAGGTCATGAATTGACAAGGACAAGATCAAGACACTAACAATATATTTGGAAATACATTTTAAATGAACTTTTAAATTTGAATATTTATTTATGGTAAAAGGTTACTTGTTTTGAGGTTTTTTTTAAAAAAAAAAACTAAAATAAGTCACTTTTCAAAAGTCTACTTTTGGTTTTCCTCAAAAAAAAAAAAAGTCTACTTTTGGTAAATATATATTTGTGGCTTTTGATTTTCTTTTCGAACACTTCTACTGATGGATAGTACAAGTGCATCTTTACCAATAATTAACCAATAACCATATGCAATTTTTTAATACTCATCTTATCAGTGGATTTCCATTCCGAAAAGTGCTCCAAACATGCATAAATTCGACCGGCCCAATAAAAAACTCGGTAGGACTTCATTTTGAGAGGCCTAAATAAACAGGCTAATTTGGTCCGGCCCAAAACACTGAGTCGGACCAATATCTTATTTGTATTTTCATGGGCTTGGCTGGACCGGACTTCTAAAATAGAGACACGATCACTATTATGTCCGACCCAATCCGATTTCACCTTTTGACTCGGCAGGTTGGCACTGATCTGGCCTGTTTGACAGCTATGCTCCTTCAAAATTTTAGTATTAAAAACCGACTATTTCAAGACAAAATGTCACACATGTCAATGTAATTTGATTTTTGACTTTTGATTACTTGATTTTGATATATATCTGAAAGGGCAATTAAAATGGTCCACAATAATTGTGGGCTTTGATGCTGCTAAGTTTCTTTTGAGGACCTAAGAATATATTGTGATCTCATATTGAGCTATCGTGCGCGAATATTCGATTCCGAAAGTGACGACAAAGTTGAAACTTGAAATTATGCTGCTACGACTATTACTACAAACAAAATTAAATTATTACAAACTAAGAAAAATGCTACATTTGTTGATTGTTTCATTGCCATTGTGATTCTGTACACATTTAGTAAAATAAAGTACGATTCCTTTGCTGCACATGGATGGGGTCGTAGGCCTTATCTTGCAGGGACCGATCTGGAATTTTTAAAAAGGGTTAGGATAATATTAAGAAGAAAGTTTGGACAAGTTTTATAATTTTAGAATTTCGAGTTTGATTTGCAGATGAAGATAACGATAAGTATAACTAAAGTAATTTTTATTAAATATCTATGTTAACTTCAGTTCATTTGGCTAATTCTCTGCAATGATTATCAGTTAATCAGTATGGTATATGATTCTTTTTTATTGTCCATATTACTTATCTTTCATGAAATTTAGTGATATTTTTTTTTTTAAATTTGTCTCTTAGAGTAAGTAAATTAATCGATTTGAAGATTAAACTACGATTACTCTTATTGAATTGTAAAGGTGGGCCCTTATATAAGGAATGTATTGTCCATTCCACTCTTTTATTTAACTTCTTATTCCACTTGACTTGATGAATAACATGTGTCATTGAGATAACTATGAGTGGTTGATTGTTTAACTGTATAGGGATGATTATATAATTATATTCACATGTGGCATGCGTTGTTACCCCTAAGATAGAAGATGAAATACTAAATAATACTTAGAGGATCTCAATTCAACAAATACAGGGATGATTATATAATTATATCCATATAAAACAAAATTGTGAGTAGATCCGTGGTTTGGAATTTTGCCTAATAACATAAATTATCACTATAAGATTTTGAAGTTTCTAATGCGATGCGTGCTAAAAAATCCAAGTGAACACCTTAAATCTTGCAATCCACTTTCAAAAGTACTCATAATTAAAACTAGAGCTGGCAAACTGCAGCCCAACCCAAGGTTTGGGCTGGGTTTGGCCTAGCCTGATAGTTTATCTATTTGTGTACAAAATACATACATAGGTTGGGCTAAGTCATGCATTTTCATGGCTCGACCAAAATCAACCCAGTCCGACCCGAATTCCCCAAAAGCCCAATGGGCTTGGGCCGGGCCGGGCTGCCAGATCTAATTAAAACAAGGGGTTACATGTTATGGCCTTCAATCCATGTCAAAAATAATTTATGAACAAGAGGTAAGGGTATTGTGAATGTATAACAAAAAACCTCATATGGTTAAGTAGCTTAACTGATAAGCTAGTCAAAAAAGTTGAGAATAACATATGAAAATGAAATTGAAGTGCAAGAATATAAAGTGCGTAATGTAGACATAAGTCAAGAAACATAAAAGTATTCATATATTAACATACTAGTCAAGATAGCAACTGATTAATATTATAATTCTGTTAACTTTCTTGGATAAACATCAGAGGCAAGTGAGCCGTTAATTCAAACATAAAGACTTATTGAGTGGTTATATTCCATCAAACCATGTATAAAATTAATAATTATGTGATTTAAAAAATTAAAGCTCAATTATATTAATATACTAAACTTATGTTTTTGGAGAAACTAAATTTAGTTTGGTCTACTATCAAAATATTACCCTGCATGGAGCCAACTTCAGGTACATATACCATTAAAAACTTTAGAGGGGAGGACGAAATAGGACTTTTATTCAACATTTGACTAATATCACAACAAAAATTGATTATACATACGAGGGGTGGATGACGGAAATCGAATCCCAGACTCTTGGTCACTCGACCATTATCACCTTTTAAATAATAGCCAAATAAATAAGCTTAGAAATAAATGTGCCAAAGAAAAAAAGACCACTTTCACAAAATTAGGAAGAAAAATTCATTTCATTTCATTAATTAAGCCAAACTTCTTGATAATTGGAGGCAGATGTGTTATTCCTAACGAGGAAAAACTTACATTATACTGTAAACAAAATAAGATAACACTCTGGAAATCCACTAAAAAGCATGTAAGCACATTTAATAATAAAAATATTCTATGCTCATGCTGCGTCAACCTTATTGTCCTCCGGAAACTGACTACTTCCAATCACCCTTTTCCAGAAAAAATGCTCTCTCCAGATCACCTCCATTCTCTCGATCGGAATACCCTTCGTCTCCGGCAGCAAGAAATACACGAACACCGACATCAGCAGCACCCACGCCGCGAAGAAGAAGAATATCGCCGCCTTCAGATGGCAGAGCATCACCAGGAAAACCTGCGCGATTATAAAAGTCATGGACAGATTAACCGCCACCACGATACTCTGCGCCGCGGATCGTATTTCCAGCGGGAAAATCTCGCTCGTAACCACCCACCCCAGTGGTCCCCACGACAGACCGAATCCTGACATGTAAATGCAAATCAGTATCAAAACCGCCAGAGCATCCGGTTTGTTCATGCTCCCGTGGTCCCCGAGCTTTGCCGCCATTATTCCTCCCACAAGCAATTGCGCAAGTAACATCTGAACACCGCCGAAGTGGAACAGAGGCCTTCTCCCAACTTTGTCCACTAGAAGCACCGTGATAATCGTGAACATCGACGAGACGATTCCGGTCACCGTCGCCGACAGGAGAGACGCGCTTTCTCCGGCGCCGATCGTGAGGAAGAGGATAGGGGCGTAAAAGGAAACCACGTTTATTCCGGTTATTTGCTGGAAAAATGGGATCAGCACGGACATCACGAGCTGTGGCCTGTATTTTTTCTGCATCAGGTTTCTGAAAGGGTGTTTGATGGCTTTCGAAGTGTAACTTGCTTCGATGAGATCGTCGAGTTCGTCTTGGACGTCGTTTGTGCCTCGGATTTTTTGGAGCAGTTTTTTGACTTTGTCGTGATCGTCGCCTTTCTGGATGAGACTGTTTGGTGTCTCCGGGAGGAAAAGTGCTCCAAATGCGAGAACTGCGGCTGGGACGCCGGCCAATGCGACGGAAATTCGCCATCCCCAACCGCCGGCGATTCTTACGGTGCCGTAGTTTATGAGAGTGGCTGAATTGTAACCGATGCTGACGCAGATTTGGAAAGCGACGTTAAAAGCTCCTCTGTATTTGGATGGCGCCATTTCTGAGAGGTACAATGGAACGGACTGTGGACAAATAGAAAAAGCGCACTTGGTGTTATCGTCGATTTTTAATATGGTAACTTTTACACGTTAAATTGCGACAATCATTTATGTAGTGAAATGAAATAAAAGATGAAATGCTCTTTTAAATAAAATATTCCGTCCAGGAAATTAACGATCCAAATTTTCCACAAAAGAGGTTTTATTCCATCTTGTATCCCACCCATACTAACTATACACTATCATATTTATCTACGGAAGAGATCTTCTATTGCAGAATGGTGTTTCATTTCCTATTCATTGCTACGTGTATAGCAGATAAAACACCATTTTGAAATAGAAAATCTCATCTGATTTATCTAGTGTATTGGAACACTTTATCAATCAGATAAAGGAATAAAAGATCTGAATTACTAGTTTTGTTGGCTAATAAACTATAATTTTTTTTTAAAGAAGTAAACTATAAATGCATACAACATCCCATGGAATTTCTTATTCTGTCAGTATATTTAAATTTTTCAAAGGTACTTATAAGACCGAGAAACTTTGGATGACGAGTAAATTAAGAAACACTGGCCTTCATTCTTAATCATATAGAGCTTTCCGCGGAGAAACTTGCTCGGACACAATATCCACTCAACTTTAATATTATTCTTTAATATCTTGTCCCTATTATTTATTGTAAAGTCTATACTTCCAAAATCTATTAACATCTTTAAAGGTAACTTCATGCTCGGCTTTTTTGTTCTTTTTTCGGTTTGGTTTTGGGTAAAAGAAGCCAAATTACCGAAAGCTTCCAAAACTTTGGTCTTTAAACTAACTTTGACTTCATGTTTTTTGTTTTTTTTTTCTCTTTGTTGGTAAAGATTCTGCTTAAGGATATTGTTGCCATAATGGCAAAGTACATATAGCAGATCAACAGACTGCAGTATGGATTACAAAATCAATGCACCTTATTAATGCAGTAGATCTCTAGAGAAGGGTACGATACTCTTTTATCTGTTGTTTCTATACACTAAATATGAATGACACATATACAAAAATAACATCATTTTATATATATATATATCGATAAATATACCGTGTGATGAAATACTGTAGGAAACAAGAGATAATACTCCTAACATTTATTACCTGATTAGTAAAACCGAGTCCAACACCGAGCAACACACGACCAATTATCAGCATGTAAATATTAACAGCTGAACCAGCAAGTATAGCACCAACCATATAGGAAAGGCCACCGATGATGATCGACGGCCTACGGCCGTAGTCCCGAGTCACGGGTGCAGCAAAGAAAGAAGAAATGAGACCAGCTATGTAGAGTGAGGATGTGAAAGATGTCAAAAGCTGGCTATCAAATTTGCAGTAGTTGCTTGTCTCCGTATCTTCTTTCATTTTCTTATAAACCCCTGGAAAGAATCTCTTCAAGAACGGGTCCATTGAGCTCACTCCCCCTTCACATTAAAAAAAAAAATTACATAGTTTTAATATCATAAGATCTAAAACTAAAAGAAAACTATCTACGAAAGCAACGAGGCTGTAGCTTAAGTAGTACCACTAACCCTATGCTAGACTGTTGATCAAAGTTCGAACTCTGAGATTTTCAATTTTTTTTAAAGCAACAAAATTGAAGAAAGAAAAAAAAAAGAATGTAACCTGAAACTCCGACATCATAACCAAAAATGATTCCTCCAGAAGCGGCAACCATGGTAGATAGAAGCACAAACCATGTTATTTTTCCAGCATATTGCTTCCCATCACTGCTTATAGCCACGCCAACGGCCATGCTATTTTATTGCAAGATTTTCTTTTTGTTGCTAAATTTGAGGGTGCAGATTTTAAAGGAAACAAGTGTTTGTTTGAGAAGTTTGAGTTTACTAAAACACAAAGTTCCATATTTATAGGGATCTGATTAGCAAAACAACCAGCTTGGATTACGCCCACGAGCATATAATGGGAGTGTGGTCCACACTCCACCAGATTGGGACAGTTAGTAAAAATACTTGTATTCAAATTAAAGCTTCGTACTATGGAATTGGAATAATGAACATAATCTTAAGACTTTCTTTATACGGTAAAGTTAAGATTTTGACGAATGTGGGAGATAGCATTTAATAATTTTTTTTATCTTAAAGAAAATGCCAATCACAATCATTTATCATTATTTAGTTTGTTGAGACAATTGTTCCTGGCTAAAACCAATACAATTTCGAAAGGTGTTGTATTTTTATTATTTTGTTTTTAGTTTGGCAGGTGTTTTATTAAGAGAGGAGGAGTAAGCTACGTCAACATGGTGACAAAAATTAAAATATTGGTGTAATAGTATTCCAAAGTGCTACTGTTATACAATCATGAAATACAGCTTTTGGTATACATTAATAAATACGCATGATTCACGTGGAGTTGGGAGTAAGCAAAGCATATGTGTATATATTTTTGTGCTTCGTTATTGAAAATATATTTAATTTGAGGAAATATTATTGTAAGATTTTCTTTATTTTTTGCAAGTGAACAGAATTTGTATTAAAGTTATATTAATTGGAAATTGGGGTATGCAATTTATGTTATTTAATTTTGATTGTTTCAAATATATTCTGGTCTAACTACAAGCTTGTAGCTCAAGTGATATCGTCCACCCTTTAAACAAATGTTGATCATGGTTCGAATTCTAACCCTGAGTTTCTTATTTCCTTTGAAATTTATCTCATCCCTTCAACCACTCCTTCCAACTTATTAAAAAATAATTCTAATATTTTTTTAAATTATAATATTTCTTTTGAAATTTTGATATATGCCTTGACGAAACTCTAACTGAAAATAAAAATATATTTTTTAAGAAAATAATTACAGAAAATTATAGAACAATCACATTTTCAGACAAAAATGTGACATACTTTTATTAAAATTTACCAACAATGAAAGATAAAATTACTAACAACAGGGACGGACGCAGAAACTGTAGCATGGAGGGACGAAATTGAAAATATTTGATAGATGAGCGACGAGATTGGAAATATTTAGGGAAACAAAAAAATTTGTATATAAATGTATACTATATAGATATGTGTATTATGTAACATAAAAATTTGAGAGGTGCGATGACCCCTTCCAGCCCTCTCTCGGTCCGTCCTTGACTAACAAGACACATTGAAAGCACAAATCCAAATAGATATAATATTAGAACTATATTTCCTACAGAAATTAAATTAATTTAATTTGCCATTTAAGAAGAAGTGCGAAATAATTTATTTACGTATAGTATGTACGCAATAGGTTAATGAGGCCATAGTCAACTACTCAACTCCACTCCAAAAAGAACAGACAAACGAGGCAGAAGAGGTTTGGCCCTTCCATTATTGACCATTTTAACCTAACAAAAGCACACTAAAAATCATGAAGGTTTGGTCCCAATTTTGACCTTTCTAACCAACATGCACACTACAAATAATATATACATGTATATTTTCCCAATGCAATCCATAAGTCAAAATTGGGTAAATTAACTATTAAATTCTCCTACACATTTTTTGCTTTTGGCCCTTTACCTAGAAAACTCATACACCAAAGTGGGTAGTTAAATTAATAATATATGTTCTCAGTGTCATAGTCATTTTTCTTAATAATATAGAAAAATTGTGTTGTAATTAGGACAAAGTTTATATTTACTTACTATGATTTTGAATGGGCATCAAATTTTATGTGTGGTTACTATTTTAAAAAAAATGGGAAAACTTTAGTAGATAGTACTAATATTTTGCTAGTAACAATAAGGAGACAACAACTACTTTTTAACTTGATGGACTTGGAATATCACTATTTTATTTTATATTTTTTAATCTTAAGGTGAATCTATACTTGTTTCTCTAGTTTTTATATTTGTACGAGTCATTCAAAACTTTTATTAATAAAATTTAGCCACTACCCAAATATTCAGATTCTGGATTCGTGTCTGCACTCTAACGCTTCCAATAATCATCCCATCTTTCGGCCACTATCTGCGTGCTTTTTTCTTCTTTATTCTCGGTTTAATTAGCACGATTTCTCATGTAGTAATTTTTTTATTTTTTTAATTCACATTTTAAGAATAGCATAATTATTTGTGAGTGAAATTGTTCCAGTACAAAGTTCATCCGACTTAAGAGTGACAAGTTCTATTAGAACTAAATTAGAAATATATCTCTTACATATATATTTCTTCAAAGCTGGGGAGCGCGCGGAAACTGATCTCATCACCAGCTCTTTTTTCTTCTTTATTCTCGGTTTAATTAGCACGATTTCTCATGTAGTAATTTTTTTATTTGGGAAAAATTTGTGTGAGACGGTCTCACGGATTTAGATCCGTGAGACGGAGCCCTTACACAAAGTTTTAAAGGTTTTTTTTTTCAGATTTTATTTTTCTTAGGGTTTATATTTATTTTTTAGGGTTTATTTTGTTTCTTGGGTTTATTTTTAATTGATTTGGGTTTTTAGGATTTTTAGTTTTTTTTAGGGTTTATTTTTTATTTTTTGGGTTTATTTTTGTTTTTCGGGTTTATTCTTCATGGTTCATGTTTTTAGGGTTTATTTTTGTTTCTTCATGGTTCATTATTATTTTTAAATTTATTTTTATGGTTCATGTTTTCAAGACGGAGCCCTTAGAAGGTCCGTCTCACGGATTTAGATTCGTGAGACCGTCTCACAAGAGACTTGCTCTTTTTATTTTTTTAATTCACATTTTAAGAGTAGCATAATTATTTGTGAGTGAAATTGTTCCAGTACAGAGTTCATCCGACTTAAGAGTGACAAGTTCTATTAGAAGTAAATTAGAAATGTATCTCTTACATATATATTTCTTAAACTAATATACAACCTCCTAAGAAATTTACTCACTACTGTTTAAAATAAGTGATGTTCCGAGAAAGATAAACATTAAGGATTATGTTAAAATACCCAATATACTTTTAATTAATCATAAATGCTGCTTTGGAACAAAATAAACTTAGGCATTAGTTTTAGTTGGAAATAGTACATTTAAGGGTAATTTGGGAAAAATATTTTCCATCAACCTTGAAAAAGTAAAAACGTTATTCTTTCTGGTATTTTTTTATCAGCCAAAATGTCGCTCATTTTGAGTAAGAGAAAGTAATATTTTTATGCAACTAGCACGTAGAATATTTTTATGAGTGACGATTGAAATTTGAATTCAGGACCCAGTATAAAATACTTATTTATTTATTACAGTTCTAGTATCCATTTATCTGTTTCCACCCAATTCACAATTTTTCGTTAATACTACTTTAGTATGGTTGTGATAAAATTCTTCATCATTCTTAAGGTTTTTTTAGACATTCACTTTAATTTTGTTAAGTATTATTACTTACACCCCTACATCAAATCCAAGATCCACGGAAACAACTTACTTCCCCTACATCAAATCCAAGAACCACGGAAACTACATTCATCATGACAAAAAGCACTGGTCGGCGGAACAAATTGACTTATCGGTGAAACAGGATAAGATTGGATTATGACAAATTAATAATTAATCCACCATTTTTTCTTCCATATATTCTCCACGCCTTTTCTTTCCCGAAATCTCAACTTAATTAAAATAACTAAATTTTTAGACCATATGATACTCCAATTACATTTTACAATGTTTTAAAAATCGAACTAGTGAGCAAATTGGTCGTGGCACAATTCAATCGGTTGGACCAATGTAACCAGCAGCCTAATCAAATTAATTATTTTTTTGTTATAATATATAAATAATAATGTAACTTAACAAAATACAAAATGTAAAGAAGTAAGGCTACATTGGTTGTACAATTTTTTTGCAAAAAAATTACATCAAAAAGTATTTTTGGCTCAAACATTGATTGTTTGTAAAAATGTTCAAAATATACAATATTCACTCATTCTCACTTTTCCAATCATTAATAATATTATTTTATTATTTTACTAAAAAATATTACTATCAATTATCATCATCACACAAATCATATCCCAAATATATTATTTGTTCTCTTCTTTTGCATATTATTCATCACATCCAATCATCATTTTACTAAAAAAATCATCATATTTTCATCATACATCCAATCACACTCTAAAAAGATTCACAACTTTTGATAAACAAGTTGTCGCTACTATTCACTTAAAAATAAAAATAAACGGAATGAAAAGTCGTCCAATCACTACTGCCTATATTTCTATAAATTTCTAAATAAAGATAGAACTTTCAATCGATTTTGACCATTTCAACCACATAATTAAATTGTTTGGGTCCAACCACTTGTTCACGGTCGAACCAACCGGTCTGGTCTTATTTGTAGAACATGGAGTCCAAACACCATGTTTCAAATCATTGTGTCACCACTCATCATACAGATCAACCTCCCCCTAGAGCAATGTTGTCACACAGACGAACACAATATCTTACCAATAAGGAGAGTTATTTTTTTCCTTCTTAAAAAAAAAAAAAGAAAAGTGAGTGGAGATGGTGGGTGGAGGTCTATCCTTCCACCATGAATGGCTGAGCTAAACCTCACTAACACCCCCCCCCCCCCACCCTCCATACCTTAATCTGATTGCTTTGGTTCCCTTCTTGACTGCCAATAATATTCTTTCCAAAGGTTTATTCCAAGTTATCTGTATTCTTTTCTCCTCATCTCAAAGAGTCTTGTACAAGATTTCACAACAGTCTTAGCGTCATTGGCACTATATATAGGTATAAGGTGCACAAATTGTAGGAAAATAGTATTATTTTTTCTAGTACAATTTATATGAATCGAAAAACCTGTATCGACAAATTTTTTAAAGTAAACAAAATAAAAATTAGCTCGAATCGTGTGTTCAACACACTATCCTTAAAATAGATTCGTCCCTATTCTGACGCGTGCTTTCCCGGATAAGACGAGAAAACCGGATTACCTATTCCGGCGAACTGAAAATTATGCCCGCAAATTATCACCAAAAATTACAAGATCTTTAGGAGAGAGATGAAAATTCTTGTGAGTTTTTGTTGTCTCTCACAAATGAAAAATTTAGTCATACTTATAGAAACAAATATGACCCTTCACCACCAAAAACTTGACATTTACTATTACTAAGGTCATTAAAATGTTTGCCCTTTACTATTGATAAAGTTAAACTTAAAATAATAATTTTCTTCAATAAATTTCCAACAATCCCCCACATGAAGAAAATTCCGAAAATATAAAAATTTAGTGATGAATTTCAACAGTTGAATCCTGCATAGGATAGGTAGGTGTTACCCTTTGAACCTTCCATTGTGTAAGCATATTTACTTTACTAGCTGATCAGTAGACACGATGTCCTTGAACTGTTTTGCCTTTTGTGTAAACGATGATATACCTCACACAAGATTCTTCCTAACATACTTCAGTTCTCATAGTTATGTTCATTCATGGCCCTGAACATACGCCTGGTTCTGCAAGAGGTTCTAAGAATTGAGCCTCACACAATTCTCTTGACGGCCCCACTTCTCTCTCACATAGGTGATTCTCATTTAAGATAGCATGTACTACCCCGCTTCGACTTACCGACGCACAAGAATCATTAAAAGCCAAATTGCTTATCCTCTTCTCCACGGGCATCAACAAGGAATGAAACGGAGGATAACTCCCCACGCTGATCATAGAGTCTTTTTACAACTAGGTTGTCCCTTTGAACCTAGATCTTGGGATCTCCAAACAACTCAGACTAGGGTTTCCATTGTATCAACTCATTTTTCTAGATGCTTAAGTCACATTCCTCTTAATGATTTCACAACTAACTCTCGATTCAACCCTTTGATTAACGGATCCACTAAATTATCCTTTGACTTCACGTAGTCAGTAGAGATAACACCAATTGAGAGTAGTTGTCACGATGGTATTGTGTTCTCTACGTATGTGTCAGACTTACCATTGTACATATTGCTCGTGCGCCAATTGCGGATTGACAATCACAATGTATACAAATTGTTGGCATAGGTTTAGGCCATTTTGGAATATCTTCTAAGAAATTTCGAAGCCATTCAACTTCTTCACCACACTTATCTAGAGCAATAAACTCAGACTCTATAGTGGACCTTGCTATAACTATTTGCTTAGAGGATTTCCATGATATCGATGCATCTCATAAAGTTAATACAAATCCACTTGTAGACTTAGAGTCTTTAATATCATATATCCAATTAGCATCGCTATATCCTTCAATAACAGCGGGATATCTTGTATAGTGTAGCCCAAAATCACGAGTATATCTTAAATACCTTAGTATTATTACTATTCCTTTCCAGTGGTCATGCCCTGGATTACTCGTGTATCTGCTCAATTTACTCATTGCATGGGCAATGTCTGGTCTTGTACAACTCATTAAGTACATTAAACTTCCTATGACTCATGAGTCTTCAACTTGAGACACAACCCCACCTTTATTCTTCGATAGATGTTAGCTTGTGTCTATCGGAGTTCTAGCTAATGACGTGTCTTCCTTATTAAATTTCTCTAGAATTTTATTCACATAATGTGACTGATCAAGTACAAGTCCACTTGAAGTTCTAGAGATCTTTATTCCGATGATCACATCAGCTAGTCCTATATCTTTCATGGCAAACCTCAAGTTCAACATATCTTTTGTGGATTTAATTATATTAGCATGTCATCTACATAAAGACATAAAATGACATAATCATTTCCAATCTCTTTAACATAGACACATTTATCACATTCATTTATTTTAAATCCATTTCTTTAGCAGTTTTCGTTGAGCTATACACGTACAATGAATCTGCAAGGTCATTCATGACATAATTTCTACACAAGAAATTAGCATGTATCCAAGCATCCAAAGCATTAAATGCTTGTGCATCGATCTTATCCTCACTAAGTTTGTGGATGATCTTTCTTCAAGAATCAGCGTGGTCAAGTTCAATGTGGTCAAGTAGAAAAATATTTTCTGTTGCCACTGATTAAAATTCAAGCCATTAAACTTCTCCGATTTTTCACCATGATTAACCGGCACATTAAGCATGGAGTTGGCTACAAAAGTCGATATTGACACAACAGGGTTAGACCCATCATTGTTTGCTATAAAAGCCAATGCTTGCACAATGGAGTTAGACCCACCACTATTTGATTCAGATGTCATTTCTGAAACAAGTAATACAAGAAGTTTAGCACTTCGATCAATCGGGACAAAATCGATAAGAACAAATTTATTAAAAATTGTTCAAGTTTTTATTATAAGGTCCTTGCAATTTTCTTGCATTCGAATTTGCACAAGTATTAATCTATTAGTCCAAAGATTAGTCCAATCAGTCCAAACAGTCCAAAGTCCAATCAGTCCAAAATTAGTCCGATCAGTCCATATTGCAATTTCCTTCCACTCTGAATAACACAGGTATCTATCTTATTAGTCCAAATTAATAAAATTCATGCCCATTGAATTAACAACTTTAACATGGTAATCCAATTAGCTAATCCAAATAACATTCGAACCAATTTGATCAATACAACACAATCAACATCCAATCCATAAATTTGGTTGGACTATATGCTCGATGATATCAAAGCTAGCCCAAAAATAAATTTGCACTGTAAGCTTTTATCTTGAATTCAAAGTTGCATATATAATAAGCAACGTGAGGTTATTGATTGTTGCTTTCGGTGATCCAAATTTGATAATCCAAATTGCACGTGACTTGACCAAGTAATTTACAATACATAAACATAATTATTTTTTTTCTTTTAAGTTCAATGTGCAAAAGAACTCTAATTGCAAACAACTATCACAACTCAAATAGCAATATGTTTGCCAACAGTAAAAAAACAAAAAACCTCTACAGATTGTTGTTGATTACCACAAATCCTGATTATTAAGCTAATTCAAATTCCTTTCAGAACATTAGCCAGAAATTACGAAAATTTGCAGATTTATATGGCATATATAAACTGTATTAGAAGTATTCTCAAAATCTGTTTTAAGTTTGTAGGAAAATAGTAGTATTTTTTTTAGTACAATTTATATGAATCAAAAAACCTGAATCGACAAAATTTGCAAAGTAAACAAAATAAAAATTAGCTCGAATCGTGTGTTCAACACACTATCCTTAAAACAGATTCCTCCCATATTCTGGACGTCTGTTTCCCAGTATAAGACGAGAAAACCGGATTACCTATTCCGGCGAACTGAAAATTATGCCCAAAAATTATCACCAAAAATTACAAGATCTTTAGGAGAGAGATGAAAATTCTTGTGAGTTTTTGTTGTCTCTCACAAATGAAAAATTTAGTCATATTTATAGAAACAAATATGACCCTTCACCACCAAAAACTTGACCTTTACTATTACTAAGGTCATTAAAATTTTTGCCCTTTACTATTGTTAAAGTTAAACTTAAAATAATAATTTTCTTCAAAATTTCCAAACACAAACCCTCAATCATTCAACTATTTATGTAATAGATTCATCAATACATTAAGGCTTAATTGCTGTAATAGATTCATCAATACATTAAGGCTTACTTGCAAAATCGGTCCGGTAACTTAAGGGGCTAGGATTTTGGTCTTGTCCTATTATTTAAGTAGTCTAATTTTGATTAGTAAATTTTAATTTGTACATTTTTAGTCCTACAAGTTCTGATTTTATACGATTTTTGGTCTCAACTTAGTGTTTCAATATTTCATGATTCTCACAATACTCATGTCATTTAGCCAACATACTCAAAATATTTATGATCATTAAATGTTACAGGACTGAAACCGCGCGCCACATCAATAAGTTCAATAACTAAGATTGTAAACCCTTAAAAGCTACAGGATTAAACGTGCAATTAAGCCATACATTAACGTGTATCTCCATCCTATTGCTGCAACTTATTCTTATTCTCCTTGCCATTATTTTTTTTTCATTTTTCATTTTTCTTTTTTTTGTTGTGCGTGTGTATGTGTCCAAATTCAGAGCTTTCAAGAGTGGCCCAAAGGAGTTTATTAAAATTTCGAATATTTACGCTTCTAATTTATGTCAAGGTCCCAAATGTACTTAACTATAAATAAATTATCTTAACTTTATTTTTGGAATCAGATCGAACTTAATTTAGTCATGGTCCTCATGGACCATGGTGAATGAATTGTGCAAGCTATGTTAAATAAATTGATTGGAACATTCATAGTGCATATTTATTGTAATAAAAAACAAGAGGCGGATACATTTATCTATACGATATACATAGGTAAATCTAAACCAACCACAATTTTAATTCGAGGAAAATTACAAAAAAAATACGTATATGCATATGTATACCATATACGAACTAGTCCTCGCTAATGATCAATCTGAAATTTCACGGTTTTGCAACTGATCTTTGCTAAATGTTGTACAACTCACTCCGAATGAAGGCAATCTCCAAGCGAAGGTATCGACTTGTCAAAGTCCAACCCACGTGTAGTGAGCCGATCTGCAACACGCAAACATGTTAGAAAATTAAGGGCTACGGGAGTTGTCCCGGAGAAGCCCCCGATGCTTAAGTCAACACGGTGTTGGAGAGAAATGCAGAGCACATGAAGTAATCAACATCAAAATGCATGCACGTAATGAAAATTAATGGAGAGACTATTTGTCCATGAGACTATGGGCTACATGGGCCCAATATAACAAATTAGGCCTGTAGGGCCTGATATTATAAGTTGAGCCTCGTGTGCTTTATGTGATAATTAAGTTGGGTTGTGTGGGTCTTTTTTGTTAACTCTACCCAATTAATAATTTTTATGGGTAATAATTAGTTAAAAGAAATTCAATAAATAAAATAGGAAAATCCAATTTTACCCCAACACCACCATTGAGAATTTTTGTTTAAAGCCATTTTCAAACTCTTGCGTAATTCGAATTACATTAGGATATATTATTATTCGGGTTTTGGAACCCTTCCAAACTCAACCTTGTTTTCTTTTTACTTTTATGCACATGGTATAGAATATTGGGTAGTATAAATGAATATATATAATCAATCAATCCATCAATTACCCTATTCCGTTTCTCCACGTCCAAATAATCATAGATATCAAATAAAAGATTCCTTAAAACACAATGTATACAGTATATATATGATCAAATTGTATATATTCTCACTTTTTTTTATATTAAAACAAAGATATTATCTTCAAATAAAAATTGGATTTTGCCAAATCAAACCAAGACAGATGCAATATTAAAAGCGTTCGAAATTTTAAAGTACCATTAATATATGTTGCAATATATGAAAATGAAGAAAAAGAGGTTGCGAAAAAGAAAAATACCTACCATACTTTACGGTAATTTCAAAATCTCCATGAATCTCCTTTTTGATTAAAAGCAAACAAAGTGATAGAATTAACCCAATTCCTAAAAACAATTAAAAATAAATAATCAAGAGTCTAACAAGTGATTCTAATCTAACTAATCCCACTCAAAGGAAAAAAAAAGTGATAGAATTAACTAATGTACCAAAAAGAAAAGGAAAAAAGAATTAAGGGTGTATCAACTGATTCTAACTAATCCCACTTAAAGCAAAAAAAAAAAAAAGGAAAAAGAAAAAAAGAAGTAACAGAATTAGCTAAGTTCCTAACAAAAAATATGAAGGGTATGTCTATTAACTGATTTTAACTATTCCCACTCGATCAAAGTAGTCAAAGACAACTAATAAGAAATTGACACAAGAGGCAACCAAATTGTCCATGTTTAGCCATCAAAACAATAGTTTTCTCCAAAATTATACTCATCATTAATATAATATTCGTTCCAACCAATCTTCGGATAACAGATCGGAATTTTGCATATATTTACATATTCTTAAAAATAGGGGTTGAAAATTAGTAATATTCCATCATTATTTAAGGGGGAGGTTTATGAGAGAAAAATGTATTTTTAAAAATAAAATCTTCTATTTAGGACGTTGTGAAAAAAATGAAATACGAAAGTTATTATATAGGGAGTAGTATTTTTTTAAAAATAAGTTGGAGGAGTGGCTGGAGAGGAAGAAATAACTCTCAAAAAGACTAAAAGAGTCAAGGTTCGAACCCTGGTAAACACCATTTACAAAAAGTAAATGATATCACTTAAGATACAAGCTCGTGGTTATGTAAGGAATAATATTCAATAGTTAAAGTCTCAACTTTCATAAGAAATGAATTATTCATGGCGAATAAAAAAGGTACCCATGAGGTTTGGGACAATAGAATCCTTCTAATTAAGTTCAAAATTACAAAAATTACCTCTGACATTTGAAGGATTATTGTAAAACGAAATTTGTGTAAAGGCGATATTGCCCTTTGACGATTCCAAAAAAATAAATGAAGAAGTAAAGAGAAGTTGATGGATAAAATTACCCCCATCTAGTTTTGAAATCTGTTTTTTTTTTTTTTGAATTTTTCCTTTTATGGAAAATTAGACGGGTCGATATTCTTCTTGTAACCATATGAATGTATTTGTAAGAATTCAGGGAGAGTTTTAATGTTCTGTAATTTATGGAAAACGAAATAATTTTCATTATTATTGTGTTTTATTTTTATTCGAGTTTCGTTTTTACTTGTTTAGTGCTTGTAAATATGCTTAAGATATATAGTTGGTGATAATATAGTGAATCTTTAAATAATTTAAGTTGTTATTTGCAAAATGAATAAAAAAAATATTATAGGAAATATTGTAGTTTATGTTGAAACTGAAGAATATTTTTGTGTTCTAACAATTAGCAGGGGATTTTTTATATATATATATTTCTTAATAACCAACGGGAAATTTTTTCTCCTCATAATTTATGAACAGTATTGTAGGGATTTTTGGATTTTCTGGTCAATGTTGTAATGATGTCAGCTAATGTTGTTAGGTTAACAAAAAGTTTGGGTAAAATATAAACCTCAAGGGTACTTTTATTAATTTTAAAATTTAACTGGATTTTTATATTTATATATATAATTTCGTCAAGCCTCATGGATATATTTTTAAATAACCATAAATTCATTGATTAGAAACTTTACCTACAAGGAGTATGAAAAGGTGTTCACACGGTCACCCCAGTTTTTTTTTTTTTTTTTGAGTCGGAATGAATTCCTTTCATTAAACAGAGAAATTTACAACTCAAGTTACATAACGATGTAATGCAATTGCAAGCCTACGGATTATAGATCTATACAGATCTAAAACAAAATTTTAAACCGCAATAGATCTGACTAATCCATATATTCAGAACTACGCAACTAGGCGCTGGACAAAACACGTACC
This sequence comes from Rehmannia glutinosa, assembly GCA_016081115.2. Taxonomy (NCBI): domain Eukaryota; kingdom Viridiplantae; phylum Streptophyta; class Magnoliopsida; order Lamiales; family Orobanchaceae; genus Rehmannia; species Rehmannia glutinosa. The sequence goes on along the minus strand of CM071929.1, from coordinate 26,387,194 downwards.
AAGAATTTGATCTCGTTTCTGTCGCATAACTTCAGGTAATGGCACATCTGAATCTTCTGAGCAAAACCACAACAGGGACAAATAAAACAGAAAAGAAAAGCCACAAAACGGGACAAATAAGCCACCTACTGGGGACAAGAAAAAACATAACAGTAAGACAAAAGATTAACGGGCAAAAGGTCTGCCTCTCCCTCCCTCAGATCCACACCGCAATCCATCTCCGCCAAAACCACATCCAAAACCGCCACCACCGCCATCGTCACCTCTAAACCCGCAAGCCAAGTTCGGAAGAAACCATACCTGCAAGAGAAGAAGCATCCCCTGGAACGGAGGAGCTAGTGACCGGAGACCATGGGATTTATGGTCTCCGGCCATGGTAGAAGAGGGGGCGGCGTTGGTGTTATGTATTAGGGTTCTTTTTAGTGAGAGAATTTTTTGGAGAGGAAATGGGTTTGGCTATACAGTCACCCCAGTTTTAGTGCTACTAAAATGGTTCACGGTTCACCGGCCAATGAGATATTTGTTATATTGAGAAACCAATATTTTTAAGATTTTACTTTTGAGTCCTATTAAAAGTATAAGTATTCGTCTAAAAAATAGTTGATAATTGATTTCTATATAAAACTATAGTTAATTATAAGGGATAATTATAAAAACACCCCTGAGGTTTGGGCTAATTACAAAAAAACCCAGAGTTCTTTGAAAATTATAAAAATACCCTTGAAATTTGATTCCGTCTTCATTTTTCCCTGTGATTTTCAAATATATTTCAAAATACCCCCTGACATTTACAAAAATATTACAATTACCCAACTTAAATTTAAGACAAAACGAAACCTGAAGGGGCTTTTTGTAATTTTGAAACATCTCGGGTTTTTTTTGTAATTAACCCAAACCTCAGGGGTGTTTTTGTAATTATCCCTAATTATAATTATTAAACATTATATATTACCATTATGTTTCTGCAATTATAAATTTGACCATTTTACAAAATATATATATATATATTTTATATGCATAATGCTTTCTCAACCTTATTTATTTATTATATTTTTCTTTTCTAAGTCCCACGTGCTACATGAAGAAAAATTCCTATTACAACCTAACTAAGTGGGCATTCAAGAATGTAATGCGAATTTGTAAAGCTTAGTCTGTGACCACAAATATATACTTATTTAGTTTCACCATGTGCCCCAAGCATAGCTAAACTGGTGCAAAGGATTTGGGTGATGTGTTATCCACTTTGTTGGTATCCGCAGCATGGCGAGGTTTGAATCCGCCTGGTAACTGGCTGATGGAGAATTTCTTCTGTGGTGACTCAATCTAAAGCAGCTCAGGACCCTGTCTCGTTGATACACATCCTGAGATTCAACTCCTCAAAGAAGCTCTAGGGGCGGGACAATGAGGGCCCTCAGATGTTCATCGACCCTATTCGTTGATACGCATCCCGAGATTCAACTTCTCAAAGAAACTCTAGGGGCGGGGCAACGAGACCCTTAGATGTTCATCCTTTAGTTCCACCATGTTTTGATATAGTGCCTTTCGTGAGAAAGGGGAATTGATTGCACTTTTCTTCCTCATTTTTGTATATTGGTCTTGCCTTTATGTGCAAACCAATTTCAGCCGACATGGTTCAATTTACAGCGCATGTGCAAGTATGATCACCAGAATTTACAATTTCACCTATAATTATTTATAATTATCCTGGAAATCCTCATGAGATAGTATGTTTACCCTCAAGTTAAACCTCATGTCATATGAATTTTTTTATCGTGGTTAAATTACTAATCATAAAATCTTTTGCATAAATATTATGGGTATCACAATTTCACAACTATACTCAAGCTCCGAAATTTGCAAGCATCCCAATATACTGCGCAATTTCACTAAAGTAGATTGTTTTAAGTAATAATGATAATTTTGTTATCATCACCAGCTTGTAGCTTAAGTGTTATCGTTCACCCTTTGTAAGGATGTTGACGCGGTTCGAACCCGATATTTTTCAATTTTTTTGAAATTTATCCCATCCGCTCCAACTAGTACTCCCAACTTATTAAAAAAATGGATAATTTTGTTATTGTCATTTATTATATTGGTGTGCATGATGTGATTGGCTACCAAGAACCCTTTTATTTCCTTTAAATCGCTCAGCTTATAACATCCAATGTTTAATTTCCAGCAAAGCCCCGAGAGGAGCCCAACATAGATAACCCGCTAGCTATTGTGGTTTATTCCAATGTTGTTGAATCAATAAGTTTGATTCTAAAAGAAAGTGATGAAATGGCTTCGATTTCAACTCATGATTCAATATCTCCCAGATCATCAAGCTATCCTCTTAATTTTGATTTCCAAGCCGGTTGCTCCCAAAAACGACCTCTCTCTCGCGATCACCTTCCAAGATGAAGTCCTCCGTGAAACTCCGCACAAAGGGGGCCTGAGGGGGCTCCGCGTGCCCTCTCCGATGCTTAAGTCGGTGTCTTGGAAAGGAAGTAAAGACTAGAGAGAGAAAACGAATGTAACAAGAAAAATGAGATTAGGTTAGAATGAACCCTGGCAGGCCTTTTATACCTTATCTAGGATTAGGGTTTTCGTAAAATCCGGATTCCGTTACGATTTGGTGTCGAGTCATCATTAGATTAGGATCGGATCTCTTAAAAACCTTAATTTTACGCCCATAGACCATAGCTCAGCCCGACTGCTTCACAACACCCCGCCCAATGTATTGATGCGGCCCGTTAGATCTCCAAGCATCCTCGCCGATTGCCTCATACATCTTCTCGGCCGAGTTGACGTACCCCGAGGTCCTTATAGAATATAACGGGTCAACAACAGATCGGTTTAACCGTGCAGGGCTTTGACAGGTCGACCTTACACAGGTCAGCCTTATAAACATCCATACTTGTACTCGGGCCTTAACAGGTTGGCCCAATATGATAAGCCTCCCACCGATTTATGGGCTCAGTAGGTCGGCTCAATACTTATAAGCCTTAGGTCAATCCCATGTTGTAAGCTTCCACAGATCGGCCCAATGCTTAATGCTTAACAGATCAGCCCAATATTATAGGCCTTGTTAGATCGGCCCAGTGCCATAGGCCTGGTTAGGTCGGCCCAGACCATCTTTTGCCCTTATCACAAGTTGATGCAGACAAATTGGAAGCTTTAAAGGCCAAGATATGTGACTCCTCAACTACTCCGGTCTTTCACTCATTTGATTCATCAGAAGCTATGAAGGCTATGGCAATTGTGGCTCACGAATCCTGGACCGACATTCCACAGGAAACATCAGACCATCAAGACGATAGTCGAGCATGTGCTAAAAAATTAAATGACAATGTCATTCAAAAATCCTCTAGAAATAGATGTCTTTCATTTAAATTGCGATTTTAAATTATTTTTACAGATTCTTTTTTCTGTAGTTTAAGATTGTTTTTTCTTTGCTACCTGTTCGTTTCGGCCATAAATCGGCTTAGGCGACCAAAAATCGGACCCAGCTGGTGGTACACACACTCTAAGAACTTAGGATTTAGCCTGAAGGTCCTGGGTTCTAGTATGGGGGGAGACCTGAAACCACTGGGAAATTCATGAATGCGATGCAGATGAAAAGCCCACGGAAAAGCCCAAGAGATAGCACATGTCATTACAATAACAGAATCTTCATTCCAAAATATTGTTGCTAAGTTCGAAAAAGTTCTGTTTCCTGAATGGTTCAATTACTTTGCCTTAACTTTTAAATCAAAAATCATAATAAATTCATGCATAATATACGTTGAAATTTTCCGTTCATAAATTATGTATTAAATAGTTATCACTTGTATACGTAGTAATATGTATTAGGAATTTGTTATTGAAAAGGAGTAACTTTACATACAGCTGGAACAAAAAAGTGCTACACCTTCTTCAATCTGGAGCATTAACAACTGAAAATGAAACAAAAGCAGTTGTAGCTGACATAATTAACCTTATTTAATAGTTACTTCTAATAATCAAGGAACAAATCAGGGCAGTGCAAAAGGAAAAGTTCGATGCTACCTACTTGGTACCCAACTCTATCCATCAATTGACGTGTGTATTGTTCAACCACAAAAAAATTGTATCCAACGATGTAAATTCAACTTGATTTAAATTTTGGGAAAAAAATCAATACACATGTCAGTTGATGGATGAAGTTGAGTAAAACCCAAGTGGGAAACATCGAATTTCCAGTCCAAAAGTATTTTAAGTCACAAATGCAATTCAACTAAAGTTTGCTGAGTTTTGTGACTGTTAATGAAGATGAAAAGAGACAGAACTTCCACAAATTGATGGGCTGACAAGTGACAAGGACAAGCACTAGACACTAGAGATCTGAGTTGTTGGTTGTTACATACATACACAAGGGGTTAATTATCAATAATAATAAGTTAAAGACAAAATATCACATTATAAAGTCATGAAAATTAGTAAATTGACAGGGAGAACATATATATCATTGATACTAATATATAACTAATAAAACTGCATATCCATTATTATTAATTTTACGGCAAATCGTCTTATTTCTTGCAGTAATTTTGCAGGATTTTAAACTACCCTCATAATCGATCAAGTGTACCAGTGAATCCCAACAAATAACCTCAAATGATGTGGTACAAAGTAGGGGCATAGTCAGCAATTAAGTCATAATACCTCTATTTCCCCTTATCTAAATCATCTTTTTTTTTTTATCTGTGGCCTAGCCCAATTTGGGTTGTGCCAGGGACCGAGGGAGCACCCCTGACTATGCCCTTGGTACAAAGAGTTCTACCCAAATGAATGATTCAATCATATATAAGGAATACTTATAAAAGCTACCCCTGAAATTTGGCCTAACTAGAAAAAGCTCAAGTTATTTTTCAATATTATAAATACCCACTTAAGGTTTGTATTTACCTAACAAATACTCCCCTATTGAGGCTTATTGAGGCCTTTTGAGAGTGCAAATTTATAAGGTGAAAACAAATATCAGGAAAATATGTAAATTTAAAAGATAACTGGATTTTCTTAAAATTAGTCTAAACTTCAGGGGCCGTTTTTATAATTAACCCTATATATAATTCATACTATTTTTTTTTAAAGAAAAATTTTAGAAGTTTACCTACCGCTTCCACTGGACACCAAGCACACAATGGCAGATGGATAACCCAAAGAGGGACAAATGGGATGGCAGCTTCCTTTACAGTTTCCACTTCGAAAAGTTGGATCGAGTGCACAAGTTAAAAAATGGCTGAATACATTTCCCAATTCGCTTAACCTTTTTGTGTTCTCACATACCCATTTATTGTCGTCATATATATGATAATGATATACCCCTTTCCCAAGTTTACAAAGTCAACTTTACCTTTTCAATATTAATTATTGCTAAGGTTTTATTGAATCCGCAATCATGTTCACTAAAAGTTAAAATGCTTTTAGTTGTCCTGGTTTAGTAATTAGTGCAGCAGCTGTCAAAACGGCCTGGATGGACGGGCCAGCCCACGGGCCATTAAAGCCCACATGTTGGCAGGACGGGCTAGCCCGCCATTATGGTGGGCTGAAAATACATTGGCCCAACCCAACTCACTGCGGGCTAGGCGGATCGGCCCGCACAAAAAATAAAAATTAAAAAAATAAAAAATATTTTTTTTTGCATATTATTTATTTTTGATGAGTTAAATAAAATAATATATGACAAATACATACGTTTAAAAAATATTACACACATTTTTATAAGAAATAAAAATATAAAATATCAATTATACTATTTTTTTTCTTTTATTTCTTTTTATATTATCTTCTCATTTTCTCTTTTTTCATTTCTAGCGGGCTAGCCTGCCGGCCCAACCCGCAAGACCCACGGCCCGCGGCGGGCTAGCCCGTTTAGGCCCGTATTTTTGCGGGCCTCTAAGTATCTAGCTCGCTCTCTACCTTAAGCGGGGCGGGACGGGCCAGCCCGGCGGGCCTAGCCCATTTTGACGGCTCTAATAGTGCACAATGGCGTGTTTAAATCTTGTCATTGATGTCTAATATTGCAGAAAAAAGTTTGGAATTAATGGCCGCCCACGAAGTTAATTTAAATATTGAAATTGGTATTTTTAGCGAGACTTTTAATTCGATTAATCACATATTTTAATTATCATTGTTACCATAGGATTGACAAATAGATAAATGTGAAGTCGTCATGTAGAATTGGGAGGATGAAAAATTAACAAATGTCCAAAATTAATGAGGTGATAACACGTGTCAACTTAATTTTTTTTCTTTTAGTATATACGGTATATACATGGTCTCATTGGGAGTAGATAGGATCTTTTATTTATTAACAGTATTTCAACTCATATTCCATTACAAATAATTGTACTATACTATATAAAAACTAATTATTTTTAGCACATTGAAATACTCAATTACCTTCATTTTTTTTATATGTTCTAACTATCAATTTATATATACTTTTGAGTTCTTTCGGATCTCTATTTAATTTCTTGATATTCCTTTACTTTAATTGAATATCTATGGTTATAATCAAATATTCTGATGCTTTTAATGATTTATTCAAATATTTTATATGATGCTTTTAATGATTTAATTTATTCATATTTCATTGAAGCATATTACAGATAAATCCCATTAGTCGACCAAAGATGATCATCATCAAATCGAAGAGCACCATACAACATTAAACTAATTCCATGATAAGATCCATTAATTCACAAAAGTAGTCAAAGAGAACAAATTATTAGTTGGTTGAGAATTAAATTCATCATTAATTATAAACAAATTAAGAAAAGCCAGATTTAGCACGTTTGTCTGGCCAAAGCAAACAATTGTTAGTCGTCTAAATCCCGAACCAAAACGTGCGCCTCTTGTTGCTTAGCCATTATTCTGACAGTTTCTTTTCCAAATCATACCGACCACTAAGATACAATATTACTATGGCAAAAACTTGCGTGAGACGGAGCTCTTACACAAAGTTTTAAAGGTTTTCTTTTTCATATTTTATTTTTCTTAGGGTTTATATTTATTTTTTTAGGGTTTATTTTGTTTCTTGGGTTTATTTTTAATTGATTTGAGTTTTTAGGATTTATAGTTTTTTTTAGGGTTTATTTTTTATTTTTTGGGTTTATTTTTATTTTTCGGGTTTATTCTTCATGGTTCATGTTTTTAGGGTTTCTTTTTGTTTCTTCATGGTTCATTATTATTTTTAAATTTATTTTCATGGTTCATGTTCTCAAGACGGAACCTTTAGAAGGTCCGTCTCACGGATTTAGACCCGTGAGACCGCCTCACAAGAGACTTGCTCTATTACTAATAATAATAATAATAATGTATTAAAGTATCAACTATTCGACTTCCACCACAAATAGATTCATTAAAGTCATTAAAGAAGTGGCCACGAATTTAAATGACAAAACTTGTTGATTTTGCACTTTAGGTTAAAATTAGTTGATTGCATGCACCATGTTTTGTCCTTGCCTTTATGTGACGTGTGGCTCAATAAAAGGGTTATTGATTTTTTAGTACTTGAACTATAGGTACTTTGCTGGTTTGGTACCTGACATTTGTGAGTTATTAATTTAGTACCCATACTTTCCATTTTTTTATACATTGGTACCTACTAATTTTTAAAGACAGAAATGCCCCCAAGATTTTTTTTCATTTATGTTAAAAAGTTATGTTTTAATTAGAATTATTAAATTTAAAAAATAAAATTAATTAATAAATAACTTATTATTATTTAAATTAAATTATTAAATTCCTAATTGTAAACAATAAAATAAATTAATTTTATTTTTAAAAAATTCGATTAAAAAATAATTAAAAATTAATATATTGATAAAAAAATTTGCTATAATTTCCTTATTTATTATCTGAATTTTAATTTTTAATTTATTTAATTTTCTTTTAATTATTAAAATTAGTTAACTAAACTAATTTTTCTTTTTGATTAATTAAAATTTTAATTTATGTTTATTAATTTACTATTTAATGTAATTAATTTTATTATTTTGTAAAATTCTTTATTATTTTTAAAAACTTCTTTTTATTTTTTATTAATTAAATTAATTAAAATTTTAATTGATTTTATAATTTAAATAAGTATATTCAAAAATTTATTTTTAGTATAACTTATGTTTCTTGGGGGCATTTTCGTCATTAAAAATGAATAGATACCAATTTATAAAAAAATATGAAGTATGGGTACTATATTGGTAACTCAAAATGTCGGTCTAAAAACCAAAGAAAGTGTCTATAGGTCAGGTACTAAAAATTCAATAACCCCTCAATAAAATGAAAACGAGTCAACGTAGTCATTATGGAGTTTGTATAATTTAAGATAAATGCTGGTTTTCTTTTTTATAGAACGAATGTAAAGATTTTAAAAGTTCACATTAATTTTAGAGATAATTAACAAAAAAAAAAACTTTAAGTTCGAGCTAATTACAATAATCAAGAGATTTTTGAAAATTACAAAATAACCCTTCAGGTTTGATTTATTATTACATTTTTCCTTTCATAAGCAAAAAACATCTCAAAAACCCATTGATATTTATAAAAATATTACAATTTAAGGCATAATCAAACTTGATGGGTTTTTTTTTTTAATTCTGTAACATATATGGATTTTTTTGTAAGTAGCCCACACCTAAGCGGCATTTTTGTAATTATCCCTTAATTTTATCATAATCATATAATTGTTTTAGTGTTTGTTTTCTCGAAAATTGGTTAGAGTAACGGCACAAAATAAAGTCGAAGCGAGAATTAGATTTTCTTTACGCAAGACGAAATTGCCTCGTACAAGTGCTAACCGTTCTAGGTTATTGTCTCTAAGATATAACGACTTTCGAATTTAATTAGCAATACTGCAAAACTTAAATTCCAACAAATAAAAAAATATTTTAGAGCTCTCGAGTTTAGAAAGAATGAGACAATAAGATGCAGACAGAATGCTTGTTGAATAATGTGAAGAAGATAAATTTGAGAGGGTCATTTACTTCGGTCCTAATTGCTGATTGTACATATGACATGGTAAATTGACCATTACTTGGATAAAAAGAAGAAGCAGAAATAAAACTATCCATCCCCTCAGGAAAATTGAGCCCAAAATAAACTGGAGGAAAACTCAAAAAATCATGTGATAGAAGTTATGTGTTTGGAACCTTATTTGGAGAAATTTCCATTCCTGACTTGGACTTTTTCAATTTTCTAGGTTTTCTCCAGTTTATTTGGGGCTCAAGTTTGTTGACGGGGATGGGTAATTTTATTTTTGGTTCTTTTCTATTCTTTTTTTTTTTTATCTAAGTCATGGTGAATTTGCCATGTCCTGTATGCAGTCAGCAATAAGGACCGAAATAAATGAAATCCCCAAATTGAGAATCGATTCCGGGAAAAATTGAAATCGCCGGCCACTTTAGTCCTCAGTCTGCCATTTTTTCAAAATTATTGTCTTCAACTGCAAGTTTTTCAAGTTTTTAAAGAGTTATCACTATGGAAGCAAACCTAACACGTATTCATATGCTCTCAATTGAAGAATTTGATGACTAGAAAATACGCATGCAGACACATCTTTCTGCACTACATGATAAAATGTGGTTTGTCATTGAGGATGGACCCATTATGAACACAAAAGGTGAATACAGTTGTGGCTAGTTCAACTACTGCAGGATATGAAGCTACAAGAGCAGTTGAGGTTGATAAGCCAAAGAGTGAATGGACCAATGAATACAAAAAAAAATGCACAACCTGGATAATGTTGCAAATAGAGGTGTCAAATGGGTTGTGCCAAGCCAAAGCAAAAAATCGAGTCAGACCAAATAGTGATCGGGCCACTATTTTAGGAGCCTAACCAACGAAAATACAAAGGAAAAATTGGCCGATCGGGCCGGCCCAGTTTTTTGGGCCTAATGGGTAGAGCCAAAAAAGCCCAATTCATTTCGGGCCTAAGAAAACGCAGCGCAGTCCGACCACTTTATCAGGCCAGACCAAAATTGACAGCTCTAATTGCAAAGGACATTCTATACAAAACGTTGGATAAAGCCATGTTTAATAAGGTTAAATCATGCAAAACGGCAAAAGAAATGTGGGATAAACTGACTCTTATCTATGAAGGGACATAGTAAATCAAAGAGAATAAACTTACAGTTGCGGTGCAAAAGTTCGAAAATTTCAATATGATGTTGGAGAGTCATTGGACTAATTAGATGGAAGGTTCATAGAGATAACAAATGAGTTATCTGCCCCTGTAAAGGAATATATATAAATGAAAATGTGTATGAAGATCCTTAGATCACTACCAGTTGAGTGGGAGATGAAGGTCATGTCAATGAGGTACTCCATGGACCTCACAAAAACGTCAAATCATGAGCTATTTTCATATTTTAAAGCCTATGAATTCGAGCTCAATAGTAAAGAGCAAGATGAGATTTGTTGCTCCCAAGAGTACTACTGCCCTGATAACAGGTGAGTCTAAGTCAGCAGACCCAAAAGATATTATTGATAAAGAAGATGGTTAAAAGATTTAACAAATTCTTTAAAAAGAATTATCAGAGGAAAAAATGAGAGTCCTCTAGAAGACATTCAACTTCCTTTGAAGCAAAATGAATTTTTTTTCTTAATTTGTTTTGTTAAGAATTATAAATTAGAGTATTTATATTATTAACTATTTTCTATTTTTCTAAACATTAAACTTTTTGAGTATTTTTTTAAATTTTTAAATGAGAATGTATTACCATTATCATTTATTTGAATATATAGATAAACAATTAAAATATTAAATTTATACTATTTTTTCTTCCAATTAATAAATAATTTACAAATTTATTCTAAACTATTTCTTTATCATGTTTTTTCTCATTATTAATTGCGTAAAATTCACTACAACTATAATATACATTGTAGGTAGTTATTGCAGCTCGATTGGGACTAAGATTAGGTTCACTTATGATCTAAGAAATTAATAGGTCCATTAAAAATAGGCTAAATTGCAAAATACGCCATATAACTATTGAGTGGTGGCGAAAAAGGACACTAACTTATTCAATTAATATAGAATTGTAGGTCGATGTGGCGATACCTATTGCAATATCAAATTAAGAGATAACGATGCAAGTGTTATATCTCTTTCGTCTTTTATTCATGAAAATGAAAATAGGCGCCGGTATATATATATATATATTGTTTTTTCTTCCTTCTAGTCTATTAATTATCTTGTACTTCAAAATTTATATACTAGAAAGAAAAAGAGTTCCACATTGTGTAGTCAATTGGAATATTTTATCCTTTACTATATGCCTTCATTGCCTTGTCAATTTCATTTCCTTTTTTCATCGTCTTATTCTTATTTTTCTAAACTAACGTTGCGTATTGTATCGAAACGTACATTAGTAGCACACTGGATTTTATAATAATTATGTCACATTTGTCGTAACATAAATGTTACCATCGACAAGGTATTCTCCTCACTATATAATAAAATTGACCAATCATCAGTAACAAGTGGAGATGAAATGAATAGTATTTTGAAACTAAGCTAAAAGAATCAATGTGTTTTCAATCTTCATGTGCACCGTATCTGGACTATGCTAGTGATAATTGCACGCCAATTGAAGTTGGCTCATGAATTTTATTTTATCCTGTTTATTTTATCCTGATTGTTGATAGAAGATGATTTAAATGGATCGCAATTAGGACCACAGCATTAAATGTGGTACTACATCGTCCACAAGCACAACTATTTTGGAACACAGACTTGTACGTTAGAAAACTAGTCCATCTGATGTTGAAATTATATGAAAAATATCGAAGCATTCGGAAGGTCATCTCACACCGTGGTCCGTGGTTGAGTCGCATGCAGCACCAAATTGCGAAACCCGTGTTTTTGGTGCTGCGCCGTCCATTTGTCGAGACGAATGAGGTTTGTCGGTTTGTCCAATTTATTCTCCATATACCTGGCCAAATGTGAGGGGCTCTCATTTATTTATTTATTTATTTATTTTATAGCTCAACTTCCAGATTTACGCCTTAGCTCTCATTTTTTAACTTTTCGGTTTGTTGGCTGTTGTTCGAGATCGTACTAAATATATAACTTCTAAAGTTTATACAGCGACAGGATTCGATGCTTTGTATTGTGTTAGGCAACTTTACTTGATTGGCTTTGGATGGAAAATTCGACATAAATCATTTTTGATTTATTATATATATGCCATAAAATCTTTGAATTTGATACTGTTTAATTTTGTAATGTGCATATGTTAAGGACTCGTTCGGGCTTAAAGATAGGGTGGAAAAAAATCCTTATATCATTGTGTTTGGGGTTAATGATTTAGGCTCGTAGAATAGTGTTCGGGCCAGGAATTAATCCACATTTCAATTGAAATTGGATCACACCCCCTGAGGTGTTATTAATTTGTACCACCGTTTCCACCCTTCTGAAATGACTTACATACTCTTAAAAATGTAAGGATTTGTCTATTTTGCCCCTGAATGTCTTAGGAATTACATGATGTCATCAAATAAAAAGATGTGTCTCACATAAATCACTTGTAATCAATGATCCCTAACACAATTCAGAATTATATTTTATGATAAAGGACACATATAATACTTATCCCCAAATAAATGTTAACACTACACTAAAGTAGTCGCAACAGTACAATACTCAACAATCCACAATTTATCATTTCCCGTAGTTTAATTCTCATCAATTCTCCCAAACGAGTCCTAAATTGATAAGATTAATCTTTGAATGTACTGTCTCGATTTGTTAAATTTTATTTCGATTGTGGTAACTTGACTTGTTAGACAGTGAGTTTTTTTGGGAAGATAGAGCCGATCAAGATTAGATATGCACAAGACATTTTTCTTATAATGGATAAGAGTATATAGAACGTGTTGTTGAATTGTTGATAAATGAATCAATTACCTTTGTAATTTTTATTTAGGGAAAATTAGAAAATTGGTCCTCTAAGTTGGCCTATTCAGGACTTTTTCATAAGTTGGCACTTGTTTGAAAATTAGTCCTCTAAGTTATGAAATTTCAGAAATTTGCCGATTTTCACCGAAATTTTTCAATCCACCGAATAGGATCTAAAACGACGCGTCGACAAGCACAATTTTCTTTCAAGAGTATGCAAAACATCACCTTCCACACCTTGCAACCATAAAATCTTCTTCTCGGATTATCAATCGTCCAAGAAGTCTCGACTTGTGCTCGTTTTCCACACGCAATCGGACTTCTTGACGATTGATAATCCAGAAGAAGATTTTGTGGTTGCCAAAGCGTGGAAGGTGATGTTTTGCATACTTTGAAAGAGAATTGTCTCGTCGACGTCGTGTTAGATCCTAGTCGAAAATTTCGTGGATTGAAAAATTTCGATGAAAATCGGACGAAATTTCTGAAATTTCATAACTTAGAGGACTAATTTTCAAACAAAGCAACTTAGAGGACTAAAAAGTCCAAATTTCATAACTTAGAGGACTAATTTTCAAACAAAATAACTTAGAGGACCAAAAGTCTGAATAGGCCAACTTATAGGACCAATTTTCTAATTTTCCCTTTTATTTATATAGATTTTAGAAGGCAAATACATTATGTTATATCAGAAATAATCTACAAGGCAAATCAGTAATGTACTGGAATTTTGGATTTAAAATTTGAGTACAGGAGCTAATAGTTTTTTTGCAAGACTTGACATGAGTAAAAAGGAGAGCTAGTCTTTATCCGTTTTGATCCCTTTATATTGCATAAAACATTGTAATAATGAATTAATTTATTTTTTGGGTGTGACCTCGTGCATTGTTATACTTTTAATTTTAAGCATGTTAAGAATTATTGAGTCAGTTTCCATTCTCGATCGCTGCATATTATATCATATGTATAACATTATCTAACATAAGAATTTGGTTTCCATAAATAAAACTAACAAAAACATTGGGCAACATCTTTAAGAATATTGTTTTATTTATTTTTAGTCGCGCCACATAAACCCACGTGGTATTTATCATTCTACATTTTCCGTTTCACATTTATATTCCACTCTTTGGCTTCGCACTACATAGGAAATTGGAATAACTCTTTTATGTAAGGACAAAAATGCCCCTTTCAACTTGTATGTAGTTATCATTCAATGATTTAATCATGCAAAAAGAATTTCTTCTTTTTCTTTTTTTGAAGCAAATCATGCACATAGAATTTCAAGCACAAATAATAAGAGAACATTGCCAGAATCCCACCCAACTCCGTGTATATATAAAGTTGTCATATGAACACATATGCTATATGGATAACTCATGTTCTTTACTCCATTGATTTTAATTTATAGTGGTATGGGTAAAAGATTAATTTCATTATTGTAAGCTTCATCATGTGGGCAGAATAATTGCTCAAATCAACTTCATCTGCTTTAATTTGGAATTAGAATATCACTGTTTTTTTCATTTGAAAAAGGAAAGATTCTACAATTGGAAGAAAAGTGCTAAGTTGAGCCTAGCAATTTCAAGCATTAACAAGTGAAAATGAAACCAGCACGCTTTTTGATCAGACTAAAGTACCACCACTTTTCTTAATGGTAGTTCCAACTGGGATGGAGAAGCCCAGCAGTTCCAGTTTTTCGGATGAGATCTTTTATTATAAAACAGTACTGTTTCATCTCCTATTCCGTTATAAAAGTTATCATATTAATTTTCAAGCATAAATTGTGGATTTTTATAAGGTAATTGATGATTGGTGGAAAAACATGTGACAATCATCTGTGTAGTGGAATAGGAGATGGAACATTATTTTGCAATAGATGATCCCATCCCATCCACCAATTTTTTAATTTTAATTGGTGTGTATAGCCTTTTTATTTTTTTTGAGTACAAATCCTAAGAAGAAAAGAAGATGAGAATCAAACTCAGACACATACCTGATTTTGGCTAGCAAACGATTCAGTATTTTGGTATGTCGTTCATATTATGCCAAGTGTCTATTAACTCGTCTCGTTAATTTTATTGATTTTCCAAAATGTATACTTAATATGAGCACACATACTTAACTTATACATTCAATACTATTTCAATTAAACATCTCAAAAGAAAAAAAAAATTCACTATTTCAATTAAAGAGATAATGGTGAAAAGCACAATTTTAATGCCCAAAAGTGGACTTGTACGTTTATGACATGTTTGTTTAACACTCGAAATCTTGAAGGCTCGTTTCATAACTTTATGTCGAACCTACTTAAAGGTATTTTGCCATTTAATAGGATTTGAAGCTGGACTCAGTTAATGAAATAAATAACAAAATATGTGTAAAAACAGAAAATTACTCGATGCGTGTTCAGCTTAACTAAAACTCATTAAGCTCAGTTCAATTAATAATCAAAACCCAACTCACATACAATTTTTAAAGTTCGATAAAAATTTAAATAAATCTGAATAATAACATATTCGATTTTACTTAGTTCGATTACATTGCAAGAAAAAAAACCAATGTGACTACACAAAAATCTATAGGTAAGTATTAAGATAATTGAAAAGTACACGTAAAATCGTTGTAAGTAAAATTATTGTAGGTTTACCAACATAATTTAAAACCGTAGGTAAGTACCTATAGTATTTCTGTCTATATATAAAAATTGTTGGTAATTTTTCGGGATAGTTTGGAGAAAAATAATATTTTTTGTTATGTATATATTTTGTAGATAACTGTAAAATTTAGTGACAATCATTTTGTCGGTAAATCTGTCGGTAAACTGGAATTTTTTTTTTTTTGTAGTGTATTACATTTTTTTCTCATGTGTCAATAATTTGACTCTTGATACTTCAATTGATGCATATCTAACCGGCCAATTTATATGGTCCTTAGTAATTGCCAATTGGTGCTTCTAATTTTTTGACTAACCAAAGATGCCATCTCAATAATGAGCTATCGCTAACGAATATTCAATGCTGAAAGTGACAACAAAGTTGAAACTTGAATCTATGCTACATGGGACTAAAGTCTGGTTTCTAAGGTGTGTTCGAATCATTAAATATCATAAACATATTTAATTTGTTTTGGAGATATTATAGAAAAATTAAAAATATTACAACACATGCAGAATCGTCGTGGGAGAGAAAAGACAGTGGATTGTTGTTCATCCAATTTGAACATATGCATAACTTTATATTATTCTTGGCCACCCACACTAATTAGTTTTCAAGTATTATAAATGTAATATTTAAAGTTATCATCAAGTACTTAGGTAGAATCAATAATTATTATAATTACTAGATAATATTGTAGCAGTTAACATTGGCTATAGATTAATGTAGATGCCCTAATTAAATTGATAAACACACAGTATTTCTAGACTTTATTAACAAAATAAATATATGTTGGGGGAAAATGTCCTTTTATTATTAATATGTAATTCAATTTATATATTGGATTAATCTTATTAATTTCTCAATAATCAACGGGCTACCAATGGAATAACCCAGCCCAAAGGGTCCGGGACTGACCCACATGCCACTTTCTCCTACGCGGCTCATAGGCCGGCCAACCAGGTATATATAAAGGTATATCATCTTCATTTGTAAATATCTGACTCATTATTTCAGAATCTCATATTCAAAATATTCAATTAATGTCTTATATTTATATCTAGTTAATCGTGTTGACGCGAAAGACGTTGGAGGGACTTCTATTGGTATTATTGCGGACAAGTTCCGAGGAGACTTTCACTTTGAGGAAGAAGATTTCCACACGAAAGAAAGAAGACTAAATTTATCGGAGTCTTAACTAAAAGTGATATGTCCTAAAAAGCAACATCAATAAATTTCTTTTTTCACTGTTTAATAGATCGTAGGTCCAAGTCCTACATATATTTCATGGGTGACAAAAATGAATCAAATATGTATAAAATGCACGTGTATGTTATTCTATTTTACTACTTTTCTTTTTACGGTATGTTCTATTTTACTAAAAAACTGCTTCATGTAATTCTCCACTATGTTTTGCAGTTTCACTACAACTGTCAATCCAAGTGCCACGTAAGATCGAGAGTGAAAGGATATAGGTATCCAGTAGTACTAGATCAAGAATCCCTCCCAACTTTTACTTATTTTAGTCAGCACATATAAGATATCATTTATTCGGACTTAAAATTATTCAAGTTTATTTGATTTGTGTTTTGCAAAATTTTACATGGAAAATTGTACTTTAAGTAGTAAAAGTAGAGGTTCAATGGGCTTGTAGTAAGCAAATGTGGTAGGGGTTATTTATTTATTTATTTATTTATTTATTATTACTTGGACTTTGATTTGAATTGATCCGAATTAGGACCATTTTTTTTATCGGTGAATTAGGACCAATTTTTTAGTACAATGGGAGATGGTAGGAGAAGGTACACACACTCATATGAGATCGAATTAATGTCAATCATCCTAATAACACAAACATCTATCAGTATAGCACACAGTTGATCCCCGAATATATAGGACTATTGTTAACCCTAAGGAAGAACAAAAATTCGAAATACATAAGAGCTGGGTGAAAATGAAAAACTCAAGATCTCAATAACTTTAATAGTTACTATATATATATATATATATATTTCATATTTGACACAATATATTCAAATCAATATGATAATTATTATTCAATAATTTGAGAGTGGGTCACTACAAGAAAAAACCCAGTTTACCTATAGAAAAATTTGTAGGTAAATATTAAGAAAATTGTAAAGTGTAGGTAAAATTATTGTAGGTAAAATACTACCTACAGAATCTAAAATTGTTGGTAAATACCTACAGAAAATATATCGATAATTGAAAATTTGTCGGTAACCTGTCGTTAATATGCCGGTATAATTTAGGGAAAAATAATATTTTTTATTTTGTAGATAACTATGAAATTTAGTGACAAAATCATTTCTGTTGGTAAACTGGAAATTTCTTAGAGTGGATGCTTTTCACTCACGTAATCATCATTCATTCCACATTTTAAAATGGGTCAAATGAGTTTGCACCTAGTTCATGTAAAAATTAATTTCACCCCACTGAACTTTTCGCATAAATTAATTATCACTTTATTGAAATTTTAATAATGGTCAAGATTTTTGAGGATTATTAGCATAGCACCCGTGATCCACGTTGATCGTAGAAGAATAATGTGACTAGCTATATATAGCATGCATTATCTGGATTAGGCAGTTCTAATTATTCATAATTAGTTCTTACCACTAAACATAGATTTTAAGCAATTTAAATTAATATATGTCATATGTGTGTGATATTATTTACTAAACAATATATAACTTTCAAAGTTTTAGTAGTACTATAAAAAAATAAGGAATAAATACAAAAAAAAAATTATCACAAAGAAATTTTAAAATTATAGAAACCTCTTGAAGTTTAATTTCGTCTTACATTTATTTCCCAAACGATAGTTAACTAACAGAATTTGCTAATGTCATCAAATATTTTAGAGTTACATTTCCTCAATTTTTCCTAAATAAATTAGATAAATTATCTCTTGTGTTATTTTTATTTACGCTAATTGTTATTAACATCTACTTTAATACATGAAATCCTTAACATTCATGACCTACCATTCTTTCAATTATGTAGTTTTACCTCAGGCATAGTCAGGCGTAAGCCTGGAAGCTGAGTTATCAAAAAAAAAAAAAAAATTATGTAGTTTTAAATTTTTCTAAAATTATTTGACCGATCTAGTAGATATAATCCGATGAATCCGTCTTAAAAAATCTAAGCAAAGTGGGTCTTACATTTTGTCAAACCTACCTCATAAGTCATACCCTACATCTACACATGTAGCATGATGAAGAGTAATGAGCGCCCCTACCATGGTATGCTATCACTTTATGCCCACCCTTCAAACATTTATGTTACGTTAATTTATTTAATTTGGTAAAAAGTTATGTTTATTTAATGCCTATAAATTCGGACTTTTTTCTTTATAAAATTTTGAAGAGTAACTAAACTACAAAATGTCAATATCTTCATAATTTGACTCTAGAAACTTAAATATTACCAAAAAGCCAATATAGTGGTCCAAACTCTCGTGGGCTTTGTTCTTTGGGGCCCAATGCTATGATTTCAATGAGCTATCAAGCACGAATATTCAATTCAGAAAGTGACACCATTGGAAACTTGAAACCTATGCTACTACATCCTACTAATATTATAATTGACATAAGGGCATCTCCAGTGGAAAAACCCTTCAAAGGTTTTTCCACGGTTTTATGTCTTGCGCTACGTCACCCGCCACGTCAAAGCGTCAAAACTACACCATCTTAAAAAATATTTTCCCACAAATTAAAACCTATTCACAACTTTTTAATGGTCCCACCATACAATTTATAAAATAATAAAAAGTAAAAAATAAATCAATTTCAACCTATTTCTCTATACATGGGCTCCACACCACCAACTTTTTACCTCATTATTTCCCTCATGAACCGGTTTGTAGCTACAAAGTGGTGTTTCCCCAAAAACCTACAATCTCCTCTCACAATGGTAAGGATTTTACATGGCACGGTTTTTCGTGAAAAATCCTTTCAAAATCCTTACCATTGTAGTTGCCCTAACAATTATAACTGAAATAAAATAAAATAAAATAAAATTCTTTTTCTCATTGTTTGACGTTTTGATTATGTTCATGAACTAATAAGTTAGAATTTATTTTGTGCACATGGAGGGAGAGACAGTCCTGTCCCCTCCAGTAGACAACTACACTAGAATAACTTGAAATTGGAGTGTTATTTGCATTCTCTCCTTAGAAGTAAATGTCATTTTTGTGATATTGACATGATGGAAAAAGTTGATAATTTTTCGCCGCAAGTAATTATTAAATAACCACGTACTATACCAAGTTGATGAAACAGAACAAATTAATTTGAGTTTGTACTACAGTTTATTATTAGGGTTAATTACAAAAATCACCCTGTGGTTTAGCCTAATTGCAAATAACCCAGTTATCTTTCAAACTTATAAATACTCTCTTGATATTTGTTTATCTTTCACAAATTATACCCTCAAAATTTGGTATTTGTTAGGTACATATAAATTTCAGATAGGTACTTGTAACACTTTAAGGAGTTACTTGTAATTTTTAAAGAGAATGGAATTTCTCGCAATTAGGCTAAACATCATAGATGTTTTTTTAACTATCCCATATTTATATTTGCGTTTTCTATAGTAGGTACTTAGACAAGAAAAATGCCATATTTGTGTATTCGGGAGGATAAGGAAGTCAACTTCGGCCCTGGCCTATCCATTTTTTAGAAAATTAGTTGTAATTTATATTATTTTTTTTTTGGATTTTTTACTCGACCTAATTTATTTTTGTGTACGATGCCCATCCTATTAGGGTCTCCTAGTTCCACATATTTGTGGCCTTTTTTTTTTCCTTTTTCCCAAACGCACATATATTGGGGCCAAACCCTTGACCTCCCCACTAAAAAGAGGAAGACAATAAAACATGATTTATATTCGTAGTTCTTAGTTGTGTACCAAATTGCAAAATATAAAATATGGTTGTTATCACGAGACAATTTTAGCGAGATTAGAGTATTTGTTTAGTGTATTATATTACTCCTATATTTTCAATAATGTGGTGTCATTTTGACCATTTATCTAAACAATTAATCAGCAGCACACCTGTCTCTTTGAGCAAAAACAGGGATCATTTATCATTGTTTAAGAAATTAAAAAAGTAGGCTTGGCACAACCATAAATTAATAATTGATTCAATAATTTATGCCAATGGTGGAACATATTGGTATTGTTTGTTTATGTTTCCAAGTCCTCATTTTCAATTTCCAACTATTCATAGAAATGAAATCATGTTTGTTTATAAATTTTTCAATAGAAATCATCATTTTCACTTTTCATTTTTCACACAAAACAACATCTCAAACCTATAATTTCAATTCTCAACCCTATATACTACCCTACATCACTCATCAATCACTATTCTCATTTTTTTATCCAAATATATATGTGGGACCCTCTATTTATCAACTTTATCTACTTAAAATATTTACATATATATCTAATGGGACCCACCAACCTACAATCTTACAAATATAAAATTATATATTCAATTAAAATATTCAATCACCATCAACTTTTCAAATTATTATATACATAAAATATTACTTCAAAACTACTCAACCAAACATAATCTCATTTCCAAACCTACATAAAACTCATTTTCATTCACTAATCCAAACATATTTCCAGTTTTCACACAAAAACCAATAAATTCTCAAAATTCATTTCCAACACTAAAACTAGAAATGATCCATGGAAACATAACCATACAAGGCCATTATTTTTATTCTTGAATAATCCAAAAGTTATTATTGCAGTTCAAAATTTTCAATGCATGCTTCATACATTGACAATAGAGGTCCAAATATGATTTGTTTTTTGGAGTAATCCAAAGAGTTATTCCAGTTCAAAATTTCTAACGCTCCAACCATTGACAAAAGAGGTACAAGTATGATTGATTTTGCAAGCCTCCAATTTACAATTTTTGTGGACAAGTTCCAATTGAATGGATAGCCCAAACGTCACACCATGGGATTTGGTGAAATCTTGCCTTCATAATGAATTGCACTACATTCTGGATGCTAATAATATATAGGGACAATTACAAATCATATCCTTGAGGTTTAGCGTAATTATAAAAAAATTAATTATTTTTTTAAAATTACACACTATAAGAAAATTTTAGTTTACCGATAAAATTTACTGACAGAAATGATTTTCTCTCTAAATTTTACAGTTACATACAAAATAACTACACAAATAGAAAATATTATTTTTTTTTTCAAATTATGCCAACATATCAGCGACAATTTTTAAATTTACTGACAAAAATATTGTAGTTATTTACCAACAGTATTAGATGTAGGTAAATATTTACCTACAATGATCTTACCCACAACGATTTTACGTACACTTTACAGTTATCTTAATACTTACCTACAGATTTTTCTGTAGGTAAACTCATTTTTTTCTTGTAGTGACAGTTAGTAGATAAACTGATTTTTTCTTATAATGACAACTAATCCTTGACATATATTTCTATTATACAAAATTGCACCTATTGAGGGGTGTTGACTATTTAGGAGGATAATTTGTATAACAAATACAAAGGGGTGTTTATAATGCCTCAACGAAGTATTTGTAATTTTAAAAGAATCTTCGAGTTTTTTGTAATTATTCTTAATAATATGTGTATATAAAAATACGAAGAGGATCTTCTATTGAAAAGTGTTTCGTCTCTTATTCCACCGCACGAATGATTGACATGTGTATAAAAAAGTTACCATATATTTTCTAAACATAAATCAAGCCCAAAATGTGGGTCTTTTATATGTTAATTTTTATATAAGTGTCATTCATCATGAATAGGGATGGCAAAATTCCCGCGGGGAACCATCCCCGTTTGTACCCGAGCAAAATGAGATGGGGAATCCCAGATTAATTCGGGAGTGGGACGGGGATGGTGATTCCCCAATTCTTTAGAACCGGGGATGGGACGGGGATGATATTTATATCCCATGTCCCATCCATGTCCCCATCCCTCGTCCCCGTTTTGATAAAATGTTGATTCTCCGTCCCCAACCCCATTCCCCGTTACATATATATTACAATTATTTATTATTATATTAATTCTAATTATAATATTTATTTTATTAAATTTAAAGACTAAACTCTTAAGTATTTATAATTTTCTTTGTTCTCATTATTTCTTTTATGTATTGTTTTATAGTTTTTTATTTATTTTAATTATTTTAAGTAATTTATTTTATAATTTTTTTAATTAAAAATTACAAATTGGGACCCCAATTCCCCGTAGGAACCCCGATCCCCAAATGGGGATTCCCCATCCCCGTCCCAAATGCACAAAATGGGGAATGGTACGAGAATGGTATTTGGGATGGGATTTTGGGACAATGATGGTATGTCCAATATCAGCCCCGTCTCCACCAATTGTTATCCCTAATCATGAAATAAGAGAAGAAATAATCTTTTGTAATAAAATATTCAATTGAATATAAATATTTGTGTGGTACAATATAAAGGAAAATGCAAGTCAATATGTTTCTAGAATCAAGGCATAAAAGCGAAATCAAGAACCCCATTAAATAAGGTAATATCCTATCAGAAAAAAAGTCAAATTTGCATAACATACAAACACAAGTAGAAAAATAAACTCTCATAACCACTCACACAAAAAGAAAAGAAAAAAAGAAAAAAAAGTCCAAATTTTAGCAAAATGCACTTCTCCCTGTTGAAAATATGTGCAGCATAATGCTTTTCAAAATAGCAACATTATGTTCGAATTTGAAGAGAAACCAAAGTAGCACTTTTTTTAATAAATGGATATATCACGCTTTCTAACCATTCAGAAGCACATCCCAGGATTTATCTGATTGCAGTCTAGGGGTAAACTCCCCGATTATCAAAAAAAGGAAAAAGATTAATCACGCTGCCTCAAGCTTGCTATCCTCGTGACTAACAAACCTTTTCCAGAAAAAATGCTCCCCCCAGATTTGATCCATTTTCTCAATCGGAATACCCTTCGTCTCCGGCAGCAAGAAATACACAAACACAGACATAAGCAACACCCACGCCCCGAAGAAGAAGAATATCCCAGACTTCAAATGGCAGAGCATCGCCAAGAAAACCTGCGCGATTATAAAAGTCATGGACAGATTAACCGCCACCACGATACTCTGCGCCGCGGATCGTATTTCCAGCGGGAAAATCTCGCTCGTAACCACCCACCCCAGTGGGCCCCACGACAGACCGAAACCCGAAATGTACACGCAGATCAGTATCAGAACCGCTAGCGCATACCCTTTCTCCATGGCCTCATGATCCCCAAGCTTAACCGCCATAATCCCACCAATCAGCATTTGCGAAACGAACATCTGAACACCACCGAAATGGAATAGAGGCCTTCTCCCTAATTTATCCACCAAAACTACCGTAATTAGCGTAAACGTCGATCCGACGACTCCGGTCACTGTCGCCGACAACAGAGACGCGCTTTCTCCCGAACCAATTGTTAGGAAGAGTATAGGCGCGTAAAACGAAATCACGTTTATTCCAGTTATCTGCTGGAAAAACGGTATCAACACGGACATCACGAGCTGTGGCCTGTATTTTCTTTGCATTAGGTTTCTGAAAGGGTGTTTGATTGCTTTTGAAGCGTAACTTGCTTCGATGAGATCGTCGAGTTCGTCCTGGACGTCGTTTGTGCCTCGGATTTTTTGTAACGCTTTTCTGGCCTTGTTGTGATCGTCGTTGATCTGAATGAGGCTGCTCGGTGTCTCGGGGACGAAAAGTGCTCCGAACGCGAGAATTGCGGCCGGGACGCCTGCCATTGCCAGGGAAATTCGCCATCCCCAACCGCCTTTGATTTTTACAGTGCCGTAGTTTATGAGAGTGGCTGAATTGTAACCGATGCTAACGCAGATTTGGAAAGCGACGTTAAAAGCTCCCCTGTATTTTGATGGCGCCATTTCTGAGAGGTACAATGGTACTGACTGTAGATAAGAAAAATCAATTTAGATGTTATTTCAACTAAAAAGATTCTTTAACGTTGCTATAGAAAAATAAAAGGTCCAATTTTACAAATTTGACTTGATGTTTTTCTTAGTTTTAGCATTTTCGGAACAATATCTGTAGCTGCTTTCCCAAATTTACTGATAAGTTTGTCCCAATCAAAAATCTCTTTTGATGTTCATGTGACAACACTTTATTCTTTTGTCTGTTTTGGTATATTTTGCTAAAGAAGCTAAGTGATGGAGTTCAAATTACAGGGAAAGCACTTTATTCTTTGTCTCGGTATGTAAAAGTTCAGTGTTACAGTAATGGGAAACTTAAAATTGCACATAAATAGTGTAAAGCATTATGTTTGATACAAAAAAGATGTTGCATACTTAAGAACCACAGAAACAAATGCAAGTAATGTTTTATTTCAATTACCTGATTGGTAAAACCGAGGCCAACACCAAGCAGAATACGACCAATTATGAGCACGTAAATGTTAGAAGCTGCACCCCCAAGTGCAGCACCAACCATATAAGCAACTCCGCCAATAATAATCGACGGCTTTCGACCGTAGTCCCGAGTCACGAGTGCAGCAAAGAAAGAAGAAATGAGACCAGCTATGTAGAGTGAGGAGGTGAATGATGTCAAAAGTTGGCTATCAAATTTGCAGTAGTTGCTTATCTCTTTATCTTCTTTCATTTTCCTATAAACCCCTGGAAAAAATTTCCTCAAGAATGGTTCCATTGAGGTCACTCCACCTTCATGTAAAAAAAAATTAAATAATTTAGTATGTAATTCCATGAATTTTTCTTAAATTTCCCTAGGACAAACACTCAAGGCACCTTAGTTATCTAAACAAAACAAATTCAGCAAAATTGTTATAGTAAATACATCTAAAAAATCAACAGCACATGTTTATCATAAACACGTGTCAATCATCCAACTCAGTGGAACAGAAAGCACGGGAAATCAAAAGATTTAGGAAAGTTTGAAGAATTACCAGAAACCCCGACATCGTAGCCAAAAATGATTCCTCCAGAAGCTGCAATCATGCAAGAAAGCAGCACAAACCAAGTAATTTTTCCGGCATATTGCTTGCCGTCGCTTTTAATCGCCACCCCAACAGCCATGGCTAAATTTTTCTAAGCTCACTACCAAACCAAGAATGAGAATATACAGAGAATATGGAAAGAAAGTTAAGTCACCTTCCTCGTTGCGAATAATTACTCAAACAAAGTTGTATATTTATAGGAAGTTAGGCATTCACTAGGGGTGTCAATTTGGGTTGGGTCCGGGTTCGTGGGTCCGGTTCGCGAGGTTTGCGTGTCGAAAATAATGACCGGGCCGACCGCTTAATTATTCGTGTCAGATTAAACCCGGACCCGACCGCTTATTTCACGAATAACTTCGGACCCACCCACTTAACCCGTTTAATGAAATTATTTTAATATACATTTATTAGTTTTAACTGAATAAATTAATTTTTTTCAAAATCAATCACTATCATACACTATTCGATCAATAAACAATATTACAATTCACAACATACAAAAAGAAATAACATAATTGCATAAATAACATAACATACTAATCATATTTTGAGGATAGTATTAAAAAATACATGCATAATAATAATAAATACATAATTAAGGAGGTTTTATCATTTGAGTTTTAAAGATATGTCTTGTTTGTTGTTTTTTCTTACAATTAGTTATTTACGTAAAAAAAATTTAAATTCACAAACGGGTTAGACGGGTTAAACGGGTCATAGTAGGTTGACCCGGACCCGACTGCTTTAATTGGCGGTTAGTCGTGTCCGACCCATTTTCGACCTGGGCCACAAAGCGGGCCTGACCCATACCCATTAATTTCGTGTTAGGTTAGGTAATCGGGTTTTGCGTGTCGGGTCCTAAATTGACACCCCTAGCATTCACCACGATATATGGTCCATAAGATGTACATGATTTGGACAGACAGTTAAAATCTTCTTGGACCCGCCAGAAAACCATGTGAAATTGAATTTGGAATCATGCACATGTTACTGGTCTTTTTTTTAATTTTTTTTACATAAATGAAGAGGAGTAGTTCAAGTTAAATTAAACCTTACTATGGAAGGTAGGGCATAATAGAAAAAACAAACGCAATTAATTAAAAATAGACTTTGCTGAGGCAATTTGTGTATAAACCAACAAAAACTTGACAGATATATATTGGATAGACAAAGGGAGTGCCTATAATACCGACAATAAATGTGACCAAATTAATAAATAAATAAAAAATAGTGTTATCCTCACTGCCAGTAGTTCATGATAACAATCATCCAATACAACGTTGAAAATTAGGAAGAAATATCTGCAGGGTAAAAAGAATTAATAATGTGTTTTCCTTAAATAAATAAATCATCACGGGGAAGGTATAAACAAAATATTGAAACAAATGTAGGCGGGAAAAAAGGTAAAATAATGCAAACTAATTAAAGGACGACAGACTATATTTTATAAGAAATTATTGGACCAGCAAACTGAAAACAGAGGAAAATCCTCATTATATATGAGAGTTAGGCCTAAGCTATATGAATAGCAATAATTTGTGGGGATTTTTTTGTACCTGTACAACTTTCCAGAGTTAGGTATGTGAGATGGGTCTTTCTATTCCTCTTATCTGGTTCGGCCTGTTGCAATATTTTTCTGACATCTAATCAGAAATAAATGGGAACAAATACTAAAAAGCCTATTTTTCTTAATTAAACTTGCTTGTTGACTAGCTAGCCTCCATGAAATCGTAGACGTATATGTGAATGATGAAGATTTTTGAGTGACTTATATCTCAAGATGTTGCACCGTGCGAGCGAACGACTTACACAAGTGTTTCGCTATAATGAATATCATTTGTGGATTTAATTCGGGACGATCAACTATTATTAGATTTATATGTTCGTTTACCTGAGGATCTGTTGTCTTGACTAGAGGTGTCAAGGGGAAAAATCGGTCGGGCCAAACAGGTTTGGAGCCCACCATAAAAATACAAAGAAAAACTGGTCCTAAGTACAATTTTTCTGACCTAATGGGTTGAGCCAAAAATGCCAAACTCATTTCGGGCCAAGAAAACACAACAACCGACTATTTTACCAGGCCGTTGGGCTACCCCACTGTAGAGCCAAAATTGGAAGCTCTAACTTCAGCAGAACCCATAACACTAATTAGTTCGTATACATCCCAATGTTTACATTTATAAAGAAATAGATGATGAGTGGCTGGAGCTCTTCAGATATTATCTGGTGTCAATTTGGAGGTTGAGTTACCAAAAAAATATAACCAAGTAAACAGGTTGAGGAGGAAGGGAGAAAAAGGACGGTGGTGAGTGGGCGGAGCCACCACGAAAGAGGGTGGCGTGGGAGACAACCACCTTCACTTTGATTACAACACGCACCCACTTCATAGGAAAAGAAATTAAAATTAAACACGACATTAATTAATGGCAGAAAAAACAAAAAACAAGAGTAAAATTGGTGAAACAAGATGGATCACTAAACCAAGCACGTTTTACTCCCTCTTCTTTCACGGTTTTTCTTTCGCCAAGATTTCAATCAATTTATAAGACCCATTTTACAATGTTTCAGAAATTTAAGATAAAAATAAAAAACAGAATCTCAAAAGATAAAGTTGGCCGAGGTTTTTGTTCTCCACCATGAATTAAAGGCTGAGCTGAAGCTCACTCATCGCTCTTTATTCCAGTCTTCACAGTCAATAGTCTTTGCAAAGGTTTATGCTAACTTGCATGGATTCTCCACATCATTATATATATTAGTATGTCCCGGGAGTCCTAAGACATTTCAACCTGTGTAAGGATTTGAGTGACGTATTGTATTTTTTTACACCGCACCACATGGAGGTTCGAATCCTCTTATGACTCAATCTACATGTGTCGATCCTAATCTGCTTGTTGAGATATATCCCGCAATTCACCTCCCTCACAAAATTCTAGGGCAAGGGCAGTGGAGGCCTTGAATGAGTTCATTTTTTTTTAATTACATATATTAGTGTTATTATTTGAAATATTGTAAAATATATTCAAATGATTGTCGCATTATTATTGTTAATGGTGGAGATTAAAAATTTTATAATTTCTATATACGTCAATCATCCAAAATGTAACAGGTTTTTTCGTTATGTTGATTCCTTTTGTTCCCTTTCTCATTGATGGCTGTTTTTTATTTATTTTTTAAACGTGTAGGTTTTATTACAAGACTATTCACACTCAAGCTTTCATACTACCGTCTAAAAATTCTTCCAGCCTGTCTTTATCCTTTACTCTTTTTCTTTAATTTATTTTTTGTTGCAAATACATAAGTTGTTTTACAAATTCTTCCCTCAAAATAATTCATTCTTCCAACGAAAAAACAATTAATAAATAAACCCACTATACATCAATGTTACGACATTATTTAATCATATATAATTATAAATATATGTTAACTTTGTATATTAGAACTATAATATAATCCCATTTCGATAAAGATTAGGTTGAAATTACCATTTTGCCATATCTAACTATTAGCAAAAAGACCCAAGGAACTAGGAAGCGCTTTTTTTGGGTCCCAATCTGACCCGACCCAAGGCAAGGGTTCGGGTCACCAGCAGCTCGCGACCTACCCAACATTGATGGGCTGCTTGATGGGACAACGAAATCCATACGATCTGGTCACGTAGAAGTAGCTCGTACATTCTATTATAGTCAATTCAATAATATATTTTAACCATCTCATATCACATCAATAAATTGTTGTTCCACTCTTTCAGTTTCTAACGACCTTACGACATGTATTGATTTACGTATCGGATGGTTTAAAAGATAAAATCAACCTGACTAGTTCAATGCCAGTTGTGTTTCAGGTCATATATCTCATAGGCTTGTTGTGAGCCAATCCAGACCGAAATATATTGATTTCTCACCCAAATTGCACTTACAAAAAAATATGTGATGATTAATAAGATAAATTCTTATATTAGAGATGGTTCAACAATTTTCCATCCACCCTCAAAACACATATATACCAAAAAAACACCCAAACATATATCGTTCTGAGAAAGGTAAAAAAAAAAGCCCAATTGGCTAATCTATGCCAATTTTTTACGGTCAGATTTTTTTGGTTTGATTTCCCAAAAAAAATATTACTAGTGCTTAAATTCTTTAAATCGAAATGATTAGAACGTTAATTGGCGAATATTTATTCCTTTAAAAATTGACGCATATTTATTATTTTAATGAAATCCATCAACGCGTAATGGCCCAAGTTTAGTCAACTTGGAATTGATTACTTTGTTCAATTGTCAGGTTCTTCCAATTTAGTTTAATCAGCTGGATCATAATACTTTTATGTTGTTTAAGTTTTAACAATAGATTGGATAGTGTCAGAAATTACAATATTATTTATTTTCAAACTCCACTCATTTTTAAATACTGTATAGGGAAATTGTAACATCAACCTGATTTGCTCAAAAAAAAAAATATCAACCTGATTGGGTTGGGTCATTTGTAATACACATGGCCGGCCGTGAGGGTAATCCCCGAGGGCGACTGCCTAGGACCCCGGGTTTTTAGGGGACCTGATGTTACATAGACTTTTATATAAGTATACATGTTTTATTAAAATAATATTTATAAAGGCCCAAGAAAATTAAAAAAATACCAAATGTCCAAAATTAAAAAACACCAAATAACACTATAACACTTTTCTTTAAGATAATGTTCATCAGTTGACATTAAATCCATTATCAACAAGATGAGAAAGTCATGCTAATAGTATCACAACTATAATAACTCAATCTAATGAGATAAGAGAAGCTTTATTTGAATTATCAACAGTTAGTGAAGATGTCAAAACTAGGAGTGAGGCTGAATATTTAGCAACACATGAAATTGTAAAGCATTGGATTGTTTTCCAAATACTTCTATTGTTTATAGAGTTTTGTTAACGTATAATTATTGTAGCATCAGCAGAGAGAAGTTTTTCAAAACTAAAATTGATAAAATCACACTTGCATTCAACTTTGTCTCAAGAAAGATTAAATGGGTTAGCAATTTTATGTATTGAAAATAAGTGTTGGAAAATCTTGATTTTATGAGATCTCATTGATGATTTTGCTTCTCAAAAATACTAGAAGATCCAAAAATTTTCAATATTTTTTTTTTGTCTTTGTAGGTGTTGCACTCGTTGAATATTCTAGATGATGAAAAATATGTTTACTGTTGTAGCGCGAAGTTTTTTATTATATTTTTTTATAGGGACCCTTTTTCCTCTTATCGCCAAGGGCCTCTGAAAAGTCAGGGTCGACTTGGTAATACTTCTAAATTTAACATGATTCCAGAAATCGTGGCCAATGCGAATACTTTAAACATTCTTAGACTCTAAACAACTTAAATTACAGATCTCAAGATATATGCTTGGCCCAAGATCATTACTTAAGACATTATATAAATGAGAAATTGGACCTTCAGTTTGTACTTGCCCCAAATACAACAAATTTTATGTTTTGAATATAATTGTATAAGAAGAATTCATTTCAAAAAAGAGGAAGTGGCACGTGAGCTACTAATTTTTATAACATGCCACCCACATAAAAAAAGATGGATAATTCATAATTGGAAGACAAATAAATAATATTTCGAAACAACTAAAATTGTTTGCAATAATACGAAATGTATTCGACAACTCAAAAAAAAAAAAGAAAAGCATAAAAGGCATTTAAGAAAAGCCAAAAACCATAAACAAACCCGAAATAAAAAAAATCATGGGTTAAAAATAGCCTAAACGAAGGAATTTCGGGTTTGGATTCATAAATTCTTTATCATACTCAAAGTGTTGACTGGGATGACTCTTTTGAAACTCCGAAAGGGTGTTGGAATTAATGTTGATTATTGCTGATACAGGGTGGTGTCAGGTGTGGTCTTTGAATATAGCCAAGTTAAAATTTTGGATTCATGTGGTATATAATTGGTCCATCTTCATTTCAATTTATTTGAGCTAAAATTTTCAGTCTTGAACTTAGGTCCAAATATATATTAAATACAGGTAGGGGGTTCCGTAAAAGAATTGTTGTATCAACATCAGTTAATAAGTGTTATAGTTACGGGTTTAGCTGGACAATCTTAACTCTTATGGATTGTTTTGTTATACTAATAGCATCTCAAAAAGAGTGGTTATATCTTCTATTTTAAGCAAAAACTTGCTCCAATATTGCGCAAAAGCCTGCGCCATTTTGAAGACGTATATATATAGTTTTGTGCTAAGCTGCACTAAAATAATATAAATTATTGAAGATGGTCTAAAATAGTGCAAACTATTAATGGGGATGATTTTATATAATTCTATTGCTAGATTGTGACACACCTATAAAAAGATTTGATGAGGCATGATTATTTCTTTTTTGCATATATTTTTTAAAAAATACATGTTTTGTTGAGTGATTGGGCCCTTCAAACTCTAACTAACGGAGTGTTTGCGAACACTTAAATGATTGTTGGCTTTTAGCTGGAAAAAAATAGTTATATTGTTTAAAAAAAATATGATTATACTTTTAGTCTGATGCTACTAAAAGATGAGAAGATCACTTCGAATCAAGGTGCTCCAAGTTAAAGTTGTGAATAAGAGTCTAATGTCATTCCACATGCAGGGAATCAGTCTGTGAAACACAAACAAAGTAGGAAAGGAGAAACATCCAGTGCGGAGAAAAAGAATAAATAATTAAACTGTACTTAATTAATAATGACTAGGGTGGACTATTTATAACTGGACTGTGGATTTCATGAGTTTTTTATAATGAGATGAACCTCAAGAGTCTAATATAATAAATTGGTCTCATGGACCTCTTTAATGACCTGGCCCAATTAGCTGCTTTTATGAGCTAAAAAATAATTAAACCTAAATCAAAGGATAATTGAATATTAATGGAAACGCGATTTTACCCTCACCAAGTTCTATTTTAAAATAGGGATAATTACAAATAAGCCCCTGAGGATCATGCTAATTATAAAAAAACCCGAAGGTTTTTTAAAATTACAAAAACCCCACTGAGGTTAGATTGCATCATACATTTTCCCCTCCACAAGCAAAAAATATTTTAAAAAACCCATTGACATCTATAAAATTATTGCATTTACCCTCTTAAATTTAAGACAGAATCAAACTTGAGGGATGTTTTTATAATTTTGAAACATCTCTGGGTTTTTTCGTAAATAGCCCAAACCTCGGGGGTGTTTTTGTAATTATCCCTTTAAAATATGTAAAAGCAGGTGGTAGTGAAATTGGTTTTTAAGCACCCCAAGTCCCCAACTATTATTGAGATTCAATATATTTATAGAAATTAGTCCCCAAAATTTTGAAATTAAATTACCCTGCTTAGTTTCAAATTTTAAAATATATCAGCCTGAAAACACTAGCGCAATTATTTGTTACTTTAAATCTCTTTCTTTTTCCTTTTTTTTCCAACTTCGCCTTAGAGATTAAAAAATCTCACATTGAGAACAAAAATCGCCAAAAATCCCCAAATTGATCGGGCTTGCTGATGTGTCCACCACATAGCACCATAATATTCTATTTCAGAATATTGTTTCATCTCCTATTTCATCGCACGGATGATCGACACGTGTATAGAAATTACCATATTAATTTTGGAGCATTAATCAAGGCTAAATTGTAGGGTTTTAATATAGTAACTTTTATACACGTGTCAATCATCCGTGCAATGGAATAGGAGATGAAATATCATCCTGGAATAGAACACATCATCCGCCCTAATATTGGGGAACTTTTATTTTCTAGCAGAACTTGATGACATGGTTGTTAATTTGTCAAAAAATGCACACATGGTTGCTGACGTGACAATTTTTTTAAACGAATAGACTCAATATTTTTTTTTTTTTTGAGGAAAAATAGACTCAATATTGGACCATAGTATTGAGAGGCGGATATGATCCTCTATTCCAAACTGTGTTTCATCTCGTATTTCAAGTATCTTAAATACATGCCAAGTGTAAATTAATGATGTCATCAATACACTTGGCGTGAGCATATGATATTTGGAACACGAGATGATACACAATTTGGAATAGAAAATCTCGAGTGATTGAGAGGGGAAAAAAGAAGATAAGTTCATGTGAACGGATAGACACGTTGGAGTGTTTTGGGCTCTTGATAGAATTGGTTAACGGCCCATATGTTTATAGTTATTGACCGTTTACATGTATAGACAAGCTGTATAAAGAGATATTACAGGAAAATTTTAAAAAAAAGTTAAGTGTGCTAAATAATAGGAGTATACACTAGAAAACACGAACAGTTTTGTGATGATGGTGTATCCGTACTGGATACGATACTCCATTAGATACATATCTATATGTACCCATAAAGTATCCAATTGGAAAGAAAACACAGCCTGGGCATCCCAATTTGATAGAGACAAAGCCACATTCATAAAAAAAAAAATTATAGATCCACATATTGGAAATAGATGGAATTTAAGGAGAACAAAAAATGTGTAGTTGAGTAGTAAGAATATAAAGATTTATGGTTTAAAAAGAAAGTAATTGATTTTCTATTGCTGACATTTTCAGCATATTTTTCGTGTGTCTATTTGAGTTATCACGGTTGATATATGTAATTTTATATGTATATATTTAATCGTACCTATATCCTTAAAAATTTCAAAAGACGACGTATTTCTGTATTCGTGACGTATCGTATCCGTGTCTTGTAGTCATACTAGTGCTTCCTAGAGTAAACATATTAACAAGGAAATAATTAATTGAAAAGCAAAAAATCAGGATATAAATTTGATCAACTGTGGTGACTTTGGAAAACATTATCTCAATGATTTTCTACTACAGATAAGCACTAGGCAGTATATCAATGACTAGAACTGAATCTGGACTTTATTCCCAACTGATTTTTTTTTTCCTTTGTTCAATTTTTCTCATATCACTTCCTAACTTAGCCCATACACCGTTCACTGTAACAGAAGTTTGATTCCAAGAAGCACAAGACAAATTTCAATTAAAGACATTTCAAACCAAGTGGACCACAAGATAAATTATGACAAAACTTTGAGTTTGAAGTCCCTTTCTTCTTCTTAGAGCCAACACTAGACTGATCAGGTTTGAGTGACCCTGAAATAAGCTATGGCTGGGGGATTTGTAACTGCAAGTGAAGCAGGTCAATACAATGGAAAAATCACGCCGTTCGTCGTGTTATCGTGTATGATGGCTGCCATGGGAGGAGTTATTTTTGGCTATGATATTGGAATTTCAGGTTCTTATATAATATTTTCCTTTCTGTAAATTCAATAAGGAGATAAACAGTTCACGACTAGATTGCAGATCAGTGGTATCGCTTATATTTTGACAATGGGTCGTATTTATTTATTTAGGTGGAGTAACATCTATGGGGCCATTCTTGAAAAAGTTTTTCCCAGAAGTGTACACAAGGATGAAAGAGGACACTAAAATTAGCAACTACTGCAAATTTGACAGCCAATTGTTAACATTATTCACATCCTCACTGTATTTAGCAGGTTTAATTGCTTCATTTTTGCATCATTTGTGAATAGAGCTTATGGGCGCAAACCAACAATCATGGTTGGAGGGGCTGCTTTTCTTGCTGGTGCATCCCTTAACGGCGCAGCGAAAAATATCTACATGTTAATATTTGGTCGTCTCCTGCTTGGAGTTGGGGTTGGTTTTGCTAACCAGGTAAATTTGCTAGGTGAAAATTGTGAAAATAAGGGATATTTGGTCAGATTACAGAAAAACACAGTTATCTTTTAAAATTACGAGTTTCACTTAAGGTATTACAAACACCGCCTTATTAAGGATGCAATTTGTAAAATAAAAACAAGAATTAATTACAAAAACACCATTGAAGTTCGATCTAATTACGAAAAACTCGGCTATCTTTCAAAATTAGTAACATACCATTGATTTATTTCTATTTTACAATTACACTCTCAAGAGAAACATTTTTGTTATTTGTTACGGAAAGAAAATGTCAAATGGGTGTTTGTAATATCTAAGGGGATATTTGTAATTCTTAAAAAAAAACTGTATGTTTTGTAATTATATTAAATCTCAGGGGTAGTTTTTACAATTCACCCTAAAACAAATACGAAGGGGTATTTGTCATTTGAAAGATTGCCAAGTTTTTTCTTATTATTGTTAGACTAAAGATAAAGAGTATGTTTTTGTATTTAACCCTTTTGGGTTTAGCTTAATTACAAAACAATTCTAGTTATATGTAAAATTACAAATACCCTTTCACATTGGTTTTTATCTTATAAATTGAACCCTCAGGCCTCAATGCATCTTCAAAAAGGGTATTTATTAGATAAATACAAACTTCAAGGGGATATTTGTAATTTTTGAAAGATAACTGGAATTTTTTTAATTAGACTGAACTTCAGGGTAATTTTTGTAATTGTCCCTAACCCAAATTATCGAGAACATTCATCAATTTGATCTGTCTAATTCCAGGCAGTCCCCTTATACCTCTCAGAAATGGCGCCTGCTAAATACAGAGGAGCCTTCAACAACGGATTTCAGTTCAGTGTAGGCATAGGTGCCTTATCTGCAAATCTAATAAACTTCGGTACCCAAAAAATAAAACCAGGATGGGGATGGAGACTTTCACTAGCCATGGCTGCAATCCCAGCTACAGCTTTAACTCTCGGCGCAATTTTCCTCCCCGAAACACCAAACAGCCTAATCCAGCGCAGCGAAAAACACGAAAAGGCCGAAAAAATGCTGCAGAAAATCCGAGGCACCAGCGACGTTCAAGCCGAACTGTACGATCTCATCAAAGCCCGCGACAATTCGAAAACCATCAAAAACACGTACAAAAACATCGTACGAACAAATTACCGTCCCCAATTCGTCATGTCGATCGCGATCCCCTTTTTCCAACAGGTCACCGGGATAAACGTGATCGCGTTTTACGCGCCGATAGTTTTCCGCACGATCGGATTTGCCGAAAGCGCGTCCCTAATGTCGTCGGTGATGACCGGCGTCGTCGGCATCGTCACGACGTTTCTATCGATGTTGGTAGTGGACAGAGTCGGGCGGAGATTTTTGTTAATTTTGGGGGGAATAATAATGTTCGTTTCGCAAATGGTTGTTGGAGTTGTAATGGCGGCAAAATTAGGAAATCATGGAGGATTGAGCAAAGGTTATGGCGACGTCGTTTTGGTGCTTATTGGGATATATGTTGCTGGTTTTGGGATTTCTTGGGGCCCTTTGGGATGGTTAATTCCTAGTGAAATATTTCCCCTGGAAATTAGATCTGCGGGACAGAGTGTTTCGGTTGGGGTGAATTTTTTGTTTACTTTTTTGGTTGGGCAGACGTTTTTATCGATGCTGTGTCGTTTTAAGTCTGGGATTTTCTTCTTTTTTGGAGGGTGGGTAGCTGTGATGACGGGGTTCGTGTTTTTGCTATTGCCAGAGACTAAAAATGTGCCTATTGAACAAATGGAGAGGGTGTGGGGAGAACATTGGTTTTGGAAGAAATTTGTAGGAAGCAATCAAATTGTGATTTCATAATGGACAATTGTGTATAAATGCAATTTCATGTTCTGATCGTCTAAATTTAAAAGTTTTGCGTAAAATTCGTATTTCATGTAAAATGTAAATTGAATCAACTGCATTTTAGTGTTTCACATATCTACAGAGAGGGAAACGGACAGGGTTGCTTTACTTTAGATTATGTTTTTGTTGCACCATGTTCGATTTTGATTTAGATTGGATTTTGGGTACTCTTTTACCAATATGAGGATTTTTCCCTTTGGATTTTATGCCATATGGGTTTTAAGAAGCCCCTTTGTCCGGTTTGTTTTCTCCCAAGTCGGATTCCATTTTTCTGGTATTTTTTCCTTTAAAATAAGACAAAAATTTCATTCAGACGGTTCAATGGGCCAAAATCCGTTAGATAGATCCCAAAACCGATCATGTAGTATTTTTGTAATATTAACAATGGCGTTTTTGTAATATTTAGGCACCATTATTAGCAGTCCATCTGAAAAGTATTAACAGCTTATTTAAAAAATATTAATATGTGTTCACTTGAAAGCATTAGTTTTATAATATTGGATAGTGATAAAGTATCACAACATCATTGAAAAATATTAGATTTCAACTGAAAGTATTAGTGTATAGTTCATTTGATAAAATTTGATAGTCCCACTAAAAAGTAGTAGTTTTTTCCATCGAAAGCGTTAGTCGTCCCGGTGAAATATATTAATAGTTCCCCCAAAAAAATATTAGTGTTTCCTATAAAAGATTTTTAGTAATTTACCTGGAGAGTATGAGTTTTTCTAATAAAAAGTATTAGTAGTTCATCTGAAAAGTATTTAGATTTTCTAATTAAAAATTATTATACATTCTGCTGGGTCGCTATGGTTGAGTTGCTAGGGTCACAAATCGGGTAGATTCGTTAGTCTGGATCCATCTAACCAATATCTTATAATAGGATACTATCTCTAAAATTAATATATGAGGGGTTGCGCCACTTTATTTAAAAAGTAGATATACATATAATATAGGTCATATAACAATATATTAGTCAATATCAAAGAATGGATGGCCAATCATTTACTTATTAAACAAAAAATAGGCGACCAAAATTTCTAATTTGTCAATATCGCCAATAACATCAGTATCTATCCAAATGTTGATCTATCACAAAATTTTCAACTAGCAGTGTGTTTGTAGGACACAACAATTTAAGATGATATTCAATGTTGATCTCTTATTCTCTTGCGGTCATATTTGACTTGTATGGCTAATTTTGTCGTGGCTTCCTATATAACCTCTTATTTCATCATGTAAATTGCAAACCCCAAAATATTTTTTTTTACTAAGCCGTTTAACCTTCTTTATTTTCGAATTTAACCTTCTATAATTATTTTTCTTCATAGATTGTTAACATACCATCAAAGAGTTAATCATAAATGGATGTGACGAATTGTCTCACTATAACTCAATTAGTTTACAACTCTCTCTATATGTATAGGTCCTACAGGTTTGGGATGTAGTAATGATACTTTTGATATAATGAACAGATTGGGAATCATGTCTTAATCCCCAGCCGGCGCCCATACTAGGTGTTCATATATAGATTGGTGGATGGGGAATATAGAATTATAGATTGGTAGGTGGATAGGAGTACTCATATTTATGGGGAATACCCAATTCTTTCCTTCACTCCCCAAAAAACACATTAAGCGCAAGAAAGTTGAGAAGAAGCTATGGCTGTGGGATTTGCAATTACAAGTGAATCGGGGAGGCAGTACAATGGAGGAATTACATTATTCTTGCTGTTATCATGTCTGATAGCTGCCATGGGGGGATTCATTTTTGGCTATGATATTGGAGTTTCAGGTTTTGCCGCCACAATTTTCAGTCTCTATATGTTTTGTATTGCTTTCACTGTTTCACGACAGGGGTGCATGTATAATAACATTTACCTTTTGCTGCTGCTTATTTTTAATTGCTGAAATATGAGGGAAAGACTGTAGAATTGCAAAATACATAGTTCAGTAGTTACCAAAGTTAGGATAGTGAAATGCTTTCAGCTATGTTTTTATTTCTACATACACATTTCTTGCACTTATAGTGTTAATGAAGGAGTATTGCACATTGGATAAACCTCGAACTCGACGCAATAGCCTGCAAATCAGGCG
This sequence comes from Rehmannia glutinosa, assembly GCA_016081115.2. Classification (NCBI taxonomy): domain Eukaryota; kingdom Viridiplantae; phylum Streptophyta; class Magnoliopsida; order Lamiales; family Orobanchaceae; genus Rehmannia; species Rehmannia glutinosa. The sequence goes on along the minus strand of CM071929.1, from coordinate 26,347,916 downwards.
TCGCACTAGTTTTGACTAGTGCACTAGTCCGGCATGCTCGATCAAGTGGTGCAGGATAAAATTGCAAAAATAGCTATAACGCGATAGCAGAAATGTCCTAGAAAAATCACTGTTTTGCTAAAAAATCTTGTAACTATAGAAACATCTCAATTTTGGTCCAACAAAATGTACGGTTTGCAAAATATTCCTGTAACTATATGAAAATCTCAATCCAGTCCTAATTTCTCCGAAAATTGGGAACTAGATGTTGCACGCACGTAATTGAAATTCGGTGAAATTGGTACCAAAACTGAGTTTTTCATAGAGTTACCTGACCAGATCGAGAGTTTTCTATAATTACAGGACTTGTTTGCAAAACGTGATTTTTACAAGACATTTTTGTTACCGCTCTATAGTTACAGGACCAATTTTGCAATTTTGCCAGTCGTGCAGTGATAAAAAATGGAACAGAGTCGAGACATTCGGCCTCAAGAACCCCTATCTTACACCATTAAGCCACCCCACGAGGGTGAACTTTCTAATTTTGCTTAAAGGGTAAAAAGGGATAGCCAATTTTTTTGCTTTTTCCAATTTTTACATACCATATAGGTGTTCAAAGGAGTCCTATGTGTACATTATCCACCTCTGCATATATCTGTACAAAATTTTGGTGTTTTTTGCTGTTGTGATTTCTTTTTCTCTGTAATTAACTAATTCAGATGATGGGAGTAGATTAATATCTAATCAACTTTTCCACGTACAAATGTTTAGGTGGAGTGACATCTATGGAGCCGTTCTTGGAGAAGTTTTTCCCAAAAGTTAACAATAGGATGAAAGCAGATAAAGATATAAGCAATTACTGCAAATTTGACAGCCAACTTTTGACATTATTCACATCCTCACTCTATTTAGCTGGCCTCATTGCTTCTTTCTTTGCATCATCGGTTACTAGATCCTTTGGACGAAAACCGTCGATGCTTGCTGGAGGAGCTGCATTTCTTGTGGGAGCAGCCCTTAATGGTGCTGCCTTCAATATCTACATGTTAATTTTTGGCAGAGTTCTGCTTGGAATTGGTGTTGGTTTCACTAACCAGGTTTGCGTTTATTGTGTTTTCGGCTTACTTGAGGCGGTGTGGTTGTACATTTTTACACTCGAATGAGAATATTAGCAAGAATAGAAGATAAGAATGGTGATTTTGCAGTAGGGTAGTTTCTCCGGTTCTTGAATTATCTGAGGATTCGTTTGGATGGATTTGAAGCTAAGGATTTCAAATCAATGAAAAGTAATTTTAAATCCTTTCTTCAAATCCTCGTCTGATATCTAAATCATTCAGTCCAAATGTAACCTTAAACTATTAGGTTGCATTGAGATGGAATTATTTAAAGGGATAATTACAAAAACACCCCTAAGTTTTGGTCTAATTACAATAAAACCCAGAGTTTTGAAAATTACAAAAAAATCCCTTAAGGTTGATTCCGTCTTACATTTTTCCCGGTGATTTTCGAAAAATTTCAAAAAATCCCCTGACATTTGCAAAAATATTATAGCTCTCCCCCTCTTAAATTTAAGACAAAACAAAACTTGAAGTGGTTATTTGTAATTTTGAAACATGTATGGGGTTTTTTGTAATTAACCCAAACTGGGGGGTGTTTTTTGTAAATATTATAAAACAAATCCGTTCAGCTTGTTCTAGTTTCGAAATTGTGGATTTCAAATTCATCTTATATACCGTAATTTGAAATCATTTCTTCAAATCCTCGTCTCAAATCCAAATATTCAAATCCAAATGTAACCTTAAACTATAAAGTTGCATTGAGATGAAATGATTTAAATTTGAGGGGAGGGTTTGAGGGAAGAATTTGAAATGACTCCATTAAAATGGATTTAAAATCCACCGCAGTGACTCAAAAATAGCTAAAAATAAGAGCTTAATGATTTGAACTTCATTGTATTAACTATTAAGAGGCCATCCAAACAAGTTCAATCAATTTATTATTAAGAAGGGATAATTACAAACACCCCTGAGGTTTGGGCTAATTACAAGAAAAACCCAGAAATATTTCAAAATTACAAAAGATCCCATCAGGTGTTAATTTAAGGGGGTAACTATAGTATTCCAATAAATATCAAGGAAAAACATAAGATGTAATCAAACCTCAAGGGGTTTTTTGTAATTTTCATAAACCTTTGGTTTTTTTTTTTTGTAATTAGCCCAAACCTTAAGGGTTTTTTTGTAATTATCCCTTATTATGAATTTCAAACATCTGTGTTTTCCTCCAAGTTTTTTGGATAGCAAAATCAACATTCTCATGATCTTTTTCTGATTACAGGCAGTCCCTTTATATCTCTCAGAAATGGCTCTGCCAAAATACAGAGGAGCAATCAGCAATGGCTTTCAGTTCAGTCTAGGCTTAGGTTTCTTAGCAGCAAACCTTGTCAACTATGGTTCCCAAAAGATCACAGGAGGTTGGGGATGGAGAGTTTCATTAGCCATGGCTGCAGTTCCTGCTTCAGTTTTAACTCTCGGTGCACTCTTTCTCCCCGAAACACCAAACAGCATCATTCAGCAAAACAACGATCACGAAAAGGCTAAACAAACACTCCAAAGAATCCGAGGCGCCAACGATGTCCAAGCCGAACTAGACGATCTCATTGCAGCCAGTGATGTTTCGAAAACCATGAAAAACCCGTACAGAAACATTCTAAGACGAAACTATAGGCCTCAGTTCGTCATGTCGATAGCAATCCCATTTTTTCAAATTGTAACAGGAATCAATGTCATTGGTTTCTACGCGCCAATAATTTTTCGGACTATTGGTTTGGGGGAAAGCGCGTCGCTCATGTCTTCGGTGATCACGGGCGTTGTAGGATCGAGTACAACATTAATAGCAGTGTTGGTTGTGGACAAGGTTGGCCGAAGGTTTCTGTTAATATTAGGCGGTGTAGTAATGTTTTTCGCGCAAATGACCGTTGGAGGGATAATGGCGGCTAAATTAGGGGATCATGGAGGACTGAGCAAGGCTTATGGTTATGCACTTTTGGCGATGATTAGCGTTTTCATTGCTGGATTCGGATTGTCGTGGGGGCCGCTCGGGTTTTTGATCCCGGCGAAATATTTCCTCTGGAAATACGATCGGCGGACAGAGTATTAGTGTTGCGGTGAATTTTCTGTTTACTTTCTTGGTTGGACAGACATTTTTATCAATGTTGTGTCGTTTTAAATCTGGGATTTTCTTCTTCTTTGGAGGGTGGGCAGCTGTGATGACTGGATTTGTGTATTTGCTATTGCCAGAGACTAAAAATATTCCTATTGAACAAATGGAGAGGATATGGAGAGAAGACTGGTTTTGGAAGAGAATTGTTGGGGACAATGAGGATGTGATATCAAAGATGGATGGAGCATAGATATTGTATGGTTTCTAGATATGAAATTTACATGGACAATTAGGAAAAGTACCCACGAGGTTTAGCCTAAACACACAAAAAAAAAAGTCCAGTTATATTTGAATGAGGTTTATATTTACCTAACAAATACCCTCTTATTGATCAGACACGGGTTTTGGAGTGTTATTGGATATGGAATTGCCAATCACATTATTGTGCCTTTTCTACGAGTTCGAGTTCCATTTTCCGACCAAGGATGTGGTCTTTGCTTATTTTCCAATTTTTAGTGAGAATTAGCTCTCTGCCCCTTCACAATGTCCATCTTCAATTACAAAGTTGTAAGAAGACATTAATTTCTGTAAATAATTCCACTTAAGATTAATTTGAAATCCGTCATAATTACACAAAAAATTAGCTTAAAAACAGAAGTTTATGACTTGAACTTTTGTATTATCTAAACAAGTTAAATGAATTTATTATTACAAAATTTGAAATCATTAATTTTATATCCATCAATCCGAATGAAGACTGAGATAATTTTGATGTAGTTGCTCTGGTATGGACTTAAAAGACATGTGAAAGATGAAAAGATAAAGCTTGAGGAGAAACTTGGGCATGCTTTTGATGATTGGAAATTTAATCAGATGGGGAAAGAGGCATCCAAGAATTGGACTTTAGAAGAAAGGAATAAATTGGGAGTCTATTTTGAGAAGGCCTTCTTTATGGAAGGGTAAAGGGTTTTTTGAATAGGGTCGGACATTAAGTAGATGTCATTGTGAGCTAAAACTTCAACGTCATTGTCACGAGAAAAATAGGGTCGGACATTAAGTGGATGTAAATGAATTTGATTGGAATTAGATTTTTCAATCCGTAATTAAACTCATACTCGACTCATTTTTTTTTCATTTTTAATTAATTCATTATATATAATATTATGATATCTTTTAGAAAGTTTTAATAGTATCATTTTTAAAAATTATAATCCTTACATGTTTTTTAAATTAAATAATGGGTTTAGCTGGACTAACACATCTATCCATTAGGCCCAAAACGGGTTTTAATTGGCTTTGGAATATTAATCTATCAAATCCCGATAAACTCGACTCAAACCAACCAAAATAATTGATTACTAGCATTTCTATAAGTAAGTGTTATGTTTATAAGGTTTGGAGCTAAGTGTCACGGGCCTAGCCATTTCGGCCCCACCACGATGCCGTAGCGCCTCTGCCACCACCCGTCACTATTCGCCAACAACCTGGTTTCGCCTGCGCTTGGGCTCATCGAGAATGCGGCTCGAAGCATCAGATCCGGTTTGGGTAGCGATGGCCAATTCCCTTCTTCACCGTCAAGTCCACGACTAGCGACAAGCTCTCCGAACTTAACCGGTAGGCTGCTGAACATCCGAAGGGTCATGTACACGTACCCACAAACCAGACCGGTAGGAAGCCACATCTGATCGTTCACAAAGACAATCCACCAGTAAGTCATAAATGAAAAACCCCAATGTCGCGGGCGTGACATAAGAAGACTTCACTTTATTGCCACTTTATTGCTTGGAAAAAGTTTGTCAATCACTTAAATAGCTCATGCACTTATTTGAGTATAGTGTCTCCTACAATATTTACGTCGGTGAATTTTAAAAATATTGGTAATTTATCGGTATAATTTTGGGATTAAAAAATAATATTTTGTATTATGTAGGAATTATAGGCGGTTAACTGTAAAATTTATTGACAACATTATTTATGTCGATAAATTTTGTAGATAAACTAAAATTTTATTGCAGTGGTGGTGGAGTAAATGTTGAAAATGGTTCACAATTTTCGAGCAGATATTACTTAAGTGATAATTCTTCATTACAAGGACAAAAAGGTTCATGAAGAAATCTTTCAAATGAGTTAATAGTAATTTCATAAATCAAAATATTATCATATATAATTTGACATTTACCAATCCCAACTTGAATTATGCCGTGAAAGAATTCTCAGTATGGACCTTTCTCTAGTTATAAAATTGCAATTCAGAGACAACAAATCAAAGTCCAAAAGCATAAATGGACAATAATACAATATGTCAATTGAAATCTACAACAAAAATATATAAAAATATAAGATTGAGACCGACATTCAATTTGATTATTGTTTTTCAAAAGTGGTATTATTAAAGTAGTATTTGATTTATACCTATCTCATGCATACTTTTCTTCATTAAATCCCGTAGGTCTTGCACCATCCAATTCAAGAAATATTTTTGTAAGATTGTATTAAATCAAACCGCTAAGAAAGGACAAGACAAAGATGTACATAGGGGTGTAAATGAGTCGAATATTCAGTAAAATATAAGATCTTGTTCAAGCTTGTTTGAATTTTAATCGAGCTTTAAAAATTGTGTTTGAGCTTGGTTTGATTATTAATCGAATCGAACTCGAACGAGCTTTAGTCGAGCCGAGCACGAATCGAGCTCGAGTAGCTTGATATTTCTATACATATTTTATTCTTTTTTTACTAATCGAGCTCGAGCTCGAGCCGAGCTTTATATCTTACCGAACGAGAAAATGTGTTCAAGCTTGGTTCGTTATATTAACGAACCGAGCTCAAACGAGCTTTTAACGATCGATCTCGAATCGAGTATCGAGTAGCTTGGTTCATTTTCAGCCCTAGATGTACATCATGAAATGTTTATTTAAAGTATTTTTTCTCGGTAAAAAATAATATCATCTTCCATATTAAATTCCCCAAAAGAAACTCTAAAAATAAAAACATAATAAATAACTTCTAGTGGAAAGAAATGTAAAAGGAAAGATTCGGTCGGTGGGATTTCCTTCTCACAGAGATATATTAATTGTATCAAAGGATTGCTTTAGATATATTTATTGTATCCAAATAGTTATTTTGGTTGAGTAAAGCCAAAAATCCCATCAAATTATTAATCACCATTGAAGTAACTATCACTCAAAATTTCAAATTTATTAAATGCATAACAATTAAGTAATGCAAAAATAATCATTTTGAATTCTCTTTTCTAATTTAATATTTTATATTGTAGTTTAGTTCAAAAATATACATGTCTTGTGCATATAATTTACGTCAAAAATATATTTTTAAAATTATTTTGTGCACTATATATATATATAATTAATGAATTACATATATAATAATAAATTGAAACAAATGATATCACTATAAAATTAAAAACATGCCCACATTATATTATTATGCTATGAGCCAAGATTGAATTTTGGCCGTTGAATGACCAATATAAATAAGTAAAAAAATGTTATAATTTCAACGACCAATAACCACCATTAACGGCAGGTTTATTGGAAAATCTTAATCAATTGGCGTGAGGCAAAAAGCTTTGATACATAGATCATTAAGGGCCCTATTTCTGCCGACAAAGTATCTAATTTAAATGTTTTAATTAATTTTAACAATGACGCTGCTAAATTCCAAGCCATGCAAATTTTGAAAAGAAGTAAAGAACGAAGATATTGTAGGCCTTGCTTTTGGTTTCAATAATTGCTTGGATTATATGATGATGTACAGTACAAATTATTTCATGATCGGCTATAATATTTTTTTATTACAAGTTCAATTAAAGATTACAATTGAAACTAACTCAGTTCTTGACTAAAAGTACTTTCCCTATACGGTTTGCTTTATGCATTATTTAGAGTGAAAACAAGAAAATAAAGAGATACTCATTATTAAATAATTGCACCAAATTTCTTATTTCTCTATTCGGTTTGGTTTATGTTATCGAGGGAGGGGAATAATTGGAATGTGAAAATCGGCACATGGAATATTTAATTTACACCTTTTCAGGTAAGACAAAAACTCATACAAGACGTTTTCATTGATTAATTTCGTGAGTGGATTCTAAAATGACCCTTATTAGCTAATCTATTTGAATTTTGATATAACATGCTTTGATCTGGAAAATGGTCTTGATCCGTCTCATAAATTTGAATCTGTTAGACGGTATCATATGAGACTTGCTCGTCAGGTAAAGCAGCTTTAATTATAGTAATTACACATTCATTTTTCTCTAAGAAAGGCTTTTTAAAAGTATATGGTAATCTATAGGACCCAGATCCCATTTGGCTACTTAAAATCTTGTCTAGGCATTATATTAACGAGTTTCGATTATTGTTTTAATTTTGTATTTTATTTTATCTTATATTTGACATCACAAATGCATGATAAATATATAAACTATTCTTTTAAATATAAATGATCAGATTTGGAAAGTATATTAACTTTTTAAGTGGCTCAAAATACTAATGCAATACTGAGTATTTTTTTTAATAAGTTGGAAGTAGTGGTTGAAGGGAAATGGATAAATGTTAATGAAATTGAAAGATGTCTGACAACACTTCTTACAAAGGATGAAGCTTGATATCACTTGAAATTTCTGGCGGGTGTAATGCGATACTCAGTATTTACAATGCACTTTTGTTAAAAAATTATCTGTGATGTGACGTCATCGCTGCACAAAGTGACTGGTGCATATGTGTTACTGAAATAAGTTATGAAACAGAATAGCTAGAAAATTCGGATTGGACTTTGATAGCAACATTCGTTATATATTTTGAGCTATAAATATTGGTGAGTTTTCAGGGTTTTGAGCATAGACTCAATTTCTGAGATAGAGTTACCAATATTTGCAGTTTATTTGTGACATGGCAATATGTCTAGGTCAATTATCCAAGTCACATTGCCTAATTTCCACATCATTAGTTTTGTTTCTACTGTCCAACTTATGCTTCGGCTTCAAACACAAACACTTCAATTTATCCACCAGGGCTGTGCATTGGTCATCTGCCGGAGCAACGTGGTATGGCAGCCCCAATGGCGCCGGAAGTGACGGTACGTAATATGTAACTTGGTAGGACTGTTAGCAGAGACGGATACAGAGAACGAACATTAGGGTAGCGAAATTTTATTTTTCTTAAAAGTAGTAGTGGATAAAATTGGAAATATTGTCATTTTCCCTCCTCCTCTGAACTATTGTATTTCAATTTAGTGTTTTATCTAATATTTCACCGATGGACAAAAAGACATTTACATGAATTATTATTATGGTTGCATGCAGGTGGAGCATGTGGGTATGGACAGTGGCGGATCCAGGAATTGGTAGTAGGGTGGGCTAAGAAAAAAATTTCACTAAGAAAATTATATATATATATATAACAATGATTATATATATCAAACAAATTATTACAAGACTACATTATTTCTGAATAAAAAGTGGAAACTATTTCATAAAAACATAGTGTTATATTTATATTAGCAATCAAATGGACATATTCTATTTTCCATATTATTTGTTTTCTTGACAAAAATTAAATATAAAAAAGCTAAAAAAAAACAGGTATATTTTCAATTTCATATTTGATGATGACATTCAAGGAGGCATATTGGCCGTACCGGCCCGATAAATAACAACGTTACACGATAAACTAAAACTCGAACACAACACAATAACCTTATTGGGCCTAAAATTTAAAGTCAAATACGACGCGTTAAAGACCCGAAAAGAATGACACGACACAATTGACACAATAAGTAAAACTATTAAATGTATTTAGTGAGACCATTAACTAATAAAATATATGATTTTTTTAATATATTTGATACTTAGAAGATATATTCTAATAACTTACCAATCCAAGTAGTTAAGTACATTTAAACTTAATGAGATGGTAAGTATACTAATAATAAATTAAGGATCACAAAAATAGTCTAAAGATTAAAAATATATTAAATTATACCATCAATATTACGATAACAAAAAAAATTAGTTTTAAGTTCTTCAATCTTGATTTTCAAATTTTCAAATGAATTTAAATTTTGAGGTGGACTTGAGTTTTGCATTAAATTTTGGGAGGGGCTAATTATGGATAATGTAAAAACTAAGGTACTAAAAGTAGAATTTTTAGAACTTTGCACTGGGCTAAGCCCAGTGCTGACCAAACGTGGATACGCCCCTGGGTATGGAAATCTTGTGTCACAAGCTCCATTTTCTTCACTGGTTACTGGAATAGGGCCATCCCTCTATAAATCAGGCAAGGAATGTGGAGCTTGCTACCAGGTCTACAACTTTTGCACCTCTCAATCAACTATTTTTTGTAGTTTGACTTGAAAAAATAGAGTATTTTGGTGATTAAATCTCAGTCTTTGAAGTTCTTTCAATCAGTCCAAGGAATCTGTACAGTGTAAAAGGAAGGAATAAAATGCCCCTTTTTCCATAATATATTTATTCTCCCAAAATAAAATTATACTATAGTTAAAATGAAAACCAATTTTCCATTAGTATCACCTAATATACACTTTTGCTTTTTTTCTGTTTGACCCCTTTGCTTCAAATTAATTTTCAATTTGTCCATAAGCCAAACGAAGATTATGTATAGCAACTTATCATCACTCTAATTAATTATAATTTATATGTATGCGTACGATATATTATTTGACGTTAGGTATATTAATATTATATTAGCAGATAAAATGTACAAAACACCGGTCGTGTTCGAGGAAACCGGTTCGGGTTGTAATAACGGACTTTTGCCCCGGTGGGCCCTGCGTGTCGGACAAGGCGCATTTCGACCTGAGTGGAACATCATTTGGTGCCATGGCCATACCTGGCCAAGAGGACAAACTTCGTGACGCTGGTGTCTTACAAATTCGATTTGCACGGTCAGATTATCATTATTATTATATACCACCAATTTAAAATCCTTCCTAATTAACTAACATTTTTATACACTACTTTTGACTTATTTAAAAAAACTAACATTTTTATAACTTATCCTAACCCTTTTATATTTATATTTACGTGGTGTTTGAAGTTTGAACGCATAAGGATATTACTAAATATATTGAAGGCAAAATATATATATTAACCTCACATCATTTTTTTTTTCAATTTTTTATGATAGGGTTGCTTGCGATTATTCGGGAAAAACTATTGTGTTCCACATTGACTCGGGATCAAATACAAACTATATCGCGATGGTGATCGAGTTTGAAGAAGGGGATGGGGACCTTGCCGGGGTTGATCTGCAACAAACTTCAAGTGAATCGAGCGAGTGGTGGGAAATGAACCAGTCATGGGGTGCGGTTTGGCGGCTTAACCCTGGTTCAAAATCGCACCCTCCGTTTTCATCCGATATCTCGATAGATTCGGGCCAAACCCTGTGGCCAAAAATGTGATCCCAAAAGGTTGGAAGCCCTTAGGAGCAACTTATAGATCCGTGGTTAATTATCTCGAGTTCGAGCTCGATTTGAATTCAACTTTTTTGGTTGGAGTCCATAATTTGAGAATTAAAAATTTAGATATTGTTTGAAGTATATTTAAAGTGTGTAGCGTCCAATGCGATTTAATTTCAAGATTGCATTAGGGATGCATTTTACTAAGTGTGAAATGTTGTGATTTTTTTTTTTTTTTTTGAGAAATATTATGTGTGAAGCCTCAATTGTCTTGGGTCAATTAGGGATGGGCCAAGATTCATGGGCAATACCTAGAATATGTAATATGCATGAATGTATTTATATTTTTTAATAAATGGAAATATATAAAAAGAAAGGAAAGTATCATGATCACATGAATGATATTGATATTGAAATAATGTGTACTGAATTTCCAAATATGTAATATTTACACATATTAATTAGTTTATTCTTGGTTGTTCTTTGTGTAAATTTTGTATTCTTGTTCTTATATATGAGATGACGAGTTCTACAATTGGGTCTTGATTTCTGTGAAGAAAATGAAAAACTAAATTATACGAAACTAAGAAAAAAATACATTAGAATTCATGATAGATAGTAATTGTAAATCAAAGTTTAAATGGGGTTCATTGTAATTTGTAAGACAAATAAAATATATGCATAGGTTAATAAATAACACTCTCCTAAATATGTTGATATATAATCTTTTGACACTTTCCTTCAAAATAGAACAAGAGAAAATAAAAAAAATCTGACTAACTAAGGCTCCATTTAGATGAGAGAATTTGAGCTATGAATTTCAAATCCATAATAAATCCATTGAGGTTGTTTGAATTGAGTCATTTTATAATGAATTTCAAATCTTTTGAAACTATTTTTGGAGTCATTTTGGAAGATTTCAAATCCTTCTTATTTGGAGTCGTTTGAATTCATTCCCTAAATCTTCTACCCAAATCCAAATCCAAATCCTCTCATCCAGATGCAACTTAATTAAATTCAGTTTCCAAACATGCCCAATATTAATTTTTTTCCTTTCTGTAATTAAAAATTAAATTTGAAAAGTCAAAGGCGTATATGATCATTTTTTCCCCATTTCAGCATAATGATAATTATTGGGGAATAGTCAAGTATGGCCGGGTGACCCGACTTTAATACAAATATGGCCCTTGACTTCTTAAGTCATATTAAAAAAAAAAGAAGAATTCATTTCTTTTTTTAAAATTTCTCTCTCTAACCCTTTTCTCCCAAATAGACCGTTGGTCTTCTCCACCATCTTCAAAATTTCGAATTTTCTTGTCAAAACAACCTAAAAACGACTCGGAATCGATCGTAAATTTGTAAGAAGCCGAAGTTCATCATCCATAGTTGATCTACATCAAGTTCTAGGGTTTTCTCAACCAAAATCGCTCGCTTTCGACACGGAAATGGAACCATTGAGGTATTGATTGATTTATTATCATTATTTGTGTTTTTCTTGTTTTAATAGCCATGGGGAAAGCTTTTGAATTGATTTGGTTGCAAATATATGTTTTGATAAAGATTCGCGCATAAACGACTCCAGTTGTTTTATAAACGACTCGAGTCGTTTTTTGTTCAATCGACTCAAGACTCGGGTCGTTTACAAAATAGTTGGGGTCGTTTACACACTAGTTTTTTTACAGTTTAAAATACCAATAAACGACTAGAGTCGTTTTGTAAACGACTAGAGTCGTTTTGTAAACGACTATAGTTGTTTTGTAAACGACTAGTGTTGTTTTGGAAACAACTGTAGTTGTTTTTAAAATATTGAAGTCATTTATTAACACAATGTATTTTTTTTTTTTTTGTAAGTTTATTAGTTCATGTTTAAATTTTGTTCCTATGTAATTTTTTCTTCTAATAGCCATGGGGAAAGCTTCTAAATTAATTTGGGTGCGAATATATGATTTTGGTAAAGATTTCGGCATAAACGACTAGTTGTTTATAAACGACCCACGTCGTTTTTTGTTTAATATAGTTTAAATTATAACAAAAAACAACTCTAGTTGTTTTGTAAACAACTCTAGTCATTTTGTAAACAACTGTAGTCGTTTATAAAGACTCAAGACTCAACTTGTTACCTATATGTATTTTTCTTTAAGGTGTGGGCATTTGAGACGATTCCGAGTATCGCAAGTTTATATCAAACATCTATGACTAAGAGAAATATTCTAAGGATGTTGCGATGGAACTCAAACGTTAAACTTGGACTCTCAAGTATTTCTCGGATATTGGATTCACCGAATGTGAGTATTTTAATTTTTAAACAACTTGTCTATTTTTATGGATTTGAATATCTAAATATTTATTGATAAAAATATTTCTTATGTGATTCCAGCTTAAAGTTTGCACAAAATTATCTCTTACACCTGATGAAAAATTATTGGACTGCATGCGATTTTTGATCTGACGGTAAGGGGGCACCCAATCGATGAGGCGGAAGGGGTGTCACCTGATGGTGATTTTGGCGATACACAAGGAACAAAATCCATCCATCTAAAAATGACCCAAATGTTTCAAAACGACCGTGGTCATTTTACAAACGATTTGGGTCGTTTAGGAAACGACTTTGGTAGTGTAAACAAGACCGTGGTTGTTTTTTGTCTCTCTCTTCAATGAATCATGGTTACCAAACAAGCATACATCATTCTCAAGCGTAATTAAACATATTAATTCCCCAATCTCACTAATTATCCAATCTCACAATATTTTCATAAGGATTAGTGTTATCATAGATTCATAATGCGGAATGTTGAAACAGAGTTGGATATCTCTTATTGTGTTTGAATGTTGAAATCAAATGTGCAATTTGCATTAGGAAACTATTTAAACTATTAAAATGTAATGATTTAATAGAGTTAGATGCATTTTAGAAGGTGAATACTGAATACCACTTAATTGACTATTAAAATCTAAAAATGACCCCAAATATTTCAAAATGACCCTTGTCATTTCATAAACGGACTTGGTAGTGTAAACAAGATCGTGGTCGTTTTTTTATCTCTCTATTCAATGAATCATAGTTACCAAACAAGTGTAAATCATTCTCAAGTGTAATTAAACATATTAATTTCCCGATCTCACTAATTATCCAATCTCACACTATTTTCATAAGGATTAGTGTTATCATATATTCATAATGCGGAATATTGAAACATAGTTGGATATCTCTTGTTGTGTTTGAGTGTTAAAATCAAATGTGCAATTTGCATTAGGAAACTATTTGAACTCTTAAAATGTAATGATTTAATAGTGTTAGATGCATTTTAGAAGGTGAATACCTCTTAATTGACTACTAAAATCTAAAAATGACCCCAAATATTTCAAAATGACCCTTGTCATTTCCTAAACGACTTGGGCCGTTTAGGAAACGACTTTGGTAGTGTAAACAAGACCGTGGTCGTTTTTTATCTCTCTCTTCAATGAATCATAGTTACCAAACAAGTGTAAAAAATTCTCAATAGTAATTAATCATATTAATTCCCCAATCTCACTAATTATCCAATCTCACACTATTTTCAAAAGGATTAGTGTTATCATAGATTCATAATGCGGAATGTTGAAACATAGTTGGATATCTCTTATTGTGTTTGAGTGTTGAAATCAAATGTGCAATTTGCATTAGGAAACTATTTAAACTCTTAAAATGTAATGATTTAATAGAGTTAGATGCATTTTAGAAGGTGAATACCACTTAATTGACTATTAAAATCTAAAAATGATCCCAAATATTTCAAAACGACTCTTGTCGTTTTATAAACGACTTGGGTCGTTTAGGAAACGACTTTTGTAGTGCAAACAAGACTGTGGTCGTTTTTTGTCTCTCTCTTTAATGAATCGTGGTTACCAAACAAGTGTTAATCATTCTCAAGTGTAATTAAACATATTAATTCCCCAATCTCACTAATTATCCAATCTCACAATATTTTTATAAGGATTAGTGTTATCATAGATTGATAATGCGGAATATAGAAACAGAGTTGAATATCTCTTGTTGTGCTTGATTGAACCCAAATGTGCAATTTGCATTAGGAAACTATTTAAACTCTTAAAATGTTATGATTTAATAGAGTTAGATGCCTTTTAGAGGGTGAATACCAGTTAATAGACTATTAAAAAATAAAATGACCCCCGAACATTTCAAAACGACCCTTGTCGTTTTATAAACAACTTGGGTTGTTTAGGAAACGACTTTGGTAGTTTAAAAAAGACCGTGGTCGTTTTTTTTATCTTTCTCTTCAATGAATCATGGTTACCAAACAAGTGTAAATCATTCTCAATGAATCGTGGTTACCAAACTATTTAAACTCTTAAAACATGATGATTTAACGGAGTTAGATGCCTTTTAGAAAGTGAATACCACTTAATAGACTATTAAAATCTATAAACGACCCTTGTCGTTTTATAAACGACTTGGGTCTTTTAGGAAACGACCTTGGTAGTGTAAATAAGATCGTGGTCGTTTTTAGTCTCTCTCTTCAATAAAGAATGAGGTCAATTTTGTGTTTTTGAAATGTATAAAAGGGTATTTTAGACTTTTTGAAAGAAAAAGGCCATAAGAGTATGTTTTCTATAAGTAAAGTCAAAATTGTTGTTTGACCTAGTAAAAAGGCCATTTATGAACTTACCCCATGATAATTAACCACAGTGATTTATTGTGCTCCCATGGTTTTACCCAAGATCACGAATTTTCACCATCACCACCGCTTTCTACAAAATTCCTTTTCGTGGGGCTCTTCCTCACTCAGTCAGCTACAAAGGGCTCTTACCAAAAGCATCCCTTCAGCGCTTGGAGTTCAAAATAAAGCAGCAATAGGGCCTCTCTGTTCATCCGCAGTTGTGGAATCAAAGATGGTTAAAGCTATAAGGGTCCATGAACTCGGTGGCCCTGAGGTATTAAATATTTCCCTTTTTTTGTGATTATTTAAGTTATTGGAGTTTTTCTCAATCTAGTACGTGATAATTGCAAATGGGTTTTTTGTCATTTGTGATTTTAGTTCGGGAAGATTGTTTGAACTGGACTTTTGCTGATAATCATTTTTAGCTTAAACTCGTGTTTACGGTTTGTCGGATTCTATTTTGGCCTGACCCCATGTACTGAGATTAGTGTTGTATGACTATGAAATGTTCTACCGTGAGTTTATTTACTAAATGAGTGTCTACATATTGGCAGAGGCTTGGAACAGGGTTTGGGAATTATGATTTGTGCACCAAATCTTTATGAACTTTGCATAAATTTTTGATGATTCTATTTTATTGCTGAGGAGCCCTCGGTGGAGTTCTGTATCAGTATTATTTTGTCTCGAGTTAAGTGGTCCACTGTGCGTTTGTGTACTTTAACACTTGCACTTAGGTGCATTTGTTGTTGTATGGTTCGTTTTATAGTACTTTTCGACTGCCTTCATATATTAGACTGATCAACAGCATATAATTCTGATCTGATCATTAACATATTTCTCGCAGTCAATATTTTATAACATTGTGGAAGTTGGTTGTGGATTGACAGAGGATCCTAGATATGGATCCATTTACAGTTTTGAATAGCATAGAAACCAGTCATGAAAAGGCTTTCTTTTAGCATTAAAACAGCCTCCCTCTTCAATTTGCTATGCACTGAAACATCAAAACTTCTTACGTTCCCCATAATCCATGTGGTGAAATTCAACAATCGTGATGCCAGTTGTCATTGTCTCTTTGTGTGGATTGGATGTTGTGGGTTTGAAGTTTGAACTTGAATTATGACGATATAAGCTCTAGTTGAGTATGTCTCTTTTCCCAATTCCTTTTGAAGGATCCAGTTTTCTATTGCATAAACATAGTTAGTTGTGCACTAAATTGCAATCTTAATTTATTACTTACTGCTCGATGCATTTCTTTATAGGTCCTGAAATGGGAGGATGTGGAAATAGGGGAGCCAAAGGATGGAGAGATCAAAGTGAAAAACAAGGCCATCGGCTTGAATTTCATTGATGTTTATTTCCGCAAAGGGTTTACAAGGCTTCAACAATGCCCTTCACACCCGGTCCACTTCCTTCTTCATTTCTTATACTGACTTATCCCAATAGAGGAGTTTATATATATATATATATATATATATATATATATATATATATATCTGCCACTTGCTATAATTCATTCATATGATTTTTTGACATCTCAGCTGCTATATTGTACCCAATCATGTATTTGAATGTATGTTTTATAGAATTTATCTTCCCTCTTTGATATGGCTACAGCTTTAGAATAATTTTCTTGTAATAAAAGAGCTTCCATTATCACTAGAAAACATTAACAACTGAGAATTATTATTTTTAGGGAGAATTTTTATCTTTGCCATCATTTTCCGGTTGGCTCATTTGCACAATGACTCTATTCCATATTTAATATCAACTGTTTGTTGCGGTTTCGTATTGGTACATATTACACATATGCCTTTATCATAATCTTACTATCAACTCTATGAACGACAGGTATGGAGGCTGTTGGTGTGGTAACTGCTGTAGGTCCTGGGCTTACTGGAAGAAAAGTTGGAGATCTTGTTGCTTATGCTGGTAACCCGATGGGTGCATATGCAGAAGAGCAAATCCTTCCAGCTGAAAAAGTGGTTCCTGTTCCTCCATCTATCGATCCCATTATAGCAGCATCCGTCATGCTTAAGGGAATGACTGCTCAGTTTCTAGTTCGCCAATGCTTTAAAGTAGGTTTCTTGTTACCCCATCCTAAACTTTTTCCATTATAGCAGCATCCGTCATGCTTAAGGGAATGACTGCTCAGTTTCTAGTTCGCCAATGCTTTAAAGTAGGTTTCTTGTTACCCCATCCTAAACTTTTTCATGTTTACGTCATAAAGAGAAGGCATTTGAGCTTTTTTATGTTTCCCTAATTATTCAATGGTTCATTACCAAATATTTATGGTTCAACATAAAGCAGCTTTACCTTACATAAGCATGTGCCTGTTCGGCTGTTGCATGGTCTTATCTTTATTGTCTGATAATTAATTACCAAATATTTTCAGTTTGCTTGCGCTTTGCAAGCTTGAGTTCAGTAATTAATTTCTGAAAAGTGTTTCCATTTATTGGAATATCCTTGTTTAGTACATCCGAAAAAGAAACTACATGGATGAGAAAAACAAAAACAAAAGAAATGGGACGAAATGGACTGCTTTGTTTTTGTTTAATTGCATTATCTTGTTATGGGATATTAAAGATTTTGATCAAATACTGGTTCTTTAGTCCTTGCTTTTTTCTCGTATTTCGGTTTCCAATTTCATCAATATATCTTATGTTTAAACCCATATCAAGCGACTCCCCTTTTCCTTTCTCTGTTGATTTTCTCATTTGGATTGATATATTCATATGGATACTTATCTTACTACAAGACTTTCTGAATTGCGTAATTTTACAGGTTGAACGAGGACACACTGTTCTAGTTCATGCAGCAGCTGGTGGAGTAGGGTCTCTTTTGTGCCAATGGGCAAATGCCCTTGGTGCCACGATTTATCGGAACTGTCTCAACAAAAGAAAAGGCAGCCCAAGCCAAAGATGATGGGTGCCACCATGTTATATTGTACAAGGAAGAAGATTTTGTTACCCGTGTCAATGAGATAACATCTGGTAAAGGAGTTGAAGTTGTCTATGATTCTGTTGGGAAAGACACTTTTGAGGTAATGGATGATGCTCTGCTCTTAATATTACTCTGAGTCATTTCTCTATTATGGACTACCTATCTTTCAATTAGAATTATTTTTGCCTAACATATATTTATTTGTATATGATTGATGTGGTATTATTCATTTTTTCAAATTTTAAGTCGGAGGTCAACTGTTATGTGGACCATCGCTTGCATTACAAAAAGTCGTTTAATTTGTTGGCCGTAATTTTGCATTGAAACTCATTTAGAATGTTTTTGGGGGGCTGAGCATAAAATTTTAGGGATAATCACAAAAAAATACCCTTGAGGTTCAGTCTATTTACTTAAAAAACCAGCTATCTATCAAAAATGCAAACACCCCATGATATTTGTTTCTTATTTACAAATTGCACCCTCAAGAGGGGTCTTTGTTAGGCAAATACAAACCGCAAGGGGGTATTTGTAATTTTGAAAGATAGGTAGATTTTTCTGTAATTAGATTAAACCTCAGGAATAGTTTTTTAATTTGCCCAAAATTTTATGTCATCAAATCTACTCACTGTAACTTTTACTGCATATACCGAGCTTTACCTAAATCACTCAGCAATATTCCCACTCTAATCTTCAACTTGTGATGATGCGGTCAGGGATCATTGGCGTGCTTGAAACTTCGTGGGTACATGGTGAATTTTGGACAGTCGTCCGGCACTCCAGACCCCGGTCTCGTTGTCAGCTCTTGCAGCGAAATCTCTGTTCTTGACGAGGCCGACCCTGATGCACTACACTGTGACTAGAGATGAACTGCTGCAAACTGCCTCTGAGGTCTTCACCAATGTGGGGGCGGTGTTCTACGGTCCGTGTAAACCATACTTACCCGTTATCTCAGGCAGCGCAAGCCCATACCGATCTTGAGAGCGAAAAACATCTGGATCAGTGGTGCTCATACCAGATGGATGTTAAGTTGTAATTGTTAAAGTAAAAAACACAGTGCTGTCACTTTTCATATGTTTTGAGTATTGTTTTTACCAAATTTGTTGTTTGAGTTGAATATTTGGGTTCTCTTTGAGGAGTTTTTTCATGTTTTTTTTGTATGTAATGGTGAAATATGCTTTGTATAGTCTTCCATGTTTCTTTTTTTTTTTTCCGAACGATAGTATTTTATTCAAACAACTCAAAAACTAAAATTACAACTACAATCGTAGCCAACTGGCTATGAGCCGACATGACTAACTACAAGCCAAGTGGGGAATTGGTAGGACCAATTCAGGTTCCACAATACGGACTAAAAAATTACACACCCCAAACTCACCCACTCCACGCCGGGAGACTTCAGCACTCCTTAATGGAGACTGTAACACACTAGAAAAATCTAAAACCGGGCACGAGCAGCCACTACATACTGCAGAACAGAAAAAACTGATCCGCCTACGAGTTTCGCAAATCAACCGGGAATAGAAAATACGAACAAAATAAGAAAACTACAACTATTTATAGCTAAAAACGAGAGAAAAACAGAGAAAGAAAAAAAAAGAAAAGAAAAAAACAGAAAAAAAAATGGAAGATGCCTCTCCCTCACCCAAATCAACTGCCGCAACCCATCGTCTACTCAGCTCCGAGACACCTCCATGAAGCTCCGGCCCGCTTTCACCCCCGACCAAAAATTTGACACCTCGGACACCCAAAGGACCGCCATTGTTGGCTAGCCCTCCATCAACAAACATGGAGGGGGGGGGGAGGGGTAAGGAGGAGGGGGGGAGGGAGGGGGTGGTGTGTTGGGTGAGGGAGGGGAGAAGAAGAATATTAGGGTTTTTCTTTGAGCAAGTCTCTTGTGAGACGGTCTCACGGATCTAAATCCGTGAGACGGACCTCTAAGGGCTCCGTCTTGAGAACATGAACCATAAAAATAAATTTAAAAATAATAATGAACCATGAAGAAACAAAAATAAACCCTAAAAACATGAACCATGAAGAATAACCCCGAAAAACAAAAATAAACCCAAAAAATAAAAAATAAACCCTAAAAACATGAACCATGAAGAATAACCCCTAAAAACAAAAATAAACCCAAAAAATAAAAAAAACTAAAAATCCTAAAAACCCAAATCAATTAAAAATAAACCCAAGAAACAAAATAAACCCTAAAAAACAAATATAAACCCTAAGAAAAATAAAATCTGAAAAAAAAAACCTTTTAAAACTTTGTGTAAGGGCTCCGTCTCACGGATTTAGATCCGTGAGACCGTCTCACGCAAGTTTTTGCCTTTTTCTTTTTGGGTAGAGAGAAGGGGGAGAGAAGAAGAGAGAGTATAGTCTTCCATGTTTCATTGCCTCTGTTTATTGGATTTCTTTTATAAATAGTAAGGAAAATATAATCTTGTATATAGGCTAACGTATATATTATATTTTTCTTGTATATCTTGCTCATGAAAATTAAAGGTTTAAACATGGTATTACTTTTTCATATGAATGTTCATTATTATTAATTATGGTGAAAAAGTTCTAAATTGAATTTTCAAATTTGGAATTGAAACTAAAATCTCTTCATTCCTCCCTATATTGTGTAGTACATATTTTCTGTTACATTCTGTGCTTCATCCCAAGTTAGTTAAATACAGGAATGGAAAAATTCAGCATTCAATATCTATAAATAGTATAATAATATTTATTAAAAGTTTAAAGTAAAAAAAGACAAATCAAAAATACGGAAGTGATTAATATATGGACTCGAGATGTACAGTAAAATACGAACATAAATTAATTTTTCGGAAGTTATTTGACATTATCTTCAATTGAGTTGAATTTATACTTATGTTTAGATAATTTAAATATTAATTTAAAATGTGTTTATATTATATAATTGATAATTACAAAATAAATTAAAAATGATTAGTTAGTAGTGATTAGTATACTTTTATATGAATTGTATTAATACATATGTTTAGATTATATTAATGTACTTTTATAATATGTAATTTATAATCATGGCACAAATTAAATAATTATCTAATAGTAATTAGTATATTTATATATTATTAATGTTCTTATTTTATTATTTATATAATATTTAATTAATAATTATCGATAAGTTTTGAAAAAAATCCGTTTTATTTAAATATAATAAAATTTATTGGAATTAAGTATTTTTGCGAATATTATACGTATAATTGTAATACATGTACTAAACATTTATTACCGATGCTTCAATATGTATACATGGGAAACATAAGTATTTTTATTATCAAACATATGGTTAAAGGTGTCAAAATGGGTCGAAATCTCTTGGCCCACTAGGTAAAGAGAAAAATTGGGTTGATCCGATCGATCCGAAATTCCACCGGCCGTCTTTTTGGAGCCAGATCAACCCATACTTTCAAAATGAATATAAAATGCACTAGCGACCAAGCCCGGTCCTCCCTTCGGCCTGTGAAATTGTAGCTCAACCGAACCTTTTCATCGAGGCAAGCTAATTCGATAACTCTACAAACAAGTATTGTATGAGCATACCACGAGTGTTAACACTTAACCAGCAGAGATCTTTTTTTAAAAAAAAAAAAACAAATCAAATGACCTTTGTCATTGCGATACTTTCGAACCCGCATGACCCCTTCACTGAAGGATAATACTCATGTAAAGAACCTGGACTAATCTACTATATATTCAAATAGCCTATGCAGTATGCCATTGTTTACAATAGTGATAACATTATGGTTGAGCAAAACTCATAAAGTTTTGCAAATTTAGCTAAAAATGTAACACCAATCAAGATTTCAAGATTGAGTATTTCCAAGCTTCATGAGTCGAGTTTAAATTTAAACGTGAATTGAGCTTAAATGGATAAAAAGATTTAGCCAATTGGTGAAATTTACTTATTTTAATTAATAAATGGTTCTTTTTTTAATACATATGATATGGTCTTGTTGGTTGCAAAATTAAGTAGATATGTGATATGTCGTGTATGTTAAAATTTAATCAGTTTAAATTCTCCATTTTAATTAAAAAAAATTATATCATTCATAAGCATACATCTACATTAATAAAATATTTATTTAACATCACTTTATATGGATCGGATCTCTAAAATGTATATAGGGAAATTAGGGAAACTACCCCCCACCAAGGGGGTATTAAAGAAAAATACCCCCACTTTATTAAATAAGGAAATATGCCCCTTTTCACCCCCTAAAAGTCTAATTTGCCCTTGACTTAGAAAACCCCCAAAAAAGAAAAAAAAGGCTGCAACAACCTTTTGGAAGAAGCGGGAGTTCGAACTGGGAGTTAATTTTCACCATTACAAACCCTAGTTTCACAAAGAATACAAGCTTTTGAGAAGGAGAAACAAGATTTATGAGTAATAGCAAGATTTACAAGTTTATCTTCACAATTATAAACCCTAGTTTTGCCATTCGAATGAGAGACGAAATATTGAAGAAATAGAAGCATTTGTTGGTGACGAGCTTGCTTGAAAAGACTGGATTCGACAAAATAAATCGCATTTATTACCCCAAAATATGGATAAAGGTTAGTTTTGATTGTTTTAGCAAAATGGTTCGATTGGCCAATTTTTCATGATTTTTGGAATTGGTATAATTTGAATATTTTCGATTTCTCGCAACTTGTATTTGGTGGGCAAAAATGTGGGCAGAACCGTAGGCACCTAAGTGGGCATGTGTATTAAGTGGCGCTTGCGTGGCACTTGGAGCGGGAACAAAACGCTTATACTCGATTAGTGGTTATTTGGGTGGGTTTTGTGTGGGCAATTAGGTGGGCAAAAATGTGGCGAGAACTAGTAGGCACCTAAGTGGACATGTGTATTAAGTGGCGCTTGCGTGGGCACTTGGGGCGGGAACAAAACGCTTATACTCTGATTAGTGGTTATTTGGGTGGGTTTTTGTGTGGGCAATTAGGTGGGCAAAAATGTGGGCAGAACCGTAGGCACCTAAGTGGGCATGTGTATTAAGTGGGCGTTTGCGTGGGCACTTCGGGAGGGAACATAACACTTATACCCCGATTAGTATACCTGCCCACATTTTTGCCCACTTAATATACCTGCCCACATTTGTGCCTACTCAAATGCCCACGTTTGTGCCCACCAATTACAAGTTGCGAGAAAAATCGATTACACCATTTTCAGAAAATTTCAACAACAATTACGGAATGGGGATCATTCTATACACAATATCTAACTATTCAAATTATACCCAACCAAAAATCATGAAAAATTGGGTAATCGAACCATTTGCGAAAATGAAAAATATTACAATTACATGAAAGAACAATCAAAACTAACCTTTATCCATATTTTGAGGTAATAAATGAGATTTATTTTGTCGAACCCAGGTTCTTTCGAAGTAAGCTCTTCAGTCAACAAATGCTTCTATTTCTTCAATATTCCGCTTCTCATTCGAATGCCAAAACTAGGGTTTGTAATTGTAAAGATAAACTCGTAAATCTTGCTCTTGCTCATAAATCTTGTTTCTCCTTCTCAAAAGCTTGTCTTCTTTGTGAAAATAGGGTTTGTTATGGTGAAAATGAACTCCCGGTTTGAACTCCACGTACTCTTCCAAAAGATTATTGCAGCTTTTTCCTTTTTTTCCTGATTTTTCTAAGTCAAGGGTAAAATAGACTTTTTAGGGGGTGAAGAGGGATATATTTCCTTATTTAATAAAGTGGGGGCATTTTTCTTTAATACCCCTTTAAAGGGGGGTATTTTCTCAAATTTCCCATGTATATATATGACCAAATAAAACACAGAGTATTTGAGGTCGAGTTTTTACCCTTTTGACCTCGTGTTCAACAGCATTAACAGGGGTTTATCAGTCATATTAACCTGCTGAGGGGACCACCCCAGCCCGTTCTCTCTCTCTCTCTATTCTCCGTGTGCGTGCGTGCGCGCGCATGTAGTGTGTGTTGTGCGTGAATTTGCAGTGCCATTTACAGATTTTCAAAACTCAATCCCTTCATTTCTCCCTGATCACACAAAAGGATTCCCTTTATTCTTTTTTCATTCTCCACAAATATACATCAAATCCCAAAACCAGAACTTTTTGCTTGGGCGAAAATATTATTCCTTACCTATATCTTATCTCCTCTCTTCTAGTACTTCTCTTCAAAGGCTACATTCAAGAATATCCTCTCTTGTTTTGGGTTTTTCCCAAAAGTTTTTGTCACAAAAGGTATAATCTTTTACTTTTAGATTTTCATGGTTTTAAGTTTTAACCTAGCTCGTTAGTATAACTGTAAACTGTTACATTATTTGCCAAAAGAAAACTGTTCTTTGACTTGCATTTATGGAGGTATACGTGAATATTTGTTTTGTGTATGGAAGTTAGGGTTTAAGTTGCATGTTTATCTTTGATCCTGAAAATCTTTGTAGTTTTGTTTGCTTTTCTGGATCAAAAATGGATTCTTGAGTATTCACCTTTAATGGATTTTGAGCTACGTACAGTGCGTTTTTTTCTGTTCTCTGTTTTACAATTACTAATTTTCTTGTTAGTTTCATTTCCCAATAGATATAACCTTCATTTTGTGTATGTTTTTCAGTTTTGCAAAATATTTAGAAAAACCTTTGATCGTGTTCTTCATTTGAATGATCATCATACATTCTTGAAAGTTATATATTAAAAAAAATTCTTTCCTCGTCTTTCTATTTTCCATTTTTTGTTTTGTTTGTAGCTTCATGAGCTAGTTTTAATTTTCATTGATTTTATTCAAAATTTAAAAACCGAAAACTTGCTTCAAATTAGTTTCAGAATTTTCAGAACTTTACAGCCTTATGCTTTTTTCTTACTCGCTGTATATATACTTGCATGGAGTGGGGGTACTGTTGATAGGGCACATAATGAATTTCAGGTTTATTGTCTGCTTTGATTTCTATAACAGTGCTATAACCTTTCTGTTTTTCCAGCCGCAATATTAATTTCTTACTATACTTGGAAATCTTTCGTTTTCACGCACCTTTCCACATTTCTCGAAAACCCTAAAAATCCTCCCAGTTTTTCCTATTTCCTGATTCATTTTTTCAGAAAAAAAAAAAAAAAAACCCTTTCTTGTGAGATTACATGGTGTGCTTTTTTCACATTTTTGTGAGATTTGATCTTTTTGTTTTTTTTTTTTGGTTAACAGATTATGGTGATGGAAACATATTACAGAAAACGCACCAAGAAAACAAATCAATCCACCGTGGTTGTATGTTCTCTCTCTCTCTCTCTCTCTCTCTCTCTCTCTCTCTCTCTCTCTCTCTCTCTCTCTCTCTCTCTCTCTCTCTCTCTCTCTCTCTCTCTCTCTCTCTCTCAAACCTGTCAATTCTCTATCTGTTATTTGGTCTCACATAGTAGTAACAATCTCTCACGCGCTCTGCAGACTACAGTTGTACACTTCTATATGAAATATAGTGAACTTTAACCCCACGCGGTGATAAATGCGTTTTGTTTTGTTGCACTGCGTGTACTGTGTGTGTCTGCTGTCACTAAGATACAAAAAAACCAAATCTTTAAATTAATGATGAGGCTTGCAAACCGCATGAGTGAGTGAAAAAGCATATAGCCAATAAGATTAAATCCATTTTTAACCCCAAAAAAACACACATGCACGCACTGCTAATTAATGCTATATATAACTCTGCAAAAATACAAGCATAATCAGTTATAGTGTTTTGAGTATAGTACATAATCACGACAAAAGGGTACTAATCTTTTGCTGCATTAATTAAATGGATCAGAGCTGCCAAAAAGAGGCGAAGCAAGGCAGCATCACCGCCGCAGACCACGTACCTCCGCCACCTTCATCCGACCACTGTACTCTCCTGCTTAAAGGTACCAATATATGTGTTCATTTTATACTTACAGTAATAACAAGAAGTTTCAACAAATCAAACAACAAATGTTTGGTGATTAATTTGTGTATGGAAAAAATGTGCATTGAGACTACCCATTGCTTGTTTTCGTATTCAGAACCAGAGAATGATGGAGATAAATCCGAGACCCAAAACCATATCAAACCGGGTTATCTTTACGAGATTGATCACATTCATTTACCCCCACGAACCCCAGTTCATCTCAGGTCCATCCGAGTTGCTATGGTAAATTCCCGAATGATCTATTCAGTTCTGCTTTTAGGTTTTTAATTATCAACTAGTTATTAATTTATTTATTTTTTGGAGTTTTAGGTTTGTGAGAAGACAGAGATGAATGTTGCAGTAAGGTACCCAAGTATGGAGTCACTGAGAGCATTTTTCAACTACAGCAAAAGAGAAACACACCCGGCTTTGGATGAGAAGTTTGTGATGGGTATTGCGCTGGCAGAGAAAGTGCTAATTAGATTAGTCCCGGCGGAGATTTTTTCCGAGCAGAAGAGTTTAGAAACATTCTGGCTGATTTATTCGTGTAAGGATAACATTACTGTTGCGCGTAAGAAGGGAAGTTGTTTGTCTGATGCGTTAAAAGGCAATGGAATAGTTAGATGGGGGATAAGAAGGCAAGTTAAATATCTGGGTAGGCATAAGGAGAGTGATGATATTGATGTTAATGCTCAGAACTCTTCTTCGAGCTTTATCAATGGAATTGAGGACTCCCAGATGGAATTAGGGCATACTTGTGATGAGAGAGAATCTATTGAAGAAGAGAAAAACGGAAAAGACGATGATGAAGATAAGGAGGAGAAGGATGACGGAGAAGAAGACGAAGAGAATGACGATGATGATGATGATCAGGAAAATGAGGATGAGGAGGAAGAAGAAGAAGATGACGATGACGACGAAAAGATTAAGGAAAGTAATTACAAGAATTTGAAAAGAAAGAGGTACTCCTTCAGAAACATGGGTGTGAAAAAACCAAAGAAAGAAAATCTTCAGATCAAGAAACAAAAGCATAAGAAGTCTCAGAACAAGAAAAACAAGGGTAGATCAATCAGATTCAAGGAAGCACTTGTTCTAAGAGACCCAAAAGATCGTTGGTCTGCTGAAAGGTAATAAAAAAATTGTAAAAAAATTAGTACATATGGTATAATCTGACTGTTTTAGCATGTTTTCTAAACTGTATCGAGCAAATTGTGCAATGTGAAGGTACAAGCTAGCTGAGCAAAATCTGTTGATGGTGATGAAATCAAAAGGAGCAACAGCTGAAAACCCAATTCTGAGGCCTCAACTGAGAGCAGAAGCAAGAAAGAGGATAGGAGATACTGGGCTACTTGACCATCTCCTAAAGCATATGGCCGGAAAACTTGCACCGGGCGGCGAAGAGAGGTTCAGGCGGCGGCACAACCCTGATGGAGCAATGGAGTATTGGTTGGAAAGTGCTGATCTTGTTAACATCAGGAGGGATGCTGGGGTGACTGACCCTTATTGGGTCCCACCACCCGGTTGGAAGCCTGGTGATTCCCCTACTCAGGACCCTGTATGTGCTAGGGAGCTGAAGCTTTTGAAAGATGACATTACCAAGATAAAAAGGTCAAAACAATATTAACCTAGTTGCCTATAGTATATCTATTGATATTAGGGATAATTACATAATAAACCCTGAGGATTGGAATGATTCAAAAAAAAAAACTCGAAGATGTTTCAAAATTGCAAAGAGTTCCCTCATGTTTGATTTTTAATTTAAGGGGATAACTGTAAAATTTTCTATAAATATTTAGGGGAATTTTGAAATACATTTTGCTTATGAAAGGGGGAAATATAAGATGGAATCGAACCTCATTGGGTGTTTTGCAATTTTTAAAAGCCTCTGGGTTTATTTGTAATTATATTTAACCTTGAGTTTTTTTATCCCTTAATATTATTTAATTCTGAGTATAATATCTGTTTTCATTGTGAACAGAGATTTGGCTTTGATGGCAACAAAGATGCAGTTGGAGGAAGAAGTTGGAAAGTTAAGGAGGTGATACAAGTTAAAGTAATGCATTTTTTAGTCTTTTTTATAGCCTTTTGGAAATTAGTGGTCAATTATTGTTGCATGGAATTAATTGCAGGGAACTCGATGAAATTTCTTCCAAAAGGAGGCAAAAGGAAAATCAAGCTATTACAATAGCATCATCAAGTCGTTCTGACATAAGTCAAAAGCTGGATCAGCTTACTACTTCATTGGACTCCTCAAAATGTGATTTTGGCAGTGGACATGTTCCAGTGGTAGTTAATTTTATATCTATGATTTAGTTCCAGTTAAGTTGTTCTCATTAAATTATTGGATACTGTAATAAATTTGTATTATTGTTATGTGTTTTTTCAGGAAAGGTACAAGGAACAATTGATGGCCATCTCTGATTTTGTGAAAGAAATAGAGGTATTAAATACACAAGCATTAATTAATGATTTGAGACATCATTCATGAGTTCAAATGACAATGCCAATTAATGTTAACTTAATTGCTTTACATTTTGGGTTAACTAGCAGTCTATATTTGACATCATTTCAAACTCCAAAGTTATATGCATCATGAATTCACATTAATGAAGAGCTTTTAGGCCCTAATTCTTGGAGTTGCATTTAAAATAATACTCCATATATAGAGATAATTTCAGAAAAACTCTTGAGGTTCACTCTAATGTCAAAAATATCCATTTATATTTTGAATTTACAAATATCACTTAATATTTGTTTTTATTTTACAAATTGCACCCATTGAGGACGTATATAAAACAGGCAAAACCCTTTGGGGTGTTTGTAATACTTTAAAGGGTATTTGTAATTTTGAAAGAAAATTGGATTTTTTTGTAATTAGGCTAAATTTTATGATAGTTTCTGTAATTTACCATAAAATATATATCCAACAGAGCCATTAATGTGGAATCATGCATCCAATCTTATATAAGTGGACTTGATACTGATATTACATGGATATGGAAAACAATTCAAAACAGGAAAAGATTGGAAAGTCAATACCACCCAATGTGGAAAAAAGAGCAAGAAAGGACTCTCCATTAATGGCTCCCACAGATACACACATAACAAAGGAGAAAAGAGCAGTGGCAAAGTGCAAACAACAGGAAGTACAAGCATTAATAGCAGCTAGAGGAGAAACAACATCAGAAATAGGCAAAAATCAGAACAATGGCCAAAATGTTGCAGCATCAGAAACAGAAAAGACAACAGCAGCTGAGGAGAAAGCAGCAAAGATTCAAAGGATGAAGAGCGGTTTCAGAATCTGCAAACCCCAGGGGACTTTCCTTTGGCCAAACATGGTCAAAGACAACATTAACACCAGCATTAATATTAACTCTAGTTCCCAAGTTATGGTCCAAGTTGAGGTTCCCACCCCACCTTCAGTTTCGTCATCCACTGCTTCAGCTCCACCTCAGCTGCCTAATTACGGCCACCAACCCCTTGTCAAGCCATTGGCTGAGAAACGTGCGGTTAAAGTTACAGTGTCCACTGTATCTAACGGCCCAAATTACGAGGATGGTGCCAACGATTATTCCACCTCTGCTGCTGCTTTAATCAACTTAAATGATTCCCCAACAAAACTCAATGACATGCCACCACTGGTGAGCCATATTATCTTTCAAAATAATAAATACCCCTTGACATTTGATTCTCTTACAAATCACCCAATGGCGCCCCCAACCCCCACCCCCACCCCCACCCCCACCCCCACCCCCACCCCTCGTATTTTTATTTTTTTACCGTTTAAAAAATAAGTTTTAGTTTATATGATATTTTTTTAGCTTTTCACCTGATTCACCTCACTTTCGTGAGCTGGCTCTGAACTGAAATCACCCCTCAAGAGGGTGTATTTGTGATTTTGAAAGAGAATTGGGTCTTTTTATAACTAGGCAAAAGTTTGGGTTGTTTTTGTAATCATCCTTAATATGAATTCTTGACATGTTTGGTAGTGTGAAGGGGATTTTGTTTAATCTTCCAAGTCTTTGTTTGTTTGTTTTTTTTTTTTTGTTGGGTGAGATTGCTTAAACGAATTCTGTGGTTTGTAGACTCAGATGTCAGCTAGTGCAAGAACAAGTCCATGGGAGAGTGGTGCATATGGGCCAAGAAATGTGATGGGTTATGATAAACAGGAATACTACAACATGACTTGCTGCTGCTCATCATCAGCTACGAGCCTGCCTTGTGAAGTGGGTAACTGGTTGGCGCTGTCTACTCTCAAGTCTGCCTCTGATGAGTCTGCACATGGTTGAGCCCAGTCATCATATTCTTACACAAACATAAAATATTTTGGCATTTCTTTCTGTCATAGTAATGCAGTGTTTGTTTGAGAGGATATTCCCATTAGACCTGATCTTGAATCTGCTCTAATGAATCTAATCAATGCTATTGTTATGTTTCCCTGATTTTGAAACTGTTTAGATCACCTACTTCTGACATTATGAGATTTATATACTATACTTTGGTGCTATAAAGTTAACTTTGGGAGTCTTGAATCTAAGGTGCATTTGGGAATGTCAAAGGAAACCTTACACTCTTATTGATCAGCTGTCTTCAGGTTTTATTGAGGAAATTGCACTTTTGGTCCCAAGAGATTATATGACTTGCAACTTTGGTCCCATAATTTGTAAATTATAAAGGGACCAAAAATGCAAGTCAGATAATCTATTGGGACCAAAAGTGCAACTTTCTCAAGTTTTGTTTCTCAGTCATTGGATCTCATTTGTTTTATCAGTTCATTAGAAATGGAATGGTTTAAAATCATATTAGTCCACAGTTCTTTGGAATATTTTCATGACTATGTGCTGAGAATTGCTACATTTGAGTAACTTTTAACTTACAAGATGCATGGTGTTCATCACTATATTAAAATATATTTCAGATAGCCTTATACGTTGCTTGAAAAATGCATTATACATATAATCTGAAAAGACGAACTCAAATAAATAAATGAATACAGAAATTAAGCTAGAGCTTGGGGTACAAGTTTCTGCTTAATACTCCAATCTCCTGAAAATTGACGCACTGAGCCAGCGCGTTTGTGAGCTTTCTTAAATCATCTTTTGTGTGTACTGCACTCAGAGTTACCCTTAACCTGAAAGGACCCAAACAAAACTAATACATGTCGAAGCTAATCCTCACTCAAGGCATAGTCAAGTCTAGAAAACAAAATTCTTAATCAGAGCAAGACAAAATTCGTATTTGAATCTGTAACTCTCTTATGGGAACAACCAGATGCAATCAAACAAGCTCCCACGGGAAAAAGCATGACGTTACAATTATGAAAATGGAATTAGCGTCAAGTAATCTCGAAACAAAAATACTTTAGGAATTAGTATCAAAATCCAGAAAGGCATATTATAAGTTTGACAAACCTGCAGGAGTTTGGTGGTACTGTTGGAGGTCTGATTGCAGTTACGTGAAAACCTAATTTTAAAAGATGCCTGTTTCATGAAGACGAAGATGTTAGCTACTGTGACCATAAGGCCAACAATATAAACGCACACACTTACCGGCTAGCTTGCAGGGCCTTGTCTTCACGCCCCACAATGAGTGAAATGATGTGACTTTCTACATGGATTCCTGTTAAAGCATGGAAATCTTGCACCCATTTCCAGAGAGCATTTCTACGCCATGCCTCCTCCTTTGCCACAACAACAGCAGCTGCATAAGAAAGACAAGCATAAGGATGAAGCAGGTGTACTGAAGTCAAAAGACTACTCTGTTCTGATTCTGTATTTCTCAATTTTCATCCCTGATGAATCAACTGTTGGGCTTTAAAACTCGAACCAATATGAAGAGCTTTTATCTAGTATGCTACAAGGCTAATGCTATAATTAGCATAAATTATTATTTGTCTAGTGAAAAACACAAGCATGGTTTATATCAAATAGATACCCATTTTTCCCAGTAAATAAATTACACAGAGAAAATGAATATCAATCTATTGAAGGTAGGTCTTCCTCATCTCATCATATATAGGATAACTGAACGTATAAACCAGGCAATGAACATTTGATAATGTGAAATTTGAAAGGGAAAAAAAATGACCATGGGCTGCAGCAGCAACAGGCACTGGTGTGGAAGTTGAAAATATAAAAGACCTTCCCCGAGATTGGATGAGCAGCTTCCATTTCTTGCTGTCATACAAATAAATGAAAGGCATAAATATCTTCGATAATTCAGTAGCAAACTAGTTATTAGACTTGTTCCGGGATTGGATGAGCAGCTTCCATTTCTTGCTGTCATACAAATAAATGAAAGGCATAAATATCTTCGATAATTCAGTAGCAAACTAGTTATTAGACTTGTTATGAGTCGAAAACTATTTCAAGTCACATGGAATGGGATCCAGGTTGATTTTTTTTTTTTTAAGAAGAAAAAAAGACATGGATTTTCACATTTAATTCAGATATCCCAATTCCCAACGAATTAATTGTCTTGCAATCCAACATTAGCACAAGCAAAGAATGAATCCAAATTACTGGAAACATTGAGGTTCAACATAAAAAAAAACATCTCCCTTAAAACGGACCAGCATTTCACACGTTACCTGCATGCTATGAATCCACCATGGCAACCTGCAGCTTTGCTCAGAGTGCCTATGCAAATGTCAACATCAGTTTCGCAATTGAACATTTCCGCTGCACCACCACCACTTTTTCCACAAACAAATGTTGCATGAGCCTACAGATTCGAAGGAGTAAAGAAGGTTTAGATTGTACGTAGTATATTCATATTAAACCAGAGGGTGTAGCAAAGAGGTGGCACATACTTTATGCAAAAGCCAATGGAAATGGAAATTAGAATGAACAAGAGGATAAAATGGCATTTATCATGGACCGAGTATTACTACTTTCCGCCAGTGTGTTCCTTGAGGAGCTATGTGTTTAAGTGAATAAAAAGTTTATTTCATTTCTGCAGCTTTATTAACTACTCAGCACGGAATTCATTTAGCAAAACATCTCTCATATGTTCTTGAATTGAGAACTAAAAAACTTACATCATCAATTACAAACAGAAACTCGTGCTTCTTACGGAGTTTTGCAAGCTCAGTCATTGGTGCAAAGTCTCCATCCATGCTAAATAGGCTGGCAAAATGAAGAAAACTCAATACCCAAGTTTAATGATTTTATGAACAAAATGAAGCGATTTCAAAGACAGAACGGATGGATAAAATGAGAAGTATTTACATGTAAAAGAGTAAAGGGAATGCCACATAAAGGATTCTAGCCTTTTCTACTTTTTACTTTCTCATGCAGTGGAAGCATTAAGGTGGCATGTACACTATAGAGAAGACAAGGAAAACTACAATGGATCTGCGGCCAAATGATTATTCAATTTATCTGGAAGGAAGATATCTAAATCATCAGCGATCATTCTCAACTAAACGTATAATTTTATTCACACACAACAGTTACAGAAACATTCTGCACTTTCTGATAATTCACAAATTGACATGGAATAAATAATCCCACTTGGTCGGGTCTGCAGAATATACAGATTCTGTCCACTTTACTGATACTAAAGCCAATAGCAGCCATAAATTTAATAATATTTCTAAGTTTCAAATGAAGGATGATTCTTACATTTCAAACCAAAACTATATAATGCGTTAAAATCTATAGTTACCTGCAAAGACTTATTGTGCTAAAGAATCTGTCTTCATTCAAATCAAAGAGTTAAAGTCAAAAATCAGTTTAAAACAATGTGATTGGAAAAGTACAGTGATTCCTATTGCAAAGTGTTATACAGTATTCATCTTTTACAAGCAAGAAATTAAAAAAAAAAATGCAAATCGACAGGCTGCACTGCTACAATAGTTGGATGAGGTGTACGATCAAGGATTTCCATGGAAGTGGCAGTGCACTTAAACAGCTGAACATCATCCACAAAATGTTCCCTCTCTAGGAAAACTTAACTGACAGTAATTGATTAACTTTAACATGTATTAAAAAATTCATTTCATCCAAGCAAGTAGAACCAAAAACTATATGAACTTTGAAAATGATTAAATAGTGCATATTGAATAGAAATCTTCAAATTGATCAATGCTGTAGAATGACTGACCTATCGGTTACAACAACTCTTTTCTTCATTGGACAATTTGACCTGTTGTTAATCCAATAATCAATGGCATCATTCCTGTTAT
Source organism: Rehmannia glutinosa (assembly GCA_016081115.2). Taxonomy (NCBI): domain Eukaryota; kingdom Viridiplantae; phylum Streptophyta; class Magnoliopsida; order Lamiales; family Orobanchaceae; genus Rehmannia; species Rehmannia glutinosa. Next base: position 26,313,655 of record CM071929.1, on the reverse strand, counting down.
CCTATAGAACTGAGCAAAATAAGGCAAAGGAATAGAAAAATGGAAAAAGGCTTACAGCAATGCATCAAGATGGGACATATCGCAGTGCCTATAGACAAATGCCACAGCATTTCCTTGTCTTTCAGCAAGACGAATACCATCAATTATTGATGCATGGTTCAGGGCATCAGAAAATATAGCAACTCTATCATCTTTTGAAGGCTTGCCACCAGCAATGAGCAAACCGATATTTCCAACCGCTGTCATAAAGGCCATATTGGCTGAAAAGCCTGTTGGACAAAGAAGGCAATCCTAATATTTAAGATTAGAACAACAATGAATCAGTTTTATAAATATAACAATGTCATCACACCCATACAAAAGGTGCTGGTGATCAAGTAGATTGAAACAACAGAAAGAAAACAAAAACAAATTTTAACAGCTCTTGAATGTAAAAATTATGTTACTTGATCATCTTTAGTTAATAACCTACTCAAAGGCATAACCGAGCTGCTCTGTGTAGATTGTGGGATTAGAATTAAAGAAAATAAAGTTCAAGTTAGTATTTTACAGCAAGGGAAAAACGTAAGTGGTTCTAGTACAGATAAAGTAAAAGACTTTTCTTCTGTGAAAGTAATATATGGTTGAATTGCTCTATGTAGTCTTGAATTACCAGGAACAAAAACTTATTCAATCTCAGGACAAATAAAATAATTTTATTGCTAAGATATTCACAACACAGCACACAACATGAACATTTATTTACATATAAATGTAAAAACTCTGAACATTTCAAAATTTCCAATATAAGCGATATGCCTACAATTAAAGAATAGAAGTGATACCTCTTTTCTTTTTAGGTCCGCCAGTGATGATTCGAGTAACCTATGGTAATTAGTATACCCACAAATCAAAGCAGAACCTCTTGGACCCATTCCATGTGCCTGAGCTGCCTGCATAAAAAACAAATTTAGATAAAGATAGCTGTGCACTAATAACATGCTAAGTTTCAGCAAAATTCAACAGCAGATTAAACATGCCTTGCTAGCTGCATTGCTAACCATTGGATGCGAACTCAAGCCCAAGTAATCATTTCCGGAGAAGATGATTAACTTCCTAAGCTTTCTTTTACTTGCCTCTGCTTTATCATCAGCTCTTATATTCTCATACATGCCATCATTGTCATCCCCTGTAAATTCAAAAATGAAAGTAAAGGAAGTGGATTGAGAACTTTGTCTTTGCTACATTACTCTTTTTTGAATTTTCCTTCTTTTTCATAAATTGAGTTCTCTTCACAAACTAGGTGCAGTGCTGTATTCATTGAGGACTTGCTATAAACAAAAGGAGAAAATGGATCATAATTCAACTGTTCTTTTAGCATCCACACTAAGTATTTCCAAATATTAATTCTTTAATTTCTTAAAATTAAAATTCATTTCCCCCCAATAAGTGCCCAATACTCAAGTAATTCCAATACTCACCCATGCAAAGGTTTGTATGCCTTAACAAGACAAATTAAGAATCCATCAAGAAAAAATATGAAACCTTCTCACTAATTTAGTCAAAAGGTGAAGACCAAAAAAAATAGCTAAAACAGAGAGATGGAGAACAAATTGAACTGTACCTGAACTGGGGACATCGTGTAGCCATTTTTGGAATGTGGATTCAGAAATGTTCACTTCAACAGAAGCTCGGTCCCATTCGCGTGGACCATCAAAAACTTGAAATTCTTGACTGAGACTCGACGGAGAAGTTTCATTGCAGGTGGATTGACGGGCAATTTCTCTGGGAAGCTGAATTGGTCTAAGGGAACGCAAAACTTTGAGGGATTCGAGTTTTGAGAGGGCTTCTTCTAGCCACGTGTCCCACAGGCAGCCATTCACCTCCATTTTTTCACGCAGACACGCACTAGAAAGATGAGAGATGTAGGTTTTATGCATGCGAAGTAGAGTAAATGATAGCTGCAAAATTGAACTTTGTTTGGTATACCGTATATGGTTCTGTCTGTGTATGAAGGTGTGGCTAAGTCCAGGGGACTTTTCTTCCTTCCAAGGTGTACTTTTGCGGGAATACAAAACTGGGCCAATAGCGACAAGGTCCGAATAGAAAATGAAATACAAAAGTGTTTTGGGCTATGATTTTAAGCAATGGATTTAGAATTGGGCTTGAAATAAAATAAAATAAATTTGCTGCATAACTTTTTTTGTTTAAAACTTTGCTAAATGCTGCTATTTTATTTATTTACGTGACAGACATAATTTATTAAAATTTAAATCATTGATAAGCAGTGAGATCTTAAAGCTAGGGCTGCAAATGAACCAAGCCGCTCGCGAGCTATTCAGGTCTCGGTTCGACAAAATATTCGTTCGAGATCGTTCGTCAAGCTTAACGAGTCGAACTCGAGCTCGAATTTTTAAACGAGTCGAACTCGAGCCTACAGGTATTCGGCTCGAAAGTTCGCGAACATGTTCGTTTACAGGCTCGCGAGCTTATGCTCGAGTTCGGTTCGTTTACAGGCTCGCGAGCCTAGGCTCGAGTTCGGTTCGTTTATAGACTCGCGAGCCTAAGCTCGAGTTCGGTTCGTTTACAGGCTCGTGAGTCTAGGCTCGAGTTCGGTTCGTTTATAGGCTCGCGAGCCTAAGCTCGAGCTCGGTTTGTTTACAGTCTCGTGAGCCTAGGCTCGAGTTCGGTTCGTTAATTTAGCTCGCGAACGTGTTCGTTTACATGCTCATTAGCTTGTGTTCGAGCTCGGTTTGATAATTAAGCTCGCAAACATGTTCGTTTATAGGCTCGTGATTTATAGGCTCGTAAATCTATGTTCAAACTCGTTTGCAAAATAATATTATTCCTTATAAAAAACTATATATCTAAGGATTATGGCTAGATAAAATTTGTAAAATTATTTTTTTTGTAAAATAATATTATTCCTTGTAAAATACTATATATCGAACGAATCCAATAGTATAATATAAAATAATATAGTCTATATATAAGCACATATATAATAATAAGGTGTACTTATAAAAGTGTTGGTTTTGGATATTTTAAAGTTATTTGGTTTTGTCAAAACTTAAAATATTAAGTAAATGGTTTAGAGAACTAAGAAGTGTCTAACAAACCAACAAAATCCGTATATCATACGAGACTTACCTAGTAATAATTATAAATTTAGACTTAGTAATTCTTTGTGATCATCAACCAATATTTATCATAAAATGATAAGCATATTACAAATATTTAAAAGAGTATGTAAATTTTAAAAAATGTATAACTATCTAATAAACCAAATGAAACTAAAAACATAATACATAATAATATAGTCTATATAAAAGTACAAATATAATATCAATCATATATACTAAAACCAAAAATAAAGTTGACACGTGTCATTTCCTCATCAGACTTGGATATTTGTTAATAACCAGTAATATAAAGGATATATAATATTAACTCTAAATTGTACATACATGTTATACTATTAAATTCACACTCGTGATTTATAGGCTCGTGAGTCTATGTTCAAACTCGTTTGTTAAATAATATTATTCCTTGTAACAAACTATATATCTAAGGATTAAAGCTAGACAAAATATTAATCAAACTTACAAAATCAAAGTCGAACGAATCAAATAGTATAATATAAAATAATATAGTCTATATAGAATCACATATATAATAATGAGGTGTACTTATAAAAGTGTTGGTTTTAGATATTTTAAAATTATTTGGTTTTATTAAAAATTAAAATATTAAGAAAATAGTTTAGGGAACTAAGAAATATCTAAACAAACCAACAAAATTCGTATATCACACGATACAACAAAATTAAAATGGTTTTGTTTATTGAATATATTCTCTCATTTGAATTCATAATATATTTTTGAATTTAAAAGATAACAATTTTAAAAGATAACAAATAATTCAAAATCAAGGATTCTGTATACGCTATCTTTTGAAATTTATTTGTGAACAAATCCCATGTAACACATGGGTGTTACTCTAATTTAGACATATTTAAAAAAGTGTTGGTTTGGAATATTTTTAAATTATTTGATTTTGTTTAAAATTATACTATTTTAAAAAATTGAATAGTTTGGTGAGAACTAAAAAGTATTTAGTCTAAAAAAACAACAAAACTCGTGTATCATATGAGAGTTACCTAGTATTAATTATAAATTTTGACTTAATAATTAATATAATCATCAACTAGTATTATTTTATCATAAAGTCATAAGCATATTACAAATGTTTAAAACATCACATATAATTTTTAAAATATTAATGTTATTAATAATTATACAAAACTAAAATTTATTAGTTAATTATGATTTTAAAAACTTATGGTAATTTCATTTATGCTTTGCTTTTTAGTAATATGTAAGATTTTTACTAACTCTTATGCATTTAATTTTACCTTTTAATGCTACAACAAGTGATTTAGTCTTAATATAAAATTTGATTAAAAATAAGGACAAATTAACATATATTTTAAGCTTTAACGAACTCGAATTCGAGCTTAACCATATAACGAGCCTTTACTGAGCCGAGCTCGAACTAAGCTCGTTAAAATTTAAACGAGCCTTGAGCGGCCGAGCTCGTTTAAGCTAAACGAGCCTTGAACGAGCCGGCTTGTTTAAACAACGAGCCGAGCTCGTTTAAGCTAAACGAGCCTTTAACGAACCGAGCTCGAGCTAAGTTCATTTAAGTTTAAACGAGTCTTTACGAGCCAAACTCGAGCTAAGCTCGTCGAATATGTTAAACGAGCTTTTACGAGCCGAACTCGAACTCCATTAGGAAAGCTCGAATCGAACTCGAGCCGATCCAAAACTAAACGAGCCGAACTCGAGCTTGTTCTGTTAACTCGTTTAGGCTTTGCTACCCTCTTAAAGCCTCTACACAGTGAGGTCTTTAAATAGGGTTTGAGCTTTATATCAGGCCCGAAGGTCTAACTCAAAACAAGTAGGATCTGTGAAATACTGAGGGCCCTAGCGGGATAAAAAAATGGGCCCTTATATCGGCAACTTTTTTGTCTTAAAATATTACTATAAATCAAGGCGGAAAAATTAGTTGTAATATTAATCCCCAAAAAACTTTGACAACAAGAAAAACAAAATTTCAGTCCACACAAATTACTATGTCACACTCAAATTTATCGATACTCATAAATCATAAATAAATAAATAAAATTATTGCTCGGATCATAAATTACGTTGCTAACTAAATCAATTCAATGAAAGGGCAAAATTAAGCAAAAGCTAAAAATACTAAGCAAAATGAAAAGTATTAACACAATGAAAAAAATAAAACTATTGACTCAAATTTTGTAAAAATATTTTTTCTAAAAATTGTTATTATTTATAAGGATTTTAGGAAACTATTGAGAATGATGTAATGTTCATTATCAACTAAAATTGTCAGTATGAGTTAGAGTTTATATGTCACCTCACATTCGAGTGAATTATTTCTCTTTTTCAAAATTTTAGGCTTCATGTTGAATGTCTTTTTTTTTTTTTTGTGTTGTGTATGTGAAGAGTATGATTTATATATTTAACCATTTAACCCCCAACCTTTAGATTTGATTGTGTATTAAATTTAAGGAGGTGAATGTAATATTTTCATAAACGTGGGGAGATTTTGAAATGTTTTTGCATATGAGCGAGGAAAATATAAGACGCATCAAACTTAAAGGATTTTTTTATAATTTCCAAAAATCTCTTGTTTTTTTTTTGTAATTAGACCAAACCTTAGGGCTTTTTGTAATTACCACTTAAATATAAAAATGGGCCCCTAAAATTTTGGGGCCCAGCAAACTTGTTGTGCATCTTTACTCAATCGGGCATGACGCGAAAAGGTGGACCATTGATCTCCCGACAACCTAAGACAACTCCACCTCCAGGATGATGACATGAAACCACATGTGGAATATTTATAAATATAATGCTTTATAGTAAGTTGATGCTAATTAGTCATTCTTTACTTTTACTTACTTACTTTTACATTTATTGTCTTCATATCTCCGCATCACTCACGACTCGATCCGACTTAGGCGTTGGAGGATCTTAGCAAGGACCACCCTGGCTAGCCAAACGTGTCACGGGTGTTTCATCCATTTCAGGTCACTTAAGAACTCGAACCCAGAAAGTCCGTGACCCGAAGGTATTAATAATAATTGATACTAACACTTTGTTCCCTAAAGATTGAATTAATTACCTACCAAAAAAATTGGTTATAATTTTTTTTTCTCTTGTTTGGTATTTGCTAAGAAAGAAAAAATTATATCCAGCTTTCAAAAAGAAAAATTATATCCAATTTATCAGAAATATTAAACAAACAAAACTTGTACAAAATCCTAGAAATTCGAAGTCAAATTCCTTGCAAAACCAAACTCTGCACTGCTTTTTGCAAATTTTCCGATCCGTCAGTCCGTCCGTCGATTTATCGGGATTTGCAACATCTACGATTCAGGCGACTTCGAGGGAGAGATGGTGCTAACGCAGAAGATCCACGAGGCGTTCAAGGGGACGGTGGAACGAATTACGAGCCCCGTACCGTCTCCGCCTTCAAAGAGAAAGGCGTTCTCAGCATCAACGAGTTTATTGTCGCCGGCGATAATATCGTCTCCAAGTGCCCTACCTGGTCCTGGTAAATTTCCTTGCTTGTTTTTCCCCAATTGCTGGTTCCTTCGTGTTTCTTTGCTGTTGTAACTGTGTAGACTCGAGGAACTGTGTCTGTGGAGCTAATGGTGGATTCATGATTCAAATTCCGTTGAGTTTTTTTCCAGTTTAAGATGCTCGGAATTGGGTAGTTTTGGCGGCGTAATTGATGCAAAAAGCTTGTTCCTCTGTTTCATTTTTTCATAAAATTCTCTCTCTATGAATGTGACGACTGGTCTGCAATTCGATGGATGAAACAGAATCCGAATCCCCAAATACTGATTTCATGATCTTCAGCACATTTATTGGTTGTACTTGGTTTTGCCACCAAGGCTCTTTTCCAAATGCTCAATGGTGGGATGCTCATTGTATTCCTTTGTGTAGGCAATTTGGATTCATTTTGTGATCTGATCCAAGTGGGAAGAATGGATTTTTTGATCTAGTGATAGCTGTCTTTTGTTTGGGTAGAAAAAATGAGAAATTGGGCGCCATACAGGAGAATCTTGTTATTCTTATTTCGAATTATAATGTGCTCTCTTGATTGTTTGTGATGAATGATGATTGACTTCATTCATTTTTTTTTTTTTTTTTTGGTTATCTGTATAAAGGGAATCAGGCGAGCCTAGCAAGAGGAAGTCATATTTGCCCCAAGATAAGCAATTCTTGATAACAAGAAACGGTAAGTGGTGTCCCTTGTATTCAGAAAATTAATAGTATTGCTTCAAAGTATGTTATTTTGATTTTATTCAGTGGTTCTAATGTTGATCGTGCTGATAATGGTTTGATCTTGAAGTTATCTTCAGTATCTTCCTGATATTCTGGGTAAAATACTGCTAACTTTAGATTACCTGAAGCCTTTTCATATTTCATTGCGATTGTTTTTCTTATAATTTGCTAAACCATATAATGTCCAGCACCACATGTGAAATTTCAAAGAACTCTGATTTACCTAGGTATTCAATGATTATTGTATCATTAGTAGCAACCTTTCAAACCTCATATCTTATCACTTTTTCATATTATTCTCTATGAGTTGTAGTTATTGTGCTGCCTTTTTATTTGTTTGTTTCTTTCTTTCTTATCATGTTTTTCACGTGCAGTCCCCTGTCTTCGTAGAGCTGCCTCAATTGAGGAAGAATATGAGGCTGCAGGAGGTGAAGTTTTGCTAGATAATGAGGACAATGATGGTTGGCTAGCAACTCATGGAAAACCTAAAGGTATGAAGTCCGTTTGTCCCTTAGAGTCAAAAATATTGTAAATTTGATTAGTAGCTTTGCTATCATTGCTCAACTTCATGCATCTCTTGTCTCAAGAAAACAAGCACGATGAGGATGAAGAGTTACCCTCCATGGAGACCCTAGAAATCAGCAAGAAGAATACAATCCAGTCAATCTCATCTTACTTTGGAGGGGAGGAAGAGGAGGAAATTCCAGATATGGCAGAATTTGATGAAGCAGACAACCTTGTTGAAAATGATCCTGTAAGTTTCTGATTCCCGGGTGTAGCTAAAATTTCAGTATTTACAATAGTAATTACGCTGCTCTACTAAATTGTTTGTAAAAGCTCAATTCACTTGTACCCTAATAAAAACAAGAGAAGAAGGATTGAAGTTAATATTCATTTTCTGTATATTTGCATTCTCCATTTTGGTGATATAAATCTTTTGTACTTATTTGCTCAGGTTTGATTTGGAACGTTTTGCTCTACAACCGTTCTTATATAAAATAGCAATTGAGTGCTGATGTCGTTTTGATTTTTGTGATGAATGCAGGCAACACTTCAAACTACATATCTTGTGGCTCATGAGCCTGATGATGACAACATTCTACGTACGAGAACATATGATGTTAGCATCACGTAAGACAAATTTACTCTTGAAAATACTCTTAACTGGTTAAGTGTCTGGCACCGTATCTGATAGTCTCTCTCTTAGGTATGACAAATATTACCAAACTCCTCGGGTCTGGCTCACTGGATATGACGAGGTCAACATTCAACTGTTTGTTGCATATTTCCTTTCACGTTATGGTTGTAATTATCTGTTATTCAGCTGATTACCGATCCTATTTAAAATTAAAACATGCAAACCATTCATTCTAATCTGAAATCTGATATGACAATATTTCTCGTTAAATAATTTTATATCCTTGTTATATTTGACAGTCAAGGATGCTTTTGCAACCAGAACTTGTTCTTGAAGATGTTAGTCAAGACCATGCACGCAAGACGGTGAGATGTGGTTTCAGCATTTTTGGGTGCTGATGCCGTAATTGGAACTTGCCTTTACTAGGCTTTCTTACTATTAGCTGGCTTGTTCTAAGTTTATTTGTGAAATTTAAGAATCTCTTGGATGGAGGGTGTGTTTTGAAGGTTTTGTCTTTAAATTGTTTAACCATGATAGTTTTCCAATATTGTATTGATCAGTGGTGTTTGTTTCTTCACATTGAGATCAGGTGACCATTGAAGACCATCCGCACTTGCCTGGGAAACATGCTTCTGTACATCCATGCCGCCATGGGGCTGTAATGAAAAAAATTATTGATGTCCTAATGTCACGAGGAGTGGAGCCCGAAGTTGACAAGTATTTCTTCTTACCTTCCTATTTTGAGAAACCCAGTTAGTTACTGTAGTTCAAATCATAAGTCTATCCTTTTTTGCATGTTCACATCTTATTCAACTCCAAGTCTAGCATGTAATGAATATGATTTGTTGAAAAAGATTCCACAAATTGGATTCTACCTTGATTTACCAAAATCAGATTTAGCAGCAGTGTTACATGTTTTATATCTTATCTTGATGCAAATCTTTGAAAGTTAGGTTTGGCCAATCTTTTTATGTTTTGTCCCATTCTGTGTCCTAAGGCTTCTTTTTTTCCCCTCTCAGGTACCTCTTCTTGTTCTTGAAATTTATGGCTTCTGTGATTCCTACCATAGAATATGATTACACAATGGACTTCGATCTTGGTAGCTCTAGCTCCTGATTGCAAGGTAAAGTTTGTGAGATTGTTTCGCTATGTTAATGGTTTATAAATGCATCCTTTATTGTGCATCCTCATGTGGACTATTTCCTATTGCTTCATTTTGAAGTAGATGTGCTACTACTTTCCAAGTGGTCATAGAAAGTTTGATGCTTAATGCAATCTCAGCATGTACTTGCACGGGAAGGTACTTAGCGTTGTGCGTAATTATTCATTTAGATTGCATTCGGATGGGAGGATTTGGATTTGGGGAGAGGATTTAGGGAAGGATTTCAAATGACTCCAAATAGAAAGGATTTGAAATCCTCCAAAATGACTCCAACAATAGCTTCAAGGATTTGAAATCCATTAGAGAATGACTCCATTCAAACAACCTCAATGGATTTGTTATTATGGATTTTAAATCCATACCTCAAGTCCTTCCATCCAAATGGAGCTTTAGCCTTTAGGTCATGTGAATGTCTCTTTACATGTAGCTGACCAATTTAGTAAAATGTAATTACATAATAATTAATTTAGAGCAACTTTGCAATAAACCTGGATATGTAAAATTTTCTGTAAGGAATTATGAGCTTTTGATGCTTTAGCGGGTGGAACAATATGACAGGTTTGTGGCTTCTCCTTTAATTGGACTATTTCATTTCAACTTGTTCTTGAGATGTTTGCTGCTAGGATGTGGTTGAATCATCCTAATGGTATAGCGACCGCCTTATTAGTTGATGATTTGGACCTTATTTTCTTCTTACAGATGGATCTTAGCAATTATCATGAAACTTTGAAGCTCTTACTCCTGGAGTTGTTATGTCTTTGCTAACTGCTGCAACATGTCATCGTTGTATATAAATGTGTAAGTTACACTACTGGGCTTGTTCCATAATTTTTAGCCGTCCTCTTATCGTAGAATATCACCTAAATGGACAAACCGCCACATATTGGCTCTTCTGGCATCCTAAAATTGTCAGACCTGTATCATAACTAAACTTGTTTTGGCTATCTTGGCCTCTAAATGAACTGTTTTTCTGTTTCTGTAAGACTATTTGCATTTTAATTGCCATGGATAAATAATTTCTTGATGAAAAGCCAAGTCATTTTCTATGTTTGATTCCAAAGAAATGGAAATATATTAATCTTAAATGTCCTTGCTACTTGCTAGTTTGGATAGAAACTTGTAGGTACAAGGGGTAACTTTTTCTATGTAATATTTTGTTGGTCTGCTTCGAAAACCAAATTAACCAGGTTATGTAATAATGCATATGACCTATTTAATGTACTAATGGAGATGCACCTTACATAATGCATATGACCTATTTAATGTACTAATGGAGATGCACTTTATATTACTCCCTCCGTCCCAATAAGATAGGTCATGTTTCCTTTTTTGTCCGTCCCATATTGAGAGTATTAATTACACTATAATAAACTAAAATACCTCTATTTAATTCAATTATTTTAAACAAATTTCATTTTTTTAATGCAAGGATAAAATAGGAAGAATGTAGAAAAATATTATAATCTCAATTATATTTATTAAGTTTTCTTAATCTTTGTGAATTATCCTCTTTGCTAGTGCTGGCAAAATCCAGCTCGGCCCGAGGTTTGTGTTGGGATGGGGCCTTTAGGCCCGCAAAGTTTGGGCTTTTCTTGGCCGGGGTTGGGGGTTAGCCTGATTTTGACCCGGCCCGGTGATTTTAGTTTCAAAATATATACATAACGAAAAAAAAATTCAAAAGTTGGCGGGTTTGGACTGGGCCGGCCTGGCCTATTGACAGTTCTACTCTTTGCCTATTAAATCAACTGGGGCCAATAGGGTGCCCTCTTGAGCCCTAGATGTCCCTTCTTGTGTTCTTCTTCCTTGTGGTGGTGCCATTGGTGGGGGAGAAACACTTAATCAGAGTGCTTTAGAGGTTTGAAGGTCAGATTTGGGGGTGGGGAGAGATTCTAGTCGGATTTGTTCAGGAATTTTGGAGGAGAAAGTGAAGAAGAAACCCTGGTTTGCGTCTATTTTATGTTTGTGCTGATGGGGTGCGCGAGCGCACCTGTGTGCGCGTCCGCGCACATCGACGTCCCAGGCTCTTGTGCGCGCGACCTGTTGCCTCTTCTGTTCTGCTCCTGGGCGCTCGCGCACTTTTTCTGCATTTTATATTCTTTTTATGTTGAATATATATTGGCAGAGGTATGACGTGATTTGCAACTTCTATTAACGAAGGGATCACGTAATTTGCAGAGACGTGTAGCTTGTCTCGATTTGAAATCATGTCGGTTGTCTAAGTTAAATATTAACGGCTGTTTACTTGGTGAGGATTGATGATGATCGATGGAGATGTGATAGAAACGTTGACGAGACTAAATTATTAAATAGTTATTATGTTTAATTCAGGTAATCCAATAATGTGATTAATTATTGCAGTAAATGTGTTGGATTGTTTCATCTCGTGAATTAAAATTGTAATTATTGTTGGGCCTTTGATCAACATAAAGCTGTTGTCATCCAACAAATAGTATTTGATAGGATTACTCCTTTTTCAAAAGTGACATTATTATTGGACAATTGCAATTCTATGCAATAATTGAGAACTTTTATAGTATACCTATAACAAGTTAACAACTAGAGTACTTCCTTGGAAAAAATATCGCCCCATGTTTTGTTCTACTTCCTCACGCGTGTATACGATGATGTCACGATGTATATATGTAGGGTGAAGAACTCCCCTCGTATTTCGTACTGTACGTGGCCTGTTCTCAATTGTGCTTACTATTTTGAAGTTGAATGTTCAATTTCCCAAGTCCATTTTCATGACTAAAAGTTTATTACATTGCATTGGGACCTGGTTCTTTTGTCCTTGTCAGCTGTCACAAGCATATTCATGGTGCGTACCTCTTTCTGACCTTTTACTTAACCAACGCTACAATTAATAATAGTGTTGGAGCTACATATTTATTTTAGACGAAATAACGTGAATTACCCACTTGGGATAGAAGAGAGACTTTTTTAACATGGATAAAAAATTATGTTTTCTACCCACTTTTGGGATTTTTTTTACCACAATATCCTTAAGACTTTCAATGCAAGCATTTAAATTAGGTAAAGTTGTATTTCTCTCTCATGTTAAATACATATACATATTTTTTCCACCAGTTTTTTATTTTTTTCCTCTTCTCCTTCTTCTTCACAAAATAGCAAGAACTTTTATTTGTGCTCCTTTTGTCTACTCAAAATTGCACCCAACAAGGGAAAAAATAGAGTAATGTTGTTTTTCTTCTTAGTTACGTAACCTTGATTAAATTGTACAAGAATAGACTTATACAATATGTGAAAATTCTGAATCTGAAAAACAAGATTGCAATGAAGCACGATATCCTGCCAAATTTTATTGTGGCACGATATATCATGCCATATATTAGTGAGGCACGATATATCGTGCCCAATATAATTTGAATTATATTTGGTTGAGCGTACAGGCACGATATATCGTGCCCAATATAATTTGAATTATATTTGGTCGAGCGTACCTCGTGATTTGGGCCCTCTCTCGATGATAAGAGAGTATCCTCCACTGTGGATCAACCTACAACAATAATTAATTGTAATTTAACAAGATGAATTGTTCAAAAATTGAAGAAATGTAGTCAAAGGGACAAAAATTAGGAACAGACATTAAGATGCACGATATGGTCAAGTAGTGCGATCTGAGGGGCACGATATGGCATAAATCGTACCACAAATATGGCAAAAAAGTAGATCATGGCACAATATACGGCACAAAATGAAGTGGCACGATATATGGCACGAATTATGGCACAAATATAAAATAGCATGATATACGACACGAAATACATATATGGCACGATATGTGGCACGAAAATGAAGTGGCACGATATGTGGCACGAAATACGGTACAAGTATAAAATGGCACGATATACAGCACGAAATATATATATAGTACGATATGCGGCACGATATGTGGCACAAAAATAAGGTGGCACGATATGTGGCATGAAATACGACATAAGTATAATATGACACAATATACGGCACGGAATACATATATAGTACGATATGTGGCACGAAATGAGGCATAATTTCAAAATTAAAAAAAACATCAACTTAAAGAAAGGGCAATTTCGCCAATTTAGATAGAAAAAAGTTTTGTTTTTGGTTGGTAGGAAAAAGTACCCACACCTATAGTGGTTACTTAAAAAAATTCTCCTTTATTTTACTTTAGCTTCTTACCAATTTTTTTAAGATAAACAATCTGAGGCTACTAAAATGTCACCCTAAGTGTTGTTGCACAACTTTGCTAGGACGTTAACATGTGTCCTTACATGTGCCTAGCTAAAATTACCATTTTACCCTAGTGAGTTAGCTAAATGACAAATGTGCTCCAAGATCCGCGTTTTTTCTACTTGGGTCCTGATCTGAACTGACGATCCAGGTCACCCCACGAGATATTTGGATTCGAGATGTGACAAGAAAGTCCGCACAATCATGACAGATGGAGGTGGCACATATGGCTCTGCAGTCAAACCTATAAATTGGCGTAGTTTGATCGTCACATATATCTCATAATCACTTTTTTATCTTGTTCTCCGATTCTAACGATTTTACTATCTACTTGACTTTATCATCGTGAAGGACTTTAGTTGGGATTGAGCCTAAAACATTATCTATTTGCAATTATCCTATTATAAAATTGTAAAAGTTTCAAATAAAGATGTTCCACTCATGCCAAAGTTGGACTGACTACCTTTTGAAACACAGTGAATGAATAGCTCTATCAAATTATATATATGTATATTAAAAATCAATTAATTAATGGTGAAAAATGTATTGTGTTTTGACTGTTTGGTGCATGAACCAAGCTATAAAAATAGAACCACGCATCATATCAAAATAGTATCATAAGGTGAAGTAAAATTAAAAAAAAAAATAGCATTAGCAGATAAAAATGGCGAGTATCCACTTTCTCTCACTAACTCTGCTCACTGCCCTTCTAATCTCTGTCTCAGCTGCTGCTTCTGTAAGTGCAAGTTTTTCCTTCAATTTATGTATACTACAAATGTATATATGTTTATTTGTGTTTTTAAAATATATAACATCCTTTGTTATAATGAATATTTCTATGTTTCTTGGATCTTTCAGAATTCAGTACCACAAATCTTCATAAAATGATGCCAATGGGTAACAATGTATATTTTCATCAAATGGATCTAGATCAGGGGCATATTCAAATTCAGAAAAATTAGGATTTTTGATTCATTTGGTGTTTTGTGATTTTTGTTAAATATATATGTGCGAGTATTTATATTATAAAGATTCTTTGATTGGCGGCAAATAATTCGTTGTTGATTGATCTATACATGATATACCATAATATATTTAATCGTTCTTCTGAGGGAAGAAAAAAAAGTAAAACAAAGCAAGACAAAAAGCAGATTAGCATAATTATTCAAATATTCAAGTATTCTATTATATAAATTATAGTTATAACTTTTTTTTGAGGGAAAATTATAGTTATAACTTTACTAATTAATCAAATATTTTTACTGATTTGTTCATAATTATACTTAAATTTAGATTAGCATTTATTTTAGGACAAATACTATATTATTTTCTCTTTAACAAAATATATAAGGGATAGTTAAAAAAAAACTTGAGATGTGGGTGATTAAATAAAACAGAGGCTTCTGAAAATTATAAAAACCCACTTGAGATTTGTGTTTGTCTTGAATTTAAAAGGACATAGTAATATTTCTATAAATGTTATGTGTGGTTTTGAAATGTTTTTTGTTTTAAAAGAGGAAAATATAAAACGGAATCAAAAATTTCTGGGATTTTTGTAATTTTTTAAAACCTCTGAATTTCTTTTGTATTAGTCTAAACCTCAAGGTTCTCTTTTCTTTTTTTATAATTATCCCTGTATAATTTGACATTTTCTTTCTCATTCCAATTTACAGAATGAATGTGTTTACACTCTGTACGTTCAAACCGGGTCAGGCATAAAGGCCGGAACAGACTCCAACATCACCATCACCCTTGGCGATTCCAATGGAAAATCAGTTTGGATCCAAAATCTAAAGGACTGGGGCCTAATGGGCCGTAAACATGACTACTTCGAAAGGGGAAACCTCGATATATTTACAGGCCGAGGCCCATGCGTTGGAGCACCCATTTGCAGGCTTAATGTGACTTCTGATGGATCGGGGGCCCATCAGGTTGGTTCTGTGATTATGTTGAGGTGACGTCTACTGGGCCTCATAAGGGCTGCAGCCAGTCCATCTTTTATGTGGCTCAGTGGCTGGCCTCAGATGCTCCGCCATACCAGTTGTCGGCTGTTCTTGATGGGTGTCATCAGAAGGCCCAATTAGAAGGTGGGCCTTTTGCTGTGAGAAAGCCCGTTGGATCTGCTTCGGAGTAATGTTTTTTGCTTTGTTGAGATTTTGATCGTTTTAATGTTCACTTATAATGAGGAGATTGTTTGTTCTTTTTCCCAAGGTAATATGTCCTTGCAAAAATGAGTTTTTATGTGTTTTGGTTATAGGAATAATTACAAAAAAAGAAAAAAAAAATGAGGTATGGGTTAGAGGATGTTTGACTAAGCTTATTTGAAAGATCTTATAAATTCCTATATCTTATAAGTTGTTTTTAAAGTTTATAAAATGTTAGATCTTATTTTAAAAATAAGTTGTTATTGAAGTATTTGGATAAAATAAGATGAGGTAGTTTTTAAGATGTTATTAATGGCAATTTGTAATTAAAATAGTCAAAATAAAAGGAGATTGTTGAAATAAAATCTTATTTGCAAAAAAAGTTGGGGTTTCCTTATTTTTTTAAAAACAGCGTATAAGCTCATGACATCTTATTTTGGGAGCTTATAAGATATTTTTTTTAAAAAAAAAAAATTGCCAAACAAATTTTAATAGCTTATAAGCTCTCAAACACTTATAAGATATTTTGAAGAGCTTATAAATTCAAGATGTTTTGAAGAGCTTATAAGCTCAGCCAAACACCCTCTTAGCTAGCAAAAAACCCACAAATGTTTCAAAATTACAAAAAAAAATCCCTCAAGTTTGATTTTGTCTAGGGATAGAAACGAGGTGGGTTTGGCCAAATTCGAGACCCATCCCGTCAAGAAAAACCAAGATCCGGGGCCAACCCAGCTCCGCCTCAAGCCAAGCCCCGCCTCGCTCCAAACAAGACTCACCAATATTTTTTTAATTGTATTTGTGGCCAATTTTTCGAAAGCAAGCTAATGCCAATAGGTCAAAAAATGTAATTATGAAACTTGTTATAATTACATTTTACAACTATTTAGCTACTATTATGATTTTTTCAAGAAAAAAAATTACTATTAGGATATTGCAATAGTACTCAAATAATACGTAATAAATATTCAAAGTATAATATTATAAGGTTTTCTTTAAAATAAAATACAATATTACGAAATATTATATTAGTAAATTAAAATCAATATAACACTCCAGTCTAAAAGTAAATAATGGAAAATATATAAATACATAATAAAAAAGTATAATAAACATTGATGTGGCCATGGGCGTAGCCAGAATTTTTAGCCAGTGCGGTAAAAAAAAATTCATTTCGACTGTTCGATTATTGAGCAGAAATTTTGAAAACAAAACATAAAAAAAAAATTCAATAAAAAAAAGCAAAATTGAAGGTAATATGTTTAACAATTCTTTGTCGTTTTTCATATTCTCCAATTTGGCTTAACTTTTTGAAGAAGTGATGCTAAATTAACAACCAAACAACTATTATTATTATGAAAAATAAATTTTTAGATCCAAAAGTTTATTTGAAAAGTGTTTCCAAAAAGTTGTATATTATCAAGTTAATTTGGAGCAATTAATGCATAACTGGGTCAGATGATGCTTAATTCTTTTGGCCTTTTAAATTTTATCTTAATTTTTTCTATAGGTTGAATTATCAGTGTGGTTCAACCCAAATTTAAGAGGGTCACTCGGAGTTCCAGTGCGGTCTAACCAAATTTGATAGGACAATTTCGAAATCCAGTGTGGTTCGTCGACCGCACTGGGCCTCATATGGCTTCGCCCATGGATGTGGCAGGACGAGTCCTATTGGACCCGGGACCCATCCCTAATTTTGTCTTAAATTTAATAGGACAAATGTAGTATTTCTATAAATATCTGGAGGTATTTGAAATATTGTGTGCTTGTGAAGTGGAAAATGTTAGATGATTAAACCTCAAGGATTTATGCGATTTTCAAGAACCTCTATGATGTGAACCGCATCAAATTGTGCATACGACACAACAAAAATGTGTTGTTAACTCAAGATCTTCACTAGTTTGGTTAATTTGGAGGAAGCATTGACCCGTTGTAGAAAAGCAGGAACCTCGGTATGCGTAGACGCCAAACAAATGCGGAAGTTTGTTTGATAAATCAGAATTCGCAACAAGATGAACATTCGAAAAACCCAAAGGGTTGGAGAAAAAATCTCAATTCAATATTCAATATCAAAGTTGTTATGAAAAATAAATAAGTGTTTGCCTTATATAGGTGACTCAAAACAAACTCTAAACCAATTAGGAATCAGCTCAAAACCAAAAAGGAAACGAAAAACTGAAAAGACTCAAAAAATGCGGCAAAAAGCACGGCGGTGCTTCAGAAGCACGGCCAGGCCGTGTTCGTCACGTCTTCAGCGAACACGGTCGTGTAAATAAGCACGGCCGGGACGTGTTCTTCGCGTAATTAGCCCCTGACGTCTTCATGAAAGTTGTAGCCCTTTCTCTTAGCTTTCCATAGCATCTTGAATCAACTCAATATCAATTTTGTAGAGAAAGTTATGGCCAAAATACTAAACTCTGCCAGTGCTGAAAGCTCTTGACGGGCTTGGACATTTTTGAACGCAATCTCTTATTCTTCGATCGTCAATACTTCATTTTGACCCATGATTAACTAACATGACTATAGACTCAATATACTTGGCATCTAACATCAACTTGGCCACTCAAATGACTCAACAATGGAAATTAACACATAATCTATGATAAATAAATACAAGAACTCAAGAACCCAATTACATAGTCTTCAAGAACTCGAAATAGCTTGCATTTGGTGTTGCCCGGATCCTTCGTGACTGAATTCTCATCTCTCTAGTTTTTTTTTTTTGTAATTAGCACCAACCTCAATTTTTTTAGTTATCCTTTGTTATATATGTTTTTTTTTAAATGTGACTTTATATTAAATTTTGAAGCTATAAAGTGTTAAATTGATATTTCATTTGGAAATTCCAAAGCAAAACTTTATGTGTGATATATAGAGTGTTGAGGTGTGTGAATATAATAGAAATATAAATGTATAATAAAATCCTGTAACTAATGCGACCAAAATTAAAACGATATAAACTAATCTTTAGAAAATCATAAAATATGAATTTATCGATTTATTGCTAATTTGACTTAATAAAATTACTTTTCTTGTAAGAAAATTATAAAAATATTTATAGATGAAATTAAAGTTCGCAACATCAATTGTATTTCGTTTATAAATTCATCTGTTAAAAATAATAATAAGTTTCTCAAACATTAGAAAATCGTCCAAACATTCTCATGTTCACGACGTTTTATCAATTTCAACTTCACAAAATCTTGTCATCTTGTTCAATTAGCAGCCAATTTAGAAAAAAATAAATTAAAGAAAAGATTACGCTAATACTATTTATATCTAGATATTGTAAATATTTATTTGAATAGAGTTCTATCGAAATATCGTATGAATAAATATAATAAATTAATTATCATTAATACAATACGAATTTGAAGAATTCATTATGAAACCGCCCTTTCCAAACCTTTTGAAAGATCCGAATCTAACCCCAACTCCGCCCACGCCCTCACCCTTTTCCTAATCTCATATCCGCACCACCTTTTTCCCCCAATTACAAATTTCCCCCTTTACTATTGTTCCTCCATCAATCAAGTGTTCAAAGTCGCGGAACCCCGTCTTCTCTCTATCTCTCTCTGCAATGGACACTCTCCAATCCAACTACGCAGACTCCCAATCCCAACCGGAGTCCCAGCCTCAACCTCCGCATTCCAACGACCAATACGGAGCCGAAGCCCTAGATTTGTCAAATCACGTTCCTGATAACGGAGCCGCCGCCGCCGAAGAAGAACCGGCGACTGCTCGAAAGCCGGAGTTTCCGAAGCAGCTACTGTCGGAAAATGGGTTAACCAACACTCACAGCGGCACCGACAAGGACTTATCCGGTGGAGAGGAGGAAACCGCCAGCCGTAGGCGGCGGCGTTCAAGGTGGGACCCGTCTCCAAGCGAGTCCACCAACGAGGGAGCTGCTGCGACGGCTGGAACTGGTGATAATAATTCTGGAACCGGAGGAAGGAAGCGGAAGTCTAGGTGGGCGGACGACGAGCCGAAGGCCGTGATCCAGTTGCCTGATTTCATGAAGGATTTCACTGAAGGTATTGAATTCGATCCTGAGATCCAAGCTCTGAATAGTAGTCTGCTTGAGATTAGCCGTAAATTGCAATCTGGCATGCTTTTGGATGATACACCAGAGGGCGCTAGGTCGCCCTCCCCCGAACCTATTTATGATAATATGGGAGTGAGGATTAATACGAGGGAGTATCGTGCTCGAGAGAAATTGAATAGTGAGAGACAAGCGATTATATCCCAGATTATTAAGAAGAACCCAGCGTTTAAGCCGCCTGCAGATTATAGACCGCCAAAGCTTCAAAAGAAGCTGTACATTCCGATGAAAGAGTACCCAGGTTATAATTTCATTGGGCTGATTATTGGTCCGAGAGGAAACACCCAGAAGAGGATGGAAAGAGAGACTGGAGCGAAGATTGTTATTCGGGGTAAAGGGTCTGTGAAGGAGGGTAGGCTGCAGCAGAAGAGGGATTTGAAGCCCGACCTTGCAGAGAATGAGGACTTGCACGTTATGGTGGAGGCAGACACTCAGGAGGCGCTTGAAGCTGCTGCTGGAATGGTTGAGAAGCTCTTGCAGCCTGTTGACGAGGTTCTCAATGAGCACAAGAGGCAACAGCTTAAGGAGCTTGCGGCATTGAATGGCACTATTAGGGATGAAGAATTTTGTAGGTTGTGTGGTGAGCCTGGTCATCGGCAGTATGCGTGTCCTTCTCGTCTGTCAACGTTTAAGAGTGATGTTTTGTGTAAGATATGTGGTGATGGTGGGCATCCCACTATCGATTGCCCAGTGAAGAACACTACGGGAAAGAAAATGGACGATGAGTATCAGAATTTCCTGGCAGAACTGGGAGGGACTGTTCCAGAGTCTTTAACCAAACCAAGCTCCGGAGCACTTCTACTTTCTGGCAGTTCAGGGACCAATCCTCCTTGGGCAAGTGGCACCAGCACTTCGAGCAATGCAACAGAAGCTGGTCTGGGGGCTAATCTAATTAAGCCAAAGGAAATTGATGAGACGAATCTATATATTGGCTACTTGCCACCCACTCTGGAAGATGATGGTTTGATAAGCTTGTTCTCACCATTTGGTGAAATCGTTATGGCTAAGGTTATCAAGGACCGTATTTCTGGTATGAGTAAAGGTTATGGATTTGTGAAGTATGCTGATATGCAGCAGGCTAATAATGCTATTGCTAGCATGAATGGTCATAGGCTAGATGGGAGAACAATTGCTGTGCGAGTTGCTGGTAAACCTCCCCAGCCTGTTGTGCCTCCAGGGCCGCCTCCTCCAGCATATCCTGCTCCAAATCAGCCTGTTGGTGCCTACCCATCCCAGCAGTACAATGCCGGTGGTCCTTTTGGAGTTGCACCGGCCGGGAGCTATACTAGGGCTCCAGTTCCATGGGGCCCACCTCCTGCATATGCCGCTTATCCACCTCCCCCTCCCCCTCCAGGATCAGCCATGTATACTCCAGGTCCAGGCCAACCTCTTCCTCAATATGGATTACAGTATCCTCCACCACCGATGCCTCCAGGTTCTAACGGTGCCACTACACAGAATGTTTCTTCCAGTGAGACCCAACAAAGTTATGCATCTTCTGGTGAGACACAGCAAAATTACCCCCCTGGAGTGCAATCTTGGAGTAGTGCACCTGTACAATCGGTTTCAACCTACGGTCATGGAAATTCTGTAACTTCCATGCCACCAAATGCCCAAGCTCCTTACCCAACACCTCCGTATAGCTATCCACCTTATTATGGTGCTGTTCCTCCACCCCCTCCTCCTTCTGTGCCTCAATCAACTGTGGACCCTTCCCAAAGCCTGAGCAATGTTCCTTGGGCCTCCAATCCCCCAGTGCCTCCACCTCCGCCATCTGCTGAGAAAAGTAACTATAGTACAGATGCTGAATACGAGAAGTTCATGGCGGAAATGAAATGATGGTGTGATTCTTTGAGGATGGCTTTTTGGATTCGAGGTAAGCGCAATCCTCTTTTTCAGTTTGCTCCAATTTCTTGATCTATTTTTCTCTCTTCAATCTTTGCTAGCATGTCATTTAAATTGCTAAATTTACACTTGATTAGCTAATTATGGGTAAAGTTAAAATATGAAGTCTGGGGTGCCAATTGAAATATCATGATGGTCTTAAATGGTATTTCTTTGTATTCATCATCACATATCGGAATGTCGTCAGTTGATGTGCAAGTTTTCATATGGAGCAATAAAACATAAAGTGGGTTGCAAACTGTTAAATAAGAAAAAAAAAACGTCATTTATGTATTCTCTGGGATTCATCATACACGGGATGATGTGTAAACGTAAAACGATCACTAGTTTTATCGGATTATAGTAGTAATTTGCTCCTACGACGAAATAAAGTGTACAATACTGAATGAAAACAATTATACAACTTAATAATCATTCTCTGGAAAACATGACACAATGAATTGGAAAACCCATTTTACTTGCTGTGTAAATGTTACCTCAGAATAAAACAGATAAATCATACCTTAGATGGGTACTTTATGAACAGGCCTCTCAAAGATTAGACTTGCAGAATGCAGATAGTGGCTTAATAATGTGGTACATGATAGAAATTCTGTGAATAAAGTAGAAGCAAATTATATTATAATATTCACATAGGAAGTGGGTGAGAACCAACCAGCTTTCTTCTTTTTCTTCAGAATAACCCTTTTTAATCTAGTTCAGGGAATCGTTTGTGAAAAGTGAAGAAATCGAAAATTCTGCTTGCCTATCAGAAACTTGGTTGAGACTAGCCTAGGCTCATGAATGTTCCACTTATGAATAGCTGCATATACTGGGTTTTTAGAAAGTGAAAGCACCAAAGAAATTGCAAACTCTATTGTGTAAATGGTATTTTTTTGTTTTCATGTGAAATGTTTCATGAGTCTGCAGATAGCCATATTCTGATTGATACAACTATCTTTGTTGCCGTGAGCACCTTCTCCACAATTTTTTGAAGTCTCGACATCCTTTGAGCTCATATTTGTGCTTGATATAATTAATCATGCATGCCTTCACTTGAATTTTTGATGGATTATTTGATAAATCATAACACTTGTTTCTTTGTCATCATGTAATATTTTGACAGGCTGTTTCTTGGAGCACTTATCATCCTGATTTCTTATCTCTTGCCATGATTTTCTTGTTGGAAGTTTGGGATTCACATAACCTTGCTGTACTATTAACCATTGCAGAGAGTTGCGATAAAGTTCAGCTCATTCAGCCGTATGTTGGCTACCGATTCACAATTTTTTTTGTTGGTTATACCTTTTGTAGGACTATTTTATCTTTCACATGGTTTAAAGTTTGAACTTAATCTGTGGTTGCTGACCTTTGGGTTGGTGTATCTAGCAATTACTTTGCGATTCTTTTCTGCTTTGGTAAGAGGTCTGCTTCATTCTCTCCTAACAAACTCTTTCTTTAGTTTATTGCACTTTTTGTTCCTTGTGACTGTAACTATGCCTAGTGGTTGTAGCTCCCAACTTTGATAGAGTGCTGATGCTTGCCTCTCCAATCTAACTGAAGACGAGCAGATCTTGGATTGTGAGTTCACAGGTGGTATATTAATCAGGCAAAATCTTTTTTTGATTTTCTGATTTCAGTTTTTGTTTATATCCTCTGATGTCTTCTCCTAGTTCTTGTGTGCCAGGTCTTTATGATTGCCGGGATAATCTTTCTTTGGTTTGATTTACTCTTCCTTGGAATGTTTTTGCCTTTGTGCATCAAGCCATTTTCTCCCCTATTAACAGTTGGAGGTTAGGGCGATGAATTTAGTTTAATGTTGATTGATGGTTCAGAATGATTAGTGGCAGGAGGAAGATATATATATATATATATATATATATATAGTACTAATTTAGCTAATTAGAGGTCTAGAGAGTGTATTGAGTGATATTTATCCATTTATTAAAATGGTGTCAAAATAGGATTCAGATTTCACGTTCCACTTCCTGTTCTATTATTCAGATGAATGACATGTGCTGATATGCTAAAACAATCAACAATCCATATTTATATGAATAACACGTGTTATTCATCAAGTTAAGTGGAACAGGAAAATGGAAAAGAAATCTGGACCCGTCAAATCAAAGATGATTATAGACGTTTGTAGGCTTTTGCGATGTGTTTGTTTAAATTGAATGATTACTGATGGCAGGGGGATCTGTGCTCCAAGTCTGAGTGGGCTCAATTGGATCATACGCAGGTCCAGACAGGATTAGCATATTTAAGCATTTTTTAGTAAATGTAGGTAATTATTTCTCTATGATGGTACCTAATGCCTTACCTACATAGTTTCTGTATGATTCCCTGCGTGTGGGCATAAATCTGTAAAAGAGAATTTTTGTGACATTTCTATTCCGTATGAACAGGCATTTGATATCTTCCATTTTTAGGCAAAAATTATCTGGCAAGAGAAAAAGAAATTTGT
The DNA here is from genome assembly GCA_016081115.2 of Rehmannia glutinosa. Taxonomy (NCBI): domain Eukaryota; kingdom Viridiplantae; phylum Streptophyta; class Magnoliopsida; order Lamiales; family Orobanchaceae; genus Rehmannia; species Rehmannia glutinosa. The sequence goes on along the minus strand of CM071929.1, from coordinate 26,289,170 downwards.
TGGTATTTACTCTCAGTGTTATTTGCTCATGATATTGAATGTAGATTCTTGGTGTATGATTTTTCTGATGAGTGTAAATGTTATTGGCCCATGATATTAATTTAATTGTTAGTATACTACAAGGAATAAATGATTCAACATGATTGTCAAGTGATCGAATGTAGTGGTGGAAGCATTGGACTTTCTGCTTTTCATTTTTGGTTATGAAAACAAGAATTTATATTTCCTTTGGGGGTGTGTGCAAAAATCTTTACTTTTAGAGAAGTGATTTATTGAATTAGAAGTAAAAGTAGTTGAGAAACAAAAGTTGATAGTGTTTGATAATAGAATCAGAAGTTGAGAATGTTTTGGTGAAAAGTTGGAAAAGTGTTTATTTATTTGTTAAAATCAAACTAGAAGCAGAAACACAAATTTAAAGCATCTCTCATTAATTTTAAGATTTTGATTAAATAAAGCAGGATAATAAGCAAAAATTGACATTTATAAATACCGAAAAATGATTTTTTTCAGCCAAAAATTAGAAAGTGGTTCTTTTTAGTGATCTCAGATGCTATAAAAATCATTCTCATTATTCAAGGTGATGGTGCCCATCATACGAGATCAATTCGATTCTGAGCAAGCTATGTAATCCGTTTTTCTAGATTAATTGAACCATTATGATAAGCAACATATGTTCAAATTGTCGAGTAGCTATGAAAACTAGTATAGTTCGAAAGAATGGATAATTATATACATCACCTGCGGTTTAGCTTAATACGAGAAACTAAAAATTACAAATATCCCTTGAAAGGGATATAAAGTTATAAACATTCGCGTGAGGTTTATATTTACCTATAAAATACTTCCTTTTGAAAGTGCAATTTATAGAAATATATGTCATGGGAGTATCTGCAATTCTGAAAGATAATTGTGTTTTTTGTGTAATTAAACTAAACTGAAGGGGTAGTTTCGTAATTAACGCAAAGATGAAAGATCATATCCTGGTCACAGTTGCATTGTAAAGTTTGGAACTTCTTTTTATTATTATAATGAAACAATTTCTATCCAAATCAAGCCTACCATCACTCACGCCCCATTTAGATTTTACTCCAAAGTTTTGCCATTTGGCTGAAGTTGGACTCAAAATAATCATATTAAGCTACATTTATACATTGTTAGATTGACTTTGAGTCAGCTTGAATTTCACATCATACATTTATAGTATTAATTTATAATTAATATTTATTGTGTCACATTGTCATCTATTGAAATGGCCCAAACTCGTAGGTGGGGCGGTTGTTGTCCTATAGTGCGTGGTGGTTGCTCGTGCCCGGGTGGCTTGTGGTTTGCAGTCTCCGTTAGGAGTGCTGAAGTTTCCCAGCGTGGGAATGTTCTTAGTTTTGGTAGTGGAGTTTTGTTTGTGAATTAGATCTGAATTGGTCTTGCCAATTCCCCGCTAGGCTTTTCTTTAGTCATGTCGGTCCTTGCTTGATTAGCTACGTTTGTAATTGTATTTCCGGTTTTGAGTTTCTAAATAAAATTACTATCGTTCGAGAAAAAAAAAATGGCCCAAACTACAGCCTTCTTTTAAAGCCTTCCCCACCCCTACATTCGTCTTGTCGGCGACGCCTTGTCGCTGGTTAAGCCTCTTCAGCTCCGCGATGGTTTTTTCTCTAGATCCAGATGGTATTTGTTGCTTATTTTCAGATCAGGTTTTGGGAGAATCTCATGAAAGCGGGCAGCGGTAGTCCAACCTTAGCTCAACGGCGGATACGGGGGTGGGCGGCGACGACGGCAGATCGAGAGAGGGAGAGGTTTCTTGTTCGATTTTTGTCCATTTTCTGATGTTTTGGTGGTTTGGGTGTTGTTGCTTCATTGTTTAGGGTTTTGTAATTTTAGTTTTATTTTATGTTTTTGTGTTTTCGGTTGAAGGGCGAAGCCCATAGGCGAGTCAGTGGTGTCTGATTTGTAGTTTGCTGCAATTGCTCGTGCCCAAATTGTGTGTGTGTGTCCTCTTCGGGAGGTGGTTGAGTTTTTGTTTATTGAGTGGGTCGATCTCCCCTTGTCTTTGTCTGTGCAACGTGACTTTTTGCCACTAGGCATGGTTTGTAGGTGTGTTTTATTTGCAATATAATCTATCGCTTTGGTAAAAAAACAAATGGCCCAAACTACTAAACAATGCTCAAATCAATATCCAATACCCAAGAGGCCCAAAGTTTCATGTATAAATAGTCTCTCCATTCATTTGTAGGTAATCACACTTTTATTACTTAAGTTCCTGCACACTTTAGATTATTCTCCGGACGCTTGCTGACTTAATCATCAGAGGGGCTTACCCGAGACAACCCCAAGACCCTTATAATTTGTTTGTTTGTATTGCAGGCTAATTCCCACTGCAAGGCTACATTTGCTATTGGAGTTACCTTGACCAAGGACTTGGACTATTGGATTATTAGAACAATTACCTTAACATAGAGTGTTATGCATTTTTAAGCGATCATGTAGGAAGAAGAATATAGTTTTATTAATATCACCAACTTAAAGAGTGTTTGGTTGAGTTTATAGTTGTTTTAAAATAATTTGAATTTTTTTTAGAGCAATACAGTTTCATGTAGAAATTTCTTATATGCTTTGAGAAATAAAATGTCACGGTTGTGATTGTCTAGAAAAATTTATCATTTTCATTCCACTAGAGAATTTTTTAACTCAAAATATGAGTGTCTACAAAAAAATTGCCCACTCGCTTATTTCTCATTTTTTCATGCACTAATATATCTACCACTTTCCAAAAAAAAAAAAACAAATCATTATCACACTTTTTTCCATAATATTCCATTATTCATCACTCACATATTTTTAACTATCAATCATATCCACTTATTAATATATATTTCTATATCACATAATTTTTCATCATCATATTTCCATTTCATATTCTTTCACATCTCAAAATAAATCCCATATTCTCCCTAATATAAACTTTCACAATATTCTTAGAAAGAAAGGATCCGGGTATCCCCTTTATATATAGTGTAAGGGTGGAATCGAAACAAAACCTTGTGCGTAGCCCATTGGAAATTCGCCTAACTTTTCTTTTTCGCGATCTCGGGTTCGAATCCTGCCTCTCTCTTTTCCCTCTTTTTTTTTTTTTTCATCGTCTTCATCTTCATCAACCCTAACGCAGAAATTTTGCAGAAATTATCTAGAATTTTCAGACAGTTTGATACTAACTTTTCACGATATTGTTCTCTTGTAGCTCAGGCTTCAGTGATTTGAAAATTGTCTACTCATTCCATGGATTCAGATCGGCCCGCTCCAAGAAAGGTCTCCACTTCACTTTCATTTTTCTTTACTTTCTGTTCCTTTTATTTCCATTAAATTATTAATTTCCACCCTTCATTATAAGCTTGACCTAATTTTCAAATTATTTCGTTATCATTTCACCTATTGTTTTTCTCAGGTTAGATTTGCTCCCAAAGCACCCCCTCGCAGAAATACGAAACCCGCTAAAATGTAATCTTAAAATACTCAATAATCTTGATTTGTTTTTCGCCTCATATTTATTATCTTGAATCTTGAAATTGAAATTCAATTTGCAGCGAAGCAGCGGCTGAGGGTGCTGGCGATGGCGACGAAGCTCAACAATCTCTCAGACGTGAAGTTAATGTATCTCTTTCTCTCTCTATATATATATCAACAATATATTTACTATATTTTGCTTTTCACGAGTTTCGTACTATGTGATCTTTTTATATTGTGAGCCGCAGAATTTTGTTGGTCAATTTTATAAAGGAATCGAGTATTTTATATATATATATATATATATATATTGTGGATGGTTCGATTTGCTCGGCTTTTTACTATTGTGGACCTGAGATTTTATTTTATAATTATTTGGGTTATTGATAAATTTGAATTTTTATTTATTTTTTTAGGAAGGAGGGGGTGTGGGGGAGGTCGATGAGATCGTATAACTAAATTATTATTAAATTCTCAGGTATTAATTTATTATAATTACAAAAAAACCCATAGGTTTAGGCTAATTACAAGAAATCCAGAAATATTTCAAAATTACGAAAAAACAACCTCAAGTTTGATTATGTCTGAGGGGTTAACCATATATTTCTATGAAATATTTTTTAACTTATGAAGAGGGGAAATGTTAGATAATATCAAACCTCATGGGTTTTATTTGTAATTTTCAAAAATTCTATGGAGTTTTTTGTAATTTGCCTGAACCTCGGGGGTTTTAATTATCCCATTTATTAATGATGAAGATTGCCATTAATGTTGATGTCTTAAAATTCAATGTGGGTATGTATCAAATTTACCTGAACTTGCTATCTTCTTCTAATTTTAAATGTCTTCCTATTACGAACCCATAGTCCAATATGGGGAGTTTAATGGTTTAATTATTTAACTCTAATATGAAATCATAATAACTAAATCCATTTTTTTTTTTACTTTAAGTATGAAATTCTTACTCCAAATCTCTCCATCCGAAACACACAGATTATTAATGAAATGTAAAGAAAATCTTAACGTTGAGTTTTGAAAGTGTGTCATACACGTTTGTATTCATGATTAGACTACTGTTTACTTTTAGTTATTGATTTTTCTGTTATTGCTATTTATGAAATTGAAATTATGTGATAAGAAAATTGGTTTTTGTTCTCCTCGATATTTGGTTTTATGTGCATGATGCATAATAATTAATCCAATAAGAATGGATTACGCTTGGGAAGTGGTTTTGGAAACTAGCACGCTGCAAATTCCTTACCGCTATTATTTTTCATTGTGTAGGAGCATCTGACAAGGGGAAGAACAAAAACGGAGAAGAAATGTAATCTCTTTTCTGCCCTTCTGTAAATTTTGTGAATTGGTACAAGTGCCATTGTTTCATGTTTAATAATTTAAAATTTATGCATCTTCAAAACCAAAAGTTTATGAAAGTATATAATAACAACTAGTTGGTGCATTTGTGTTGATATTGTTTGCAAGTATTCTCATGTATGGACTTAAAAACTACAGCTTCAGAACAAGTTGCATTTGATGTAGCTGCAACGACTGGCGGCATAAGGACCTTTGGCAAACAAAAGGAAAGGACTGATGGTAGAAGTGATGCATCCAAATCGAAAGGGACTGTTGATTCTACAGAGACTCTTAATGACGAGCAAAACCTTGTTACTTCTATATCGACTGAATTAACATCAACTGAAGTAACAGGAGTTGGTGAAAATTCGGTGGGTTTAACTAATAATGCTGTAATTGTGAAGAAGAAAAAAGAATATGAAGATCCTTGGGTAATAATATTTGTTGCCCTTTTTTTCCTAAACACATATTGCATGCTAACCGCTGACCGTTAGGTTTCAATGCCTTTGCAGGATTACAATAGTTACTATCCTACCACCATACCTTTCAGGAGGCCTAATTCTGGAGATCCAGGTATTCCTAAGGTGCATTGTAGTGGAGATGGCTACAATCGTAAAGAACTTTCTAATGTCCGTCTTTTTCTAAAAAGAGAAAAAAAAAAAAGAAAAATTGGTTAACCCATGAGGTTTATTTTTCTCTGTTCCCTTTCCCCAGAAGAACTTGATAAAGCAGAATTTGAGGAAGCTCCGGAATATGATGAAAACTCTCTTTTATCTGCTCCAGAGCTTGGCTTGCTGGTTAGTATTCTAGTTGATTAATTTTAGAACGTGTTTCCGTGTGTATACACGTACAGGTTTCGATTTCCTGTTTTTAACAAAAGTTACTACTTTTGATTCACAGGACCAAGATGATAACACGAGGATGCTTTTTTTCAAATTTCCTTCTATTCTTCCAGGATACAAAAGCACTCCTCCATCAGAAACTTCTAAGGGAAAAGAGATAGCTGACAGCAGTTCAAGGGCTTCAAAGGGCAAAGAAATCTCTGAAAGCTCTGAAAATCGGGCGAGTGGAGATCCCTCAAAAACCTCTGAAAGCTCTAAAATCTCTGGTTTGGAGGACTTGCCCAAGGGATACATTGGCAAAATGTTGGTGTACAAAAGTGGCGATGTGAAGTTGAAGTTAGGAGACGTCCTGTGTGATGTGAGTCGTTTTCATGCTTTCATGCCTTCATGGTTTTTATAACTGAACAAAAATATATCTAGTTAAGGAGGGTTTGCAAACACTAAGAAAAAGTGATTCTCAGCTTTAAGCTAAAAAAAAATCACTTTTTAGTGTTTGCAAATTCCAACGTGTTCTTTTGCTTCTGCATCATTCAATCAAAATTTAAAAGTTGGGGGTTGGAAAAGCTTTTGGTATTTTTGTAGATTAAAAGAAGTTAGTTTTTGACAATGTTATCCTCAAATTTTGTCCGTAATCCAAAATTGCCATATCTATACAATATGGCCTAATGAGAATGGTGTTTTCATCTTTTCTATCTAAAAGCTCAGCTCATATTGAAACTGTTCTTTTTTCCAAACACTTCAACTTTAATTTTTTCACCTTTTAGCTTCTATTTGCAAATACTATTCACTTCTGATTCTAAACTACGTTTAGTTTTTGCTGCAATAAATCACCTTTCTTTTGCAAACACTCCCTTAGTCAGTGAACAACAAAAACAAGTTAAGATTATTTTCTTCAGACTCGTTGGGAAGAGAATATCACTAATGCCATATTGTGTGGCTTGCAGGTTTCTCCTGGTTGTGCATGTATTGTTTCTCGACATGTTATGGCAATGAACACCGACGACAGACACTGTTCTTACTTAGGGGATGTGAACCAGCGGGCTGTCGTTACTCCTGAGGTCGATTCTTTGCTAGATATGATTTGAGGTAAAGCCTATTCTACCCAACAACTTATTGGAGATGCAAATAGATGAGTTCATTTGTGATGCGATTTTATGGCGTCTTAGACAAATAAAACGACCGGGTTATAAGGAGTTCTTCAGGGCAGAATCTAGCATCAACAGCGAAAAATATGAGATACAGGTCCACTGATGCATGTGGATGCTTAGTCAGTGATCACTCTCTACAGTACAGATCTCAGAATTCTACTGTGTGTTTTGGTTATCACTGTTCTATTGACCAAGTGAAAAAACTACTATCACTTTCTGTGAGCAATGTAAATGAAGAGAATTCGGAATGAGTGATTGTTTGTTATAATTACAAAAATTACCCCTGAGGTTTAGCAAAATTACAAAAAAAAAATCAGTTATTTTTCAAATTTACAAATACTCTCTTAAGGTGTGTTACAAAAACCATCTTGACGTTTTCATTTACCTAACAAATACCCTCTCTAGCAAAAAAATCAGTGATTTTTCAAATTTACAAATACTCTCCTAAGGTGTGCTACAAAAACCAACCTGGGGTTTTCATTTACCTAACAAATTCCCTCGCTTGAGGGTACAATTTGTAAAATAGAAACAAAAATCAAGGGAGTATTTGTAATTTTGAAAGATAACTGGGTTTTCCTGTATTTAGGCTAAACCTCAAGGGTAGTTTTTATTCCCTTATAATTATCCCTAATATATTTGTGGTACCACACGGTCCACACCAATATATCCATTCGTAGCAGAACTTCGAATAAAAAAAAATGGTTATGACATGCAACGACGTGGTCGGTGTTTCCAAACACGTTTGTTAACTTTATACAAAAACTAGATTCGTCCTTGTGCAAACATGAAAACTACGAAAGAAAGACAATGCATGAAAAACCAACTCTCTGGGAAGGTCTATGGAGCAACCATTCTTTTTAAGTCGGCGAATTATGATCATGCACTCTGGGCACGAGTGACGACCACTATTAAGAGGACGATAATTGAAAGAAACAACGACGTTTTCAGCTTTCCCTCCAAAGGATCTACATTGCCTCCTTTCTTCTCCTCATTTGGATGCTGGAAAACCTCATTCACAAGGTTCGTTATCTTGTCGATAAGTTGCATGATTTTGCCCTTGGCGTTCACGAAAACCCAACCCAGAATGTCTTTGATTGGATTGGAGTCATCAGAGCCCTTGTCTCCTTGTTCATCAGCTAAACCAATCCCACCAAATATGAAATCAAATATTAGAAGACTGATTATCTTATTTCAGACTATCAAGTATCAAGTTAGTATACTTTCTCTTTTAAGTACTTAAAAGTTAAAACAAACCTTGACTTATGGAACCTCTCAGCTCCTTAACAACCTCATTGTTCAAGACAGCATCCCAAACAGCTTTATCGGATGATAGAGAGAGCACCATTCTCTAATAAAAACAGAACTCTCAGTTCAGTAAAAAAATAATTTGATGAAGTTAATCTAAATTTTTTCACAAACTCATCCAAAAAAAAAAACAGTCGTCTCGGTGAGTTGCATCAGACAGAGTAAAACAGAAAACAACAGAAACTAGCTGATACAGAGAAAGCACCTGAATAGAAGGTTCACTTTGCAGCATATGGAAGGCATTGTAAACTCTGTCGGATCCATAAGGCCGCAACATTCTTGAATTGCAGAGAGTCACTGAGGGTTCAACCCAGTCGACCTCAGACTCGGACGAAGAAATCATATTCTCAATTCCCTCTGTTCTGTTATCTTCATTTTCTACCTCCTTCAATGTATCCTCAGTAAGTTTTTCCTTCGGAAAACGTGCGAAATACGATGGTTCAAGGACCCTAAGGATGAAATCCATTCAAGCAAATCTTATATCAGCATTAATTCAAATGGTAAAAAGATGTGAATAATCAGTAAAGAAAGAACACATTCAGTGGCGGAGATACGGGGCCATACTCCAACTCCCCTATATTTTTTTTTATTTACCTAATTTCATTAACAATTAAAAAAGAAAAATAAAAAATTATGGTTTATATGATTTCCTTTGAGTTTTTTATCCGGCTCACCCCACGAAAGTGGACTGGCTATGCCATTGCACACAAAATAGTAACAAATCATAGCACCATAAACAAAAACGATGAATCTGTTAAAGAATACAATATATATCAAATATAACAAACAATAAGGAGCAATTTGCAACTAATTGTCTTTATGATAAGTGAAGTATATCTCTATGACCACAAATATTAATTGCAATGACGAGACCCTGGTTCGAATTCCTGCAATGATAGGGCTAAAAAAAACATTATATGTAGTAGACCCACAATTATTTATTCGGACGATCATCGGTATTGTCAACATTAACTAATACAACAATTGCACAACATCAACATCAATGTTAATTTAAATTTCTATATATGAATTTTTTTTTTCTTGATACCATGTTCTCCGTTACAAGTCCTCGGGGAAACAGCCCGGCCCCTCTACTCCATTAAACCGCGAGAAAAAAAAAAAATAATTAAAGAATGATAGCAATTCAGGAACTCACTGTTGAAGAGCAGAAATTGCATAATTCACTTCATCTCTTGATGGAACAGTTCCAAAGACAAAATCTTCATAAAAAACACTAACCCTTTCTTCTTCATTAGCATCCAAACACTCCCACTCCATATCCTCGCTGCAAGTAGCTGAAGAATCAGATTTCGGGAGATTAATCAGTGAAGAAAAAGCCGATGGCCCATTATTGTTATTAGGATTATTATTATTATTGTTAGGGCCACCAGATGAAAGAGTTAAGGCCGTGTTTGGAGGGGCGGATTGCTGTTTATTGAAGTTTTTGGCTTTTCTCGAATTGGCGGTGGCAATGGTGGTGGAGTTGGCGGAAGCCGAGAAGGGTTCCGGCGGTGCGCCGCCGACACCTGACCTGATAGCCCTTTGAACGCTTCGGAGCATGCCACTACCTCCGCCGCTGCCTCCGCCCATACCGCTGCCGCCGAATGACCGCCGCATGTTCTTATCTCTTATTCTGATTTATGTGTCAGTATATGTGATGTATTTATTAATAGTAATTTGATATTTTGTAAACCTGTGACGCTGTCCCGTCGAGATTTTTGAGGCGGAAAAGGTTTGTATTTTTGTAGGCATTCGAGGTCAGAATTTATGGTTTTCTTTCTTTTTTTTTAATGCAAAATGTAATAAATGATCCTTTAGTATTGATATTATTCCCTGAGATGAAATATTAAAAAAATAAAAAAGGGAGGTAGAAAATGTATGGATAGAACTTGGGACTTTTGGATGTACTGAAGATATGAAAAGAAATAAGTAAGGGTACAAGTTGATAAAGTGGTACAACAGGAATACAAGAGAGTAAAGTGATATTCAAATATAACATAGGGGACAATGTGAAATTTATCTTGTATAACATTTTGATCGTATTCTCATTTCTAATATCATCCTTAGATTCTTTTTTTTATTTAATATATACGTCGTAATAATTATTATATATGTATTATTTTCATTTTTTTATCTTTAAAAATTCGGCTCTGTCATTGTAGAGACTCAAACATGGTCACTTGTGATCTCATTATGACATTAAGGATCAAATCTTTGATTCTGTATATTCACGCATTCCATGCCTTCTAATTATCAGATAATACATTAATATACAGTTAAAATGTATTGGTTTTATTGTAATTGCAGAAGAAATAAAATTTTAATATAGAATTTGGATGGGAGAATTTTCGGATGCACTATATTATTAGACGTGTTAGGAAATAAGAAAAATACTCGAATAAGGAAATAACTTCAATGTCAAATTACACATGCGGTTATGAACTTATGATCACTTAAATATATACTATATTGATCTGAATATAATTATATAGTTATTGTAACGACCCAGATTTTTATGCCTTAACAAGAATTTTATTAATTATGTTATTAGTTTATTTCATGCAATAATAATAGATAATTGAAAATGTATTAATGATTTTATTACATAGTTAATTTATTAATTTACGGATAATAAAAGAGGCTTTTTAATTGGATTGTGATTTATTTTATTTGGGCCTTATACGAATAAATGGTCTTTTAATTACTTTGGAGTTTTAAATCAGGCTCACATTGTTAATAAGGTAATTTTTAGGCCCATATATGCTAAACCTAGCCCAATTAGAAGAGGTTAAAAATACGATATAAGACACGTAAAACACACACATCGGGGAACACACAAGATAGACGCCTAAGGAGAGCAGAATCGGCCGCAGGGGAGAAAAGGAGAAAAGAGAAAAGAGAAGAAAAAGAGGTGACTTCTCCAACGTGATGGATTCGATAGAGGCCTAAGAAAAATTTATTATCCTTAAGTTGAACAGACAAGTAATCTCTTTAATTTTTCATATATAATTAGGATTTGAATTATTACTGTGCTTGACCGCAAGTCTTGTCCCTTAGTATATTTGAATCGGTGTGGTTTGTGTTAATTGATTTGCCGTTCGATAAGTTACGTGTGGTTTTCATATTGTTTGATTGTATATATGTAGATTTATAAAATGTTAATTTGTTTGGTTGTACTTCATCAATTTCTAATGTATTCGAATTCGTGCTTGATTTTCAAGTTAATTAATTCTAGCTTCAATTTAACTGTCTGAATCCCATGCAAGTTTTAATAATTTATATTTTGTCTCAATGTTTAGTTTAAGAGTAGTAATTATCACTTGTTTATCGGAATGAATAGTCTCATTCAGGTTATTAATATGAATTGGTTACTTTGTATGGAAGTTTAATTTGTGAGTTTGTTATGGCGTTAGTGGTGATTCTTTGCCCACTCGAAAGGGTCATCCCTGATTAATTGAATGTAGAATTTTCTCTTAACTAACTAAAAATAGAGTTTTCCTTAATTAGTTGAACATATAATTTATCCCTAATTAATTGAATGTAAGGTTTTCCCCTAACTAATTGGATACATGGTTTTCTATAACTGACTGAATGTAGGGCTTTCCCTAAATAAGTTTGAATAGTTGAATATGAGTTTTCTCTTAATTAGTTGAATGAAGAATTTTTCCCTAACTAATTGAATTTAGGGTTTTCCCTTGACTAAATGAATTTAGGTTTCCCTTGACTAATTGAATGTAGGGTTTTTCCCTAAAGAGGTTAAAGTAATTGAATATAGGGTTTTCCCTTAATTAAATGAATGTACGGTATTCCCCATATGACTTTTCCCTAGGTATATTTGAATCTAGACTCTAGAGTTCACTAATTAATTAAACATAAGGTTTCCCCGATTAGTTGAGCATAGGGTTTATCCCTGATTAATTGAATATATGATTTTCAATGATTAGTTGAACATAGGGTTATCCCTAATTAACTAAATGTATTTTTTCCTAACTAATTGGATACATATATGGGTTTTCCTATTAACTGAGTATATGGTATTTCCCTGACTAGTTGATTATGTAGGTTTTCCCTTAACTAACCGAATGTAGGATTATTTCTAATTAATTGAACGTATGGTTTTCTCTAATCAGTGGAATGTGGTGTTTTGTTCTCATATTGTGCAAGTTAATGTGATTTAATTATTATGCTATGCTTTTATGTTTATTCTCGTATTTAATGAAATGTTGCATCACTTAGGTTAATACATCATGTATTCATGTTAATGTATGTTCATGGCATTTCACAAGCATACAAAGATTAAGTAAAGTCAAGTCACAAAGTATAATGTTTTTCAAAAACAAAACGGGTGCACATTGTTCATGATCTTTGAGTGGGAAATAGGCGGGGACCCGGCGTTGCCCACCATGTAATGTTAATGTTAAAGGAAAAGGGCCTTCGGGCAAACGAATGGAAAAGGGCCTTCGGCAAAACGAATGGAAATGGGCTTTCGGCAAAAACGAATGGAAATGGGCCTTGAGGCAAAACGAATGGAAATGGGCCTCGGCGAAATCACGGGTTCCAAATAACAAGTACGCCCACCGCGACCCTGATTAGAACAATGTATTACCAAGTGAGCTCGCGTCCTAAGAATATTTCATGCAACGAAAGGCAAAGTTTTATGCGAAAGAAAGTTTTAAGCAATGAAAGGAAAGTTTTATGCAAGAAAAATGTAAAGTTTTTCAAGTTAAATGTAAATATGTAAGGCATGCATTCATGCAAGAAATGTAAGATATCAGATTTGTTGAGCTCCTTTAGCTTATTCCCACGAATGTTATATTTTTCGGAGAATGCGGGAGAGGAAGGAGATGGTTGGGCGTGATGACTCGGGGAACCCATGTCAATGGAATTAATTTATTTTCAAAGTTTTGACTTTTTAGTTTATAAATGTCGAATGTCGTTTTATTTCCAGAATGAATATTTTTGGACAAGCAATTATTTTAGTTATTAGCATTTAATTCTGCTGCAAAGTTTTCAAACGAAGTAAGATTTTTAATATACCATATTTTATGCAGTCAGTTAAAGTATTTCTATTTTAATTGTTTATTTTCACATTAAAATTCTAGTAAGCTAGAAAGGGCGCTACAGTTATACTAGAACAACACCCGTGTATTACACGGATTTGTCAAAAAAATAAAATTTGTATCGCAAACTCTAATAGTTATAAGAAATTCAAATTTAGAAGAATTTCATACAATCGTTCACTTCAAATTCTAAAAACCTTCTTTGTAAACTACACTATTTATTCTATTTGAAAGTGTAACATCCTCGTCACAACAACGGATTTTCAAGCCGTATTAGTTTTAAATGGTTGAAAGAGTGCAATTTCAATTTTGAATGTTTTCTGGAAAGGGAAAAAATCTCTATAAAATTATTTATTTGTGCTAATTTCAAATATTTGGCCGTAGTAATAATGAATCCTTGATATGCTTAAAAAAGATTTTAATATAATTGTTTACCCCCCGTAAATGATTTAAATCATAATTAAAAGTATAATAAGTATTAGAGAAAATAATTAAAATTATATCATTAGTTTTTGGATCATAATAATTAATATTTAAATCAGAATTAATTTGCAAACTAAAAAATAACTTTCTAATTTTATATCATTGATTTTTGGGATTATTTAATTTGTTGATTAAATGGTTGATTGGATTTTAGTAGTTATATACGGAAATAGGAAATTTAATTATTAACTTGATGATAAATTGATAGTAAATTGATATAGTAAATCAATTTATAATTGGAAGAATAAGGTGGTGACATAGTGTGCCACGTGGCTAAATATGATGGTGACACATAAATTTGGAAGAATAAGGTGTTGACGCTGCATGTCTCGCGAGAAAGACATACGACAATTTGTTTTTTCTTTTAGTATATTGAGTTGATATGTCACCTCCTTATATGTATAGTATCAAAATTACAATTAATCAATAATTTTTTTTTTCCGAAGCCTTAAGCCATAAAACAATTCTTTCAAAATCTGGCATGCGGCGAATAATTTAAACAATGTGAAGATATCAACATCATCACTAAAATATGATTGTCATTTATTGGTATTATTACAATAGGAACGTAAACGAATCACAATAAAATATTCCGTGTGAAAAAATTTTATGGATGGAATAACTTTTAGATGTATCATAAATCATAATCACGTGGTCCCTATATTATTCTCGTGATTTTGTAATTTATATCACATAATAAAATCTTTCAATTTTAATTCTTTCTTAGTTTTATATCATCGCCTAACTATACAAAAAGCTTGTATCATGCCTCTCACTGGATGATCTAGTGGATTAGGTCTGGTTTTGCGGCTAAATGTCTTAAGTTCAAATCTGAACATCTACATCACTTAGTCGAGCCTGTTACACAATATTTACCCACTGTGCATGATTTTCAGACTAATCATAATATTATGTTACTTCTATAATACATAATCATAATATAGCGATTTCGAGATTGATTTGAATAAGTTCCGGTGTTTTTATAAGAGAATGGTGCCATGCAATGAGTATGAACTTTTTTTTTAATAAAACATTACCATATTCCTCGCGAAACATAAACAGTTTTTTGAAAATCTTGGAATCGTCTTAAATTTTTTGAAAATGTTTGCATAAACTTATTTAAAAGTTGTTTTAAGTTATTCGTATCACAATGTCTTCAATGCTTACATGATGTTAGATTTTATTTTTATTTTTATAATATTTTGATAATATATAAGATGGCTGCACTTTTAAAATACCAATAATGAGAAATTTGTAATTAGAATAAAATTAAATGAATTTGTTAAAAAAAAACTTAAGATCTTATTACTTTTATTTAAAAAATTATAAGATCATAATATTTTATTTTGGAAGTTTTCAAAAAAATTAAAAAATTAAAATTATGGGATAATTTCCTCTTTAGTCGAATTCTAAAAAGAAATAAAGCCAACGGTTGTTGTGGACAGTGGCCTTAGTTTCACACTTGCACTTCACATTGTCAAGAGCTGAAACTCCAATTGAGTGACTGGGCCTTCCGGTTTATTTTGGGCCTAGCCCATGAAGCAGGCTTACCAAAAATTTGGCGCTGACCAGCCATAGCCAATGCCATATTGTTCTTTTCATTTAACATAAAAAACCCTAGCAACTCACTCCGTCTTAAGCTTCTGTCAGGCGAACGAATAGTGCAGCGGCGACAACAATGGGTAATTTTTTTCTTCTCATTCCGCCAAACCTTCCTCTATATCACTACTCGTATGGAGAATTTGATTTTTTTTGTTTGTTGGTGGATTTGCAGGTGCCTACACATACGTGTCGGAGCTATGGAAGAAGAAGCAATCCGATGTGATGCGGTTCTTGCTTAGGGTTCGCTGCTGGGAGTACCGTCAGCTTCCCGCTGTTGTACGTGTCACCCACCCTACCCGCCCCGATAAGGCCCGCCGCCTCGGCTACAAGGCCAAGCAGGTCTGTGCTCCTCCGTTTTTACTCATTTCTAGTAATGCTTTCGCCAATTCATTGCATTGCCAAATTTGAACAACGAACTGAGGAATTTATGTAATGTTCCTTGCAAGATGAAGCGCCAATTCGGAATTGAGGATTCCAGTTGTAGAATTTCAGATCCTAGGCTGTTAAAGAAATAGAATATTATTTTGCAGCTAAAAAGGATATTTGAGAAATTATAAAAGAGAGAAAAAATGTAAATTCTTTTTATTAACAGTGGCTATGATCGAATTAAGAGGATTGTGGTATTCCTTATCAGTCATTTTTATTTGATGCCATAGCATACTTATAATGCGGAGTATAGGGTGTTTCTTTGTCTTGTTCATACTTTTATGTTTAGCATAGATATAACTTTCCAATTTAAAAGATATTTTGTTAAGCAGTTAAGCTTAGTGTTGTTTTCTGCATCATTTGTTCCAAGTTAAAGATTTGTATATATAATGTAACTCTATCAATTATTCATCTGCTTTTTTTCTTCTTTTTTAAAAAAAAAATTGTTTTGTGCTTATGAATGAATTTTACCTTTCAGGGGTATGTGATCTACCGTGTTCGTGTTCGACGTGGTGGAAGGAAGAGGCCTGTTCCCAAGGGTATTGTATATGGTAAACCCACCAACCAGGGTGTTACTCAGCTGAAATTTCAACGCAGCAAGCGGTCAGTTGCAGAGGAACGTGCCGGCCGGAAACTGGGTGGTCTTAGGGTTCTCAACTCTTACTGGATCAATGAGGTTTTACACTTTTATATCTTCACGTGTTCAGTCTTATGTTTCTCTTTTCATTTTCTTACCTAGCTCTTAATGCATGTAACTTATTAATTGACATGCATGAACTACTCTTATAGTAACTACTATTTGAATTGAATAGTTGATTTCATTTTTTATATTTGAGTGATTAAACCACTTCAATTCCCTTTAGAACAAGCATAAGAATTGCGAATTATTCAGGAATTTCAGCTTGTTCTTGATGATCATCTTGAGCTAGTCAGTTTAGAAACAATCAATGGTTTAGATGGAAGAATATAGATCTAGAGGAGTTATTCTCTCTCTCTTTTAACTAGTATTATGTGGCTACTTACAAGCCAATGTTATCCATCTGCATGTTCATTCTTCTTGAAGGCAAAGTTGTAACTTGTAAGTCTGTATTTGCACTACAGGACTCAACTTACAAGTACTTTGAGGTAATCTTGATTGATCCAGCCCATACTACTGTCCGCAATGACCCAAGGATCAACTGGATTTGCAATCCTGTCCACAAACACAGGGAGCTTCGGGGACTTACCTCTGCTGGGAAGAAGTACAGGGGTCTCAGAGGAAAGGGTCACTTGCACCACAAAGCACGTCCTTCAAGAAGGGCCACCTGGAAGAGGAACCAGACTTTGTCCCTTCGTCGTTACCGTTGATACTCGTGAAGTGTTTTGGTGTTTGTATGACAATCTTAATCTGGTTTATGTTGTAGAGTTTTTTGGATATGAGGAAGTTTAGTGTTTATTTTTAGATCATTGTTCTGTTGAACCTGTTTTTTGCCTTTGCTTTAAACCCCTTAGTTTAAGCCCATAAACATTAGGACAATGTCAGATCCTAAGTGGTGGGCTTAAATACTAATGGCATGATCTCTTTAGCATCTTTGCCAGCCTATGACGTGGTAATAGAAAGACAGATTTAGTCTATCTTGTAAGTCATAATTTATTAGACCCTATATTTCTAAAGGGTGCAATACTTGAATGGTTTTCTTTGGTTGGTCAAGGCATGATAGGTTGGTTACTATTAATTACTTGGATTTATCAGAGGTTTACCTGGTAAGACATTTGTAAAACTTAACATGTGTGATGTGTTTGGGTTCAATTCTCACCGAACTTCCCCCTCCATGATTTGTACTAAGAAAAGTTTATTTTTATTTGTTAGCGTTTTTTTCTACACACTTTTAGACCTGGTATTGTTTTATTGATGTGAAATTTAAATGGATTGAAGACAATGTATTTGACGATGTGTATAGAAGTAAGCATATAAATTGAATTTTAGAGTCATTTTCAGTGATTCAAATGTACGAGGAAAAAAAAAACTTATATATGTATTGCAAAAATGAGGTAATTACTACTTTGTAGTATCACGAGCACATCAAACCTCAAAAATCTTTTCCAATTGTCACCATGATATTAACACAAGCACATCCAACTTGGTTTAATACATTTATGAGCAAATTAATCTAATCTAACATCATTTAAAAGAAAAAAGGTCACTTAAGTCCAGTTACTTAGGACGAAACATAACTATTTTTTTTTTCTTCTTCGAACAACTCAAAAAACTGGAATTACAACTACAAACGTAGCAACGGGAAAAAGAAAAGACTAACAAAATAAGAAAACTACAACTTGGCAACAAAATAAAAACAAAGAAAAAAAAAAACCTAGCAAACAAAATGTAACGGCCCGCCTTCTAGATCGACGACTGTCCCCACAAATCAACATAAATCTTTCCAACAAGGCTTTGTCCTCACTCACGCGCACCCTAAGAGCAGCGACTTCCTCAGGTCACCCATCCCACAATCGCTTGGGCCAAGACGCTTAACTTGGAGTTTTTATGAGATGAGCACGAAAAAGAAGATGCATCTTGTTTATATGAATAGTATCTATCAAATTTTTTAAGCTCTCCTTAATCAGATAAATTTCCATACCTACGGTCTCGTAATCTCCTCTTTTTAGGGTGTGGGATCGGTTCATTCATGTCCCCCTCCGCCTGTAAGAAGCTTGCCAGAACCGCTCCTTGTCCGTGCCTTCTTGCCGGCGATCACTCCCGCCCTCTTCGCCCGGGCGTCACACAAAAACATCCTCGAAAATAGAAAAATCGAACAAGAAACCTCTCCTCTCTCGACTCGACCGCCCCGCCCACCACCGTATTCGCCGCCGAGCCATGGCCGGGACCATCACGCTGCCGCACCCACGAGATTCTCCCAAACCGAATCGAAAATAAGCAACAAAAACCATTCGGATCTAGAGTAAAAACCATCGCGGTCGAGAGGCTTGATCGGCGACTAGGCGTCACGCCATCCGATCCGTCACACAAGAAGAAGGTGGGGATGGGGGCTTTAGAAGAAAAGAGGGAGAGAGAAGAAGGTTCTTTGAGTTTTTAGTTTTTTTAGGGAGAGGTCGAGAGAAAAATAGTAGAGAGAGAGAAATAAGAGAAAAATAAAATAGTGTCGGACGTAACATAAGTATACTATCACACAAATATATTTGTTACCTTAGAGCTATCAAACTGTCTGGCCTAGGCTGGCCCAGTGATGGCTCGTCGGGCCAAGGGGAAATCGGGTTATGCCGGGCCGGAATTTATTTGAGCCACTATTTTGGGGAGCTCAATCTAGCCCATGTGTCATGTATTAAAAATACACTTGATTTACAACTGAGCCGACTCGGTATTTCGAGTCTAAGATCCGGCTACTATCAGACTTACAAAATCGCAGCCTAGTCCCGTAGTCTGGTCTTATTATTAGGCCGATTGGGCCAACCCATGGAACCAGCCATTTTTGGCAGCTGTAGTCGTCGGATTAAGATGGATGCCAATAAAATGTTAAATTTATAGCATGAAAATTACTATTCTGGTTTTGAAGGAGCAAAGTGCAAAAATATCTGAATGTAGGGTGCAAAATGTAAATTAACCCGTCTCCCCTCTAGAAACCCTAGTAGCCTCACTCTAACTCGCTCCCCATAAGCTTCTGTTAGCCCAAAGCTCAGTGTAGCGGCGACAACAATGGGTAATCTTATTCTCCTTCCGCCTGAACATAAATCCATTTCTATTAATCATTTGGGGATTTTGATTTGATTTTATATGTTGGGGGATTCGCAGGTGCCTACACATACGTGTCGGAGCTATGGAAGAAGAAGCAATCTGATGTTATGCGGTTCTTGCTCAGGGTTCGCTGCTGGGAGTATCGTCAGCTTCCCGCTGTTGTACGTGTCACCCACCCAACCCGACCCGACAAGGCCCGACGCCTCGGCTACAAGGCCAAGCAGGTATTTTCTCACTTTCGTGAAATTCCATTTCTGCTTTCGCGTGTTATTTGCTGACGATGCTAGTTCGAGTTTTGTTTTTTCCTCCTTTTCCTTCTCCTTTTAATAAAAGGTTCTTGTATTCATCGATGCCCTTTTGTTAATTCTGGAACGAAATGCAATTATTGTAATATATATGATTTATGTGTTTATTGTCTCTGATTTGGGGTTATGAGAGAATGGTTTAATTTGATAATTTGATAGGCGCATGATTTTGAAAATGTTAATTTATATAGATCACTGCGGATCCTTATCTCATATACTAGCTGTATCAAAACTTAGCAATAACAGATTTTGTAAGAGAGTTTCAGTTTAAATTATTGGAGTCTTAATGTGGAATAACGTGATCAAATTAATATGGTTTTTCTATTACTTATCATTCTTATTTGATGACATAGTATACTTACATAGGAGTCTTGTAGTCGATGCAAAAATACCATGAAACAGTCACCGTGCAAAGCAATCCACTCCTATATATATGTTTATGTATATATATAGCATTTCCAAAATTGTTTTTAAAAAGGATTATTTTGGTCAGTTATGGTGTTTTTTTTGTCATTTTGTCACTATAAATATTGTATATATCTAATTTAATTGCACTACCATGATGTAAATGTAAGAATGTAGAGTATTCATTTTGTTGTCATGCTGAAATGTATAGTAGTTCGGTCACTTCTTTCTTTATACCTTGTTAAAAGCTTTTATGTTTATCCTTCTTGCATATAAGTATTTCTATCATTTTTCCTTTTTCTTTCCTCTTTTTATCATTTTATGTTTATGTGATTAGTGTATGAATTTTGTTATTTCAGGGGTATGTGATCTACCGTGTCCGTGTTAGACGTGGTGGAAGGAAGAGGCCAGTTCCCAAGGGTATTGTGTATGGTAAGCCCACCAACCAGGGTGTTACTCAGCTGAAATTTCAACGCAGCAAGCGGTCAGTCGCAGAGGAACGTGCCGGCAGGAAACTGGGTGGCCTTCGGGTTCTGAATTCTTACTGGATAAATGAGGTATGCATCTAATTTGCCACAAAGTCGCTCTTATATTTCTTTTTTCATTCTCTTGCAACACTCGTGAACTTTTTTAGTAACTTAATCTTGTACATGTATGAACAAGGCTTCCATTAACTTCTAGACAACTTGATTAATTGATTTCTTATGATAAACCGAGTGATCAAACCTTTTAAGGACCCATTTACAGTAGAAAAGAACTTGGAATTTCTTGCAAAGTTCAAATTGTGCTTGACTATGCTCTTGAGCTAGTTGATTTAATCATTTAGGGACAAATCATTTTTCTGGTAGGATTTTGAAGATGTATCCATGTAGGGTGGGACAATCCTATTAAATCTGTATGTCCATAATCTTTCTGAAGGCAAAGCTTTAACTCCATGTTTGCACTGCAGGACTCAACTTACAAGTACTTTGAGGTAATCTTGATTGATCCAGCCCATACTACTGTCCGCAATGACCCAAGGATCAACTGGATTTGCAATCCTGTCCACAAACACAGGGAGCTTCGTGGACTTACTTTCGCTGGAAAGAAATACAGAGGTCTCAGAGGAAAGGGCCACTTGCACCACAAAGCACGTCCTTCAAGAAGGGCCACCTGGAAGAGGAACCAGACCCTATCCCTCCGACGTTATCGCTGATCTCCATGAAAATTTTGGTATTAAGATAATAGAGTTAAAATCTGTTGTTTCTGCTCTAGGATTTTTTGTCCACTATGAGAGAAGTTTAAAGTTATTTTGTTTAACTTATCTATTCTGAGTTCAGGATATCTTGTGATTTCTATTTTCTGTGTCGTGGGGAATTTTATTTGTGCGTGTTACTGAATATTTCTGCATTTTATGTTTGAACGTTGCTTTATTATCTGATCTTAATGCTTTTACCCATCATTCATAGTTTGGTGGCATGGGGTGGCTGGTGGCCCGGTGGGGGGGTGTTGTGGATACTACACCGTGCAAATATACTTGATGTATAGATCTATCATACAAG